>OX454528.1:72471643-73200671 GCA_949715645.1 Portevinia maculata | reverse complement strand
AGGAATCTGTTGAAAACGAAGGAGAAAACCCCAAGTCCGTTTTGTTCGACGTAGCAGAAGAACAAGTAAGTACAAGCGTTGATATGACTGCTATGATGGAATTACTTCTGGCCAAGTTAGATGAACAGAAGAATTCTATGGACTCTCAGTTCAATGAACAGAAGAATTCTATGGGCTCTCAGTTCAAGGAACAACAGAATTCTCTAGAACAACAGAAGAATTCTCTAGATTCCAAATTGCATTCAATGGACTCTAAATTCGAAGAACAAAAGAATTCCATAGTTGCCGCCCAAAAGAGCGCTGTGGAAGATTTTAAAAATGTTCTCGAAGGAAAACTCGAAGAAATTGACCAAAAGTTCGAGAAGGTTGAAACCAAATTCGACGAAATCGATACAAACATCGAGAACTTGGGTAAAGAGCTCGAGAAAGTGAAGAAGCAGAAGGCTCGAGAAAATTCTGCGGACTGCCCGAGAAGGAAAGAGATGCAGCCTCCTGTTTTCGATGGTCAAACATCATGGCCAATTTATAAGAAACAGTTTGAAGCAGCTGCAGTGGCGAACAGCTGGGACAACGAGGAAAAGTCGATTGCGCTAACGCTCGCACTAAGAGGTACAGCTGCGGAGTTACTCCAAACCGTCTCAGAAGAGAAGCAACACAACTACGACGCCCTGGTCAAGGCTATAGAGATGCGCTTCGGTGATGAGCATATGCAGCAAGTGTACAGGGTTCAGCTACGCAGTAGAGTCCAGAAGAGGGGAGAAACACTTCAACAGCTGCAAGCAGATATCGAACGTCTGGCACATTTGTCATATCCTAATGCTGGTGAGGTTCTCATCAATGAAATGGCTGTGGAGGCGTTTATCCAAGCCATTGAAGATAGACAACTGCAAATGGCCGTAAGAATGGCTGGAAAGAGAACTCTCGCTGAGGCCCTAGCATTTGCCTTGACAATGCAAGCTGCTGATCAGGCATCGCATGTGTTCCACCGCGTAAGGGAAATGACAGCCGTTGAATGTTCATGTCAAACGTCGTAGACCGGAGCAGAGATAACAGAGGTCAAATGCGCTGCTGGAACTGCAACAAAATAGGGCACCTACAGAGACAGTGCAGAGCTCCACCCAGACGAGGCAGTTGTCCGCATTGCGGGCCTAGGAGGGGCAACGAAGAAGCATCTGGCAGGGATAACAACCATCCTGCAGAACCAGCAGTCGGGAAACGTGTAAGGACCAGCTTCGTGGGGCAGAAGTTGGTTTCCGGAATCGACGACCCCAGGACCACAATTCAAGTCTCCCAAACCAAACGAGGAAATCAGAGTCTAACATTGGAAGCCTATATCGGACAAAATAAGTGCGTGGCAACCATCGACACCGGTGCCACCGCTTCCATCATAAGGAGGGACATCGTCCGTCAGTCTTGGCTGCACAACACCAGCAATTACTGTCTGAAAACAGCAACAGGAGCGACAGCGAAAGTGTATGGAGAGGTCATACTAACAATAAATTTGGCAGGATTAGTATTCTCCCACGCTTTCCTAGTAGCCGATATATGTGACGAATGCATCATTGGAATCGATTTCATGAAGGCGCATGATGTAGTATTGGACATTGGTATGCAAGTACTCAAGTATCGAAACGTAGAAATTCCGATGGTGTACGGGAACGAGAACGTCGCATCCCTGAGGACAGTCATTAGTAAGGACGAGGTCCTACCACCTTCTTCAGAGACACTGATTTGGACAAAGCTGGAAGGTGATCCTGGGGCCCACCGATTCTTTCTAGTCGAGCCAGAAGACAACCACTGCCGAAATTGCGTGGTTGGAAAAATGCTTGTCGAGCCGAAGAACAATATGGTTCCCGTACGAGTTTTTAATGCGGAACACAAAAGCGTCAAATTGAAGCAAGGTGAGGTGGTTGGAAAGTGTGTACCGGTTACTGCCATCACGAAACTATCACAGGAAGGTGTTGCGAAGCCTCGTTCACTAATGGGAATGATTGAGGTCAAAAGAACTTTATTCCAGCACTGCGATCTGAATCGGGAGCAGCAAGCCATGGCAGGGAACTTCATCAACGAGTTTGCTGATATATTCGCTTCGCGGGACTGCGAGTATGGCCGAACACACCTTGTACAACACCGGATAGACACTGGAGACGCGAGACCGATTCGTCAGCCTCCCAGACGACTACCATTGGCTAAGCAGACGGAGGTTGCAGAGATGGTGTCGATGATGGAGAAGGAAGGAGTAATCGAATGCTCTAAAAGCCCATGGGCATCTCCAATTGTCCTAGTCAAAAAGAAAGATGGCAGCACTCGGTTCTGTGTAGACTATCGCCAACTGAATAATGTCACCAAAAAGGATAGCTACCCTCTACCAAGGATAGACGATACGCTGGATACACTGTCCGGAGCTCGATGGTTTTCCACTCTAGATCTGAAGAGTGGCTACTGGCAAGTGCAGATACATCCGGAAGACCGTGAGAAAACAGCTTTCACAGCAGGAAACGGGCTCTGGCAATTCACAGTAATGCTATTTGGACTGTGTAACGCGCCGGCAACCTTTGAGCGACTAATGGAGCGTGTTTTGTTGGGGCTAACATGGAAAACGTGTTTGGTCTACTTGGACGATGTCATCGTGGTTGGAAAAACGTTTGAAGAACATCGAGATAACTTGAAGGAAGTGTTCCAGAGACTACGAAGTGCACAATTAAAGCTTAACCCGAAAAAGTGTGATCTCTTTAGATCTGAGGTAAAATATCTGGGGCACATCATCTCGTCCGAAGGAGTAAGGACTGACCCAGAGAAGGTCGATGCGGTGAAAAATTGGCCCGTTCCCAAAGACAAACACCAACTGAGAAGCTTCCTGGGACTTGCAACTTACTACAGACGGTTTGTGAAGGACTTCGCAAGGATCGCAAAGAGCTTGCATCAACTGACGGAAAAGGGAAAACCATTTAAATGGTCAGGTGAATGCGAAGCGAGTTTCAAGAGTCTCAAACACCAACTGTGTGATGCTTCAATTCTGGCGTACCCTACTCCAGGAAAGACATTTATTGTAGATGCCGACGCTAGTAATGTTGGGATCGGAGCCGTTCTTTCGCAGATCCATGATGGCCAAGAGAGAGTAGTTTCCTACTTCAGTAAAGTGCTATCCAAGCCGGAGAGGAATTATTGCGTGACCAGGCGGGAACTCCTGGCTTTGATCCTGGCAACAAAGCACTTCCACAAGTACTTATATGGGCAGAAATTCATCCTGCGTACAGATCATGCGTCTCTAAAGTGGCTGCTGCAGTTTAAGAACCCTGAAGGACAAGTCGCGAGGTGGATTGAGCGGCTGCAGATGTATGACTACGAGATACAGCACCGAAAGGGAACTCTTCACTCCAACGCAGATGCCCTCTCCCGGCGACCCTGCAAGGCTGATTGTAAACATTGCGTACGCCAGGAGGAAAAAGATAAAGTGTCAGTCCAACGGTTGAGAGCTGAGCCCATTAGCGGCTGGAGTGCACGGGAGATCCGGAATGCTCAACAGGAAGATCCGGATATCGAGCCGATTCTCGCCTGGAAGGAACATGAGGGCAAGCCGGACTGGCAGCAGATCTCCAATAGGAGTCCGGAATTGAAGGCATACTTGGCACAATGGGACTCACTTCATGTCCAGGATGGCATTTTGAAAAGAAAATGGGAAAGTTCGGATGGAACATCAGCCGTGACGCAACTTGTGGTATCCAGATCGAAAGTCAACGAAGTACTTAGGGAACTACATGATGGATTGTCCGGAGGTCACTTGGGAGTAAATAAGACACTCGAAAAAGTGCGAGAACACTTTTACTGGATCCACGCAAGAGACGATGTCGAAAACTGGTGCCGAAAATGCGCCGCTTGCGCAGCCAGTAAAGGCCCGAGAGTAAAAATGCAAGGCAAGATGCATCAATACAACGTTGGAGCGCCCTTTGAAAGGATTGCAGTTGACATCGCAGGACCGTTTCCAGAAACCAACAGTGGAAACCGCTATATCCTCGTAGTGATGGACTACTTCACTAAATGGCCTGAAGCCTTTGCTATACCTAACCAAGAAGCTAAAACCGTGGTAGAGCAGATTGTCCACAACTGGGTAAGCAGATTTGGCGTACCAATGGAATTGCACTCGGACCAAGGTCGCAACTTCGAGTCGAAGATCTTTCAAGGAGTATGCCAGCTACTAGGGATTAAGAAGACAAGAACAACCCCGCTTCATCCACAATCGGACGGAATGGTGGAACGCTTCAATAGAACCTTAAACGAACACCTTTCTAAGATTGTTGGCGACTGCCAGCGGGACTGGGACAAGCACATCCCCATGTTCCTATTAGCTTATCGAAGCGCAGTTCATAACACAACAGGACATACTCCATCCGAAATCCTTTTTGGTCGAACCATCCGGTTACCTAGTGAATTGATGTTTGGATCTCCGACTGATGAAGCAACGAATGAAGATGATTATGTGGCGGATCTCAGAGAAATCATCAGAAACATTCATCGGAAAACTAGAGATAAGATTCGGATATCCAGCGACCGCATGAAGACGAGGTACGATACAAAAGCGACCACCACAGGATTCCAGGAAGGAGATCTGGTATGGCTATACAACCCTCATCGCCGAAAAGGTATGTCACCTAAACTACAGCAGGATTGGGAAGGACCCTATAAGATAGTGAAGCGCATCAACGATGTTGTCTACCGGATCCAGCGAGGAAGAGGCAAGCTAAAAGTTGTCCATGTGGATCGTCTCCATCGCTACCATGGGGAAAATATTGACGCGCTTGTTCGGGACGAACAAGTTTAAGAGGGGGATATTGTTGCATGTTTGCTTGAACTGTTTCATTAATTAGTCAACTACGCCATCTAGTAGACAGTGGCCATATTACCGATTTTGGCAGCATTGGAATAGCAGTTTGAGTAGCTGTGGTATAACTTGGTATGTTGTTCTCGAACCTTCTGAACTTAACGAACCTTCTCAACGAATCTGGAAATTTCGAGAGGTGTCACTAGGAGATATAAATAGATGTCGCAGGAGCACCCAAGACATTCGAGTTGTGAACCGCGATAAAGAAGGGCGATAGATGACAGTAGTGAAAAGTATAGAGAATATTGAATAAGAGAAGTGATTGTTTATTTAAAGTGATTAATTGTGAAAGTGAATTGTTGAATTAAATAAGTGAATTATTAGAATAATAATCAAGAAGTAAAAGACATTGAAAGAGAACTAATAAAGATTAATTAAATAAATATTTTTCAATTTCAGGATTTTCAATACAAATTTCTTAACTACAACTTACAGCTGTGTCACGGTCCATGTCATAGGTGCATATGTGCTGCCAAGTTTTTTTTTTTTTTGATGAATTCTTAAGGCGGCGATAGTCGTTTTCTGATGCCATCCCTATATCCGCGTGCAAAGAAACACGGCTTATATTGTTTTACAATGACATTTGGCCGAGCTGACTCGCAATTGGTTGCCAATGTTACAACGGAATTGTCATTCCAACGGATCATACTTATTTCATTTGCGTGATCATAGCAGGAATCCATTGTACCACGCTGTTTATCAATTCTATTGACAAGAAACAGTAGACGACAAGTCCTGAAGTGTATTTAATTAATGTTTATTCAAGTGAAAATATAAAATTCATTAATAAAAGAAACCACTCAAAAAATCTGCCTTCTTCGTATCGCTGTCAGTGCTGATCTCCCCCTCTATATGTTGTTACGGATGGCTGCTTGGTCAATGGGTGCGTTCCGAGCGTTCCAAGTTAGATGTGTTCGCTGAGGTTTGTCACTAGATGTCGTTGTCGACCACACTGTTATTTGCCTATTGATTTCCGGTAGCTTCTAGACAATATTCAGATGAAATTTAACCTTTTCAATCTTACCGTATAGGTATACCACAATGACAGTGGCTTTGCACTACTCAACAACAAAACACTACAAATAAATTAATAAAAAACCTCTGTTGACATAAAAAGTCCAAACAGGAATATTTTTTCAAAGCCTACTAAGGTTTCATGTTTTGTCCCAATGTTGCGTTTTTGCAACGTTAACTCTCTCTCTCTCAAATGTACTTATGGCAAGTAAATGTTTACTCGTATATACGTTTGTCAAATTACTGCCATTAGCAGTATATTTTATATAAAATCTTATTTGGACTATACAAAATTGGAATACCAGTAATATTTAGGGGAATTTATAAACTATGTTAGTTTTTTCCTTGGACATTTGTCAATTTTATTTTAGATATAATCAAAACTCCAACAGCTATTACGCTCACCAAAAAAAAATGTATGAAGGTTCAAATATTCGTCAATGCAATCTGTAATGTTAACTTTTTAATTCGAAAAAAAAAAGTTTTTTCATGGGAATAAATGTACACCAAATATACGTACAAAAAAATCACATAAAAACAAAGATGGACCGAAAAATATATAAAAAAAAACTCAGTGACTCAAATCAAGTCAGTCAATGCATATTTAAGTTAATTTTAAGGAAGAAATAAATATCGTTTTGCAACCACTTCTGGCTTCAGAAGAAAAAAACGTGCGCAACGATGTGTTGAACGTTGTCGTATGAAATATTCTCCGTTCAGTGTAAACGGGGAATTAAAATTTAGAAAACTTGTCGAGAAATGTTCAATTTCGGGTTTGTTAACGTACTATTATTACCCTAATCAAACAAGCTACAACACCCAACCAGTATTCCTTCCCTATTATCTGACCCTTAATTTGGCATTATTCACACAAATAATCGCATTCCTCAAAGTGCAGCTAATTTGGCTCATGCAAACCCTTCGAAATAATCAAATATTTCCGCTAATATCTGGTAGAATTTCGAACGCATGCCACGAATTCGGAATGATTTCCGCTGGGAAAATGGCTACTTCGTTTGAAATTTACAATTCTTGGAAAAATTTAAAATTTTGTTTGACTGATGATTCTGCGCAAACGTGATCCACCGTGCATTATTAAAAAGACGCCTGCGTGAGGTTCTATCGCTTAAAAGTATCTTTCTTCAAACAACATTCCAATATTACTTTCATATTCCAACAAACAATAGTGTAACTTCTATACATTCATATTTGTCTGCTTATGTTGTGATAAATGTTTTTCAGAAGTTCAAAATGTCTCATTCGTTCGACTATGACTGCGATTTGGAAAGTAAAATATGCGAAATGTCCATTTACTTGGGCAATCTGATGTTGGACGATGAAAAAGATGAATATTCTGGTCCAAGTACCAGCACACAGGCACTAAAGGCATCACAATGTTCTTTAATTCCCCATTCGACACCACCATTGGACGCATATGGGTAATATTGAGCGTACCTAATTTAATAAGGACTACAACAAATTAGTTCTGTTTTACAATCAACAGTTTAAATGTGACTACGCAGTACCCATTAAACAGTGTGACGAGCGCATTAGCGACTCGCATGAACCCATTTAGTTCACCTTTCCGATTGACCGGTACTCATCCAAAAACTAGGAAGTGGAACAACTATAAACAAGAAGAAAATTGTCCAGATACATCAGATATTGACATAAATACGACCATGACAGATTTGGGTCTTACTCCAGAATCGTAAGAACTTTGTCGTCCAAATCATTATTATTGATTAAGTTTATTAACTTTAACAGGTTAACAAGCAACGAAGTCTACCAATTGTTCTCTCTTTTCGACAAACTGGAATTTTTTATTCGCGCAGAATACATCTTTGAAAATATCTACGAGCAAAAGAATCTTCCAAGCACACAACGCGTGTCGTCTCAAATCAAACACGCTGTTTGGAGCAGTTCTCAGATTCTACGCGAACTGCAACATACTTTGAAACGATATACTATTCCGGTTTCTGCAGACGTTCAAGTTCAAGGTCCGCTTGCTGAATGTAAAAAAACGTTGGATAAACTACACATGTCAATTATGCAGTTGGATGCCTATAAGTATTGCGTCCTTGAACATCGTAATGGTAAATTTGTCTCAGACGAGTCACGGGGTAAGCATTCGTCAAGAAATGCAGACAAAAGTTCTTATTTGTGGTTTATCATAGGATTTCTGCAGCCATTAATGAATGCATTGACAGAAGTGATAGAAAATGTTGGTAAAAGTCGAATGTACATTCAAGTCATCGACTGGGCATTGAACAAACAGCAAGAAGAGATGAAAGCCACCGTTGCTGAAAGCTGTGCATCACATTCCAAACCAATACAGAAGGACGATTCATTGAATTTCGTAATTGAAAGTCGTCCGACAATTGCTAGACGTTACATTGGTTAAATGTTTTCAATCCCGATTGTTTCTTTCAGATAAGTTTGTATATAATTTTTTGTTTTTTATGCTTTGATGTCGCTACCAACTGCGTTGTTTATGGGTTGCCTTCAATTATTTCCAGATATTTAAGTCATTTTTTTGTTCCAAAGGTTGTAATGGATTTTTAAGTTGGAGTACCTACTTAATGTGTAGTCTTTATGTTTCACAAATAAACGAAGAATATTGGGTCTTGCTCAGGCAAACGAGCTTTTGATTTTTTCTATGAACCAAATTCTTAATGACAACTCGCCGGGACTTGTGTTTTCTTTTTACCTACTTCTGGTTGAGGGTAAATGTGCAGTTGGCTCCTTCCAACCCCCGGCGAAGACTATTTATTTCCAGCTCTAGTTTAATAAACATAATCCTGCCTGCAGTTTGTTGCTTTGTTAAGAGCAAGTTACAGCTGGAGATATATACAATTGACCTGGAGACAGGTGAATGTGATTTGTATCCCCAAGCCTAGTAATAGGTCAAGTGAACTGCCAAAATCATGTACACCTCTATCTTAATTTCGGTTGTGTTTTCCCTTTGGCGAATATTGATGATAGAGCAGATAGACCTATCAGTCTAAAATGTTTTTTTTTGTTTTAACCATGGGGAAAGACCAAATTAGAGACTGGAAAGAAACTAGTAGTCGGCTTAAGGTTAACTTCACGGAGGGTGCTCTGCAATATTTTGTTAAAAAGTTAAGGATCACTTCCAGCCATTCATATGGCCCTTTGTGCCTTCCTATACAGCGAGAGTCTTTTCGACAAAACCGGTAACGAAATGACGAAAGGGCAATCAGTTGTCAGGTTAGGTTGGGTAAAGAGATTTAAATATACATGATCAAACTTAACCGCAATGTCGCCACAGGCTTGCATGCGGAACAACAGAAAATGCCCAGCCCCAATAAACATTAGAATAAAGATTCTGGGGTGTTGTTTATTTGAGGAACTGCAGGATCTGGACAAAACAAACCTCAAGGCCATAAGATTTATATATATGAATTTTAGGGAGCGTTTCTGAGCTACATGTAGCGGTTTCTTTCCGTCTCTTTTTTTGGTACCGGAAATGGGCACAATGGACACGATCTGCTGGTCCAAGTGAGCCTCGACGGACAGTAACAAGGGAATCCATCAACCAACCTACTAAGGTTGGGTAAATCGGTTGGCGAGGAAGGAGAAACCTGCATCCGTCACACTTAGATCAATGTAGATCCATTGTGATGCAATTGTGGTTTTCAACTCCTAGACTAGGAAAGCCAATGCTATTCGCCACGAAGCTCATTTCCAGGCGAAATCGCATTTTGGTATGTACTATGCAATACGCTGCCGAACAATACGCTGGCGCACTTCGCTCTGTTACATTCCCGCTTCTACGGAAATGTGAACATCATTCATCCGACTTCAAATGCGATATCAATGGTAGAAACAGATCAACACTTCAACTTTGACTTTGACAGGAGCGAGAAATGCGACTCTCCTTCAACGATCTTCCCATACAAACCAATTGTATTAAATAGGGTAGAGCGAGGAGGATTTGACAAAAGGAGGCTTTGTCATTTTCAAATATAAGGCCACACTTAACGCGAAGGAGAGAAAAAATCCGAATTTGCGGTGCCTGCTATGTTATGAGTTGCACAAATGAAAACATCACTTGTACCTCCGCCTTACAGCCCAACGCACGTGTTTTTGTTTTTGGTCGACTATTATTTGTAATTTTGTATATTTTCTTTGTTGGGAAACTACGTGTAAATACCAATTTTTGTTTTATAAACTTTAGTGATTGTGACTATTAAAACATACATTTTAAATATAACAACAGTGTTTATTGAAAATACTGCAAAATTTTGGTAAGTTGAAATATAAAGTTAAAGTGCGATCAAAGGAGGATTTAACAACTTAGAATACGGAGGATTTGACACTTTGTCAAATCCTCCTAATCTTTTCTTTTAAAGACCATTATTTATTTTTTAATCAATGTTTATTAAATAATTACTTTATGTAGCCAAATATGCCAAATATTTATAAAAGGAAACACCCTGAAAGGGTCCTAAATGAGGAAGCCCTCAAACAAGCATTGAACGATATAAGCCGCAAAATTCCCAAACTTAAAAAAAAACATAGGGACGGGCTACAGTCCGCTTGGGCGAACTGTTGGATACCCTATTCTTATTCCTATCCCTCATAATTGGGCGTGACAAAAGTCTAAGTATGGTTGAATTGTTAAGAACGCTCTACATATCGTGTGCGCTCTAAGGATTTTATCAAAAAAAACGCTCCCTAGCTCAAACTTGGGTGTTTCAATAAAATTGTTTTATTTAATTGTGGGCGTGTCAGTAGGCGGATTTAAAAAAAATTAACACATGAGCATAAAGGGCCCCTAGAGAGTATATATTATAAATTTCAGCTCCCTAGCTCACTTTGAATTTTCAAAAAAAAATAAATAATAATAATAATTGTGGGCACACCCACAGTGGGCGGATTTTGAAAATATTAACACATGAGCATAAAGGGCCCATAGAGAGTATATATTATAAATTTCAGCTTTCTAGCTCAAACTTTGGATTTTCAAAAAAATTGTTTTATTTATTTCTGGGCGTGTCAGTGGGCGGATTTTTAAAATTTTTTATCCCGAGCAGTTTTAGGAGTCATAGATCATATATAAAAAATTTCAGCTTTCTAGCACAAAATTCGATTTTTTCCAAAATTTTGTTTTTTTGAGTTTGTGGGCGTGTCTGTGGGCGGATTTCAAAAATTCGTAAACTTGATTATTTCGTTACACTAGAGAGTATATGGTTAAAATTTCAGCTCTCTAGGTCCAGTTTAAAGGCCTATTTTTTGCCGACGGACGGACGGACGGACGGAAATGGCTAGATCGACATTACTATCGATGCTGATCATAAATATAGTAACTTTTAGGGGTCTACGGGCAATATTAAGGTATGTTACAAACTATGCGTCAAAATTAATATACCCCTAGAATAGGTTATACAAAAATACACGGGTCGAACGGTTGGAAAGTCTAGAATCTATACTGATACCCCGGAAAAAACGCGTTTGGAAGAATTAGCATTAAAAAAAGCCAAATAGAATAACACGCCCAAGATTCCACAAATAAGAAACCCTAATGTGGTAAAACGTGTTCTTCAGGATTCTTATAGCGATGAGCGCGAAAAGTTTAGCTTCAGAGATTCGGACACTTCATTACGATGGCAAAGCAGCGACGACGAGGAACTGGAAGGACTACAATTAAACAAAAACATCGTCGCTCGCCCCGGATATTATGTTCTCACACAAATTGGAAATAAAAAGGAGTTCTATTACGTTGGACTGGTATTAGATGCAGAGAATACCCCTTTACCGTTCACAATCAAATATTTCAGGAGACAAAATAAATCAAATGTTTTTTATGAGCCTTTAGTGGAAGACGTTAAGCTTGCACTTTCAACGGACTTAGTAGCAAAACTTCCAAGACCTGTGCAAATGCCTGGAACCTCCAGATCCAAGGAGAAACTTAAATTTAACGTAGATTTTGCTAATGTTGATATTCGCTAAATTAATATTTATTTTTGAAGTTTAATTTATAATAACTTATTACAATTTAATTTATGAACTATTCTGTATATTTTGTTAATTTGTTCAAAATAAAACTATCTTTGTGTTACGTTTTTAAATGAAAGTTCGTAGACTGGCAAATTCTCCTACCTATTGTCAAAACCTCCTAAGGCAATGTCAAATCCTCCTATAAAGTGGGAGGATTTGACACTTTTACTTTATTTCTTTTTCGCTCCACATCACGAGAACCCTTTAGATTACACAATTGGAATATACACCACTTTAAAGTCAAATATATAGGGAAAGTTTTATACCCCGACATTTTTAACGGTGCGCTTAATTTTGGTCCAAAATGACGTATCATCATTTTTGTGTCAAACCCTCCTCGCCTTACCCTACCAGAAAACATGTTACGGCATCCTTACAATATGTCATAACCTACCCCAAACTTCCATCAAAGCCAACAAATAATATAACATCTACCTACCCGACCACCCTGCTTCATCCACCATAGCCGCTACCTGTAAATATCTGAAATTTTAACCATATACTCTCTAGGGGCCAGAAATAATCAACTTTAAAAATTTTTAAAATTCGGCCAATCTCAAGAAAACAAATTTATCAAAAAAAAAAAACGAATTTTGAGCAAAAAATCAGAAATTTTTTATATTTGGTCTTTAGAGGCCCAAACTGCTCAAGAGTTAACTTTTTTAAAATCCGCCCACTGACACGCCCACAATTAAATAAAACGGTTCTTCAAAAAGTCAAAGCTTGAGCTAGGACACTGAAATTTAAATATTATACTCTTTAGGAGCCCTTAATGATTTTTAAAATCCATGCCCGCAATTTTAAAAACTGTTTTGTTTTTCGAAAAATCAAAGTATGAAATAGGAAGCTCAAATTTGAAATGTATACTCTGCTCATGTTGGTTGGTTGGTTGAAAAAAAAACGGCCCTCGGTGAGGATGCACTTAGACCAGAAGTAGGTCCATTGTGCTGCCGATGTGTAAAGTGGGTGGGTCACCCTCTTACTCAGGGAACCATTTGCTCCTCTGAATGAAGGAGCTAATCCTTGCTGTGCAGGCGTTGTTAAGATCGTTTAGATCATTGAAAAGTTATTCACCCAATGTAGCCTTCCTAATGTTGGCGAGTGCAGGACACGTGCAAAGGAAGTGACTGATGGTCTCCTCCTGCTCATGTGTAAATACTTTTAAAATCCGCCCACTTTAAACAAAAAAAAAAAATTTATTGAAGAAATCATTCGCAAAGTATGTAGTTAAATCCGTTTTGAACAATTCCTTTATATAAAGTTTTCTGCCATGCCCACTTTTTACAGGCTTTTTTTTACAAAAGCTTTGTGTTTTCAATTAAATCCTTTGAAGGGTGTATAACTAAATATGAAGATCCTTCTGATCAACTCTCCCATACTAAGATTTTTGAACGCCCACTTAATGAGCGATAGGAATAGGAAAAGAGTTCGCCGAAGCAGAATGTAGCCTTTCCCCATGTTTTTAGCTTCTTTTCTTTAGCCTCTAACAGTGCAAAGTATAAAGACTATGCAGTCTATATATAATGGACATAATTATCAATATAATGCTGACATAAGTAAGAGTGTGTGTACGAGCGAGTGCTCAGCTTGTAATAAAAGCTGCGGTAGGGTATTCATGCACAACTGAAATTGGTTTATTATGTACAATAATACCCGCGTTTCTTTGAGAAAGTATCCGCGGTTGCTCAAAAGAACGACTACAAGAATTATGGCTAGTAGCCATACATTTTTATATGCAACACAAATAATTGTATGTATTTGGAGCATGTATCCAAAGCAGAGCTCCTGTGGATGTTATTCTCAGCTATCCCCAGTTATGCTGGCTATACAATGTTGTTGTTGTTTAACTTGTAAATTTGAGCACTCCTGTGGATACATTTCTCAAAGAAACGCACATAACGAAAGCTTATAGGTAGGCACCCATAGAATTTAAGTAATGAACTTCATCAAGGGCATGGCTAGGCGTGTCACAGTTATAGAAGCTCAAATTTGTTATCCTATCCCAGAAATAACATAAGTGTTGCAGGTATATACAGTGAAATCTCACTTGAGCGGACGGTGCACGATTCTGGCCGCCTAAGGGAGTTGTCCGTTTCAGGAAAAGACAAATTATCCATCTTTAAGCTAAAAAGAAATGTCTTTATATTGACTTATTTAAAGGATCTTTCATTAAGGACCTGACAACTTCTTTTTTAAATAAAATGCAAACTACTTGAGGTATCTCAAAAAAAGGAATTGGCTTCAATTACTATTAAAACATTTATAAATGGAATTCGACTTCGTTCATATTATATTCACCACGGGAACGAATGCAGCGGTCGATACGTTGACCCCAATTCGATGATTCGGCAGCACATTTCGACCGATACGGCCGCTATTTCTCGTTCAATATTGGCTCTTAGCTCCTCCAACGTCGCCGGATTATTGGCATAGACCAATGATTTAATGTAGTCCCATCAAAAAAGTCACACGATCTCGGCGGCCAAAAAGCGGGTCCGTTTCTCGAGATAACATGTTTACCAAACTGAGACTTCAATGACTCGATTGTTCCACCCACTGTGTGGCTTGTGGCACCGTCTTGTTGGAACCACATATTACTGATGTCCAATACATGTAATTGCTCAAAGAAATATCGTTTCAACATGTCTCTTTAGCGAATACCACTCACCGTAACGTAGCGGTAATTTTCATCGACGAAAAAAAAACGACCCAATGACGCCACCACACCAAACACTGACTTTTTGCGGATGAAGTGCTGTTTCATGAAGTACATGAGGGTTCTCACCAGTCCAGTCCCGTAACGCATGTTTTGCTTATTGACGAAGCCGTTCAAACAAAAATGCACTTATCGCTGAAGGTGATCGATGAGATGAAATTCTTCATTCTCTTCCATCATGTCCAGAGCCCAATTCGAGAGCGTACGTCCCTTCATATTATGATCAAGTAGCTTTACTTCTTGAGTCAGCTTGATCTTTTAAGGGTGTAGGTCAAGATTCTTACGCAAAATTTGCTATAATGTGGTCTGGGAGAGGCCCAATTCTTGAGAACGCCGTGAAATTCACTGATTTGACTGGTTTGCGACGGACGCCTCTACGGCAGCAATATTCTCCACACCTCGGGCAAAACGTAGTCTCACTGGCACGGCAACATCAAGCAGCGAATTTTCTGACTCAAATTTTTTCACTAGACTATGAATTGCTTGTCTACTGGGACGAGAATTACGGACGAAAATTGGCGTTAACGCTCTTAAAGTTGCGACCAGCGACCAACGACTCGAAATTTTGGTACTAAATTTTAATTATTATGTAAACGTTGTGCTTTCGTGTACTTCACCATGATGAAAATGTTGATATGACTGAATATATTGGCATTGACAATTCGGTAATCGGTGCGTTCACATTAGGCGTTTTTCTTTTTTAGTCCCGAGCAGGGAACAGAGCGGGGCCCGAGCGATCAGAGCTCGCTCCGAGCTGAACGTAACCTGAGCGCTCCGAGCTAATTAAGAAACAGAATTGAGCACTGAACTATTTAAGTTATAATTTCCATTTAAGTTATATTTTCTCAGTGCCCCGCTCGGAGCTAAAAAAGAAAAACGCCTATTGAAAGTTTGAAGTTGTCAAATCGCTAATGAAAGACCCTATATATACAAAGATGGTATATTATTTGAAAGTTTGGGGTAGGTTATATCATATTGCAAGGAGGAGTATGTCAGAGTATATCTACGTACTTACAGTGAGCAGGGACAATCTCCACGTGTTCCTATTTTGTTTAGAATTTTGAGTACCGCTATGTCGCACATACATGAGAAATAGACGGCTTTATGAAATATTAGTTGTTAAATGCATGTAAATACAGTTTGTTTTAATGATTTACAGTGACAAGCGGAATTGACACAGTTTTTCCTGAGGACCGCAAACAAGCAAACTTGGTGTTACTGAGACCGTGGTTTACTTCGGGTCGTTGCTGGCATGCAAGTTCCCTTCCTTAGCTCGTCGGTAGGTGTGGGACTTGACCATTTGTCCATGCAACAAAAAAACCATGCCAGTCTTTTACGTAGGTTACTCTACTCGCCTAAGTAACCCCTTAATCCAAAAAGCCGTAACTCTACGGGGCTCATACAAAAGCTTTACTCTCCTTTTTCGAAATGATTTTCGAAGCGAGTATCGAATTCCTCTTAGTATGTTCGTTTAAATTTTTTGTATCGAACAGTTCTGTTACATTGGTTGAAACCCTCTTATGCCAAATTATAAACCAGTTGGAAGACGCAAAAACCATGACATGTAGCATTTATGGACAAACGAAGACATCGTCAAATTTATTTCAATCGAACTGATTAAATTTACATTAAAATAGGGTGTGTTTTTCTGATTTGTATATATAAATATTTACACTCCTATTTATTTTTATATGTTTTTAGTTACCATTACATTACCATAATGTTAATATAAATGTATTTTATGTATTTTTTATATACTATAGGTATGCACTTTAGTTTAAAGGTACCTAAGCGTTGTTATGTTAGGTAATATTTTATTTATTTATTTATGAACTATGTGCAAGTAGGTCTGATAGTGAAAAAATGCATCTAATGTTCCAGCTCGTGTGTGATGCGGAAGAGAACAGACTTGTGTTTTTTTACTTTTTCCGATTCGCTCTTCGCTCCTCCCCCGCGTTACACGACTCAAAAAAAGTATGGGAAGTTGTTTAAAAAAAATCTATTATTATTCTATTATTACTGATTTATCATCAGAAAAAAACAAATTATACACTTTTGCAATTTGCCTGTTTTTTTTTGACAGCTAAAAACCAAAGGCTTAAAAAATCACCCTTTATATTCAATAAAATATTCCCTAATTTAATACATACAGCCAACTCCGCTTAATTAAACTTACATACTTTAACTGAAACAATAGAAATACAACAATTATCACGGAGCACTTTTAAAACAATTTTTACATAACTGAACAAACTGGTTAACTGAAAGAATTAATTCTACAAAAGAGGTTAGTTTATACTTAAACAGCTCCGCCTAACTGAAATAAAATAACAAATAGCGCCCATCACTTTATTTTACGATGTAATGGTTTCGTTTTGTTGTTGAGATTTTTTTAATAAAATATTTAATGCTGTGATTGGAATTCCTCGGATATTCAAATTGGCTAATTCAACATTTTTTTCACTTTAAACTTCATACAAAAAATCCCAAATATTTGTTTTTTTCTTTTCTTTTAAAAGCTCTAAAAACATATTTTTTTACATGTCTCAATCTGAATAGGAAGATTATGTGACATGTGCAAGAATGTTAACTGGATGTCGTATACCTATTCTTTAATAGATAGATATACCTACCCAATTTCGTTGATGAATGTATGATTCAACACAAGTTGAATATTTCTGAATCAATTAGAAAAAGTTAGTTACAAGATATAGCTAAAATAGTAAATGTCTGAAAGGCGATAAATTTATGATTTCTTATTTGATGAAGAAGATCGAAGTCAGTTTTTATTCAATATTGTTTCTTTCAAAACGAATCGCCCCTTCCATCATCCCCCTCTCATTATACATGCAACTTGCAAGGCACGATGCGAAACCAAAAAAAATTGCATGCTCCTTCTTACAAAGAAATATAAATAAGGTGCGTGCGGGTAATAAGGGCCTTTCGGCTAATAAGGCCTAAGTTACAGAAAAGTAATTTAAAATGATCGCAGTAGCTTGAGAACACACCTCTATGCTACCTGTTCGCCCGCTCGCTTTCCTCAGTGTTATATAATTCATTGTAAGTGGCGGTTCTGCAGCTGGAATTATAAAAAATTTTCCTAAAAAATGTTTTTTTTTGTGATATTACACTTAAATTTATGAATTTGCGCTGTATTCTATTGTTCACAGCTTCTATTTTTTTTTTTTTTTTATAATGAACTCGCACTAAAGGGATTTTTGGATACCATTATAATGTTAAGCTATACAGCGTAGGCGTTAAGGAAATTAGGGTTAGAAGATACATTTTATGTTTTAAAAATGTATCGTAGTCGGAATAATTATTTATTTGGTTTTATTTACAAATGGTGTCTTCGGTTAATAAGAACTACCAAATTTCACCATAGGCCTTCTTACCCTCTTTTTGGTATTAACATTTGTCCGTTTTACAGTTCATGCAATGCAACTGGTTTGTATCAATTGAATCCGCAGGCTTTTCCAGAAATAGCTCTACTCCTTCCTTACTAACAGAAGCTCCAGCTCTTCCTGTATCTGACGATATTGAATCAGAAAATTCACAACCTCGCGTCTCCCCCAGTCCAATAACCCCACAGCCATCGACATCAACAATTCAACACACCTTGGAAGGTTTTACCGTATGGTTTACAGTATTTCTAGTTCGCACGATGATGAAGCGTATGCCTAAAGAAGAAAATCCATTAATTACAGAGGAACTCCAGTCACCAAAGACGTCTTTGACAAGGCAGAAGATAAAATAAAAAAGACGTCAACCCCCAAAGGTAGAGGTGGTGAAACTCAAAAGAACTAGGAAAGTTATTTTGAAGGCTTTAATAGCATTATTACTATATTATAATAAGGCCTACTGACAAGGTTTTTTAAAAAGATGAATTCTGTTTCTGTTTACGGCAGAAATTGCCATGTTTTGTTTGTTTTTAATAATACTTTATATCTTACTTTATTTATCAATAAAATTTGTTTATTCGGATAAATAGTTTTTGTTGTATTTCAAATTTCCCCTAGCTAGGCCTTTTTACCCGCATCTACCTTACTTATATAATATGGGAATGAAATTCATTCGGCGTGAAGAAAGATTCGATAAAGAGACAAACCAAATTATTTGGTTTTCTTTCTTTGATTTTCTTCCAAATTCCAAGTTTATAGTTTATATTTATAAATAATGTAACACCTTTTGTTATCAGCAGATTGTAAATCCATTGATGAATAATAATAAATAAATAAATAAATGATTCTATCCAATTCTGGTCTCACTTCATGTACCTATACGACAAAACGCCAACTGGCGACTTCACGCCAAAACAAAAAATGCGCTATGAAGATAGTACTACATATAAAGTTTATATACAAAGGTTTTATATGATGTGCGTATTGTTATTTTAGTTTTCTTTCATTATTATTATTTCTTTTTGTTTCGGGATGCCACACACCCAACCCATGCCATATTCACGGATTTGGCACGGATTTTTTGGATCGATTGGTCCTCCAGAGATTGCGATGGGCTCAGTCTGGTGCCTAGTGTTGCATGAGTTTTCCCCTTTTTAATCTAACAAAACCTAGCCTATGTTTTTTTTCAGCCTAATTTTACTAAGGTTATTGTTACATTAGCGCTGAGGTGCAGAAGCGTACCTATGATAAGATGAAGCCCGCTTAAGATATGGTATACAAACTTGGGGAAATGTATCCAAGTCCCTCCGTTATAAGATATCAAATTTGCAGAATCATTTATTTAGAATCATTAATACTAATAGCTTTAATTTAAATATATCAATAGATGTTAACGCCATATTTAAGATGACTGTGCTATCGCACTATTATGATGATCAAGGCTTCCAACAGTATACGACAAAATCAGCAAAGTAAAATACGGGCTCATGGAAATTCTAGAAACTTACAACAGCTATGGAAGAAGGCATGCAAGCTACCAACAATTATGAATTTACTACCAACAAACCTTAAACATATTGCTAATTTAAAAAAAATGCACAATATATGTATGTATTTAAAAATGTATTTCCTTAACACGCATTCTCTAACTTAAAATAATTAAAAAAACAAAATATTATATCTGTATCCTTAACTCTACTAAAACCTTGAATTGAATTATAAAAACTCAAAATTATAAATATGATTTATTTTAATCACCTACATATATCTAAGCACTTAGCCTTCGCGGGAGATAAGATACCCATGGGAAAAAGTCCCAGTGTATTTCAAGCAGAGCTCTACGCCATTCAACAATGCGTCAGCCATATATGTATCTGGTATTAAATCCGCAAACATCCATATATTAACTGATAGTCAAGCAGCTTTAAATGCCTTAAGCTCGCGCACCATTGACTCCAAATCAGTCATGTACTGTTTCAATACCTTTCAAACACTTGCTTTAAGAAACAATACCATACTATGATGGGTTCCGGGCCATGAAGGTTTTGATGGCAATTAAATGGCCGATAAATTGGCCAGGAAGGGTTTAGAAACACCATTCATAGGTCCCGAACCCTTCTGCTGCACTCGGCAGCAATAAAAAACTGGAAACATATACAATGTATCCTTTATGTGGAGAGCATTCCATGCCAAACGAGCTATTCGGCCCTTTAACAACTATGCCAACAGATGTCTAAATCCAAGTAGGCATGATATCAAAAACTTAGTAGGTTACCTTACTGGTGGTTTACGATATCACCTTAACAAAATGAAAATAGTAGATTCTCTTGCGTGCCAACTTTGTCTTGAAGAGGACGAAACAGCTAAACACATATTGGAATAAGGAAGAAGATCTTCTTCAGGGAACAACTGATTTCCGAAGACATTAACAAATTTTCTGCTGGTAAAATTGTCTGCTTTATTCGGAAAGTAGAAACTCTACTAGCACAAACGATCTCATCTCATCGAAATGCCTTCCTGCCTTGGCGAGCCAGAAGTTTTTTCTAACTCAAACTGCTTTTTTTAATTTTAAGACAAATAAATTACAAATTCAACAAAAAAAAAACATAGTGATGGTGTGAAAAGTTTATTGTTAATGCGTCTTAGTTTATAGGATACGTACAATTAAATTAAGAAGGTAAAAACAAATCACTATAAGGGAATTTTGCAAATGTTCCATTTGCGATATGCGCAAGAATTTTACTAATTGCTTCCACTATATTTGGTTTCAGTTCAGAGTAAATATCTGACCAGTTTTCATTTAAAAATCGATCCATATTTTCTGCCAATTCTTTGTTGCCATTAAAAAGGTTCTCCAATTTGAATGTCACTTTTTTTGGCACCAAATCCAAATGAATTTTAACGATCTTTAAATATTTTTTACCACCTTTTTCCATTAGTTCACACTTGACTTTTGCTACTACGTTGACATTGTCTAGAAATAAATTTGTTTTTTTGTTATGCTTTGTTTCTGCAAATGTACTTTGTAAATATAGAGAAATTAGATTTGAAAATATGAACTTAAAATAATAAAAAAAAAACAATATCGGATGAATAAACTGACTTACGAATCAGTGACCATCACTCGACTGTTTTCAGAAGAAGTCTGAAAATGTCTGAACGGGTATACCTCTAACTACTTGTTCAACCATTCTTCACACACCTCCTCAAAGAATAAAAAGCACACTGTTTATTACTTTGATAAAGCTTGCTTAAATAGGCGATTCAGTTAATGAAAATCAATCCAAAAACTATGAAAAAAAGAAACGTATTTGTTTAACTTACCAAACACAATTTTGCTATTTCCCTCTCCAACGATAGGCAATACGAGTACTTGCCCATTTACTTTGTATGGACCGGAAAGCACAAGTTTTGGAGCATTTGCATGCAGTTCAAATACCATGTTGGAAGCCTCCTTTGCGAATCCTCTAAACAGGGAAATGCAGTTTAAGTCAATGGGAGCCCGAAATCAAAGCTTATAATTTTTAATACGTACGTTATTTTTGAGATCTTAATCTGACTTAGGCCGGCCAGATCAACATCCTTAAATTTGAGCTCAATGTTAACTGGACTGCCTGGAATTTTATCTAGATTCAAACTCTTAATGTGCAGAGGATCAAACGGAATGATATTAAGCTCACGATGCCCTTTTTTGTGGTGAGCTTGAATGATCTGGGATACCGATGCTGCTAGGCATGCATCATCTGAATGAACACATCGTTGCACATCGGAGGCTTAAAGTACAATTAACCTATAAAAAAATGTTTATGTTCCGATTAATATGCTTACGAAAATTATCAGCATTTATCACAGAAATAGAAATTGCCAGTAAAACCGAAACTAATCCAAATCTATACATCCTCATTTTTTGTCACAAATATCACTTTGTACGTATGTACGTCTCACAGCCAATTAAAACCCAAATGAATGGCGAACTTCTTTTATATATTTGATCTCAGAACAAATCCGGATGGATCAGCTCGAAAATTGTTCAACGGATAATTTGTTGGTTGTTTTAGCTTTTTTTATTGTTCAACAATTGGTTTAATTTGATTAACCCATAGTCATATGCATCTATATGTTAATTACATTTTTTTGTTGATATTATGTTAACGATGACATATTAATTAGTTTCCGTAATTAATGTGATAAATAATATGAATAGGTGTGAGGAAGATTTTAAGCAGGTGGCAGACCAATTAAAAAAGATGTAAAACTGGTTTTGTTTCAAGTCCAGTCTAACAGGCTGTTTTCAAAAACAGCTCACATAATTGTTTGTTAATGATGCATTTATACTTTAATAATGGTGGTACTTACGGCTTCGAGTATTTAAGTGACTGTTGCGCTTTTTATGGACTGATTTTCTATGAGTTTACTTTACAGAACGACAATATTTTCCGAACGTATGTATTATATTAATGGGGATCACTGAACCATAATTAAAATTCTTAACATAAAACTTATAGTCAGACTTCGGAGCGAAAAAAGTCTCTGAAATGACAAAGGCTGTTTTTTCATGTTCGGTTACAGTAGGGGTATACATTAACAAGGGCTCAGTGTTTATTGCGTTGGAATACTAATCGAGGGGCCTCGATTCAAAATTCGTCTGGGTCTAGTAACACTTAAGTTTTTTTCTACTGGCCCACCTCTTGCGAAAGTCTGACAAACATCCAAGAGTATCAATTGTCATGGAGTGGGCTTAAAATTGTAGGTTTCTTCCACTTCGCACAAGCAAAATGATTGGAGAAGCTTTTTTCGGGTCGAATTCGAAAGGCTTTTTGTTCGATTCGCTACTCATAATATTGGCCTTAATGACCTCTTGGTAAAAGAACATAATGCCAAATGAAAGCGATGTTCTTAAATCTATAAACTTCAGCTGATGTACAACAGTCAAACTTTCGTTAGGACAGGTGTCAATTGTTCGCTGTCAAACATGTCGTAAATACCGAATCAATACAATGGGTTGACAAAGACTGAAATTCGTATGTGGGTTATATATTGTATATAATAACATAAAATGGAAGTCGTACGGGCTGGTTCGTCGCGCCCGAAGTCTTTTAAAATTTAAGAAAAATTGTACAGATTCTTTTTACAATCTTAAACATAAAATAAAAGCCATTCAATCATTTGATAGGGCAGCACTGGTCAGTCAGCGAAAATATCGCTCATGCGACCGATGTTGGGGCGCCGCCGAGCGGGTCGATCTTGGATTCGTTGTTATTTAACGTTGTACTTTATTACCTCAGTTTAAATACGATTGAATCATTCATAAAAACTTTTATTACAAAGTTTTGAAATATTGTATTGTAAAAGAAATCTGCTACAGGCATAGATGGTCGTTAGCTGCCTTACTTTTTATATAGGTAACGCCTTAACGAAATAACTAATCGTTGTTGAATTAGTTGTGCTAAAAATGCAAATGATATTCATTTTAGTATTAAGAATATTAAAGTTGTAAAGAATTTTATTTTCTATATCTCTTAAATAAACACATATGTATGTAAATGTAAATATTATCGGACTGCAATAAAATAAATAAATAAATGGTATTAAAGCGATACAACTGCTTATTTCGTTAAGTTGCAAAAGTAAGTTGCGATGACAACTTAAAGTAGCTGTTTAGGTTATAACAAGCAACTAAATCAATATTAATTATTTTGCTATAATGCAGATAATTTTTAGGGAATAAGATGGATTAAGTATACGATAAACGGATTATTGCATATGTATAAAAAAAAACTGGATTGAATGTCGCTTTTATTTGACGTTATATTATTGTTTAATGTTACTTTACTAAGAGGTCCTTGGGACAACAAAAAAAGGTCCTTTAACCCCAAACAAATTATATTTTTTCGAAATGTCAAGTTCATTATTATGTAAATATCAATTTAACATAATCACGTCAAAGTAGTATGTATAAATTTTAACGCCCGTACGTGAGTAGGTACGCACATTTAAACACTTTTGTTTAACATTTCAAATGGTTATGGAGTCGTTTTTGGAAAAATATGGTGTTACTAGAATTATGAAAATTAATAAAATAATATAACAAAAAAGGTAAGCTATCGATTAGCGTATAAGGTCAACGGATAACGATGGAAATTTTGGTTGGTTACCACAAAAAAATTAAAAAAAAAAAAAAAACATTTTAGTGTTCCAATAACCTTAAACAGACAAATACAGCGCGGTTTCTACGGCAATTTTGGATAAATATCCCTTTTTGTGATTCAGTATGTTCTAAGGGCCTTTTGAGCAAAATAAATTTCGGAGAAATATCTTCTTTTTTGTTTGATTTTGAGGACCTTTATTAATTTTTTGATGTTCAAAGGACTTCTTGGTAAAATAACCATTAAGACAGATATACCGTGCGGTTTCAAAGGACATTTCGGAAGAATATCATTTTTTCCGGCTTTAAATACCTTCTTGGTAAAATAACATAATGCCAAATAAAAGCGACATTCTTAAATCGGCAATCGATGACCCTTTTCTGGCTAGTTCATCCGGCTCTTTCATTTCCTGGGACACCATTGCGTTCGAGAACCCTACAGAGTCTTACAATGTGCTGCACGCCAAGATCCCGCAGCTATTTGCGATAGCGTCGATTTCAGTTCGGTGTCGGAAATCGCTTTTATTGAAGCTTGGCTGTCAATGAAGAAGGTAATATCAGCGGATATTTCGAACACTTCGAAAATCCCATCTGTTTAGATGGGATTCGTGAGCTGGCAATTGACCCTAATGCTATTTTTCCCTGCAGGAGAAAGAGGTTGCGAATGGTCTTTCAAAATCTAGATGCGGAGTAACATAGGCTATGCATACACTACCACCCGTGAATTTCTGTAGAATCTGCGCATGTCCTGTTGTACAGGGTTTTCAGTTTTCTGTTTGGCTAACACTCAGAGCACTGTTTGCGGCTGATTCTAGTACAAAAAGCTCTTGGGGTCTTAGATCTAGAATCGCCACCAACCCGCCGTGGGTTCGTTCTCATTGACTCTGTAGTACCAATACAGGCAATGCTTTGAATCCTATTCATAGTCTTAAGGTTAGTGACCTTGCACAATCCCTGCCACCAGATTAAATCATAATTGGCGATCGAGATATCACGAAATCGCTTGACTCTTTGAGCCATCCGCGTAATGTCTCCTGCCTCTCATTGCTTTATCGATATTTCCACCAAAAGTGCTCGAATGAAATAGCCAGCTGCATTCCACCCCTAGCACATTTCAACCGCAATACCCGCCATGCCAGGAATGCGGATCAGTTCACTCTTAAGCCTACTTTCGGACGTACAGTGAAATACAAAGAATCGTTCCTAAGCCGTATAGCACGAATGTGGAATGCTCTATCAAGCTCTGTTTTTATACCCTATTCTAGGGGTATATTAATTTTGACGCATAGTTTGTAACATACCTTAATATTGCCCGTAGACCCCTAAAAGTTACTATATTTATGATCAGCATCGATAGTAATGTCGATCTAGCCATGTCCGTCCGTCGGCAAAAATTAGGCCTTTAAATTGGACCTAGAGAGCTGAAATTTTAACCATATACTCTCTAGGGTCCCGAAATAATCAAGTTTACGAATTTTTGAAATCCGCCCACAGACACGCCCACAAACTCGAAAAAACAAAATTTTGGAAAAAATCGAATTTTGAGCTAGGAAGCTGAAATTTTTTATATATGATCTATGACTCCTAAAACTGCTCGGGATATAAAATTTTCAAAATCCGCCCACTGCCACGCCCACAAAAAAATAAAACAATTTTATTGAAAAACCAAAATTTGAGCTAGGGAGTTGAAATTTTTAATATATACTCTCTATGGGCCCTTTATGCTTATGTGTAAATATTTTCAAAATCCGCCCACTGGCACGCCCACAATTATTATTATTTTTTTTTTTTTGAAAATTCAAAGTGAGCTAGGGAGCTGAAATTTATAATATATACTCTCTATGGGCCCTTTATGCTTCTGTGTAAATATTTTCAAAATCCGCCCACTGGCACGCCCACAATTATTATTATTTTTTTTTTTTTTTGAAAATTCAAAGTGAGCTAGGGAGCTGAAATTTATAATATATACTCTCTAGGGGCGCTTTATGCTCATGTGTTAATTTTTTTAAATCCGCCTACTGACACGCCCACAATTAAATAAAACAATTTTATTGAAACACTCTTGACGACTGTGTGAATTGCAGTTTTTCGAATAGACACAATGGTGATTTTAAATAGATTATTTTATGCAAAAATATACAATTTCTAGCTTCCAAATACTGTGTGAGAGAGCAACCAAGAATGTTGTTCCGGTAAGCCCAAACATGGTCATATCTTCGCAGTCCATGAACATAACGAATCATACTATTGAATGCAATCTTTAGTTTATTTTGTGAAATGGAATCAAGCTTACAGTAAACAACATCAGTGTAGGTTATTATGGGAAGTATCAGAGTTTTCATTAGTTTTAATTTAATATCACGGAGAGCAAAGCTGGCACACGTCCATAGTTTGCGAAGGCAACCATATATACGACCAATGGTGTAACTTATGTGATCATTACCAGAGAGATCCCGATTTATTAAAAATTCTAGGCTCATGACTTTTTCAACAAACTTAATTTCAATAGCAGACAACATAATAGGAGGCAGATTTTCAGTTTCTTTAAAGTTTTTGGAAATTAAGATAGCCTGTGTCTTAGCTGGACTTAGTGTTAGTCCATTACCAATCGTCCACAAATACATAGCTGCGATGTCTTCATTTATACGATGGAAAAGATCTTCGATAAATCCGACAGGCCTAGATAAGATTGTTGACCACCTGAGTAAATCCACTCTCTTCCGAGATATCTGAGAACCTATGCCAATCCACATCAATTGCCCCTAAAATTATTTACGGATCTGCTTCATCCCATGCCTTTCTCAATCTCCCATGTATCCCATCCCATTCAAAGTTTACACAATTAACAACACAAAATAACGTCATGTTATAGGAAGCTGAAATTTTTTATATATGATCTATGACTCCTAAAACTGCTCGGGATATAAAATTTTCAAAATCCGCCCACTGCCACGCCCACAAAAAAATAAAACAATTTTATTGAAAAACCAAAATTTGAGCTAGGGAGTTGAAATTTTTAATATATACTCTCTATGGGCCCTTTATGCTTATGTGTAAATATTTTCAAAATCCGCCCACTGGCACGCCCACAATTATTATTATTTTTTTTTTTGAAAATTCAAAGTGAGCTAGGGAGCTGAAATTTATAATATATACTCTCTATGGGCCCTTTATGCTTCTGTGTAAATATTTTCAAAATCCGCCCACTGGCACGCCCACAATTATTATTATTTTTTTTTTTTTTGAAAATTCAAAGTGAGCTAGGGAGCTGAAATTTATAATATATACTCTCTAGGGGCGCTTTATGCTCATGTGTTAATTTTTTTAAATCCGCCTACTGACACGCCCACAATTAAATAAAACAATTTTATTGAAACACCCAAGTTTGAGCTAGGGAGCGTTTTTTTTGATAAAATCCTTTAAATGTTATATAACAAAATATGTAAAGCGTTCTTAACAATTCAACCATACTTAGACTTTTGTCACGCCCACTTATGAGGGATAGGAATAAGAATAGGGTATCCAACAGTTCGCCCAAGCGGACTGTAGCCCGTCCCTATGTTTATACCCTATTCTAGGGGTATATTAATTTTGACGCATAGTTTGTAACATACCTTAATATTGCCCGTAGACCCCTAAAAGTTACTATATTTATGATCAGCATTGATAGTAATGTCGATCTAGCCATGTCCGTCCGTCCGTCCGTCCGTCCGTCCGTCCGTCGGCAAAAATTAGGCCTTTAAACTGGACCTAGAGAGCTGAAATTTTAACCATATACTCTCTCCGAAATAATCAAGTTTAAGAATTTTTGAAATCCGCCCACAGACACGCCCACAAACTCAAAAAAACAAAATTTTGGAAAAAATCGAATTTTGAGCTAGAGAGCTGAAATTTTTTGTATATGATCTATGGCCCATAAAACTGATTGGGACATAAAATTTTCAAAATCCGCCCACTGACACGCCCACAATTAAATAAAACAAATTTTGGGAAAAATTGAATTTTGAGCTAGAAAGCTGAAATTTTTTATATATGATCTTTGGCCCATAAAACTGCTTGGGACATAAAATTTTCAAAATCCGCCCACTGACACGCCCACAATTAAATAAAATATTTTTTTTTAAAAACCAAAATTTGAGCTAGGGAGCTGAAATTTTTAATATATACTCTCTAGGGGCCCTTTATGCTCATGTGTAAATATTTTCAAAATCCGCCTACTGACACGCCCACAATTTTTTATTTTTTATTTTTGAAAGTCCAAAGTTTGAGCTAGGGAGCTGAAATTTATAGTATATACTCTCTAGGTGCCCTTTATGCTCATACTTAAATTTTTTTTAAATCCGCCTACTGACACGCCCACAATTAAATAAAACAATTTTATTGAAAAACCAAAGTTTGAGCTAGGAAGCGTTTTTATTTACAAAAGCTTAGTTTTTTTCGATAAAATCCTTTAATAGGGTATCCAACAGTTCGCCCAAGCGGACTGTAGCCCGCCCCTATGTTTAATACACATTATAATTTACAAAACATTCAAAACCAACGTGGATCGGTTTCTCGACCTTCCTTCGGACTGCACCTGGTTAACATTCCGAGAGTATCAGTCCCAAATGCAATCTGTGGAAGCCCGTACATCTCTTCACCTATGCGACTGGTCAAGACGTCTCAAAAAACCCCAGCATGGACAGCTGACTGATCGTCTGATATGTCCTGCCAAGAACTTCCTATTGGCAAGCGCCACTGGTGGACGCAAGGCTCTCTGTGAGCAAGGTGTCCGGCAAATGAGCAAAGGAAATCCTGAAACCTTCACGGATACGGAAAAGAAAGTTCTCGCAAATGTCAAAAAAGCCTTTCGACAATACCAGAGACCAATACGGACAAACTAAAGGACAAGACGAGGAAAACTCAGCTCTAGAAAAGCTCACATAAGACTGGTCGGAAAAGAGAAGAAGTGTCTCCTGCTCTCCACCCCGATCTCGGACAGACTTAGAGTACGCGCAGTTGGCACAAGTGAGGATTCGAAAGCCAATCTCGTCTTAACGACACCCTATCCGCAGAGGTAATGTACACCGGCAAAAATGCCAGACTCTCCGTGGTAAACGTAACTGGCCAGCAAATAGCTATAGCGGTTATCCTACACGGAGGCTTGTAGAGGACCAATGGCAACTCATTGAACTCAGAACTCTGGATGAGTTAAACGAGGCGATCGCCAATATAATCGAACACTCTCGTTTTTTGACACCCTCGAGCGAAGAAGGGCACACTCTCACATGGCTTCAAGAGTTTATCTCAAGGACCAAAGCTCCTATGCCAAACGCCAATCCTTCAACGATCGATAGGTCTTTCTAGTAAGGAACTTACATCCCTAGAGATCGTATCGAAAAGTACCTCGATCTCTCAACACAAATCAAATTAACCAAGCTTGGTAAGTAATTGATATGAGGGAACGTTATGAATCCAGTATGAAAGTGACGTTGCTTAGCCACAAACCAGTTCCGCTACTGAAAAAGATCGGCTTCTATAAACCTATAAGCTAAGGCTAGTTGTAAACTCGGCAAACAAAAATTTTAAGAAAGAAAAGGCTAAGAACAATGATGAAGGTACCCCAAATAAATCTTCATTACAGTAAAGCGGCCAGTACCATTCTGATCAACCTCATAGAGGCTTGCCAAATTGACTTAGTTCTGTTTCAAAGCCCGGGATATTAGGAGACAGAATACGGCAGCAAACGCAAGTGGACTTTAATTGCACAAAGCGGCGCAGTTAGGCCCAAATAGCAAGATCCGAACCTGCATAGTAGCTAGGAATCAGATTAACCTCTTTCTTCTATCTTTTAAAAGTGATAAAGACCACGGTCAAGTGGGACAGAAAAGAGCTTCCATCGGTAGTCATAAAATCTTGCTTAATGACATATGAGCGAAGGAAGGGACACTGTCAGAATCGACACACTTTCTTGTTCAGCGTGCTACGCCAATATTCAATGGGGTAGCTCGAATGTTAATACAAGAGTTAATACTTTTTGAATTGAAAACAACATACTAGTTGCAACAAGGGCCACAGAACCAAATTTTGCTATCGGAAATAGACAAAAACTAATCGATGTTTCTCTAGTTAGCGACACGAATATAATTGTAGTAGATTAATAGATTTGTGGAAGGTACAAAAGGATGACACATTCTCTGATCACAAAATTATTGAATTAGGGGAGAGTACGATAACCCAGGCGATAAAGCTTAACGATAGATTTGTGTAGAACAGTTATTTACTAGCATTTTTTTACTATGGGAGGGTGGGTCTATCTCGCTCCATATGGGTGGGAGAAACCATTTTCTAAAAAACCACTTCAAATGTAAAAAATATATTTAAAAATACCGGTAATACTTACAATTAGGTATTGCACATTTTTTTAAAGATAAAAGTCGGTTCTGTCATCTTGTTTTTAGATCAAGTCATTTCCATGAAATTTTTTTAAAAAAACTAGTTTCAAACTCAAACTTTCTTTAAGTCCAGATTCATTAAATGCAAAAGAAACTTTGCATACACCCAACCTTTTACCGACCACAAATCCTATAGTGAACCCAAGCAGTGGGTAGCAGGGGGGCACCATGCCCCCCATACTAAACCTAACTGTTTATACGCCGTACCGTAATGCTTGCATTCCAGGTAACGCCAAATAACTTACTGTTCTCTACTTATTAGAAGGATATCATTATTTATTCATTGACGTCAAGGAAAAAAAATCCATTAATAAAAATTTAATAAAAAGTAGGTTTGGTAATTTTCAATTTTCTCGAAAACTAGTAGACTTAAAACCATCTAGTTTTCAGTATTCGATTAAAAACTAATAACAGCAAAAAAATAGTAAACAAAATTTGTATGTCGTCTCACGATTTGGAATAAAGATAATATAAACTTGTTTTTTTTTTATTTTTTTCCCGAAGTTTTGAGTTTGAAATTATTTTTTTCAAAAACTATTAATGGAAATCACTCGATTTAAAAACAGGATGATAGAACTGACTTAGCTTTAAAAAAATGTGCAATACTTAATTCTAAGTATTACCGTTACTTTAAAATATCTTTTTCTCATTTGAAGTGTAAAAAATGCTTGTAAATAACTATTCTACAAAAAACCGTTATTTTTTCTTGTCACCTGAGTTCTCGTTTTCTTGCCTTGAATTCTTTATACCAGACACGGCTCAGCTCTTGAAGCCATATAGAAATCATTGGAGAACTTACTGGGGTATTTGAATTGAGGCGGTTGGAACAGAGATGGAGACGTTTCTGCAAATTAGGGCGGGTTTGCACGTCTTGCTTCGCGCAGCTGAAGCTCGACGGATTGGGATGGGATCTTGCACTTGGTAATACAAAGAAATAAAATACGTGCTAAAAAATCTACTATTTGCCGAGGTCTCCATTGGGTGGTCGCTGATATTTAAATTTTCAATTTAATTTATTTACAAATTATTAAGTACATGTAAGACTTTGTCCTTAAAGAGTACTAACAAAATTAACATTTAGAGTTCTCCTACTATGAAATTATATAGATATCTAATAAAATAGTTTACATAAAATAAAATTACATGAATTCTTAATATAAACTAAAGACAATAGAAATAATATAAAGAATAGTGGGATAGATGAAGTAATAGGTAAACCATTTTTGTTATTTATGTTCGTCTCCGGTTGTGTGTTATTTTTTGAATAAAAGATTAACTTTATTTGTTTATAATGTTTATCTTTATTTATTTTGCTTTGTTAATGTCACAACTTTTTTCTTTTTTCAATTTTTCCTTTTGAAAAAAGAAAAAAGTTGTGACATTAACAAAGAAAAATAAATAAAGATAAACATTATAAACAAATAAAGTTAATCTTTTATTCAAAAAATAATAGGTAAAGGCAGAAAAATAAAGAGAGGGAAAATAGGAAAAAGGAAATCTACTGCTGTTGAGAAAAGTATTCAAAAATAGCTCTCCTGAATTCAGGGCACTCGATGCTCGTTTTATGACTCCGGTAAAGAGTTACATAGCTGAATGGAGTGAGCAAAGAACAAGCGCGACGAGTTCGTGTAATTACAAGGCTGTATTATTACATTTAATATTCTTGACGACTGTGTGAATTGCAGTTTTTCGAATAGATACAATGGTGATTTTAAATAGATTATTTTATGCAAAAATATACAATTTCTAGCTTCCAAATACTGTGTGAGAGAGCAACCAAGAATGTTGTTCCGGTAAGCCCAAACATGGTCATATCTTCGCAGTCCATGAACATAACGAATCATACTATTGAATGCAATCTTTAGTTTATTTTGTGAAATGGAATCAAGCTTACAGTAAACAACATCAGTGTAGGTTATTATGGGAAGTATCAGAGTTTTCATTAGTTTTAATTTAATATCACGGAAAGCAAAGCTGGCACACGTCCATAGTTTGCGAAGGCAACCATATATACGACCAATGGTGTAACTTATGTGATCATTACCAGAGAGATCCCGATTTATTAAAAATTCTAGGCTCATGACTTTTTCAACAAACTTAATTTCAATAGCAGACAACATAATAGGAGGCAGATTTTCAGTTTCTTTAAAGTTTTTGGAAATTAAGATAGCCTGTGTCTTAGCTGGACTTAGTGTTAGTCCATTACCAATCGTCCACAAATACATAGCTGCGATGTCTTCATTTATACGATGGAAAAGATCTTCGATAAATCCGACAGGCCTAGATAAGATTGTTGACCACCTGAGTAAATCCACTCTCTTCCGAGATATCTGAGAACCTATGCCAATCCACATCAATTGCCCCTAAAATTATTTACGGATCTGCTTCATCCCATGCCTTTCTCAATCTCCCATGTATCCCATCCCATTCAAAGTTTACACAATTAACAACACAAAATAACGTCATGTCAAAACAAATCAATTCCATCACAACAATCGTTTTTATTTGGCATACTTGTGCATCAAGTATCGATGAACAAATTTACATAAATTAAATAATCGACAGATATAAAGAAATTAATATGAAATTTAGGAAATGCAAAAGGTCTAGGATAATGTACGTATTATTTAAATTCCAAAAAAAATCGTTAAGGTGTGCACGTATAAGTACGAGTATTGTAAAACATACCTGTTGTTATCCTCGTATTGATGTGCGCATATTTATTTGGATGTTGCTTCTGATGGGCCCACTTAATTCAATAAAATAAATGTACCCTTAAATATTCACCGCATACTTCGAAATAATGTAAACTATAATTACCAATTTTAAACTGAAATGCATTCACAGATACATCATTGTGATCAGTTTAATTAATTTTTTATTTTATTTTATTAGTTATTTTTATGCATATATTGTCTGTTAGTTGACTGATTAAAGTATCTTATTTTGTTTTGTTACTCGTATTATACCAGTAAGCAGGTTGCTATTTCTATAAGTGACACTTTGTGTTCTAGGGCACTGTTTCTGGGGCCGCGGTAAATTTCTCTGCTGAACGGAGCAAGTGCCTCGTGCTGGAGATAATTTTTGTTTCGATATTATGTATATCACACAAACCGAGGTCTTGGGCAGGTGGGAAGCGGAGCCGATACGTTGACTGATGTTACGGTGTTACCTTGTATAAGAATACTAGCGGACCCTGTGCCTGCTTCGCTAGGCAGATCGCATTAATATAAGAATGAAAAACACACTCATTTTAATTACACTCGGTTTTTCTTATATTTATTTAATTTCTTCCTCTTTTTATCTTATGCTATGTTTTTACTAAAACTATCGCAGAGCCTTTTTGTAAACTACATTTTTTGTTTTGCTCGAAGTTGTGGTATAAATAAATAGAACTGATGGATTTCCTACACGTGAACATGATACATATAATTGTCCGTGCGAGAAGCATCGGTATTCTAAGTCAATTCCGCACAATTCCAACGATTGTCCTTGCGCTTTATTTATTGCCATAGCGAACGCAAGACGTATTGGAAATTGCAATCTTTTGATGTCAAAAGGTAAATCTGGTGGAATCATTGGAATGCCCGGAATAAATACATCTTCACCTTTAAATTTTCCTTTTAAAATCTTTGCTTTAATAAGATTGTTCATGACCTTTTTGAATGCTAATCTTATACCGTTGCACAATCGAGGCTGATTTATATTCCGAAGAAGAATAATGGATGCACCAACTTTCAATTGTAAACGATGAGGCGCCAGTCCAGGCAAATCTAAGGATTTCAGAAATTCCGTCGGATAATTGACAGCATCATTTTGATTTGTGACCGTATCTACCGATTGATACGTTACAATCTCATCAGGCACATCACTTAAAATATGACCACTCAATTGACCGATGTCCTTATTTTCGGCAACCACCCGAAGATGAGGGGCGTGAACCAAGAAACGAATATGAGAAGCTGAGGGTACTAGCATCGGCAAAGGAATGGATTGGATAAGAGGTAATAGACAATAGATCATTTATAAAAATGAGAAAGAGAGTCGGAGACAGAACAGAGCCTTGGGGAACACCAGCATTTATTTGGTGAGTTGCAGACTTGAAACCGTCCAAAATAACTTGAATTGAACGGTCCGAAAGGTAGTTTCTAATCCATTGAAGAAAGGTATCATCGATTCCAAATGCACGCATTTTCGAGAAGAGAGCTTGGTGCCAAACTTTGTCAAATGCCTTTGAAATATCAAATGCAACAATTTTACTTTCACCACCTTGGTGAAGAGATCGGTTCCACTTTTCGGTTAGATATGTCATTAAATCACCACAGAACCTGTTGCTGCGAAAACCGTTCTGCCGGTCATTAAGTAGTTTTCGGGATTCAAGATATTTCATAAACTGACGGTTTCCATGCCCTTGGAAAGAAGGGAACTTATTGCAATTGGTCGGTAGGAGGAGGGAGATGAAGATTTGCCTTTTTAGGGGACAGGCTGGACAAATGCTCTTTTCCATCTTCTCGGGAAGATCCATGAAGAAAATGATAGATAGAAAAGCTTGCGCAATGGTTTTGCCAGCGAGGAAGCACATCTCTTCAGAACGATAGGGGAAATACCATCTGGACCAGCGGATTTGCGAACGTCAAGATCTTGAATAACGGACTGCGGTCATGAATTGGGAAAGACGAAATTCACCAAAGTGTTAGAAATGTTCCAACCAGGCCTTGGTTTGGACGATCGATCAAAAACATCCAGGGCCTTAGGAAAAGTGTTGCAATTGATCCTGAAACATCGACACGACGACGTTCTACACAGTTAGGCATACCGCGTAGCGTAGCATGATTCAGCGAATTTTAAGGATAGATCTGCACCTATACCCTTTCAAGATCCAGTTGGTCCAACAGCTCAATCCTGGTGACCCAGAAAACGTCTGGAGTACTGCAGAACTTTCCTTAATATCGCCGAGAATAACGACGAATTTTTGGAAAATTTTACGATGACCGACGAGGCACGTTTTCATCTGAGCGGGTTTGTCTACAAGCAAAATTGCAGATCCTTACACTCACTTCGTGTTACTGTTTGGTGTGGAATAACCTCGCTTAGGATTTATGGGCCATATTTCTTCAAAACTGATGCGGGTGCGAGCGTTCAGGCCTTCCTTTTTCCACCTGTGTAAGCAGACAACAACGGTGAATTTGAATGGCCCCGCGATCGCCGGATCTGTCGGCTCCGAACTTTTTTGTATGGGGTTACCTGAAGGAAAAGGTTTACATTAACAAACCACAGATTATACAGGAGCTGAACCTCAACATTCGCACAGAAATCGCTCAAATTACGCCGGCAACACTTCAAAAAGTCATGAAAAGTGCCATCAAAAGAGCCCATGAGTGAATGCATTCTAATGATGGCCACTTAACTGATATGACTTTCCATACATAATGTAAAAAAAAATCCATGAAAAAAACTTTTATTTGTAATTTTTTTATCATTAGTTTTTATGTTTTCGTTCAAAAGTTATTCCAGATATACCTACATAGGACAACGACTTTTGGGCCACCCTATATAAATTAAACCACGCAAACCCGCACTATAGTTTTCAAAGCTTGTAGTAATTTTTAGCTTTAAGTGCACTGTTGTTAGGGTATTTCTTGTATCTTTGCTGGAGCCTAATTTTCACATTCACTTTGTTTAATAGATGTCCTATCATCCATTCCTTCACCCGCTCATATTTGCCTTTCAATTTGATAAATTGAATTTGAATTTGATTTAAAGATAAGTTGATTCATAATATTGCCCGTGCAGGGACGGGCTAAGAATGTCACTCCAGCGCTCCCAAAAAACAGCGCTTGTCGTAAAAGCCGACTAAAGGTAGATATCACGTCACGTTCATCAGATACGACTAAAGATCCCCGGTGTTGTTAAAGGCAGATCAAACGACAATTAATAGCCAGAGAATGCAAGTGTCGAAATCGGAAAAGGCATAGGCAGGCCCAAGGCAGACCAGTAGGAATGCAATAAAGGTTATGATCCATTTAGTCGTGATCATGGATTTGCCGCCAAGGAAAGAAGAAAATCCTTTTTTTTTTGGTCTGAAGGACCTTTTTTGGTGTTTTAAGGACGTCTTTAACACAAAAATACCGCGTGGTTTCTAACGATATTTTTAAAAAAATATCCTTTTTTCGGGTCTCAAGGACCTCTTGGAACACAGAAATAGTTTCTAAGGTTAATTCTAGAATAAATAATATTTTCCGCCTCTTATTTTCATTAACTATTATCTACTTGAATGTTACGGAAAATGCATTAATTGCCAGTCACAAAAAAGAATCGGATACCTCTTCTGTTTGGAGGCACTTTCTAGTGGGCAGCAAGCGACATCTACATCAAGGCGACATTGGATGGCTTGCCTTTTTTTATTATTTTTGATTTCATATGGGTTGCGAGAACTTATTCTATCCAAGGGCTAAAACAGATCTCCCAAAATCTGCGAATATATTAAGAAGACGGTGATGAACCATAGTAACAAAATCAGGATACGATTCCTTTTTGTGTTGCAATGTTTATATACGTACATATATAAAGCCGAATTCAAGGAATTGAAACAATCTGGTGAAATATTCAGTTAAGCCTACGAAGGAGCTTAAGCATTTCATTGCGGATCGTGTCCAGTTGCCGTTTGGATCCTTCAAAGATTCCAATGCAACTGACTCCTTAGCAAGGACTTTCCTGAGCCTGCAGTGATCTTTACCTCACTACAGCCACGAAGTTCGCTTTGCTCGTTGCGTTTCTGTTTTGAATTTTCTTTGACTTAACTTATATACTTCCCAGTCACTGTCCATTCTCAAACATTTTGCTACATTAACAAATTTTCAAGTTTCTTTTCCAATGTCGTACCTCTTGTCTATTATTGAAAAGTCGATTTGCTTTTCCTCATGCTCTTCCAAGCGCTTTTCCAAGGGTATTTTCTAGATCCTCGACTTTCCTGTCGAAACTCTTAGCCTCATGCGCAGCATTTCTCTGGAGAGTACTTTTTGTACTTTCCACTTCCATACTGAAAAAGTCCTAGTTGGTTTTCCTGTGGTTTCTATGTGGTTTTGGGGGATTGTTCGTGTCTGGAATGAGGAATTTGCTATTTTTGTCATCAGAGAATGTTTTAACCTTTAATACCTTCCACTGATATATTGTAAATGTTATCGATATACATACTATAGTAACGTCGATTTCTTCTTGCCTGTTTCTTAAATAAAAAGTTGGTTCTATCCCCCAATTCACTATAAGCAAGGTATAATCAATAAGAAATAAAAAAAGTGACTCACCTCATATGTTAATATTCGTCCTTTTCCATAGAACGTGGTGGGAGTGGCAGCGCATTCCATGAGCATGTCCCATTTCTAACGCGTAGCACGTTGGACAAGCTGGTGAGTTGGGTCTGACCGTGGTCTTACCGAAGCATCATAGGGCATATCTTTAAATCAGCGATGAGAGCCCGTTACGTTCAATTTTTTTTTTTGTCGGGGTGCGAGACTTTCCTTTCAACACTGGAGCACTCAGACTCAATACTGGTCCATTGTACGTTCAAGCTAAACCGGCGAGTGGTCGTAGGTAGATAGAAAAAAGAGGTTAATCCGTTTATTGGCTATTATACATCTGGTCTAACTATTTGGGTCAACCTGCACCAGAACAAGTCCCTTCGAGTTGAATTAATTTATTCTGCCTTTTGGTACCCTGGGTTCCTGAATAAGGGCAAGGTAGATTAGGTTGGCGCTGGCCGACTTACTATGATGAAGGTTTTTTTGAGCTATCTTCCGAAAGTCGGAGAAGTTCATGTAAAATATCAGTCATCCTGACTGTCGACGACACCGTTGATTCAATTTAGTGAAATCATCCGCCGTGCGTCCTCTTTCAGTTCAGTTCTTCTGACAGAACATTGTAGTGTTCTGATTCTCTTCTTGCTCAACATTGGTTTAGCAACTAGCAAGCAATGTCTGAGTAGACATAAGCAGGACCCGGTATGGCTACCACGGAACGTTAAATAAGCACAATTGATGTGTAATCTCAGTTGCGGCACTGTGCATCACCAGATTGATGCCGATCAATGCTTATCTTATAACACCCAACAATTTAATCGTTTCTTAAGTTCTTCAAAATCTATGGTCGTATTCATAACAAGTTTAATATGAGGCTTACATTTGTTGTCTTTTCCCTTTCTTTGCAAAGGGAATATAAAAGAACAGGGCACATATAAAAAAAACACAGTTGTAATATGTAAGGCCCTACGAGTTTTTCTCCAAGCGGTTACTGAAGCAGGACAGCAAGAAAACGAGCTTTAATAGAAAGTTCTAAAAAAATATAAAGCCTAGACCATAAAAAAGTGAAGTCAGTGTGCAGAGCTCGTCAATGCTGGAAAAGATAATTTGCATTTGCAAATTCATTTCACAAGGTCTTGATCTAAGAAATTTAACTTAAGGAATGACTAAACTTCCCGTTACTTTATACTATTTTGAATGAATAAGGAGTGTTTACCGGTAGCTTGAATTTTATTGATAATTGATTAACCTGTTTGTTCAAATGCTGGAATGTACATATTTTTGTTTTTATGATTGGTTTAATTTCTTGTTTATCAGAGTGCGGTAACAAGATTAAATAATTTAAATACATTTAAATTAGGACAGAAGCTCTGACACGTGTTTGTGCGGCTTTTTACGCGGGTGAGGGCGCAGTCATAAAAATAATAAAATCAATAAAAATATTAATATGCTATGCCTTTTTATACCCTATATATATTAATTTTGACGCATAGTTTGTAACATACCTTAATATTGCCCGTAGACCCCTTAAAGTTACTATATTTATGATCAGCATCGATAGTAATGTCGATCTAGCCATGTCCGTCCGTCCGTCCGTCCGTCTGTCGGCAAAAATTAGGCCTTTAAACTTTACCTAGAGAGCTGAAATTTTAACTATATACTCTCTAGGGTCCCGAAATAATCAAGTTTACGAATTTTTGAAATCCGCCCACAGACACGCCCACAAATAAATAAAACAATTTTTTTGAGAATCCAAAGTTTGAGCTAGGGAGCTGAAATTTATAATATATACTCTCTATGGGCCCTTTATGCTCATGTGTAAATATTTTCAAAATCCGCCCACTGACACGCCCCAATTATTTTTTTTTTTTTTGAAAATTCAAAGTTTGAGCTAGGGAGCTGAAATTTATAATATATACTTTCTAGGGGCCCTTTATTCTCATGTGTTAATTTTTTTTTAAATCCGCCTACTGACACGCCCACAATTAAATAAAACAATTTTATTGAAACACCCAAGTTTGAGCTAGGGAGGGTTTTTTTTTTGATAAAATCCTGTAAATGTTATATAACAAAATATGTAGAGCGTTCATAACAATTCAACCATACTTAGACTTTTCTCACGCCCACTTATGAGGGATAGGAATAAGAATAGGGTATCCAACAGTTCGCCCAAGCGGACTGTAGCCCGTCCCTATGTTTATACTTGTTATACTGACACATATTTTGCAACCAAATGTAAAGGTCTATTGATCTAACCATATCTGTCCGTCAATAAAGGTCTACAAATATTGAGTCAATTCATACATAATCAGGCTTTTTGTGGTCTATTCACAATGACCAAACGGTTCATCAGGCAGTGGTAATGGCATTCTAGTTTGATAGACTTTTGTGTTTTTTTTTTTAATATTCGGTATAATACACATTTTCTGGTTGTTCTTAAACGTACTAATTGTGAGAAGTACGCAAATTTGTTTTTGTCGGGTTGTTTTTAATTTTTTCAGGCAAAGACAAATAATTTCTCTCAGCCAATTGCAATGTATTTGTATATTCTTTGATAGGCGAACTCAGTTCAGTTTCAATAACTTTGTTTATTAGTCGAGAGTTAAGTTACACTTACAACTGAGTGCTTAAAATGTTCAATCAAAGATCGAGACCAGCATGACATCAGAATTACCTCGCATACAAACATGCATGAGTGCATATAGGTGTTAGGTGTTGCCAGGCTCAATAATACATCATCTCTCTTCTTTAAATAAATTTATATCAATCTACTATCTATATATCAGTTTAGTGTAACTTATTTATAGAATTCATGATTTCGATAAATTTTCGGACAATATTTGTAATATTCAAAATTTAAAATCTGCCTAATTGGGACGAAAATACTCTGGTTTCTTGCTGATCCTACCATATTTTGTAACATACGGTGCAGTACTGTCTTGATGCGATAAACCAGATTCAGCATTGTTTGGATTAGATACTTGATTTAGGCAGTTCATTTCTATTCGGTTTAGAATTATCAGAGTCGCGATCTATAGCATTCTCATTCGTTACACTTGCCTCAGAAACGTATGGAGCTGATGGGTTCGTTTCAGGTATTTTGAAATTTGAGGCATGCTGTGACTTTCTTAAATGAAATGTATTACGACGAATAAACCTATTGTTCTCATATTGTATAATATATGACCGAGGCATATCATGCTTCTCAACTACGCGTGCTGGTTCCCATATCCCATTATTCCTATAAACTACATTTTCACCCTCTTGTATTTTAAGCTCTTGTCTAGGTTTTACGGGATTGTTATTCTTAACCATATTTTGTTGACGGTCTTCCAATCTATCTGGTAAGTCCGTGGGTATTTTCGGAGCAAGTTCTTCGTTTCTTATGGGTAGCCATGCTCTGAACTTTCGACTCATTAACATTTCAGCTGGAGAATAATTTAATCCTGTGACAGGTGTAGCTCTGTACTCCAACAACGCAGCTTCTAAACTATCTTCCCCCTTATTAATTTTTCTTAAAATTGATTTTGTGATATGCACTGCCTTTTCTGCCAAGCCATTTGATTTTGGATATCGAGGGCTGCTGTAAATAAATTCAAAATTTGAATCCTTTGCAAAACTTCTCAATTCGTAGGAATTGAATGACATATTATCAGCCACGATTTTTTCTGGTATGCCATGCATTGAAAATATCTTATTCAGAACATTTTTTATAGTTTTCGCCGTTTTATCCGGAATCGGATGAAATTCAATCCATTTGGAGTAATAGTCAATGGCAACGAAATATGATTTTCCACCATAATCTAGGCAATCTACTCCAATTTTTAGGAATGGAGTTTCCGGTGGAGAGTGTGACATAATGGAGTGATTTTTATTTTGTGGCCTAAATCTCTCACACACACGGCATTTAAGAATCATATTTTCAATATCTCTTGCCATGTATGGCCAGTAAAGAGACCCTTTTGCTCTACTCAAAGTCTTAGTTATTCCCATGTGAGATTTGTGAAGAGGGCTTAATGTTTCTTCTCGATCCATTTTCAACATGAATGTTGGTTTTAAATTGCCAGAAAAATTTTAAATTATCAGGTAGCTTATGCTTATCATTTGGCCACCCCTCATTGTAATATCTTTTAAGAGATTGTAAAATCTCATCGTTTTTTGACGCTTTTTTAAAATCGATTCTTTTGGACTCACTCATATTAACGGTGTGCACCAAATATTTCAAGGTTTTTTCCATATCTATAGTGGGATCATCGATAAAATTTCTAGAGAGTAGATCCGCTACATACAGAAACTTACCAGGGACATACTTTAATTCGAGTTTGTATTTAGACAGTTTTATTTTCATTCTCTGTAAACGCGCAGAGTGAACTTGACCTATGTCTTTCTTTATAATTGCAACCAAAGGTTTATGGTCTGAGTGCACCATAACAGGGCAACCATATATATAGTTATTGAATTTTTCACATGCGTATACCACGGCTAATAACTCCTTTTCAATCTGAGCATATCTCGTCTCAGCATCAGTTAAACTTTTTGAAGCAAACGCTACAGGTTTATCATCCTGCAATAAACAACATCCAAGACCATTTTGAGAGGCATCGGTTTGGATGATTATCTTCTTGCTGGGATCAAAAATATGACGTATTGAATGTTTGACTAAAATGTCTTTAATTTCGTTTAAAATGTTGGTGTGGGAACGAGTCCACAGAAAGTCACTACTTTTCTTCAATAAGGCACGAAGGGGTGCATTTAGATTTGAAAAGTTTGGAATGAAATCGCGTAAGTAATTAAATATCCCCATTATTCTTTCTAGCTCTTTTCTATCTTGGGGTTCTTTCAGTCTAAGGATCGATTCTACGCGACTTGGATCAGGACGGATCGTATTACCAGTAAAAATATGACCTAAATATTTTACTTCACTTACGCAATATTGAACTTTGTCTTTATTAAATTTTACATTCACTTCACGGGTTTTTCTTAGCACATTCTCAACATTTATATCGTGCTCTTCCTTAGTCCTTCCCCCCGTATTTATATCATCGATATAAATAAATGTTCCAGGCAAATTACCAAAATATTTACTATTCAGATTTTGGAATTTTTCCGCTGCTATTTTGAGGCCAAAAGGCAGTACATTGTACTCAAATGTCCCGTAACGCGTACTAAACACGGTGAGTTTCTTAGATGAAGGGCATAATTCGACTTGCCAAAAACCTTCCTTTAAATCAAATACTGTGAAATATCTAAACCCTCTCATTGCATCACAAAAATCAGACAGCTTTGGAATAACCCCATGCTCTTCTTGGAGGTTATCATTCAAGGCACTGGGATCCAGACATAACCTCAAACTGCCATTGGATTTTTCTACTATCACTAATTGATGAGACCATTCTGAAGGTTCCTCTCGCCTACGAATAATACCACGTCGCTCCATGTTTTCGAGAGCTTCCTTAATTTTATCCCTTATTCCAAGTGGAATTCTACGAGGAGGCTTACAGACAGGTATAGCATTAGGTTTAAGTTTTAGCCTACATTTATCGGGAAATCTACCGTCTCCAGAAAAAACGTCACTATTTTTAACCACAAAACATTTCACTTCACTACTTGCATCCACTCTGCGGATTAAATTAAATTGACTACACGTTTTCAAATCAAGTAAAGGCTTTGATCTTCCCTCAACTACAATATATTCAACGTCATCCACTAAATCCTTATACTGTGTGCGTTGACAAACCGAACCCAATGTCGCAATTCGCGAGCCTCCATACGCCTCTAATCATGTTTTCCTGGACACAATTTTGCTTCGCATTTAATTTTTTTTAACGTTTTAAACGTATTGATGTTTACATTTGATAAAGTATCAAGCTTAAATTCTACTAAACAGTTTTCTACGGCTATATTTTCGCACCAACTACCTACCAAAACCATGCCGAACCTGACTTACCGCACCAATATACGCAACTGATTCCCCTCACCACTGTCATCATCATCATCACTCTCATTCACAGCTTTGTTAATACAGTTAATTCCTTTCGATTTGCAAACAACTGCAAAATGAATAAATTTTCCACAAGCCTGACACCTTTTCTTAAATGCTAGGCAATTACCCAGAGCATGGTGTCTATTGCATTTGAAACTAATATTGCCTGTATACCTCAAATTGATACCATTCTGCTTCATATTGTCATGCTGATCGCTGTGCTTTGTTACAAAATTTCTAGAACGAGAAGAAGATGGAAAATTAAAATTTTGTCGAAAATTATTGTTCTCTGAATACGAATTAAATTTGTTCTCTTTTATTTTTAACAGCATCAACTGAAGATCCTCTTTCGGCTTGCAACTCCTTTGCTTGCATATCCGCTTGTTCAGCTACACGACAAATTTCTTTAGCTTTCGGTAAATCCAGATTATCTGTCTTTAAAAACTGCAATCGTATGTTTTGTTCAGCTATGCCCATCACGATACGGTCCCTTATCATACTCTCCTTCTGGTCTCCAAATTCGCAGCTTTCCGCCAGTTTCACAGTATCAGAAATGAATTGTTCGAACGGTTCTCCTTCTTTTTGATATCGCGAAAAAAAACATATAGCGTTCGTATACCACATTACTTCTCGGAACACAGTACAGTTGAAATGCCTCAATAACCTTTTTAAGAATATTTCTGTATTCGTCTAGTATTGGCAGTGTTTGGTAAACTTCAATTGCTTTTTCTCCCGCACACGAAAGAAATCTTGCAGTTTTTATTTCCTCAGACTCACTATTGGTTTTAGTGGCCACAGAATACATCTTCCACATATTATAAAATTTCCGCCAATTTTCCTTCACATTCCCATCCATTAATAGTGGACCAGGTTTCTGGAAATCACTGGCCATTTTAAACTCGTTTTATGTTTCAATTATTAATTTTAAATTGTAGCGGATGTACTATTTACAATAAAAAAATGTGCGATTGATTTTTTTTTTTAAAGTCCGACTACGCCATGTTATATTCTTTGATAGGCGAACTCAGTTCAGTTTCAATAACTTTGTTTATTAGTCGAGAGTTAAGTTACACTTACAACTGAGTGCTTAAAATGTTCAATCAAAGATCGAGACCAGCATGACATCAGAATTACCTCGCATACAAACATGCATGAGTGCATATAGGTGTTAGGTGTTGCCAGGCTCAATAATACATCATCTCTCTTCTTTAAATAAATTTATATCAATCTACTATCTATATATCAGTTTAGTGTAACTTATTTATAGAATTCATGATTTCGATAAATTTTCGGACAATATTTGTAATATTCAAAATTTAAAATCTGCCTAATTGGGACGAAAATACTCTGGTTTCTTGCTGATCCTACCATATTTTGTAACATACGGTGCAGTACTGTCTTGATGCGATAAACCAGATTCAGCATTGTTTGGATTAGATACTTGATTTAGGCAGTTCATTTCTATTCGGTTTAGAATTATCAGAGTCGCGATCTATAGCATTCTCATTCGTTACACTTGCCTCAGAAACGTATGGAGCTGATGGGTTCGTTTCAGGTATTTTGAAATTTGAGGCATGCTGTGACTTTCTTAAATGAAATGTATTACGACGAATAAACCTATTGTTCTCATATTGTATAATATATGACCGAGGCATATCATGCTTCTCAACTACGCGTGCTGGTTCCCATATCCCATTATTCCTATAAACTACATTTTCACCCTCTTGTATTTTAAGCTCTTGTCTAGGTTTTACGGGATTGTTATTCTTAACCATATTTTGTTGACGGTCTTCCAATCTATCTGGTAAGTCCGTGGGTATTTTCGGAGCAAGTTCTTCGTTTCTTATGGGTAGCCATGCTCTGAACTTTCGACTCATTAACATTTCAGCTGGAGAATAATTTAATCCTGTGACAGGTGTAGCTCTGTACTCCAACAACGCAGCTTCTAAACTATCTTCCCCCTTATTAATTTTTCTTAAAATTGATTTTGTGATATGCACTGCCTTTTCTGCCAAGCCATTTGATTTTGGATATCGAGGGCTGCTGTAAATAAATTCAAAATTTGAATCCTTTGCAAAACTTCTCAATTCGTAGGAATTGAATGACATATTATCAGCCACGATTTTTTCTGGTATGCCATGCATTGAAAATATCTTATTCAGAACATTTTTTATAGTTTTCGCCGTTTTATCCGGAATCGGATGAAATTCAATCCATTTGGAGTAATAGTCAATGGCAACGAAATATGATTTTCCACCATAATCTAGGCAATCTACTCCAATTTTTAGGAATGGAGTTTCCGGTGGAGAGTGTGACATAATGGAGTGATTTTTATTTTGTGGCCTAAATCTCTCACACACACGGCATTTAAGAATCATATTTTCAATATCTCTTGCCATGTATGGCCAGTAAAGAGACCCTTTTGCTCTACTCAAAGTCTTAGTTATTCCCATGTGAGATTTGTGAAGAGGGCTTAATGTTTCTTCTCGATCCATTTTCAACATGAATGTTGGTTTTAAATTGCCAGAAAAATTTTAAATTATCAGGTAGCTTATGCTTATCATTTGGCCACCCCTCATTGTAATATCTTTTAAGAGATTGTAAAATCTCATCGTTTTTTGACGCTTTTTTAAAATCGATTCTTTTGGACTCACTCATATTAACGGTGTGCACCAAATATTTCAAGGTTTTTTCCATATCTATAGTGGGATCATCGATAAAATTTCTAGAGAGTAGATCCGCTACATACAGAAACTTACCAGGGACATACTTTAATTCGAGTTTGTATTTAGACAGTTTTATTTTCATTCTCTGTAAACGCGCAGAGTGAACTTGACCTATGTCTTTCTTTATAATTGCAACCAAAGGTTTATGGTCTGAGTGCACCATAACAGGGCAACCATATATATAGTTATTGAATTTTTCACATGCGTATACCACGGCTAATAACTCCTTTTCAATCTGAGCATATCTCGTCTCAGCATCAGTTAAACTTTTTGAAGCAAACGCTACAGGTTTATCATCCTGCAATAAACAACATCCAAGACCATTTTGAGAGGCATCGGTTTGGATGATTATCTTCTTGCTGGGATCAAAAATATGACGTATTGAATGTTTGACTAAAATGTCTTTAATTTCGTTTAAAATGTTGGTGTGGGAACGAGTCCACAGAAAGTCACTACTTTTCTTCAATAAGGCACGAAGGGGTGCATTTAGATTTGAAAAGTTTGGAATGAAATCGCGTAAGTAATTAAATATCCCCATTATTCTTTCTAGCTCTTTTCTATCTTGGGGTTCTTTCAGTCTAAGGATCGATTCTACGCGACTTGGATCAGGACGGATCGTATTACCAGTAGAAATATGACCTAAATATTTTACTTCACTTACGCAATATTGAACTTTGTCTTTATTAAATTTTACATTCACTTCACGGGTTTTTCTTAGCACATTCTCAACATTTATATCGTGCTCTTCCTTAGTCCTTCCCCCCGTATTTATATCATCGATATAAATAAATGTTCCAGGCAAATTACCAAAATATTTACTATTCAGATTTTGGAATTTTTCCGCTGCTATTTTGAGGCCAAAAGGCAGTACATTGTACTCAAATGTCCCGTAACGCGTACTAAACACGGTGAGTTTCTTAGATGAAGGGCATAATTCGACTTGCCAAAAACCTTCCTTTAAATCAAATACTGTGAAATATCTAAACCCTCTCATTGCATCACAAAAATCAGACAGCTTTGGAATAACCCCATGCTCTTCTTGGAGGTTATCATTCAAGGCACTGGGATCCAGACATAACCTCAAACTGCCATTGGATTTTTCTACTATCACTAATTGATGAGACCATTCTGAAGGTTCCTCTCGCCTACGAATAATACCACGTCGCTCCATGTTTTCGAGAGCTTCCTTAATTTTATCCCTTATTCCAAGTGGAATTCTACGAGGAGGCTTACAGACAGGTATAGCATTAGGTTTAAGTTTTAGCCTACATTTATCGGGAAATCTACCGTCTCCAGAAAAAACGTCACTATTTTTAACCACAAAACATTTCACTTCACTACTTGCATCCACTCTGCGGATTAAATTAAATTGACTACACGTTTTCAAATCAAGTAAAGGCTTTGATCTTCCCTCAACTACAATATATTCAACGTCATCCACTAAATCCTTATACTGTGTGCGTTGACAAACCGAACCCAATGTCGCAATTCGCGAGCCTCCATACGCCTCTAATCATGTTTTCCTGGACACAATTTTGCTTCGCATTTAATTTTTTTTAACGTTTTAAACGTATTGATGTTTACATTTGATAAAGTATCAAGCTTAAATTCTACTAAACAGTTTTCTACGGCTATATTTTCGCACCAACTACCTACCAAAACCATGCCGAACCTGACTTACCGCACCAATATACGCAACTGATTCACCTCACCACTGTCATCATCATCATCACTCTCATTCACAGCTTTGTTAATACAGTTAATTCCTTTCGATTTGCAAACAACTGCAAAATGATTAAATTTTCCACAAGCCTGACACCTTTTCTTAAATGCTAGGCAATTACCCAGAGCATGGTGTCTATTGCATTTGAAACAAATATTGCCTGTATACCTCAAATTGATACCATTCTGCTTCATATTGTCATGCTGATCGCTGTGCTTTGTTACAAAATTTCTAGAACGAGAAGAAGATGGAAAATTAAAATTTTGTCGAAAATTATTGTTCTCTGAATACGAATTAAATTTGTTCTCTTTTATTTTTAACAGCATCAACTGAAGATCCTCTTTCGGCTTGCAACTCCTTTGCTTGCATATCCGCTTGTTCAGCTACACGACAAATTTCTTTAGCTTTCGGTAAATCCAGATTATCTGTCTTTAAAAACTGCAATCGTATGTTTTGTTCAGCTATGCCCATCACGATACGGTCCCTTATCATACTCTCCTTCTGGTCTCCAAATTCGCAGCTTTCCGCCAGTTTCACAGTATCAGAAATGAATTGTTCGAACGGTTCTCCTTCTTTTTGATATCGCGAAAAAAAACATATAGCGTTCGTATACCACATTACTTCTCGGAACACAGTACAGTTGAAATGCCTCAATAACCTTTTTAAGAATATTTCTGTATTCGTCTAGTATTGGCAGTGTTTGGTAAACTTCAATTGCTTTTTCTCCCGCACACGAAAGAAATCTTGCAGTTTTTATTTCCTCAGACTCACTATTGGTTTTAGTGGCCACAGAATACATCTTCCACATATTATAAAATTTCCGCCAATTTTCCTTCACATTCCCATCCATTAATAGTGGACCAGGTTTCTGGAAATCACTGGCCATTTTAAACTCGTTTTATGTTTCAATTATTAATTTTAAATTGTAGCGGATGTACTATTTACAATAAAAAAATGTGCGATTGATTTTTTTTTTTAAAGTCCGACTACGCCATGTTATATTCTTTGATAGGCGAACTCAGTTCAGTTTCAATAACTTTGTTTATTAGTCGAGAGTTAAGTTACAACTGAGTGCTTAGAATATTCAATCAAAGATCGAGACCAGCATGACATCAGAATTACCTCGCATACAAACATGCATGAGTGCATATAGGCGTTAGGTGTTGCCAGGCTCAATAATACATCAAATAGTACGTTTACTTTAGCCTCCGTTCGAGCAAACAAGGGGTGCATCGAGTTCGAATACCATAGCTTCAGTCGCAACATCGATACTAAATGGAACTCCACCGGCATCTAATGTCGTTTTCGATTGGACAAAAAATCGATTTTTTTATATAGATTGCTTTTTTTGAGCAGAGTACGATAACTCAGGCGACAAAGTTTAACGACAGATTTTTGTAGAACAGTTATTTACAAGCATTTTTTTACTAAGGGAGGTCTCTTTTGTCCCATTTGGGAGGGAGGGGCGATTTAAAAAAAACACTTCGAATGGAAAAAAAATATATAAAAATAATGGTAATATACATACTTACAATTAAGTATTGCACATTTTTTTTAACCCTTATGTGTGTGAGCTGTGAGGAAAAACACACCTGGAAGCGTGTGACAAGGTACCCGGGTACCTTCATTGTGAATTGAGGTGAATGAAAAAATTGGTTTTATGTTTTCTTGTTCATTACATCAAAGATCGCTTAAATATACTATATTTAAGTTTTTTATTTCATTTGGGATTTTTTTAAAATTTTCATTTGATTCTATGTGATCAAATACTGACAGTGTAAATCTAAATTTGATTTCTGAAAAAAATTATTAACGGAAATCATTTCAAAATAAAAATAACATAGGTAGTAGATACCCAACCCATGCTTTCAAAAAAACAGCCTTTGGTTTGTGCATTGTGAGTTTATTTTCCCATTCGTTACAACACGTCGTTGAGTAAATCAGTTGAGTGCAGATTAGAACTCATTAGAAAAAATAAATCATAGAAAGTGCGTGAATTGAAAACAAAAAGGTAAGCTTATTCGAAATGACTTAGCTTTTTTTACAGTGGATAATAATTTAGTGTTTTGTGGCTTATCGAAAACTAAAGATCAATATGGATGTCACCGAAGCAAGTTCAATTGGGGCAGTGCGTTTACGTAGTCAAAGATACAACTCTGCAGAAATTCGGGAATTGCTTTGCGAAAATGCAAATGATGAGGATGTATTTGAGGTATCAGATGATGATGAAAATTATATTCCAACAGCTGAAGAAGATGCAGTTTCAGACGTTGAGCAAGAGCCTGATATTGATAAGTTTATAAATCAAATAGAGAACACTTGACAGAATTATTGGAAACCAGACCATTTTCCGTTGATTCGCGCATCAATGTCGCATAACAGATTTAGGATGTTTTTGCGGTTTAAAAGATTTGATAACGATGTCACCCGCCCAACTCGTTTACCAACTGACAAAGCGGCTGCAATTTGCGACGTGTGGACAATGTTGCTTTTAAACTTGGAAAAGAACTATAAGCCTCATGATTGTATTACGGTCGACGAGCAACTCTATGGATATCGTAAATACGCAATATATGCCTGAGAAATACGGCATAAAATTTTTTTGGGCTTGTGATGCGTCAAACTCGTATCCACTTATTGAACAAATTTATACGGGAAAACTAGCTGGAGAAGAACGCCAAACAAATGTAGGAAACAAAATAGTTTTGGACCTCGTCGGTAAATACAAAAACTCTGGGAGGAATGTGACAACTGACAACTTTCTTCACTTCGATGCAATTGGCTCACGTATTGACTAGCTGGAATATGACGCTTGTGGGAACTGTAAGAAAAAATAAGCATTTTCTTCCAACAAATATGCAGGCACATAAGGATAGACCAGTGTATTCCACTAACTTTGCATTCCACAGATAAGCGACAATCTGTTCTTACGTTCCCAAAAAGAAGAAAGCAGTTGAATTGCTTTCAACAATGCATACGTCTCCTAATGTTCGAAATACTAAAACTGCGAAACCTGAGATAATTACCTACTCCTCGTATAACAAAACCAAAGGTGGCGTTGATAATATGGATAAGTTGCTAGGAGAATACACCACAAAACGAAAGACAAATAGATGGCCTTTGGCTCTATTTTATAATAAGATTGATATAGCAGCCTTAGCTTCCTATATTATTTACATAGACCACAACCCTATATTTTCTTCCACTGACAGGAGAAGAAAGTTTTTGAAGGAGCTAAGCCTTCAACTCTGTCAAGAAAATATAGCAGAGAGAGCTAAAAATCCACTTGTTGTCGTTGGGAGTTTCTTTATGTGCAGAATCATAAAACAAAAGCAGAGGAAAATAAGAAAAGCCTGCACTAATTGTGTTCGACCTATTTGCGATAAACACTCAATAACCGAGGCAACATGCAACACCTGTTTTCAAAGTTCTGAATAAAAATTTATTTTTTTAATAAAAAATATAAACAAAAAAAAATATTATTTAATTTTTTTTTCATTTCTATTTTTTTTTTAATTTTTAGAATATAATATATGAAGGTACCCAGGTACGTCGTCACACGGTTTAAGGTGTTTTCATTTTTTTTGTTAACAGAGATCTTCCTATTGGGTCTACAAATTTATAGTTAATATAAATATTCGAAAAACGTAAAGTTAGGAGCTCTCAAAAGCTCACGTGCACATAGTTAGTGAATTAAGTAATTTAATTGGTCATTCAAAATTGAAAAGGTACCCGGATACCTCGTCACACACATAAGGATTAAGATATCGTATTGTTTTTAAATCAAGTGATTTTCATGAATAGTTTTTAAAAAAACCAAATTCAAACTCAAAGTTTCTCTAAATTCAGATTCCTTAAATGCAAAAGAAACTTGCGTACACCCAACCTTTTACCTACCCCAAATCCTACAGTGAGCCCAAGCAGGGGGGGTTGCATACAAAACATCGCTGCATTCTAGGTAACACCAAATAACTTACTGTTCTCTACTTATTAGAAGGATATCATTATTTATTCATTGACGTCTAGGAAAAAGAGTCCATAAATAAAAATTTAATAAAAAGTAGGTTTGGTATCTAATTTTCAATTTTCTTAAAAACTAGTTGACTTAAAACTATCTAGTTTTCAGTATTCGATTAAAAACTAATAACAGCAAAAAAATAGTAAAAAAAAGGTATCTAGTCTCACAATTTGGAATAAAGATAATATAAACTTGTTATTTTTAATTTTTTCCCGAAATTTTTATTATGAAATTAGTTTTTTTCAAAAACTATAGAATAATAGAAATCACTTGATTTAAAAACAGGATGATAGAACCGACTTTATCTTTAAAAAATGTGCAATACATACTTAATTGTAAGTATATTACCGTTATTTTTAAATATTTTTTTCCCCCCATTTGAAGTGTTTTTTTTAGAAAATCGCCCAAATGGGGCGAGATAGACCCCCCCCCTCCCATATTAAAAAATGCTTGTAAATAACTGTTCTACAACGTTATTTTTTCTTGTCGCCTGAGTATCGTACTCTTGCCCTTTTTCTGATCTGAGATGGCATTTTCATGTTCGATTGGGCATGGGAGATTGATTTAGATCAATTTTTGCAAATGTCGATTTCGAAGCAAGATTTACAACTATGTATTTGCACTAACACCAAAACGTAATGACATTTGTCACTTTGAAGTTACACAACATGTGAATAGTTTAATCAAAAAGTTTATTCAGTGCTGTTATTCAGAAAAGTGTTTTCGAATCTTTGGTGATAATAATGCATTTGAGATGATGACATGAGGACAAGAGGAAGCGCGACTCTGCAAGATAAGCACCACCGCCTAGCACTACTTTTTTGGCAATAAATAAACCAAAAACATCGGCATTCACTAATGCTGCATTCCCTTCTACACCAAAACCAAAAAAAGAAACCTGAGCCAGAGAATCCATTTGAAGTGATCCGTAAGCCACCGAAAAAAAAGAAAGCTGAAATTGAATCCTGGTCTCAACTTGGAACTTCCAAAGGAATAATTTAATTCATTTACTCGTAAGGTAGGGAAGAATTTTTTTTTTCGTTGATTGTAATTCCAGTGATGTGCTTTTTAGGTAGGTCCCAAAAGCATACCAGCGAAACAGGAGTCGCCTGTGCCCGTGAAATGTCCAAGAGGAAAATTATATTCAAATCGAATTTATTTCACACGGATTAGATTAAAATTGACTAACTGCTCACCGAAAGGAAATAACCGTTGAAGAGCAGTATCAGAAAGTCGACTCGAGATGTTAAGAACCAAAATGAAGTCTGTATTTCACAAGAACAATGAGGAATACATTTTCGCTTAATCAAATGAAAATGGTCTTGTCGCTATTTTAACCAGTTTGATGATTAGCATACTCGTATTTCGAATGTTCTATGAAACGTTGATCACTTTTTGTCTATTTATTAAATTTGCACGAGGCTGTTTTGATTTAATTGTTTCGCCAAGTAAGCTATGTATTTTTTTTAATAATTTTATTAAATAAACGGATTGCGTATGTATGTAGGTACTTTTTGTATCGGAATTTTGTTTTTTTTTTCTTTGAATAAACATATACAGTTTAAACGAAAGGGATAGACTACGAGAGAGTGTCCAGATTATGAGAATGCAGAAGGCGAAGGTTTGGCTTCGATTTGGGACTGTCTGCGTGTAAAGAAGAACAAGGTGTTGAGATGGAATGAAATAATGTTGAAGTGGGCTTTAAGCTCGCCGGCTCTCGCACTAAACTTAACATGGTAAAATCGACTAAATTCTCAACAAACTAATATCCCTAACTTTAGTGTTTTAGACGGCAGATACTGGGTAAACAAAATTCTGCAGTGGGTTATGTAGCAAAACGATGGGATTTTAGCGTCTCTGAGACTCAAGCAATTTTGGAGAAACACTCATCTGTTCTAAAGGTAAGAGTTAAAAAGGTGAGAAGTTAGCTACCAATTTGAATGTAGATTAAGGAAGTCGTCGACTACCTTCTCAATGAAGAGCACTTTACTCTCCATGAAATCGCCCAAGTTTCGCGTATTTTATGCCACAGTCTCATTACAACCAGAGAGCGCCTCAAGGAACTTAAGGCAGTTGGCTGTCGTTCAAATTCCCTCGTCATCGTCTGCAAAAGCAAACGAGAGTACGGAAACATTGAATTCGGATGTAGTTTCTAACGACCAGATTGTTTTGACAGCCGTCAAATGTCACGCTAATACTACTGCAAAAAAAAATCTATTTTGTTATACCCTATTCTAAGGGTATATAAATTTTGACGCATAGTTTGTAACATACCTTAATATTGCCCGTAGGCCCCTAAAAGTTACTATATTTATGATCAGCATCGATAGTAATGTCGATCTAGCCATGTCCGTCCGTCCGTCCGTCCGTCCGTCCGTCCGTCTGTCGGCAAAAATTAGGCCTTTAAACTGGACCTAGAGAGCTGAAATTTTAACCATATACTCTCTAGGGTCCCGAAATAATCAAGTTTACGAATTTTTGAAATCCGCCCACAGACACGCCCACAAACTCAAAAGAACAACATTTTGGAAAAAATCGAATTTTGAGCTAGAAAGCTGAAATTTTACATATATGATCTATGACTCCTAAAACTGCTCGGGATAAATTTTTAAAATCCGCCCACTGACACGCCCACAAATAAATAAAACAATTTTTTTGAAAATCCAAAGTTTGAGCTAGGGAGCTGAAATTTGTAATATATACTCTCTATGGGCCCTTTATGCTCATGTGTAAATATTTTCAAAATCCGCCCACTGACACGCCCACAATTTTTTTTTTTTTTGAAAATTCAAAGTTTTGAGCTAGGGAGCTGAAATTTATAATATATACTCTCTAGGGGCCCTTTATTCTCATGTGTTATTTTTTTTTAAATCCGCCTACTGACACGCCCACAATTAAATAAAACAATTTTATTGAAACACCCAAGTTTGAGCTAGGGAGCGTTTTTTTTGATAAAATCCTTTAAATGTTATATAACAAAATATGTAGAGCGTTCTTACCAATTCAACCATACTTAGACTTTTGTCACGCCCACTTATGAGAGATAGGAATAAGAATAGGGTATCCAACAGTTCGCCCAAGCGGACTGTAGCCCGTCCCTATGTTTTTATGTTCGATTGGGCACGAAAAATCAGAGACTTGAGAGCACAATCTGAAATGCCTAATCAAAAACGACATAAGAGTACATTGGCTATGCTAACAAAATCTCTTACTCTTATTTAACTAGGCGAGCATTTAACGATGTACACTGATGCCATCGTGAATTGTTTCACAGACGAAATGAAGAATCTGCGCAATGACCAGCCGCTCAATGATCGGGTGCTACATTTGAAGAGAATTGAGATGTACGAGCAGCACCAGCATCATACAGAAACAACAACTCTTAATTTCGAACTAGCCGGTCTAATGCGGAGATGTGATACACTACGCGCGATAAAACGAGTTGGCGACCGAGACATCGCGAGATCGATTGACTCTCTTAGTCATCGTCGTAATGTTTCCTGTCTTTCGTTATTTTATCGTTATTTCCACCATTAGTGCTCGAACGAAATAGCCAGTTGCATTCCACCCCTAGAACATTTCAACCGCAATACCCGCTATGCAAGGAACGCTAATCAGTGCACCCTCAAGCCTGTATTCGGATATACAGTGAAGTTGAAAGAATCTTTCCTCAGCCGTACAACACGATTGTAGAATATTCTTCCACGCTCTATTTTTCCTTCACATTATAACCTATAAATATTTAAAACCAACGTGCATCGGCATCTCTTCTTTTCCTCTAATCCTAATTTCCTTAACGCCCGCCAATACATGATAAGGGTACTAAAAAAATCCCTTGTACATTATATAAAAAAAAGCAAAGTAGAAATATCCTCCGTTTTAAAGATGGCTTGCATCGCCGATGCCAATCGCTTAGTCTGGACAACTGGAAGCAGCGTGCCCGAGATCGAAGAATGGAAGGCTACAGTATCTCAGGCAGAGAAGAGACTCTTCAAGGTTTCGGATCCCGTTTAGTGAGTAAAGTAAGGGCAAGTCGGCTAAGTTTTCCTACCACTTCATCCGCCCTACGCTAACCCGGTTTCTACTACCGTTATTCATTGAAAACCTACAAATTAACTTTGAAATCTGGATTCATACGTTTCATCATTCTGGTATTGGTGGGAAGCTTGAGCCCTAGATCACTGATACTATTTTGCATTGTTAATGCTAGCCAGCATTTCCGAGCAGATAAAAACACATTTAGCCTACCCATAACAAATTTATTGTTATATTGAGCTTAAAAGGACCCGTTTATTTAAATTTCCTTTTGAATAGGATTGAAAGGGCCTACATATTTTAGCTTCACATTTATTTTCTTACTGATACCGGCCATTAATATTTCAAAAAATTTTAGGTCTCACGTGTACGCCAAATTATTACAACGTACTCGTATCTATTAATTTAATGAAAATCAAAAAAAAAACCGGCATATTATTCAATCGTATAATAACGAAATTATACGAAGCGACTTAGTATTTGTGATTCAAGATTTTGGGAGCGCTGTCAGGTTTTTTTTTTCTTTGAACAAATCAGAACAAGTTTTCAAGGTACAATAACGAACGTTTTCCAATGTACAAATGAAAGCCGCACACGCTTGTGAGTTATTGGCATTGTGTGAATAGATTTGTATTTTGAATCCGCTCGTGTGGGGTTGAATTAAAAGAAACACACATAATATGCGCACTCCTAAGTACGTTGACTAGATCAAATACCCGTGTACGTAAGTCACAAATAAGTGACACACAAAGAATTTAATGACTCGTCAGCTGTTATGGATTGCAATTTTTCTTTTGTCATAAATGTATGATATTAAGTTTGTCATATTAATAAATATTCTTAAAGTATTTATGGCGTTAGGCCCTTTGTCGAAACAAAACATATGTACTTAAGTTCTTGTACTCTGATCTGCCACAATATAAAAAATACTTCTTTAATATTTACATCTAAAACATAATTTATTGTGGCCGAATTGTTAAGGACTCTACTTGGTCGATGCAATACAAAGGCCGAGCAATCAATACGATTGTACAATTAGCTGTTAAGTATCTTTATTCTAGTAAGTAATGATGAGTGGAAACTTTAAGATAAATTGTTGGAATGCTAGAAGAATTCGATTCGATCTCAATCAATTGAATATTTTCCTTTTCTAAGCAAACATAACATCGACGTTAGTCTACTTAGTGAATCTTGGTTAGATAGCAATTATCATTTTCCAATAAAGATTACATTTGTTATCGTTTAGATAGAGAAGAGAGAAGCGGGGGCGGTGTTGCCGTAGTTGCAAAGAGAAAGATAAAACATAAATTGCTACCTATTATGTATTAAAAGTAAACTGATTGAAAATATTGGAATTGAAGTCACTTGAAAATGGACGTTCAATTAAAATCTTTTTATTTTATTTTTCTGGTCGTTCTTCTTCCCAAAGTAAAAGGTATAAATTTAGAAATAATTTGCGTAAATTAATAACAATAAATAATATTTTTCCTGCTGGTGGAGATTTCAACTGTAGACATAGGAGTTAGGGTTGCATTAGAACAAATGCATGGGGCAATATATTGTCGGATTTGAATTCAAGACATCCATTTAACATATTATACCCACCTCACCCCACCTGTATTCCTTCTAATAATCGAACTAATCCTTCTACACTGGATTTATTCCATACTAACATGCCAGAGCTTTTTACCCAGCCTATTGTTGAAAATGATATTAGTTCTAATCACTAGAACTTAATTCGAATCCTGAAGAAGCATGTAACATTGTCTATGACTTTAAAAACACAAATTGGAACAGATTTAAAAATAATGCGCGACAAAAACTGAGATATACCGGTCATTAGTTCCAATCATATAAATTTTGCTCAAATCGATGAATCTGTGAATGGTTTCATTCATTCATTTCATTTATTTTATTTTATCTTGTAATGCCTATACACTTTAAGATATAATATCTTATAAACTAATGATAAGCTAAATTTTCAGATGCAAGCTACAAAGAAAGACGAACTAATTCAATAATATTATGTAAAGGGTTTTTCAATAAGAGCGCTACAAAAGTTTTTTTTAAATAAGACAAAAACGGTTTTGGATATCAATGAAATTCTTGATTCCTGTGAAAGTATGTTCGATGCCATTATGTATGGAACTCGATTTCTTTTGCATGGCCACCACGGGCACGCTTGCAGAAGTCCAGACGCTTAACCCAATTTTCGACGGTTTTCACGTTCGATATTCGTACGAAGTTCATCAATCGTCGCTGGCTTGTTGGCATAGACCATAGACTTGACGTAGCCCCACAGCAAATAGTCTAACGGCGTCAAATCGCACGACCGAGGCGGCCAAGCGACTGGACCATTTCGTGAGATAACACGGTTTCCAAACTTGGTTTCCAATAAATTGATTGTGGCATTCGCTGTGTGGCTTGTGGCGCCGTCCTGTTGGAACCACATGTCCTCCAAGTCCATATCATCCAATTGGGGCCAAAAATATTCGGTTATCATTGAACGGTAGCGATTCCCATTCACAGTAACGTGCCGGTCTTGATCATCACGGAAGAAGTACGCCGCTGCGCCGGCCCATAAACCACACCAAACCGTAATTTTGTCGGGATGCAATGATGACTCATGGAGTACGTGTGGATTGCTGCCTGACCAATACTGCATATTGTGTTTATTGACGAAGCCATTCAGCCAGAAATGAGCTTCATCGCTGAAGATGATTTTTCGATGAAAATCCTCTTAACGTTGTTTTAAAAATTTCGACTCGTTGTTGGCTCGTATATCTTTCCATTATGAAATGGCAAACCTTACTGAAGAGAAATGTCAAAAGAGCGGCAAGAAATTGGGCGTCGTTTGCTGTCCCTGTCGCTCTACTTTTGTAGCGTCCTTGTTGAAAAACCCTTTACATCTATTAACACTGCGTGATTAATACTTAAACACTAATAATAATTAATCCAATTAAAATTAATTTGAGTGTGCCAGATAGTTTCTTAATTAAACCTTCTTGTGTTATTGATTCTTCTAATAGGACGCGGTAAAGAATTCCAAAGACGAATGGAGTTAATCAAAAACTGACGGTCAGAGGTAAGGGAGCCGTAACGCAGGGGAATCAACTGACTAGACCTGTCAGAGGAACACCTAGCCAGTTTCTTGTACAGACCGGGAGGTTGTCGTGTTGTCAGGATGATGGAGAGAAAAGTTAAAATGCGGAACTGACGTAGACTGTCAAACGTCATGTTAAAAAGGCGCGTAGAAAAGTGCGACAAACGATCGTCCCTTCTTAGTCCAAAAACATACCGAACGCTATTGTTGAAAGCGACCTGTAGTTTCCTTTTGCTGGCGATGCTGCACTTGGCAAAAACTTCGCACCCGTACATTAAAGTTGGAATGACCAGCGTCTTGGCGAGCATCTCCCAGGTCAGATTTCGGTTAAATACCATACCAAGATTTTTAGCCGTCTCAACATGCCTAAATCACAGTAGCAAAGTACGACAAGCCCAATGAAGTTCTTGAGATTACCAGACACTTCGATTTTGCAGGGTTTAAAAAAAGACCATTCGTTTCAGCCCAGCGCGATATATTTTCAAGATTCTCATTAACACAAGCAGCACCGTGCTCAATAAGACCGAGATTGGAACTCATGTAAAACTGCACGACATCGGCATACATCTGAACCGTACTATGTTTGATAATAGATGGCAGATCATTGACATACATCGAGAATAGCAGTGGACCCAAAATGGATCCCTGTGGGATACCATTTTGGATCGAAATGACATCCGATTGAATGTCCCCAACTTGAACAAGTCGCCTTCTACCTGAAAGGTATGAAGCAAGTAGTTTGACTGCATCATGTGCGAAAATAAATAGCTGATGCAGCTTATCACACAAGTTTTTATGAACCACGGTGTCAAACGCTTTAGAAAAGTCTGCAACACTAAAAAGCTTACCTTATCTTCATCATCCCAGTTTTGGGTTTGTTTCGGTGCGATGTTAGGATGTTGTCGAAAGTATACTTTGGTTTAAGTCTAGCGCCATTGGGCTGGATGAAATGCACCCTACTTTTCTGAAACTGATTCTTCCAGTAGTTCTTCCGTACGTTACTCATTTATTTAATACCATTTTTACAACTGGAGGATTTCCTGACGATTGGAAATTGGCTAAAATTTTGCCAATACCCAAAAATGCTAAGTGCAATGAGTTTAGACCAATTTCCATTTTACCATTCCTTTCGAAAGTTTTCGAACGGATTTTAAAAAAAGCAGATGAGCGAATTTCTTATGGCATACAATTTGTTAACCTTAAAGCAGAGTGGCTTCCGTGAAAAACATAGCTGTGTTACTGCTCTGTTGAATGTTATAGAAGATCTTCGGCAAGCACTCGACGAGGATAAGGTAAGCTTCCTTGTTTTTCTCGATTTTTCGAAGGCATTTGACACAGTGGTACATAGCAAACTGTTATGAGTCGAGGCTGGCCACAGGGGCATCTTCGGAGTAGTGGAGGATGACGGTGGCACGCTCGCGGTTGCACGGCTATCGCTCGTCGGACGGGGGTAGTTCTTGTCACCCCTCACACTAAACCACCTGCTCACAAACAAAATTATTCGTGCCTGAGAAAAAAAAAATGAAGAAGAAGATAGGCAGAGAACTAATCGGACGGACAAAAAAAAAGAAAGGAAAGAGAAGAGAAGAGAAAGATAGGATAGACGAAAAGAAAATCTCAATACCTTTGCCCTACCAAGGAGAGAGTACAGGAAGTCAGATGCATCTTAACTACCCTAACTATGCTAACTAATCCTATTCTAATCTAAAACGTAAGCTAAACCTTAATATAAATCCATAATCTAACTTATATCTAACCTAATTCTAATCTCCTTTGCATCCACTGCTTCCTGATGTCGCTCCCCGGTAAGGTTCGTCTCGTTCCTGAGACTTGCCAGATGATGTTGGCTCTGGCTCGGCCTACCCACCGTATGTGTCGTTCGACACTCCATTGGCTATCTCTCTGGCCGGAAATAGTGAGAGACAGCCCCTTGACCAGAATCCAGCCACTTGTTCGTTAAGCGTCCTTGTAGTGGAGAGTACGCACGTCGTCACGTCCCGTCCTCATGCCCGTCGGTCGTCTACGTATCGTCTACGTCATGGCACAAGCGGAAGGACGGCCTTCCCAAATCTCCACACACCAAATCACAGAAAATTTCTCTACTCCATTAAAACACCGATAATTCACTCTTTGAATCCAATATAATTCATGTAATGTACACTAAAACTACGTTAAAAAAAAAAAAAGGGGAATCCAATGGATTCAAGTGTAAATACTAAGACTACGTTAAAAGTAAAATTCAAGACTCTAATGGATACTGGGGTTCTCGCTAGTGAATGTCCTAACCTTACACTTAATAATAGAATTTAGGCTTAATTCTCGCCTCCAAAAATAAACAGAAGAAAAGATAATGAAATAAAAAGACTTACGTGACTTATTAATCGTCGTCCCTCGTCGTCCTGCCGGCAGCACTTGGAGCGAAGGAGCCTGTGAATTTAGTATATATAAGTTGGGCTTTACCGCCTCTTTTCGCGTGTTCACTTGCAATAAACTCTATATCCTTACAGGTAATTTAATTTAAAACTCAAAAAAAAAGGAATCCAGAAAACTAAAAAAAAAAAACAAAGGAAATTTACTAAACTACTTCACTATTGCTAGATTCTTCAATTAATCGCTAATTCACTTTTCTTTCTTTAAATTCACTAATCTAGTCTTTTGGAACACTGTTCGTTGAAGGGAAATATAGCCCTACTGGGGCACAATGGCTGGTGGCAAGCGGAGCGCCTTTTGTCCGCCTTGACCTTTCAAGGGCGAAGTTGCCGATCTTTGTTTCGACCTTGGTTTGACCGTTGATCGCGTCTGGTGTTTAAACGCCGGTTTTGTGTCGAGCGCAATTTCACACCGCTAAGCAGGCGTTCGGATGTGGAGTCTGCGGGCGGCAATATCGGATTCACCGATCCCAGGACAAAAAAATCTCAGCAGAGGTGAGGGTCGTCTTTCGGCTGACTGCCCCAACCCAATACCTGGTACGGACAAGACTATTTTAGGAGGCATATGACTAAGATTCATTTTGTTACCTACCTCTGCTATATTTCCCTGATTTTTGGTCTATTGGTTTCTGTTTCCCAAGCCTATATTAAGTACGTCTGTACCTAGGGTGATGTACGGCACTTAGTATAGTGTATGTTTAGTGTCTCTGTAATTATTCCTAACTCACCTATCTGTATTTTTTTTGTCTTCTCCTTTCTTATTTTTTTTTTTTGAATCCGATAACTTCTTCAATTCTCAGCGAAAATGTCTTTTGTTTCGCGGATAATCGTCACAAAAAAAAAACTTTTCCTAACCAAAAGAAAGACTCTTACTTTGAGTTGCTGGTTCCGATCACAGTTGGATTAGACTAGGGTAATGACCCTTAACCGACCTTTCTTAACAAAATTTAAATTCCTATGTATAAGATACATACATTGTCAGATATATTTGTCTCTATCCGCTGGTATAGACTCCTTATCAACCATATCTCTTGCAACATGTTGACCACTTCTTACTTTACATAAACATAACACCAACAGCTACTTATTCTAATTGCCATAACACGTAAACTTAAACTATATTGCACTTTCCTAATCCTAATATTGCACTAATCTTAATTGATTAAAAATCCTATCACAGTTCGTATACCTATATTTTAAAAATATATAACTACTTAAACTTAAAACTACCTTATCATACCTACTATTGCAACATCCCTCTGTCCACGTAATCGATAACCTACATTAATTGCAAGGTGTGAGCAGCCAAGCAAGTGAAATGGCTAGAGTGTACCGTACCAGTATGTACATAGTGGACTGTCAGTGGGAGAAATATTTTTGTTTTGTTTCGTGTTCTTGGATTGCATATTAGATTCGGCCTTCAGGTAAGCCTAACTTTGTTTTATTTTATTTATTATCTATTATCTTCCACGCACTTAATTGATACTGTTTAGTGTTTTTGTTTTCTTTTTGGTGACGGTTCTACCGATGGAGATTCTTCGGCGTTGGAAGAAAGCTAGGGGAATTCCGCCCTTCACGTGGTGGTAGAAGTGCATCAAAAATGCACGCAATTCTTCTATGAATAAACCACTTCAATCCACAGGTAGGTGTATAAAGTTTTTTTTAGGACACTGATTGCCGAAATCTATTAATCGCATGTATGATTTACCCAATCAAAACAAAATGTGATTGCCATTGTTTCTTGGACAGGTAGACTCCTGTGGTTCGGTTGCGTTTTATGTTTGTATGTGCGTGCCGTCATTGTAATTTTCATTTATTGTTGTTGGTTATTATTTTATTTTCATATCTTTTTTTTTTTGTTTTAGCATGGTGCAACGAAGTCCAATGCAAGGGTGCATAGACCTTGGATTTACCTCAGAGGTAAGCGATTTCTTTTGGACATAGTGGTCCTTTATTGAGGTAGTAATTTTGTTTTTTTTTTTTTTTTTTTTTGTTTTAGGTCGGCTAAAATGGATATCACCCACGACTCAGGACCCCGTAACAGGATCGACGGCGGTTGGCGAGTGGTCGCGAGACTACCGACCTCGTAGAAAAGAGGGTCACGGGTGAATATCCGCCGCCTGTGCTTATTGCACCGCGAGCGTGGTCTCATCTCTGTGCCGAACGTGTGGCAAGGGCCTACGCCTTGAGATGTCTACAAGCCGGGCATCTTTGGTGAGTTTTTTTTCTTTTTAAGCTATCTGGTATTGCACGTGAACAAAAAAAATACATACATAACTATACTTAACCCTAGTCAGTCTTAGCCTCTATACTTATTCTAACTTTATACTTAGTGTGACTAGAAAATACAAATAAATAAATACTTAAAACTAGATAAATAAACTCTTTATTTATGCCTAAACCTAGTTGAATAAATAATAAATAATATAAATAAAATATATCTGTGGACGGTACTATACATAATAATTTAACAAATAACACGAAGATAGACACTAACTTATCTCATAACTTGACAACGGCAGCATGAGTGCGTCATATCTCTTTGGTATATCTATGTGTGGAGGTCCTTAGCATGGAAGACTCCGATATTTTCACCTCGTTGGTTTCCTATCTCGTAAAGAGAGTTACCAATAGCCTTGATCACTATTGCTTTTAAGAATTTTGGTCCCAATTTCGCATTATAGCCGTCGGGTTGGCTACTCTGTTTGAAATTGCGTCGGTAAACGACTTGTCCTACCGTGTATTTTATGTCCCTACTTCTCGTATTGTACACTTTTGTAGCCTTGTTGTGCGCTAGCCTCAAGTTGTCATAAATTTTCGTCCTAATTAAACTTAACCTATCAGTCTTATTGGTGATTCGTATTCCAGTGTCCTTGAGCATGTCCAGTCGGCGTAAAATTTCGTACGCGTTTGCGTGCTGGATCATTGGTACGCCGAAGACAGCGTAATATGGTTCTAGTCCGGTGGCGTCGTGCACTACGCTCCTCAATGCAAATGCAGCATTGCTTACATGCAGGTCCCAATTACTTTGGTCGCCGTCTATGTATGACCGGATTTTGGTCAACAGAGAACGGTTCACCCTCTCGGAAGCATTCGCTTGAGGAGAGTAGAACGAGGTCCGGACGTGTCTGACTCCATACTTTTTAAGGAAGCTGGAGAACAATTCTGAAACAAATTGTTTTCCGTTGTCGGAATGGACATATTCGGGGACACCAAACACATGGAAAACACTATCTTCTAAATACTTTACTACCTCAGCTGCCGTTGCTTTACGGATAGGCCGCAATAACACATACTTACTGAAGTGGTCTAACACGATGAAGATATGGGTATGTCCTGTCTTAGTTCGTGGGTAGGGTCCTAAGAAGTCTATATAGAGTCGCTGAAAGGGTCGCTCAGTGATCGTTTGTTGCCCCATCGGCGGTCGGGATACCACGTTAAGTGGCTTATTGCACTTGCAGATTTCGCATGACTGCACATATTTTTGGACATCGGACGCCATTCCTGGCCAGAAATATTTTTGCTTTAGCTTGGCTAAAGTTTTGTTCACCCCGCCATGTCCGGCCGATGGGGAGTCGTGGGCTGTTACCAAAAGGCTCCCACGCAACTCCTTCGGTACCCAAAGTTTCCAGGCCCTATCTTCCTGCAGTTCGTCACCAGTTCGTATGTCTGTCCGTTTGTAAACGTAGCCGTCTGATACACATAAGTCCGGTAGTCTGTCTTGGTTTTTCTCGACCATCTTCCTCAACTCGTCATACTCTTCCGAAGAGAAGTATGGCGACTTGAGATCGACTTCCAAGAGAACAGTGTCAGGCTTGAGCTCCTCCATGTGGACGCGTGAGAGAGTATCCGGGACTACATTTTGGATGCCATTCCTATGTTCTATCACGAAATCAAACACTTGGAGCTTGAGGCTCCATCTAGCCAAGCGGCCTGACAAGTCTTTCTGGGTCATAAGCCACTTAAGGCTAGCGTGATCCGTGATAATAGTGAAAGGCAATCCTTCCACATAGGCTCGGAACTTCTTCACTGACAGGACGGCCGCATAGCATTCAAGTTCCGTAACGCTATAGTTCCGTTGTGCGGAATTAAGCTTCTGGGACATGAATGCTATCGGTCGTTCGTTATTCTCCGCATCCTTCTGGAAGAGAACACTTCCTACACCAGTTGTCGAAGCGTCGCACTGTATATAAAAGTGTTTTGTAAAGTCAGGGTTGGTCAATATTGGCGCGGTAACCAGTGACATTTTGAGCTGGTTGAAAGCTCTAAGCGCCTCGTCAGTCATATTAAATGTTTGTCCCTTTTTTAAACAGTCTGTCATAGGGCTTGATAGAGTGGCAAAGTTCGGTATGAACCGCCTGTACCACCCTGTCATCCCTAGGAATCGACGGAGTTGCTTGGGAGTCTTTGGAACCGGAAAGTTTTCGACTGCCGACACTTTGTCTTTGTCGGTTCGTAAGCACCCATCACCGACTATGTACCCTAAATACTTAATTTCCTTATAGCAGAACTTACTTTTCTCCACATTGATGGTAAGCCCTGCATCCCGTAAACATTTAGAGACCTCCTCTAGCGATCGGGCATGTGACTCGAAGTCTGGAGAACAAACCAAGAGGTCATCGAGGTAGACAAAGACATGCTCCTTTAACTTGGAGGGTATGACTTTGTCCATGAGCCTACACATTCTCTGGGCAGCGTTGCACAATCCGAATGGCATAACCGTGAATTGGTACAACGGCCGCCCTGGGACTGTGAAGGCCGTCTTCTCTCTTGATTCCTTCTCCAGAGGAATCTGCCAGAAAGCGTCTTTGAGGTCTATCCCTGATATAAACCTGGTTTCCTGCAGTCGACTAAGCAGACCCTCAATGTGGGGAAGTGGGTATGCATCCTTCTTCGTTACTGCATTAACTTTTCGTGAGTCCAGGCACAATCTGTTTTTGCCTGGCTTCCTCACCAACACAACAGGTGAGCTCCAGGCGCTATTGCTCTCCTCGATCACACCTAACGACAGCATACGGTCGAGCTCTTCAAACAGCAGTTTCTGTATCGCGGGCGTAGTGTCTCTGTTTGATGGGAATCTTGTCGTCATCCACCTCTATCACGTGTTCTTCGAGACTTGTTTTACCCAAACCCCGCGCCGCAAATGATGGAAAGAGCTGTTTGATTTGCTCTAGCCGCTGTGCTTGTGCTGGTGAGAGTGCCTGGACTGGAGGAGCTTCTGTTGTCGGTGATGGATCTTCGATCTCGCTGATCACATTCGGAGCGACCCTAAAGGCACTCCAGAAGTCTACACCCAGATAGAGTTGTTGTTGTTGGTTTGGGACCACAAAGAGCTCTATCTCTTCAGTTTTGTTACCCCACGAAACTTGTGTCGTAAACCGTCCCTGTATGCGTTGTGGGTTTCCGTCTGCTGTTCTAAGGTCTGTTGCCATCTTAGTCATGGTCAAGTTATGCCTCTTTAAAAATTCGTCTGCCCCTTTTCCTAGGCAGCTAATCGAGGCACCGCTGTCTAATAGGCCCAAGATTTCTTCTCCGTCTATTTTTACTTTTGCGTAAGGTCTATTGTCGTCTGTTGTGTTTAGTACTGTCGATTCTATTCTACTCTTTCGTCGTCTAAATATTGCACATTTTTCCCTTAGCCTTGAAATTTTCTTAAAATTTCTATATTTCTTAGGCCGCGTCAATTCTTCTCCAAAAATTCTCTTTCTAGCTTCTTCGTATTCTTGCAATCGTCTATGTAAGGTCTTTTTGATCGGAACGTCATTTTTATTGGAGGGAATCTTCAATTCGGGGTCCCTTCTTAGGATTCGGACTGGCCCGCGTCCATATGTATCCCCGGGATCAATTTTGTCTTCGACGGTTTGCTCCCGGATGCACCGCCGATCCTCGAGTTTCCCTGGCACTTCTCGCAGTTGAAGGCCAGACTTCCTTGCCCACAACTGAAGCACGTTAGAGTGTGAAAATGTGAAGGGCAAGTGTGTGGTACGTCTCTGATTCCACTATCCTGTCTATGGTCTCTTGTCATTTGAGTCGTACTGTCCATGTTCGTGTAGTTTGTCGGTCGGTTTGGTCGTCTTTGGTGGATCGCATCTACTTCGAATTGGTCATCTTCTGACTCGGTATCTTTGCCTTCCTCGAGCCCTACCCCTTTGACCTCGCTAACATTTTTCCGAGCCCTATTGTCTCGTGCGGCGATATGACTATCCGCTCTTCTGCATTCTTCGCGTAGCTCCCGGATTGTCGTGACCTTACACCCAAATATCAGATTTGCTACTCTATCCTTCAAATTTTGCCGAATAATGGCCAGCAAATCTCTCTCGTTGGGCTTTTGTCTCATTTGTAAAGTCAATGTCCTTATGTCACTGTAAAAGTCGTCGAATGTTTCGTGGGGCAACTGCCTCCTATCCATGATTTGCCGCAGTATCTCATGGTCCCCTCGGTTGTTTTTGAATTGGTGGAGAAGTTCGGCCTTCAGGTCAAAATAGTTGAGAAGAGTGTCTCCAGCATTTTCCTCCAGGTACTGCCAATACCAACACTCCCGGATTGTCGTGACCTTACACCCAAATATCAGATTTGCTACTCTATCCTTCAAATTTTGCCGAATAATGGCCAGCAAATCTCTCTCGTTGGGCTTTTGTCTCATTTGTAAAGTCAATGTCCTTATGTCACTGTAAAAGTCGTCGAATGTTTCGTGGGGCAACTGCCTCCTATCCATGATTTGCCGCAGTATCTCATGGTCCCCTCGGTTGTTTTTGAATTGGTGGAGAAGTTCGGCCTTCAGGTCAAAATAGTTGAGAAGAGTGTCTCCAGCATTTTCCTCCAGGTACTGCCAATACCAACACTCTGCCGGCCCTGTCACCAAATGGTAAAAATTCGCGAAAACCTGGTCGCTTGACAGGCCGCTCTGACGTTGGAGAGTCTCTACCCTGAAGATGAAGCTCTCCACGGACATATTTTTGTTCGTTCCATCAAACTTGATGCCCCATTTGTGGACGTCAACCTTTCTCCCTACATCGGAGCGTGAAAACTCTTGTCGGGAAGTCTCATCCATATGAGACTCTTCCCGACCAAAACCATGTGGCGGCCTGCCCACTAGAGGCCGCTGGACTGAAGCCTGCCTATCGTCCGCAACATTGCGGGAGGAGATCTGGGGAATCGTTGACCTGAGTTTTGTCGACGCTTGAGGAATGGCTAGCTGCGCTATGCTCTCATGAAGAGCTTTCATTTCCTCGTGGAGGGTGGTTTGAACCCCCTTCAGACCTCCGGCGAATATCGTCAGCAATTCTGCCCTATTCTCTCTTATCGCTAAAGAGACCTCTCTTTGAACTTGGGCCGAGACTCGGTCCTCTAGCGATCGAATACCTGGTATGGCCTCCCCTTCTTTCTCTTGGAGCATTCGCTCCCCATCTTGCTGTAGTTGTTGATCGTACTCTGCGAGCTCTCGGGCTGTGCGGTTTAGATCGTCCGCACAATCAACGATTGTCACCGGAGACTTGCCATGAGCCCTTGAATGGGAAGGCTGGCCTACTGCTGACCCCGGAACTGGCGAAATGCCCAACTCCTTCGTCATCTTACGCGTCACACATCCAGCTGGCTGCTCCACTTGCTGAGCCAAAGTTGCCTTAGCAACTGCCCCTTTACCTTCCATCGCTCAACTAATTCAAACGAAATTAAAAAACTCAAAAATCCTACCAAAAGGTCTAAACAAAATTCAAAAGGTTTAAATAAAAATTGAAAAAAAATATAAAATAGTGTTTAATAAAATGTATTGAACAAAAAAATTGATTGTAAATAAAAATAAAAAATATAAAAGAAATCAAGCCAATTCAAAAAAACAAGAAGTTGTTTGAAACTTTTGGTTTTCAATAAAAAGGAATGAATAAAAAGCAAAAAAAAATATAAAATAATGGTTTATAAAATGTATGATGTAATTAAAAGAAATAAAAAAAAATGTAAATCTGTAAAAAAATGGTAAATAAATTAAAAACAAAATATCCAGAAAAGAAAAATTAAAAAAATGTTGTGTATTCAAAAAAAAACTATATGACTAAAAGATAGATCCTGTCTAAGAAATCGAGATGTTTTATTTCTGCTAGATAATTGTGATGGTGTGTGAAGTTATGGGTCGGTTCTCCTGTACCATTCCACCGGTGCATTTGTTTTGTAGTAAGCGTTTCTATTTCTTCTGTCACGTTTGTTTGTCCTAGTCTTGTCTATTCGTGACTGGGTCTCAGGAACTAGACGAGTGTTGAAAGTATGCCGATCTGCTCCTTACCACTACTTGCCATCCGGTGAATAACCTGATTAAAGGCTAGCCAGTAGCTCCAGGCATACTCTCAACACGATCAAGGCTTTCAGACCAATGTTCTTACCTCACGATGAGCCGTACTCTTGGCACTTGCTCATTGGATAGCAATTAGAACACGGGTCTGTCCACCCCGATCCGCTCTGAGTTCCAATATGAACTTCCAATTACCTCACCTGATCCTTTGGCGCTTGGCCTTCGGATTGGACAGCCGTCTTCCGTTCATATTAGGAACTCTGAGCATATGCGGTTATTGAGAATAAGAGAAAGACAGAAAAGTAAAATTTAAAAAAATAAAAAGAGAAAATATACTAAAAATCGCAAAAAAATTTAAAAAAATTGAAAAAATTTAACAAATCTGTTGCAAGTCCAAGGCAACGACCTTTGCAACTAAAAATCGTTCCCTTGGAAGCGCAACTGGACTGTCTTTTAACGTTGGGCGCCATTGTTATGAGTCGAGGCTGGCCACAGGGGCATCTTCGGAGTAGTGGAGGAGGACGGTGGCACGCTCGCGGTTGCACGGCTATCGCTCGTCGGACGGGGGTAGTTCTTGTCACCCCTCACACTAAACCACCTGCTCACAAACAAAATTATTCGTGCCTGAGAAAAAAAATGAAGAAGAAGATAGGCAGAGAACTAATCGGACGGACAAAAAAAAAGAAAGGAAAGAGAAGAGAAGAGAAAGATAGGATAGACGAAAAGAAAATCTCAATACCTTTGCCCTACCAAGGAGAGAGTACAGGAAGTCAGATGCATCTTAACTACCCTAACTATGCTAACTAATCCTATTCTAATCTAAAACGTAAGCTAAACCTTAATATAAATCCCTAATCTAACTTATATCTAACCTAATTCTAATCTCCTTTGCATCCACTGCTTCCTGATGTCGCTCCCCGGTAAGGTTCGTCTCGTTCCTGAGACTTGCCAGATGATGTTGGCTCTGGCTCGGCCTACCCACCCTATGTGTCGTTCGACACTCCATTGGCTATCTCTCTGGCCGGAAATAGTGAGAGACAGCCCCTTGACCAGAATCCAGCCACTTGTTCGTTAAGCGTCCTTGTAGTGGAGAGTACGCACGTCGTCACGTCCCGTCCTCATGCCCGTCGGTCGTCTACGTATCGTCTACGTCATGGCACAAGCGGAAGGACGGCCTTCCCAAATCTCCACACACCAAATCACAGAAAGTTTCTCTACTCCATTAAAACACCGATAATTCACTCTTTGAATCCAATATAATTCATGTAATGTACACTAAAACCTACGTTAAAAAAAAAAGGGGAATCCAATGGATTCAAGTGTAAATACTAAGACTACGTTAAAAGTAAAATTCAAGACTCTAATGGATACTGGGGTTCTCGCTAGTGAATGTCCTAACCTTACACTTAATAATAGAATTTAGGCTTAATTCTCGCCTCCAAAAATAAACAGAAGAAAAGATAATGAAATAAAAAGACTTACGTGACTTATTAATCGTCGTCCCTCGTCGTCCTGCCGGCAGCACTTGGAGCGAAGGAGCCTGTGAATTTAGTATATATAAGTTGGGCTTTACCGCCTCTTTTCGCGTGTTCACTTGCAATAAACTCTATATCCTTACAGGTAATTTAATTTAAAACTCAAAAAAAAGGAATCCAGAAAACTAAAAAAAACCCCAAAGGAAATTTACTAAACTACTTCACTATTGCTAGATTCTTCAATTAATCGCTAATTCACTTTTTTTTCTTTAAATTCACTAATCTAGTCTTTTGGAACACTGTTCGTTGAAGGGAAATATAACCCTACTGGGGCACAATGGCTGGTGGCAAGCGGAGCGCCTTTTGTCCGCGTTGACCTTTCAAGGGCGAAGTTGCCGATCTTTGTTTCGACCTTGGTTTGACCGTTGATCGCGTCTGGTGTTTAAACGCCGGTTTTGTGTCGAGCGCAATTTCACACCGCTAAGCAGGCGTTCGGATGTGGAGTCTGCGGGCGGCAATATCGGATTCACCGATCCCAGGACAAAAAAATCTCAGCAGAGGTGAGGGTCGTCTTTCGGCTGACTGCCCCAACCCAATACCTGATACGGAGAAGACTATTTTAGGAGGCATATGACTAAGATTCATTTTGTTACCTACCTCTGCTATATTTCCCTGATTTTTGGTCTATTGGTTTCTGTTTCCCAAGCCTATATTAAGTACGTCTGTACCTAGGGTGATGTACGGCACTTAGTATAGTGTATGTTTAGTGTCTCTGTAATTATTCCTAACTCACCTATCTGTATTGTTTTTGTCTTCTCCTTTCTTATTTTTTTTTTGAATCCGATAACTTCTTCAATTCTCAGCGAAAATGTCTTTTGTTTCGCGGATATTCGTCACAAAAAAAACTTTTCCTAACCAAAAGAAAGACTCTTACTTTGAGTTGCTGGTTCCGATCACAGTTGGATTAGACTAGGGTAATGACCCTTAACCGACCTTTCTTAACAAAATTTAAATTCCTATGTATAAGATACATACATTGTCAGATATATTTGTCTCTATCCGCTGGTATAGACTCCTTATCAACCATATCTCTTGCAACATGTTGACCACTTCTTACTTTACATAAACATAACACCAACAGCTACTTATTCTAATTGCCATAACACGTAAACTTAAACTATATTGCACTTTCCTAATCCTAATATTGCACTAATCTTAATTGATTAAAAATCCTATCACAGTTCGTATACCTATATTTTAAAAATATATAACTACTTAAACTTAAAACTACCTTATCATACCTACTATTGCAACATCCCTCTGTCCACGTAATCGATAACCTACATTAATTGCAAGGTGTGAGCAGCCAAGCAAGTGAAATGACTAGAGTGTACCGTACCAGTATGTACATAGTGGACTGTCAGTGGGAGAAATATTTTTGTTTTGTTTCGTGTTCTTGGATTGCATATTAGATTCGGTCGTCAGGTAAGCCTAACTTTGTTTTATTTTATTTATTATCTATTATCTTCCACGCACTTAATTGATACTGTTTAGTGTTTTTGTTTTCTTTTTGGTGACGGTTCTACCGATGGAGATTCTTCGGCGTTGGAAGAAAGCTAGGGGAATTCCACCCTTCACGTGGTGGTAGAAGTGCATCAAAAATGCACGCAATTCTTCTATGAATAAACCACTTCAATCCACAGGTAGGTGTATAAAGTTTTTTTTAGGACACTGATTGCCGAAATCTATTAATCGCATGTATGATTTACCCAATCAAAACAAAATGTGATTGCCATTGTTTCTTGGACAGGTAGACTCCTGTGGTTCGGTTGCGTTTTATTGCGATCAGTCAGTGTTTGTATGTGCGTGCCGTCATTGTAATTTTCATTTATTGTTGTTGGTTATTATTTTATTTTCATATCTTTTTTTTTTTTGTTTTAGCATGGTGCAACGAAGTCCAATGCAAGGGTGCATAGACCTTGGATTTACCTCAGAGGTAAGCGATTTCTTTTGGACATAGTGGTCCTTTATTGAGGTAGTAATTTTGTTTTGTTTTTTTTTTTTTTTTTGTTTTAGGTCGGCTAAAATGGATATCACCCACGACTCAGGACCCCGTAACAAAACTTGCAGATAAGCTTCATCGGTCTTACAATTTTTCGCCTGAAGCTGTAAAATTAGATGATAGCCTATCAGACTTTCTTTCAACTAGTAATGGTGTCCCACAGGGTTCAATACTAGGTCCTTTATTGTTTTCATTGTATGTTAATGAAATTCCATCTATCGTCAAAAACTGTTCGTCTCATATGTATGCTGATGATGTACAGATGTACTACAGCTGTAATCTTGGTATCATCGAAAATGGTGCTTGTTGCGTGAATGAGGATCTTGAGAAAGTAGCTCATTGGGCTCAACTTAATGGTCTCGCTATAAACCCATCAAAATCTAAGTGCTTGGTTATATCAAAAAGAAAACTCGACCTTTCTTATTTCCCTCGCATTATATTAAATAATGCATATATTGAATATGTCGAATCGGCTAGGAACCTCGGAGTTGTTTTCAACCGTAATCTCACATGGGACCATCACATTTCCGTTTCTGTAGGAAAGGCATATGGAGTGCTACGCACTCTTTGGGTCTCCCAGCGGTATACCCATTTAAAAACGCGTGCTATGCTTGCGAAGTCCTTAATTTTACCGATCTTGACCTACGGCTGTGAAATTTTTTGTAGTTGCAGTTACGTGAGCAAAAGAAAGCTCAATGTCGTTTTTAATAGCATTATTCGCTATATTTTTGGGCTCCGTAGATACGATAGAGTGTCGAGTTTTTCTACTCGTTTTCTCAATATGCCGCTGGAGAGCTACTTTGAGCTTCGAACTTTAACTTTGCTTTCTAATATACTGCTTACCCACCAACCATCATACCTTTATGAACGATTTACGCGGTCCTCTTCAGTTAGGTCTAACCAATTAATTCAGCCTCGGTATGACTCCCTGACATCTGAGCGCCAGTTTTTCATTAACGCTACTCGTCTTTGGAATTCTTTGCCGCGCCACATTAAAAGAATCAGTGATCCTACAAGATTTCAAAAAGAACTTACACATTATTTTTCAATCTCCTAAACACTATACTCTGTCGTACTTTAATTTTCCTCTTCTTTCTTTTTCAGTCCCACAATATCCACCCCTTCTATCTTCTATCTCCATTTTCTCTTCTTTTTCTGTTTTCTTTTCTTTTCTTTTTGAATTTTTTCTGAATTTTTTATCGTAAATATATTTTTTTCTCTTCTCTTTTTTTATAATATTAGGTTGAAGCTCTTTTTTTCAAATTTATAGCCTAGCACTAGTTTATAAGATATTATATCTTAATGTGTATAGGTATCTCAAAAATAAATAAATGAAAATGGAAAAAAAAATCTTCATCCATCTTTTGCCGTAAATCTTCGACGACGTTCACTAAGGAGGTTATACAACTGTGACCCTTCCTAAACCCGATTGTTGTGTTGTGCTTTTACAAATTCTGTACTTCATAGCATTGAGCAATCTGTCCCAAAAAAAATTAAACGCCGAGAAAATGGTAACGCATAAAATTAGAAATAAATATAGAACTTAATGGATCAGGTCAAGAGATCAATATTACTCTGAAATGAAAACTTTGAATACAATTATAAAAACTTTGCTTGCCGATTTTAGAAATCAATCATGGAATCTTAAGCTTCAAGCTTTAGATAATGGAAGTAAACCTTTTTGGAATATTATAAAAGTGGTTAAGAGGAAAAAAGCCCACTTTCCAGTTTTTAAGATAGGTAATATAGTATTGCTTTCTAACGAGTAAAAAGCAAGTGATTTAGCAACCGAATTCTGTGCTAAGCACTTAGTTGCAAGTAATTTAACTGCAAGCAGAAATACTGAAAACAACGTTTCTCAATCAATACAATTCCTTAATAAAAGTACCACTGACGTTACGAATGATATTGTATCTACCGACGACTTAAAAGAAATTTAACAAAGTCTCAAAAATACTAAATCACCTGGATTTGATGGATTAACAAATGAATTCTTAAGAAACCTTTCTAAAAACGGTGTTTTCGAATCAGGATCTTAATAGGATATCACAAACTACATATATGCATATAAGTAAGCCTAAACTTTTTGAAAAATTCGTTTATAGAAAACTATGTTTTTAATTGAAAGGTCATATACTATCGGGATCTACATGGTTTTATTTCCGGAAAATCTATGTCAAACGCTATAATGGCTAATTACATTACTAACAACTTTGAAAACCATATACAACCAGATTTTATCGTCGCAGATATTGCATTCGGTAAAGCGCAAGGTGCTTCTACATTCAGGGCTATCGTGAACAAAATTCCCTCCGGAATATTTCCCATTTTTCAAAAATAGGTATCGGCATGAATTTCGAAAAGAGAGAAAAAATTCCCTCCGGAATAAATTGGTATCGTAGACAAAAATTCCCCCCGGAATTTCGCGAAATTAATATTTCCTTCGCAAGTATGCTGGTGCAAATTCAAAAATCTAAGCATTTTGTATGTGGATAAGTAGTCGGTTGCTTTTAAGTTTGTATTTTAAATCAAAAAAAGTGAAATAAGAGTTGCATTGGTTTGTTGTGGCTCAAATAAAAAGAAACTTTAGCTTTAGAAAAGAAGAAGAATTTTGTCTTTATGTTTCTTCAAGTTTTATTTCGATAGTTTTATATAAAAATAAACATATAGGTCTAACTCAACTAATCAAAGACAATTGGAGATGATGGTACATTTTTGTGATGGAAGCCGCGACGATAATAATTTAATGTCTATTGAAGCTTCATTAAAATATTTTTTAACTGAAGCATTAGCTTCTTCAATTGCCAATGGCCTCACTACGAATAGGAGCAAAGAATACATTTTAGAAGCTTCCACGGAAGGAATTTAGCAGCGTAGGACCTAAAATGTCACTTATTTATGTCACTTCACTAAATCGAACGCGAATATAATAAAATAATTAATACATTATAATTGAATTAATGACGATTGACAACTGTCAACGCCTTCGAACATAACTTCGAAAGTTCCGGGGGAAATAAATTCCGATGGAGATTCACGATACTAGGAATAATTTCCAAGGAACAAAAAATGTTCGGGCGGAATTTTTTTCCCCCGGAATCGCCGATAGCCCTGATTATGTTTTCTTCCATTTGTTTTCAATCCGATCTTCTAAACTGGCTACCTGACGAATAAGATTTAAATTGTCAAAATTAATAACTGCAATTCTGATAAGATGTATGTCCCATCCGGCGTCCCTCAATGCAGCCACTTGGCACCTCTACTATTCCTCATATTTATTTATGATATTTTGCCATTATTTTTATCCCGGTTATGTTAATTATTTGCGGATGGCTTAAAACTCTACCACATGATAAAAGGTGCTTCCAAATATTATCGATTTCAGAAGATCTAATGAGATTAACTAAATGGTGCCATTCTTTATTTAAATGTCTCCAAATGTCAAGTTATGAAATAGACTATATTTGCCTTGAACATATCGAAAGTAAGAAGGATCCTAGATACTAAACGTTCATTCCTTCCACATATCGATTATAGCCGTGTATTTTGCACGCGGATATAGGATTGGCACCGAAGAACGACCATCGCCGCTTAAGAATTAATCAAAATAACTTGGCAGCACACATGCACCTATGACATGCACCGTGACACAGCTGTAAGTTGTACCTAAGAAATTTGTATTGAAAATCCTGAAATTGAAAAATATTTACTTCCGCCAATTGAAATTGATGCCAGCATATTATAAAAATATAAAAAACCATTTTAAATTAACAGATTTGCTAAATTCAATTACCCTTATAGTAAAGTTTGAAAAATAATAATAATAAAATCACGAATAAAATATTCAGCGGAATGTGTCAGCGGTCGGTGGGATGTCAAACTTTGACATATCCTGAAAAATTCATCGCAACAATTCATCAGAAACGAAGAAAATGGATTTTTTAAGCACTGTTTATCCCCGTTAAAGGACTTAGCCCCGCTAAAGTTAGCGTATATAGGATAAGTTGTTGCTGTATTTTACATGCGCGCAAAAAAACACGGCTTGTCAGCGAGTCTTATCAAATGCTGGGGTTCATAAAAAGGAATACAAGAGAATTCCCGGACCCATATTCACTCCAAGTCACTCTTTAATACTTTTTTTTTTTTTTTTTGAAAAAAGGTAATCTAAATCCCAGGGCACTCAGACTGGATAACGGTCCATTGTAGTACCAGGCAGAAATCCTCTTTTTTGGTGTAGAGGTTGAAGAAAACAAGGTGTCATGCGTTTCTATCCATTAAAGGTGGCGTATGTTGTTGTTCCCCATGGGGATCGAACCAGCACAAGCCAACACACTAACCTCTACACAGTCGCCACCCCCTTGTGTACTTAAGTGCCATCTAAACTGGAGCTATCTTGTATAGTAACCCTTTTTTTATAAAAATGGATGCGAAAGAATTGAGAAAGTCCAAAAAAAAAAATACTAAATAAATAATCTTTAAATTAAATTGGCGAATAGACAATATGCCTACCTACAAATCAAGCTGCTTATTGTTTGACATAAGGACTCTAATGTTTATCAGGGATATCTTAACCCTCTGCGACTGACGTGCTTTAGTTTTCACAATCTTACTGACGTGGTAGTCTACCAGACACCATTTTGATAGCTTCTGTTTTTTAAACTTATTTTATTTTGCATCTTTAATTCGTCATATTTTAAACTTAAGGGTATATTATTAGCATTAAAAAATAAAAACACAAACAATTTGAAACACATTTTGATTTTAACAACATTTATTGATGTAACATAAATTAATACTCAAAAACAAACATAGATAAAAAGTAAAAAAAAAAAAATAAACATAAATAATTTCTTCATTTACATAAACATTTATAAAACTTAACACTTATAAGAATCAATTAAAAAAAAATGAGATCAATCCACTGGTTGGAAAAAAAAAGTATAATAGTTCAAAAATCATAGTTTTTGCTGGCAGTCTGCGCAAAGTGGCTTTGAGCATTGCAAACAGATTGACTTTGAACAGTCACAACAACAATATCTTGATTGCCTTTTTAATTTTGGTGGGCAAATGGAACATAATTTTCTTGTAACTAACTGATTTTGTAGAACTTTCGGTGGTGGAGGAGGGAGATCCTTAGCCAAAATTCTACTTATTGTCATCCGCAGCTCTCTGGGCAATCGCTCGTTGTACACACGATATTTCATCTGATCCAGCACTAATTCTCTTGCCATATTCAAAATAAAAGTACCCCGTCTCATTTTACAATTGCTGTCTGCACACATTTGATATAGTACAAAGCTGTTTATTGCTGACATATCCAAAATCCTTTGGAAAATTGCCATAGGCCAACGGCGAGTTTTGCGGCTGCAGGAATAAATTGAACACTTTTTATCAACTTCATCAACTCCGCCTTTAGTATGATTGTAGTCAGTTATCATTATTGGTTTACCTGTGTCAGTATCCACATCTTCATTGTGGTGGGAAGAAGAAATTAAGAGGACAGCTTTGTTTTTTTTCGGAACATATGATAACAATGTGAAGTCTTTTGTGAACCCATACACTGAACTCTCTAAATCTCTTTTCTTGTCCGGCAAGAAGCATGGTGGTATCTCCGTTTTATTTTTTTTTAGCGTACCTAAGTAAGTAAGTCCTCTTTTGAGCAAAGTTTCCATCAGTGGAATTGAACTAAACCAATTGTCTGCTGTAATGTTCCGATTTGATTTTTCCACAACTTTCGCTAGTCTCAAAACAGACTGACTAGGTATTGCCATTTTTCTATCTTGTTCACTCAACCCTATACCATCCGAGTCTTTACCATGGTAGATGTAGGCATTATAAATGTAGAATGTACGAGCATCTACCAATAGCATTATCTTGATGCCATATTTTGCTGGCTTCTGTGGCATGTAAATGATAAACTTACAACGACCTCTAAATGGCAGCAACATTTCATCTATACATAGGTATGGTCCAGGAGTATATTGGGTCTGGCTATTTGTGATTAATTTGTTGAACAAATCAGAGATTGGAGCAAGTTTATCATCTGTCAGACGTTCCTCTCTAGTAGTTGAGTCATCAAACCGGAGGCAGTTAATCAAGCAAGAAAAACGCCATTTTGACATAACGCACCGAAATATTTCATGGCCAGTGCCATCTGTAGCAAATATCATGCTCAGATCGGAGTGATTGCACTTAAAAACGGACGAGTAGTACATTATACCGATGAAGGCTTTTATTTCAGTTACATCGGTGTCCATTAGATCTGTCCTAGCGCTTTGTTTGAATTTTATTCTATAATTTTGTAGTTTTTGGTTTGTATGTGTCACCAAACATTCCAACATTGTATTATCAAAAATCTTAGACCAAAGTTCAAAATAGCCTTCGAAGTTAAGTGTGTGCAAACGACCAGGTAATCTTATAATATTGTGGGCTGCTGTTCTAGATGCCCTAGGGCACTCTTTTTTATTCCATTTAAAACCCTTCTTCCCTATATAAAATTCTTCATGCAACTGTTTATTGGTGGTAGAATTTCTAACATCTGCACTTGGTTCTTCATGTTCTTCGATATCTGAAACTTCGTCGTGCGCTTCCCCTTCTGAAATTTCGTCAGCTTCAAAGACTTCATTTTCTGGCTCAAAACTCGGGTCCTCATCTTCATTGTCGCAATCACTGAACTCGTGTTCACTTTCTTCATCTAACCATTGTTCTATTTGCTCGTCGTAAGTAACAAATGTTCCAGCCGACGTTCTTTTAGATCTATGATCCATCTAAGAAATAAACAAGTTGAAGTAATGAAAACAATTTCACTGACGTGTTGCTTAGGAGACACTATGAACATATAACTATTACTCTGAGGTGGTGGCCTAACAGACACCTACCTTAACACTGATGTGGTTGCCTACCAGACACTTTCCCTTGAACAACGAGTCACGCGCACACAAGGACCGCTCCCACAGGACTAACGCACGCATGAGCATAGTAGGAGAAGGTATAGAGAATGAAAGAATTGAAAAAAAATAATTAGCGGAGATACATAAGTTTTTTATATTTTCGGTGTCTGGCAGGCGTCACGTTAGTCGCAGAAGGTTAACGTATCATATAAAACGTTCTCTGTTTCTTACTGTTATTAGTTTACTATAGAAAAGATATTTTGTTTAATTTGCAAAATTATTTGCCAAGATTATTATGCCGTAAAGTAATTTTATATTTAATAGTCTGTTAGGAAAATGCTCTTTGTTTTGTTTGATGACATTGCAATTAAATAAATAGAAACAAGCCATACCAAAAGGAATGTAGGAACTTTAAGTGATACTATTCAGGGGGAACAAAGTAACGTAGTCGACCAGCTCGAAATTCATCAAGACTCCGAGGATAGAAAGTTCAACTTATCGTGTAGAAGCCCTATCAGCAATAGATAAAGTTATTTAGCACCTACAACATGAGCAGGGGCGTAATAACTTCGTAGAGACAGAACTAACACTTTTGGGTTATGCAAAAAAAAAATTGTTTTCATTACAACAACAGGTACAATCTGAATAATAATGCAAAGCATATAAGAGAGCAAGCACGAATAATGTATCCAATTGCGAACACACTGACACCAAGTCCCTTACTTTCCGAAAAGGTCTAGCGCACAGTAACATTCCATAATTTTCGAGTTGGGTTTGGACTCGTTTGTTTACGATAGCCATTTGAAGTGTTTTTAACAAATCATCTATTTAAAAAAAAGAGTTTTTAATTCATACCTTAAAACGATTGCTTAAGGCTAAAGGGATGGTGGTAATGTGTTTTTCTTAATCGTCAATTTGATCAATTTCAAAATTTCATCAAAACAATGCGGCATCATCCGAAAATATATGTAAAATCTTTGTTCGTCTTTCAAAAGGTTAGCTACAATGATGTGTAGTTCTTCTGATCTTCTCCTGTCTTAATTGATTTCGTGTATCCATTTCCTTTTGTTTGTTCTTCTGTAAGGGATTTCATATACATATGTATGTACTTAATAATTTAACAGCAATACATATTTTCATTAAATCACTCCAATTACCTAGTTTCATTTGATTCTAACCCTAACAGAATTAGTTCATCTTCATTTGAAAAACACAATCCGTTCATCAATAAAAACAAATGTGACTACTGAATGTGAATAGCGGTATACAGCTACCGCACCTCTACCGGTACCGCTTTCTGCTCTGGTGTGTGGGATCCTTTAGACTCATTTTCCCACCTGTCATTTAGCTTTCATAACTTACCTATTAAGACCAAATCCTGTGGAATCACTAAGGAGTTGAATAATTTATAAAACATGTTTTGTTTGCAACTATTATAAAACTTTTTTATTAATGTAATATTTATATAATTGTCATTCTTTTTAATTTTATTTACTGACTTAAATTTACAGATTTGTATCTTTTTTCTTAACTTATTTTATACAAAGAGGTTTAATTTTTTAACATCGCTATTTCAAATGAAAATAAATGTGTTTTGTTATTTTGTTTGTAAAATTAGATACTTTCATAGGTTTGTATGTATTTATTTATAAGCACACATCGCATATTTAAATTCAGTTTAACATGTTTGCCATTTTAATTATATTATTCTAAACTAATTTATGTTTTTATAAATCAAACATGTGTTGATAAAAACTCAACGAATAAAATAAAATCTTTGGCTTAATATTGAATTTCTGCTGAACGCAATTTAAATGTGACACGTTGACAAATTTATAAAGCATTTCATGAACCCAAAAACTTATATTTACTGATTTTTCCTAAGTAACAAACATTTTTTTCTTCTCCGACACATTTTGTCTGTCTTTAGTCACAAAGAAACTTTCTGTAAGAACTTTGCAAAATATTACGTGAAACATTTAAATGCACAAATACAGTCATTTTCACGTTATTTATTAAATAGATCTTAATAGCTTTACCACGTTTCCTTAATACATATTATGTAAATACAATTTTTTTTAATTTATCATTTTTTATTGTTTTTCGGTTATATTTATATATTATCAAGATTATGACATTTATATGCCGCAACTTATAAACTAAATGTGTGACATTTACTGATTAAACAAAATATTGTGTGTTTATTATTTTATGTGAACTTTATGTGCTAATATTAGAAAAATCTTAAAAAACTAAACCGACTTAAAATAAATTTAAATTGCGTTGAATCTTACATTTTAAAGTATAATACATATTTTTATGAATTACTAATGACGAAAGAGTATTTTGTTATTATCAAGGGTGTTCTGTTACAAACAATAATTTAATTTAAAAAACAGAAAAAAAGGACTTCAAAATTAGTATAATAACTTGCCAAATCATTTAGTAATAAAATTAAAAACATACTTTGCTCCTATAAAACAGACGCTTGTAAGGTAACCTGAAGATACAAATGTACATACACTCCATAAATATGAGTGATAATTTTATTAAGTAGACATATTTTCATCTTTATCAATCATCTTTATCTGGAAAAAACCATAGCAGTATAATTGATTTTTTATTTGTGATTGTGAAAATTGGTTACAAACAAATTCAATAAAATCACGTAGCACCGCTAACCATATCTGTCTGCGAAGCTCAAAAAAACAAGCCGTGGGTATTTAACCCTCAGCATGATATGAAAATGATATCGGTAATAATAATGATAATAATTGATAAGTGAAGGATTATAAGTTTTGAAAAAGAAAAAGATAACGTTTTTTCCGTGGATATAGAGGTTTTTATTAAACATATTTTAAAACAAATAAGCATTACTTACATAATGATAAACAAATTAAAAAATAAATTTAATACAACGTCATGACCTAATAATGAAAAAAAGGGATTTGCTTAAAGGGTGACTGTTTGCCAACAGCGAGTTCTATTCGGCTTCTATTCACCTAAGAACGCATTACGGCCACATTCAAATTCCATAACGGATTCCCACGCCATTTTGCAAACATTGCAAAACTAATCTCAACGGATACACCCCCTTGTCCCGCTATGCGTAATGGAAGCGAAACCTGAAACCTTCAATAAAATCGTGGGAATGTTTAATAAGACAGCAGCATTTTAACAATGCAATCATAAAGTAGCACTGAACGCGACCCTGCTCATTCACAAGCCAAAGCCTTTCGCTTATAAGCACGATAAGATGAAGATTTGGAAGAAGGGAGACTAAAGTTTATTTGATGGTTCTCAGGGATAGGAAGCTAGAAAGAAGAAAGAAATAACTATATTTTTAGTTATTCTGCTTGTGGGGAATTACTCAAAAACAGAAAACTGTAGCAACGACCTGACAACAATGTAGAATAAGCATATTTTTATATTATCATAAGCTGTAATGGAAATTGAAAATAGATATTAAGTAGAGCCTCAATCCAACAATCTAACAGTGAGGTGCAGCCTACTTTTGTACAGTGGCCTTTTGTTAGACTTTAAAAATAATAACAAATTTGTAATAATGAATATAGAATGATTAAAAGAAAGAAAAAAAGTATTATTATTCTAAAACGGCGACACGATTCCGTAAATCTCCAGAATAAGCTCAGAGCTCAATTTGAAAATTCTGCAGTTAAGAAGAACAATGGCAAACGTTGTTTTTTGAAAGTATAGTAAAAGTACCTTCACGAAGGGTAGTCACCTTATCGAGTGCAGCATCCTAGTTGGATGGTGCCGGTGTGGAGGCTTAACGATGTTTCATACATCCACTAAGAACTGCCCATAGGACAATCCGTCCTACCCCCATCTCCCTTTTCTCCCCTATCCCCTCCTCTCTCCTGATTTCCACCCTCTGATTCTTTCTCTCCTTCTCCCTCTCCCCTATCCCCTGGGCTGGACTTAAGGTGTGACACGACCCGTGCCGATAGTCGACCAGGCTGAGGGCCCAGTTATTAAATAGCTCAGTCGTCCACGGAGTATCCGGATACCTGGCGACCTCCGGATTAACCAGCCTTACCTGAACATTGCGGATCTCTGTGCAGGCGGACCTCCTTTCTCCGCTACTCGTGGGTACAAAATTATGAACAAAAAACAAAACAAAACAAAAAATATCAAGACCGGTATTTCTTCAAAACCGGGCGGTAGTACGGCGACCTTGCTGTCTACTGACGCGACTCCTGCAACGAAGAGTAGCACTGCGACTGTGAGTAATTGTGGTCCAGTTGCTGCCAGCAGCAGCAGCAGTGAGCCTAATATAGGCAAAACGATTCCTAGCAGCGGTAGGATTGTGGCACTTCATGGCCCTTCCGTTGCTAGCCTAACCCAAAAATGGGCCCAAGGCCTCCTGGAAAAGGACAAAACCGCTTATAAGGACTTCACGTCCAAGCGCCAGAGATCGGTGGAAGAAACCACTTCGGTTTCCAAAAAACCTAAGGTGCATAACACCAGCACAACTTCACATTCCGCCCCCAAATCCCAAAAGTCCTTCAGCGATGTCCTAAAGGACAAAATAGTGGTCGCGGTGATCGACCGCAGCGATCCGGAGGGTAGAATTTCTCCCGAACGATGGCATAAGATGAGATTGAAGCTGCTAAGCCTCTATCTAGCCTTCATGAAGGACCACCCCGGACCAGCTCCAGTAACTGAAGATGCCGGACTACACCAAGGGCATATCCGGCTCGTCGCCTGTGACGATGTTAGATCTTTGGATCTGTATAAGATCGCCATAGGCAAACTCGGGGAGGTTTGGCCTGGAGCGAAGCTTGCGGTTGTTGCGAAGGAGGATATCCCGAGCAGACCGAGGGATTGTGCTTGGATCCCTGCTGAACCCCGCTCAGCAGAACAAATATTGGCGGTCATCAGACCTGGCAATCCCTCACTCCCGACCCACGACTGGAAAGTCGCGAAGCTGGAAGAGCTAAGGGGATCCTTCAGATCACCTATAATAGTGATCAACCAGGAATCCCTAGCTCCTTTGGCGAAGACCAACGGCGCAATCCAGTTCGGTTGGGATAAGATTACACTTCGGGTGTACAAAAAGGATGACCCAGACGCTAACAAGCCTCCTTATTCCTCTGACACAGGACTTAACACCCCTGTTCCTGGAGCATCAATCTCCCTTCCATCTATGGAAGACGATGACTCAAACAAGGCTGGTCCCACTCAGCCCTCTACGTCCACTGACAACACCAATTCTAGCATGGACACGGAAGACCTCCTCAGCAGGGTCCTTCTAAGTGAGGACGAACTCCTAGGCTCGTCCTCTGACTCAGACCTACATAACACCGTGGTGGAGGCTCCTCTGGCTGATCAATATTGCGATTACTGATGGAATCTTAGGAAGTCTCTGAGGCCCAGCCATACAATCTGAGGAATAATAGCAACTTGAGACCAGAGACATGTCGTCTAAGCAGTACTCAACATTCCGTATTGGTTGACGGTATCAATTATTTTAATAACCTCCCGAGTGATGTTAAAAATGAAAGTGGAATAAATCAATTCAGGAAAAAACTTAGCTTTTTTATTAAAAATAATATCATTTAGCCATTTTGTGATAGTGTACATATACTCGTTTATTTTATTTTTTTTTTAACTTATAATATTGTTTCTTTTCTTTACTTAGCTAGGGCATAGTGTAGAGCCTAATCTTTTGCAATGTAAAGATAGGTACTCTTGGCTTTAGCCAGGATGGTATGCAGAAACTCTATATATATATTAATACAGACAACCTCCACTACTCCAAAAAGGCTTCGACCTCCTTTCTTATCCGTCTTTCTAAAGATGGAGAAGATATGGTCATGATCCAAGAGCCATGGATTGTTAGCAACCTTGTTTGAGGACTCCGGACTCATGGATACAAATTGTTGTATGCAAGAGACAAAGGTAAACCTAGAACTTGCATACTGGCAAAAAGTAGCTTAAATGTATTTTTACTCCCTAATTTCAGGGACCGTGATGCAACCGTGGTGAGTCTAGAGACTGCACCTATTGGATAGCCTCGGCTTATCTGGCCCATGACCACGTAGGGTCCTTCCCTGGTGTCAACCTAGAGGGACTGATCGCGGCAGCAGAACATCAGGTTCTAGATATATATCTGGCCTCCGACTCAATCCATCAGGAAATTATAAACTGGAAAGTCTCGGCGGAACACTCTTTTAGTGACCACCGTTACATTCAATTCAGTTTAGCTATGACCCTCCCCGCCAACCAGTATTTAGGAATCATAGGAAAACTGACTGGCTAAAGTATAGAGAAGTGCTCAAAAGTTCAATGAAATCTGAACTCCTAAGCCCTTCCTGTAACATCATGGAGCTAGATCAGAGATCAGGGTACTCACCTCGGCCCTCAATAAGGCTCTGACTTCTATCTGCCCGCTAATACAGCCTAGAGGCAAAAAGAAGCCGCATTGGTGGACCCCAGCACTAGGACCTCTTAGAAGAAGTTGTAGGAAACTTTTCAACCAAGCCAAGTTCACAAAAACTGAAACTGACTGGGCTTCATAAAAAGCATCTCTCAACGCTTACAAAAAGGAACTGAGGAAACCCAAACGCTCGTCTTGGAGACTCCTCTGTGGAAAAATAAATGAATCTCGGAGGCATCTAGGCTAAGAAAAATCCTCTCAACCAACCCAGGTATGCCTAGCTATTTAAAGAAGTCGGACGGCTCCTGGACCACTTCTGCAAGATCGATCGGTATGAGGTGGAAAATATAGGCAATCATGAGGGGCCGCGCGAGTTATATTAGGAACACACAACGCTACAGAAGACGACTACACACACAACAACATTTGGTGACCAGACGCCTAATGTTACTTGAGTTCGCTCATCTCACCCCAGCTGCAAGCAATAAAGATTACACAGGATCTGCGACGGACACCTAATCGCTGTAACCTGATAACGGACATCGAACATTACTTGAGAATGATCCCCACATCACAGCTGCAACACATTAGTATTAAGATTTATGATGGACGCCGCTTTATAGTATATAAAACCCATATATTGTAAAGGTACTATCAGACGGTCATCCAAACTTGTCATCCGGATGACATGCTGACGTCAGAGAACTTTTGTATTTCGGTTGTCATCTGCGAACGTGTCATCCGCTAGATGACACCCGATCACACAGTGTCATCCGTTCGGTCATCCGAGTGTGATTTTGTCCCAAAATGGATGACACGGTTGCTTTGTCATCCGGTTGACATGACTGGATGACATAGCCGGATGACAGCCGATCACACGAGATGACACTAATGGCACGGATGACACTAATCACACCGATGACAATTTGTAATAAACGTTAGTGTCAAATGAAAAAAAAAACTGACAGCGAATCAATGAAGGATAACATTGTCGAATTTGTATGGCGGGAAATACGTTTCGCGCGAATATTTCATAAAAAGTTTATAATTAAGCCAATTTTACCAAAAAAAAGGAAAGACTCTGGCCTAAGAAGGAGGATCCAAACCATGTTTTGGAATACTAAAAAGTTATCAATATATTGAGATTGTGTGCAAAAAATAAAAGTGAAACTGTGAAAATCGCGTTGTGGCAAAAAAATACTTTTGTTTGGAAACAAATTAAGGTCAACCATTTTCTTAACATTCATGTTTACTACTAAATACAATTGAACAAGACAATTAATTAATAACAAAATTGTGGAAAAAAAGGTGTGAGCCACGCTGCACTCACGGTATAGTTGATGTGTAAACATGTAGGCACAGTTGCGTTAGCTACCTTATTTGTTATCTAGCTAACGCCATAACTAAGTAACTAACGTAGTTAAATTAGCTGCGCTAAAAATGCAATCGATTTGAAGGTTAGCTATCATAATGACAACTAATTTTTGCTATTAGCTAATAGTTGCAGGTTGTGCAACTAAGCTCGTTAGGTTGCCAAAGTTAGTGCCAAAGTTATACTATTGGGATTTATTATGCATATTGCGTTTAAAATAAAAATTGATTGAATGCCCCTTTTATTTTACATCAGGTTATTTTACAAAGAGGTCCTTGGAGCCACAATAAAGGTCCTTTAAACCCATATTTTGTCAAAATGTCTTTAGAACGCAGATATACCGTGTGGATTCTAACGGCATTTTGGAAAAATATCCTTTCTTCGACTTTTAAGGACCTTTTTTGTTGCTGCCACAAACTTCAAGCTATACAACCTCAAGACTCCAAAAACATTATTTCGCTTAGATGAGGCCACGATGCTTTCGCAATTTCGCCTATCCCTTGGCCTGATTTTCTGAGACCGTGGGTGTTTTATTTTTGAAATGTGTATAGTTTCCTGTGCTTACAGTAATAATCGTAACTGCTCTCATGCTCCGTTCTTTTCTGTTTTATCCGACATCTGTGCAATCTACCAACACATAATCATCTGTGGCGACTTCAATACAGACCTGTTAAAAAACGATTCTTTAACTTTTCGAATGAAGGACTATATTTCATCTCTAGGGCTAAATATAGTAAATACAACTTCCCCAACACGTTTTGCTCGTAATCGATTACCCAGTCTTTTAGATCTTTTTATTGTCTCTGATCCGTCACTAGTTCTTCTCTTCGATCAACTATCGTTTGATTTTGTTTCTGACCATGATCTCCTGTTTTGTACCTACAATATCAATTTGACTAAGTCTGCTGTCTCTGAGAGCTTCACGTTTAAGGATTTCAGTTCTATAGATTTAAATGCGCTTCATATGCAAGTGACATTTGCTGCCTGGGAAGAATGTCGGTTAATTTCTAACCCGAACGCTAAATTGAACTATTTCCAAGCTATATTATCTTCGTTGTTTGACAAATGTGTTCCGAACAAAACGGTACGTATACGAAATAAAATCTGTCCTTGGTTTACGTCGGATGTGGTGGGTGCGATTTAAAACCGCAATAAGTTATACAGCAAATGGAAGCACAGACCCACTGATATTAATTGGAATGCATACAAGGTGGCTCGAAATTTCGCAACTTCAATACTGTGCACGTCGAAGAAAAATTATTATGCTTCAAAACTCAACATTTCCCTACCTGCAAAAAAGCTCTGGAGCAACCTGCGTAAAATCGGTGTTTCCAGTAGAAATAATAGTTCCAAATGCTGTCTAGATCCTGACGAATTAAATAACTTTTTTCTTGGGACCGATTTAAGTGAAAGTGGTTTCGATTTTGATCAATCTGTAAACTCATCACATCTCAATGTTAGGCTAGAAGATTTTGAGCACAGAAAATGATGTAGTTGAGTGTATAGCCCCCATTAAGTCTGAATCCATTGGAGAGGACGGTGTGCCAATACGTTTTGTCAAACTTAGCTTACCCGCAATCATAACTCACCTCACCCAGGTTATCAACTGGTGTATTATAACCTCAACTTTTCCGGACTGTTGGAAAGTTGCACGAGTTTTGGCTATTGCAAAAAAACCTAGCCCCACCTCCCCTGCTGATTACAGGCCGATTAGCATCCTTCCCTGCTTGTCAAAGGTTTTCGAAAGGCTAATATCAAAGCAGTTAACGAAATACATCTTAAACAATTATTTGCTAAGTTCTCGACAGTCTGGCTTTAGAGCTAACCACAGCTGTTCCACTGCTATGGTTAACTTACTGGAGGAAATTAGGCAAGATTTTGACAGAAACAATATAACGCTTCTCTGTTTATTAGATTTTTCGAAGGCTTTTGATAAAGTCAACCATAAAATTCTACTTTGGAAACTTAAACATTTATTCGGGCTCAGTGACAGAGCAGTTAATCTGATAAATAGTTTCCTCTCCGGAAGGTTGCAAAGGGTTACCACTCATGAAAACCATTCTCAGTTAAAATCAATCACACGGGGAGTACCACAGGGATCAATTTTGGGACCGATCTTATTTTGTATTTTTATTAACGACCTTCCATGTGTCTGTAAACACACATCAGTTCACCTATATGCGGATGATGTTCAACTGCATGCCGCAAGATCGTTTGCTAACCTCTCCGAACTAGCTGTCCTTGTCAATGAAGACCTAGAGCGGATACACAAGTGGTCTGTAGAAAATGGACTACAACTTAATCCTAAAAAGTCGCAAGTTATCCCCATGTCATACAAAATTTTTGATCTTACCCTTTTACCGGATATATGGCTAAATGATACAAAAATTAAAGCAGTTGAATCTGTCACCAGTCTAGGCTTTGTAATAAACCGTAGCCTATCCAGTTACAATCACATCAGTATGGTCATTGGTCAAATATACGGATGTTTACGTAAATTATGGCTTTCCGCAGACTTTACTCCAACTGAAACTCGGCGAAGGCTTATAATAACCCTTGTACTACCTCTCATTACGTATGCTGATGTTGTTTACAGCACTCTCGACTCATTATCGCAACGTAAACTACAAGTTGCCTTTAATGATGCGGTGCGATATGTTCATGGCCTTCGTAGAAGCGACCACATATCCGTGTATTCTCGTAGGCTTCTTGGTTGCGCTCTGCAAGATTACATCAACGCTAGAAACTGTTTATTCCTTCACAAAATCATATATAGCCAATGCCCTGTATATCTGTTCAATAAGCTTAATTTTTCTCAATCTCCTAGAACTATGAATATTACCTCCCTTCGATACACGCACCTCAATTCCTCACGTCTATTCTTCATACACGCTGTCAGGCTATGGAACTCTTTGCCTACCCGAATAAAAACCATCGCTAATTCCAAAACTTTTAAAAGTGCAGTTCTTCTTTATTTCTCATCGACTCCTTCTCGCATCTAATATAATATCTCTCACTATCTTTTATCCTCCCTTTCCTTTATAGCTTTCTCTTATCTGCTAAAAAATAATGTAATTTAGCTTTAAGACATTTGAATTTAATGTAAATCAATTTTAACTTTCTAAGTACTATAAAAGATACTTTTCTTAATGTACAAACCAACAAAATAAATAAATAAATTGAAAATTGAAATTTAAATAAAATCAATAACGGCTTCACCGTCGTTGTCACTCATTTTATAACACAGAAACAAATATAACTTTTTACTTTTTCAGCGATACAAACGTGTCATTCGATGTTAGATGCCAATGTGGAAAATCATGTACGAGCAATGTCATCCATGGGACATTGTCATTCGGATGACACGCTGTCAAAAATATTTGGTCATCCAGTCCCAATAGCGATGACAAGCGATCACACGGTCAATGAAATCAGTCATCTGGATTACATAAAAATCGTGTCATCTGGTATGTCATCCGGTTGACACGTTCAATGACATGCCGGATGACAGGCGATCACACGGGATGACCACTTTAGGACAAATTCTACGTCATAGTGACGTCAGGATGTCATCCGGATGATAAGTTTGGATGACCGTCTGATCGTACCTTAAAAGGTTTTTCAGTTTTAGATCTATCAACGGAAATGAACAGATCAGCTCATTAAAATAAAGATGTAGTTTTTTTTATTAAACAAACTTTGTTTCAATTTAATTGGCGCAGTGGTAGGATTGTACTGAGAAGGTTACCGAATATAACCTGATAGATACAATTCAGTGAAACGTACCGAAGTACTCAACTTTTATCTTTTAATTTTTTTTATATTACAAAAGCAAGTGTTAAAATAAAAATTAGAACGAAAGAAAAAACAACACGAACTTAATTAAATTCAATTTAAAAATTGAATCAATATCGAAAGTTTTCGTGAACACAAAGTGATACAAAATTGCAAAAGCTGACCAAAATATCGCAAACAAACGTTTGGAATCAATCCCAACATTTGCTGGAAAATCAGACGAAGACATTAATTTCTTCGCGGAATACGTGAACCTTATCTATGCACACATCTCAGAAGAGAATCGAGCATATGTCACGTTAATAATAAATAACAAAATACAAGGAGCTGCAATACACACGATGAGACGAATCGTAACACCTTCATGGCCAAAGTTACGAGCCGCTTTGATGCAAGACTTCGGAATTCCAGAGACGTTCGAACAAATTCTTCAGGGCCTCCATTCAATCAACACTATAGAGACATCTTTAAATTGCACCAAGAATGCCAGGAAATTCTGCAGAAAATCAAGAAAAAGAGTAAACTAGAATGAAGCAATATACAGTCGACTCTCGTTAATTCAAACCTGCGATAATTCGAACCTCTCTATAATTCAAAGTTATCACGAGTTTCCTACAAAATCTCTGTATATTTCGAACTAAATCAATACATTCTTATGCACTTGGTAATTCGAACGAAAAAATCATTGCTACCTACGTAACAAAACGACGTGTTAATTCTAAAAAGCATAAATGCTTGACGATTGCTGAAAAGAAGAAATTAATCGACAAAGTAGAGGAAGGTGCGAAGAAAAGTGATTTTGCAAAAGAATTTAAGATTCCTCTGAGTACTCTCTCAACCATAATAAAGCACAAGGAAAAAATTTATGCTGCTCAAACTGCTGGAGCACGGAAAAGAACTACTAAAGGTGAATTTCCTCGTCTGGAAGAAAGCCTGGTCATTTGGCTAAGACAGTGTAGAGGACAAAAAGTGTCTATTAGCGGAAACTTGTTAAAGGAAAAGGCAAAAGAGTTCGCGTCTACTCAAAGCATCAAAAACTTTGCGGCAAGTGAAGGGTGGCTTACAAATTTCAAAAAGAGTGTTGACGCCCCAATATGGGTCATCGCCCTTCAGGCCAACGACCTACATTTCGTTATTTAATTGTTCATTTATTCACATTGCAGTCGCCACAGCTTATCCACCCTCTGTGGGTAAGTTGTGCTGACTCCACACATTCCAATCCATTTTGTACGGTCACTGCCAGTCATCCACCGGCGACACTTAATCCCCACGGTTGCTAATTAATTTTGCCTAACATAAACACGCGCTTATCGTCTGTCATTGATACCCATCCATGGGACGGTATCACTGGCAACGATGACCTCGTTTCATTCTGTGAAATAGCCCGCCCGATCGTTGGTGGCACATAATTCGCAGAATGATTCCGTGGCGCATAATTGCAATTCTATCGTTTTTCTGTGTGGCTGGCTTCGTGGTGCACATTGTGAGCAAGCTGTACACAGCATACCGCTTGCTCAGCATCTTTCGAGTGTGGGATTGGCTGGACTAACTGTGCCATGGACTTGGTGGCAGTGATCGCAACATTGCTGGGCATAGTATTCTTTCAACCCGAGCGAGCGGTGGTCATTTGTGACAACTTAATTATTCTTCTTATTGTTTACCCGAACGAGCGGTGTTCATTTAGAGATATTTGAAAGCATTAAATTATACGATTAGAGATATTTGAAAGTATTAAATTATACAAGTTAAAGGAAAATAAAATATTTGTACATAACAGTGACGTGTCAGAGTCTCATTTATATTTGCAAAACAGTGACTTTCGTTTCGGAGTATAAGTTCCCGAACAAAGAGAAATGGAGTTGTGCTTAAAAAAGTTTGTGGGGAAAGTGGAAGTGTTAATGATGCAGTTTGCTTAGATTGGCATGGTAAATTGAAGACTTTGATTGAAAATTACGATGCCCGAGACATTTTTAATACTGATGAAACTGGCCTATTTTTCAAATGTTTACCGGACAAGACGCTTACTTTTAAAGATGAAAAATGTCATGGGGGGAAACATAGTAAAGAGAGGTTGACAGTTTTACTTGCAGTAAATATGGACGGATCGGAAAAACTTAAACCCTTAGTGATAGGAAAAGCAATGAAGCCGCGATGTTTCAAAGGAGTGAAATCGTTTCCTACTGATTATCGTGCTAACACAAAAACCTGGATGACGACAGAACTTTTTAACAATTGGCTTTTAACAGTTAATGGGGACATAAAACGACAGAAGCGGAAAATTTTACTATTTATTGACAATTGCACTGTCCACAACAGTCCTCCTATATTGTCCAACGTAGAACTTTACTTCCTTCCGCCGAATACAACTTCCAAATTGCAGCCATTGGACCAAGGAATCATCCATAATTTTAAGACGTTCTATCGCAAAGAAATTGTTAAGCTCGTTTTAGAATCTCTCGACAAGCAGCTAACTACGAATATCACGGTTTTGACAGCTATTTTACTGATTGACGAGGCATGGAGAGCTGTAAAACCGCTAACGATTTTCAACTGCTTCAAAAAATCCGGTTTCATAAAAGAAAATCAGGAAAATCTTCCAATAATTATGGATAATGAAGAATCAGCAATAGAACCACTATTTGACATCAGCGGTGTGAGTTTTTCTGACTTTGTTCAAGTGGATGAAGATGTTTCTATCTCAGGTTCACTAACCGATGGCGAAATTTTATCTGCGACAGATACGAATGAAAAAAGCAACGATAAAGATGAGGACGATATATCAGAACCTTTGGCGAAGGTGTCAGTTAAGGAAGCAAGAGCCTCATTCGATACCTTACAAAGCTTCTGTATACATTTATTTATTTTCTCTCGAAAATTTCGAACCATTTGATATTTCAAACACTCGATAATTCGTAATATTTTAAGAGTCCCTCGAGTTTCGAATTAACGAGAGTCGACTGCATATAATCCCATCAATAACGAAAGCATTATATTAAATAAATTCATTAGCAATTTAAATGCCAACCAGGCATTATTTACAATTTCGCAAAATGTTAAAAGTATTAAAGAAGCATACAGGTTATTAGTGAGATATAGAAACTTAAATGAATTTCCGCCTACTAACCTAAATAGACCAGACCAGCCTAGACACCATCATAGGCAAGCAAACATTTAAACCCAAGCCAGAAACTTTCAAAGACCAAATTTTTCAGGACAACACAATCAGCATAATGTGAGACACAACGGTCCACAGAATTCGGGACAGATTAGAAACAGGCCAGAACCTATGGACATTAATAACATAGAACAGGGAGAAGAATTAAATTTTATATTAGTCGGGAAACAGAAACACTACCCCTAATGTCGGTTACTTTAAACAACAAAAAACATTTAGTTTTAGTGCATACGGGAGCTAGTACTAGTATACTAGACCAGTGCTCCGCAACCGGTGTGCCGTGGCACACTGGTGTGCCGTGAGCTGGATATAGGTGTGCCACATTTTAGTATGGAATAATAATAATTATTACTATATAATTTTTCAATGTTCCTCCAGCGCCTGGTGCCAATTGTTGAAAACTGCGCAGTGTGCTTTGTACACACCATGACCGCACCAAATTAGTCATAAACAAAGAAAAAATGACCCTTATGCGCATCGCTAAAGACTCATGCCCGTGCGCATGCGTTATAACGCATTTGCACTAGTGACGGGCGAAGCGGCTCAGTTCACGTTCACTCGTCTGCCATTACTGTCGTGTGCAGAGCTGTCACTATTTTTACAACACAAAGTTAAGTTAACAAGTTTCCACCACTTACGATAATTCCCGTTAATTGTGTTGTTGAATTGTGTGTGGTTAGTCTTCTTCGTGTGATACATATTTAGTTTTATACCCCTTTAAATATGGATAAATTTTTACGTGGAAAAGATCCGAATGAAGAACCCAGCACAAGTGTTGCAAAAAAACAAAAAAAGATAGTCAAAAGAAAGTACGACGAAGACTATATTAAATATGGATTCTCGTGGTGTGGTGACGAAACGGCTCCAAAGCCACAGTGCATCATTTGCAGCGAACAGCTAACAAGCGAGTCAATGGTACCCAGTAAATTAAAACGCCATCTACATTCAAACCATCCCAGCCACGCCAACGAAGACAGACAGTATTTTAAGAGGTGCTTAGAACAAAATAAAAAATAGAAGATATTTATGAAATCGGCCGTTATGGTTTCTGATAAGGCCTTAGAAGCTAGCTACCATGTTGCAAAATTAATTGCACGTCAAAAGAAACCACATACTATCGGCGAAACACTTATTAAACCAGCATGCATGGAAATTGTTCGACTTATGCTTGGGCCCAATGAAGTTAAGGAAGTGAATAAAGTTTCGTTGTCTGCTGATACTGTTAAAAGACGTATTCACGATATGTCAAGCGATATATTAGGAACACTGATTAGAAAACTGTTATTGGCTGAAAAATTTGCGCTTCAGATCGATGAATCAACCGATATTAAAAATAAAGCACAGCTGATAGCTATTGTACGTTTCGTTGACGAGGACTTTATTAAAGAACATTATTTATTTTGTAAGGAGGTTCCAGAGCGAACTACCGGTGAAGAAATTTTTCAAGTGACCGATGATTTCTTCAAAATATATAATATGCAATGGAGCAATTGCATTGCTGTTTGCACGGATGGCGCTGCGGCAATGACGGGTAGTAAGAAGGGTTTTGTCTCTTGTGTAAAACAAAAAAATCCGACGTTACAATTTACACACTGCTGCATACATCGAGACGCATTGATGGTCAAAAATTTGCCGGAGGAACTTTTGAACACGTTGAATGAATGCATTAAAATCGTAAACATAATTAAATCAAGAGCCCTAAACTCGCGAATCTTTGGAATACTCTGTGCAGAAATGGGAGCCAAATATGAATCCTTATTGTTTTATACTGAAATTCGTTGGTTATCCCGAGGCAAAGTTTTGGCTAGATTGTTTGAGCTTCGTCACGAGGTGCGTGAGTTCCTTTTTAATCAAAATATGCCCGAACTATATCAGCACCTCGATGATGATTACTGGATAGTCAAACTTGCATACATGGCTGATATATTCGAGCATTTGAATGAAGTTAATAAAAAAATGCAAGGTCCAAATGAGAATATATTGACGAGCTCCGACAAATTACAAGGGTTTAAAAAAAACTCGAACTTTGGCAGAAAGAGTTGCAAAAAGGATGTTTGGAAATGTACCAAAGGACCAACCATAGTACAATTGAAAACAAACAATTAATTGTGGATCTGGCCCAACAACATTTAAGTATGCTTCAGCAGAAATTTGATCAGTATTTTTATTCCATTAATACGGAACAATACGATTGGATTCGAAATCCTTTTGCAACCAATGCAATAATTTCTACGGAAGCACTGCCTCTGGAAATTCGAGAGGAATTTACAGATTTAAGTAATGACATGACTCTAAAACTTCACTTCTCCGAAGTTCCATTAGATGTTTTCTGGATTTACGTTAAAAAAGAATATCCTCGCATTTCCGACAAAGCAATCTTAACACTACTTCCATTTTCGACGACATATTTATGTGAGCAAAGTTTTTCAACGCTTGTATTAATCAAAAATGATAAGCGGTCATGCTTAAAAGGTCTTGACCAAGAACTTCGGGTTGCGCTGTCAAAAATCGAGCCGAATATACAACTTTTGTGTTCATTGAAACAAGCGCAGGTATCACATTAATTTAGTTAGCTTCTGATTTAATAATAATTCAGAGCCTTTAATAGTAATTTTAAAGAAAACACATAAAATCAAACCGTACAAAGTTTTTTTGCTGTAGTATTTCTATTTTCAGTTTTTCACTTAGTTTTGAGTTTTGAAAATTTCTCCCCAGGAAATGTTCCAAAACTGCGGTAAAATTTTAAAATGTCTTTTAAATTGTTGAGTCTCTCTGTTTAGTTTCAGCTCTACCGGATGTCGGGAAGTGGGTTAATTTCCATTTCTAAGACTGCATTAATTCTTACACGAAAATGAAATCGAAATTCAAATATATGTATTTTAAAAAAACATGAATGATGTCATTAAACACTAATGGCATAAACGTGAAAATTGTTAAAAAATAAAGAATTAATCACAAGTTATCATCATATTTTATTCGCAAAGCTCACCAAAATTCAAACTGGTAAAAAGTCGTCCTTACACTGGAATTTTCAGGACATTTTGTAGGTTTTCGAATTATGAGACTTTGAGAATAATGCTTCATTCATAATTTGTATTGTCCGTTTTACTTAAAGTATAATTAAGACCAAATGATTTTGATTTTCATAATGCTCACTCCACCTCTAAACCCAAGCGTTCGCTTCAATGGAAGATAAAAAACAACGAATTCTAACATTATTAGATACTAATAATTTGAAGGGTTGGCGGAAGAAACATACGTGATCAAGAATTTATAATAATTATTAATATTGCGTAAAAATAAATATGTTATAGTTATATGTATGTATACTTTTCAAATAAAAAACTAAAAATTATGGTAAAATTTTGTATCAATTTAATACCTATATATCTTAGCTTTTGGTGTGCCGCGGAATTCTAGGAAGAATTTTGGTGTGTCGTAGGTGGGAAAAGGTTGCGGAGCACTGTACTAGACGACTCGCAACTACTAGAATATCAAACACAACCCTTGAAAAGACCCACAAAAATAATAACCACAAATGGTAGATTCCTTATTACTGTAAGCTTAAAAGAGAAAAATTGTAAGAGCTGCCGGTAACGCGTATAAGAGTAGTCGTGTATTAGTTGTATCACCCATTATTTGTATTAAGTACTGGAAGGTCAAACCCTTTATTTGTTGTTGTTGCAAATATATATTAGCTATTAACATATCCATCAAACCAGTTGGAAAGTAGTCTTAAGGTAACTTCAGTGAAATAAAGACGTGTAAAGCGGAAACTCTGGTTTTTATTCGAGAAAACGGTAAACGATTGAAGTAACAAAAGACAAGGAAAAAGTAAATAAATCCAACGAATTACATAAAGATAGACGCTTATAATCTCAGAAGTGGGATAAAAGATCCGCCCCCCCACCGCCGAAAGATTGTGCCGAAAAAGATTGTTCTGGTGTGTATTTGCCCATCGCGAAAATATACGCAATTCGCTGCCACGAAAACGGTAAAAATAATCGAGTGCCTGTGTCTATAATCGAGTGTAAAAAGATTTTTTTTAGTTTGCCATCGCGAAAACAAACGCAAGTCGTTGCCACAAAACGGAAAAAAAAAACCATTTCAGTGCTTAGCTACACAAACGAATATTCAGTGTGTACCGTTGAGTGTAATTATCTCTAGAACATTTATGTGACGTGTGTGTGTCGACCGAAATCAACCCTCAAACGACAAACAACGCGACGCTCAAATTTGAATTTAACGAATTTAGTGGTTTGATTCGTACACACAATGGGCAATAAAGACATTGAAAAATACAAAGTGTACACCGCGGCACAGCTGAAGGTTTGGCTGGAACGTCTCCAACAAAAGACGACAGGCACCAAAAGTGAGTTGGTCTTGCGCTTATTATCCATTCCAGAAAAAGAGAGAGGTGATTTTCCACTCGCGCCGAAAGAACAAACGACCGAACAAACACAAATGATTGATGAAGACGAGTCTGATGACGATGACGAGAGTGTGGTGTTTGAAGATAGCACCAATGAAAACGAGTTCCAAATGACAGCAACACAAACGACAGTAACAAAAGAGCGGCAGCAGACAAATGAACAACGAAATAATGAAACTAATGATGGACAACATACTGAAGAGAGTTCGAATGATACGAATGAAAACCCACCACCAAATGACAGACTTCTAAAGAAACAGTTGGAGCTGAACAAAAGAGAGTTGGAAATTACAAAGAAGGAAATTGAATTGCATAAAAAAGAGATTCAATTGCTACGATTAGAAAATGAAATGCTAAGGAGAGGTGATCCGAGTACACACCCAAATGACAGCAGTGGGGTGAAAGAATTGTTGCCGGATTTCGATGGAAGTTGTTTTCTACACTGGAGGACCCAATTGAAAAATTTAATAGATGTGTATAATTTAAATGAGAAAAGTGCACGTATCCTTATTTCAACTAAATTAAAAGGAAATGCACTTAATTGGTTTTATTCTAAAGCGGACTTTGTGCATATTCCAACCGACCAGCTGCTAAAGGAAATGGGCGAAATGTTTTTGAACAATGAAAGTCGCCTAACATTAAAAAAAACATTTGAAGGAAGACGATGGCAGTCAACGGAGACATTTCAACAATATCTCCATGAGAAAACGATCATGGCAAATAAGCTGAACATCGACGAGGAGGAACTGTTGGAACATTTAATTGAAGGGATTCCTGATGGCCAATTGAGATCGCAGGCGAGGATGCAGCGTTTCATTAGCAAAAAACAATTAGCCGAAGCGTTTGCTAAAATTACTTTACAAAAACCCAGCAAAGCAATATCGTACCCATCAACATCAAAACGAACAGCAGTTGCAGAAGAAGGGGAGACGAAACCAGTCAGATGTTTTAATTGCAACTCCCTTGGACACATCGCTACCGAATGTCGCAAGGCAAAGCGGCCACCAGGGGCATGCCATGTTTGTGCTGAAATAGGCCATTTCGCAGCAGAATGTCCTAAACGGAAGACAGTGGTAGTGCATCATTTCAACAATCAGAATGATGACGAAGAAGAATATGTAAGGAAGTTATTATTTAATTTTCAAATGAGAGATTTTAATTATAAAATTTTATTAGGATCGCTTCTAGATACCGGCAGCCCAATTAGCATTATAAAGAAACAGTTTGTCCCTGATCAATATATAAATGAAGTTAAATGTAAACTTAATATTTTTGGCATTAATAAAAGTGCATTACTAGTTTAAGGTTGTGTGAATAGTTGTATTAATTATGAAGACAAAAATATAAAGTTAAAAATGTATGTAGTAGATGACGATACAATGCAACTGGCATCTGTATTAGGCAGAGATTTTTTAAAGAAAGCAAATTTAACATTAATCGGGAATAAAGATGGCTGGAAACAAAAGAAAGATAAAAAAAAAAGATTTGTATGAAAATGAATGTAGTGATCTGATGTGTATAGAAATTGAAGAAAACGAATATGAAGTTAATTTACCTGTTCAAATAGAATTTAAAACAAAAGAAATTTTCTTTAAAATGTTTAAGGAATTTAAATGTTGCAAACGTCCCGAACGGCCTGAAACTGATTTAAAGATGAAATTAAACTTGACGAATGAAAAACCCTTCCACTGCCCCCCTAGGAGATTATCTTATTTAGAAAAAGCTCAAGTTCAGGGTATACTAGATGAATTATTGAAGGCGGGAGTGATTAGGAATAGTAAGTCAGAATACGCGTCACCCATTGTTTTGGTGAAAAAAAAACGGGTGATGTTCGACTATGCATTGATTTCCGAACGCTAAATAAAATGACTGCGAAGGACAATTATCCTTTGCCTTTAATTGATGATTTAGTAGACAGATTAGCAAACAAAAAGATATTCTCACTGTTAGATTTGAAGAGCGCGTTCTACCATGTAGATATGGATGAGGAATCTATAAAGTACACTTCATTTGTGACTCCGTTAGGGCAATATGAATATCTCAAGATGCCGTTTGGGTTAAGGAATGCACCTTCGACATTCCAAAGATTTATTAATGAGGTGTTTGAAAACCTGGTTCGGTCTGGGAAAATTTCAATATACTTGGATGATATAATGATAGCAACTGAAACGATAGAAGAACATCTAAGTATATTGAAAGAGGTATTTGAAAGGTTGGTGAAAAACAAATTAGAATTGAGGCAAGACAAATGCCTATTTTTACAATCAGAGATTCAGTATTTGGGTTATACAGTATCAAAGGAAGGTTTACGACCGGATGGAAAAGGTATTGAAGCAGTAAAGAATTTTCCGATACCACAAAGTGTGAAAGAGGTTCATAGTTTTCTGGGACTGTGTTCGTATTTTAGGAGGTTTGTAAAGGGGTTTTCTCTATTAGCAGAGCCACTGTATAAGCTAATAAGGAAAAACGCAGTTTTTAAGTTTGAGAAAAATGAAGTAAAAGCTTTCGAAGTTTTACAAAGTAAATTGATGGAATCTCCCATACTAGCGATATATGATCCACGCGATGAAACCGAGTTGCATTGCGATGCTAGTTCACTAGGTTTCGGAGCAATTCTCGTTCAAAAAAAAAATGGGAAGTTTCATCCAATCTTTTATTTCTCCAAACGAACTACTGATTGCGAATCTAAATATCACAGTTTCGAGTTGGAAACTCTGGCAATCATATACGCGCTCAAACGTTTTAGAATCTACCTGCACGGGATAAGATTTAAGATCGTCACAGACTGTAATTCTCTGACGCTCACCTTAAACAAAAGAGAGATTAAACCCAGAATTGCGAGATGGGCTCTCGAATTACAAGACTATGACTATGTTTTGTAACATAAAAATGGAACTAAAATGCAGCATGTTGATGCCCTTAGTCGTACCACTAATCTATTAGTACTCGAAGACAACACTTTTGAGCAAACCTTGTCTATTTGCCAAAATAAAGATATAGGAATACAAAAGATTAAAGAAAGATTACAAAGAGAGGAAGATAGTTTATATGAATTACGAAATGGTTTAGTATATAGAAAGGTATTGCAAAATATTCTCTTTTATGTACCTATTAAAATGGAAAGAAATATTTTACAGAAATATCATGATGAGATGGGACACATAGGGAATGAGAAAGTATTAGAAGCCATCATGAAGTCATATTGGTTTCCAAAAATGAGAAGTAAAATCCAAGATCATATTAGTAATTGCTTGAAGTGCATTGTTTTTTCAGCCAAAGCTGGTAAACGTGAGGGACTGTTACACAATATACCGAAAGGGGAAATTCCTTTCGATACGATTCATATAGACCATTTTGGTCCTATATCCCTGAAACATTCTAAGAAAAAACATGTTTTGTTGATTGTAGATGCATTTTCAAAATTTGCAAAGCTATATGCGGTACGCACTACTGACACTAAAGAAGTCTTAGCATGTTTGAAGATTTATTTCCGTGATTATAGTAGACCCAAAATAATGATTTCAGATCGGGGAAGTGCGTTTACTTCGACTGCTTGTGAAGATTTTCTAAAAGAAAATAATGTACAACACATAAAGATAGCGACAGCTTCACCCCAAGCAAACGGACAGGTGGAACGCCTCAATAGGAGCTTGGCTCCAATGTTGGCTAAAATGTCAAATGGTGGGTTGGTTTCCACATTAGACAAAGTAATATCACCCATTGAATTTGCTATGAATAATACAATTCACAAGGGTATAGGAACGTGTCCAAGTCAGTTACTGTTCGGGATCAAACAAAGGGGAGAAATAATAGACCAGTTGAGAGAAAAATTAGAGGAGATAAATGGGCAAGACGAGAAAAGAGATTTGGTAGTAATGAGGAAAAAAGCAGCTGAAATGATCGAGAAAAACCAAAACTATAATAAACAAATGAAAGATAAAAGGAGAGTTAGTAAAAAGTATCAAATTGGAGATTATGTTATGATAAAGAATTTTATTAGTCAGTCAGGAGCATGCAAGAAGATATTACCCAAATTTAAGGGACCTTACGAAATCAGTCGAGTGTTACCAAATGATAGATACCTTTTAAAAGACGTAGAAGGATTTCAATTAAGTCAAATACCTTACACAGGGGTATGGGAGGTGGCAAATATGAAGCCTTACACAAATTTAAATGAACAAGTTGAAGGCAATCGGGACGATTGTAGGTCAGGAAGGCCGAATTGTAAGCTTAAAAGAGAAAAATTGTAAGAGCTGCCGGTAACGCGTATAAGAGTAGTCGTGTATTAGTTGTATCACCCATTATTTGTATTAAGTACTGGAAGGTCAAACCCTTTATTTGTTGTTGTTGCAAATATATATTAGCTATTAACATATCCATCAAACCAGTTGGAAAGTAGTCTTAAGGTAACTTCAGTGAAATAAAGACGTGTAAAGCAGAAACTCTGGTTTTTATTCGAGAAAACGGTAAACGATTGAAGTAACAAAAGACAAGGAAAAAGTAAATAAATCCAACGAATTACATAAAGATAGACGCTTATATTACTGAACAAATAATTACACTATTGCCTGTTGAATTCAACGAAAATGAAGCAACAATGGCATGGAAATTTATGACGCTAAATAATAAAAAATTTGTAGAAATCCTATGTCAAAATTTATTAAAACCAAAAGGAGCTATAATTAATTTAAAGGAAGGATTTATCGAAATAAACGAACGTGAAACGTATTTTGAGAATTATAAAAAGGATATCGAAAAATGTCCATATAAATTTGAAGAAATCCATACACTTAATTATTGTAACTCAACGGAAATCAGCCAACTTATCGAGGATTTAAATTCAGAAGAGCAGCACGAATTAAAAAGAGTCGTGAACAAAAATAAAACTATTTTTTACAAAGAAGGAGATGAATTAACATCCACCTCTCAAACGTTACACAATATTAGGACCGAACTTAACAGTCCAATATTCATTAAAATCATCGATCGTATGCGCGGACAAAGTAACACCAGCCACTTGACTTCCGAGGGAATTCCCTTCCGGATTTCTTTTATTCTTTTTTTGCTCGTTCGTTCGTTCGTCGAACCTTTGAATGCTTCGAACCAGGTTTCGAACAGGGAATGACGCGACACTCAGTTTCCATTCGCCAAACAGGTGCGGTCTCGTTTGTAAATCAACTCTGGTTTCGTCTCCGTTTCTGTACACATCATTCTTCCTAAACTCTTCAAAATCCTTACCAAATATACGGCCTCCGTACTTTCTGTATTTTATTTTAAATTACTTACTCTATAGTTAACGTTTAAGTAATTACGCGATAAGTGAAAAGTTAATTTTAGTACATAAGTGTCGATGATAAATAAAACAACTAAACAAGGTTTAATTGTTTCACTTAAGAAAAAGATAACACAAAAAGGAGTCGCACCTCTCAGTGAAAATGGACAATTCGTGAAAACAGAAATGGCGTATGGTAATTGACTATCGCAAGTTGAACGAGAAAACAATCGAGTTCAAAAACCCAATTCCTAATATCGATGAAATATTAGACAAACTCGGAAGAGCCCAATATTTCACGACATTAGACCTCGCAAAAGGTTTCCATCAGATTCGAATGGATCCTTCAGATATTCAGAAAACTGCTTTCTCAACTCCATACGGACACTACGAATGGTTACGTATGCCGTTCGGTCTAAAAAATGCTCCGCCAAAATTCCAACGAATGATGAACGAAGTTTCAGTACTCATTAACCAAATCTGTGTAGTTTATTTAGACGATATTCTAATATTTAGCACTTCTTTACAAGAACATATCGAGGGCTTATAGTGGTAAAGCGCTATCCCACATTTTTACCGATTTTTTTTTAATGCAAAACTTTACTTCTCTTTGTCCGCCATATTTCTCTCAAATTGTGCTCATATCCGTGTACAGAAAGACGTTACATTCTAAAGTTTTTAAAAATGCTCTATCCCCGCGGCAAACGTCAAATGCAAAAACCCCTATCCCACATTTATTCTACTAAAACGGCTAACTCCAAGAGATCAACTTCATAAATTTAATGAACGAAAATATAAGAGGATTTTATTTCGGTTTGTTTCTTTATACAGTGGTTAATAAGTAAGTAATCCAATGAAAACAAATAAATAACTCAAATAATCTAATGAGAATCAATATTTTAGCTAACTATTTTCTAAGGTTTCGTTGATAGCGGTTCATCATTAATTTTGTTCGTGTGGGATAGTTTTTTTCCTGGTAATTTGTGTGCATTTGGCCTTTGTTTCTCGTTTTGGTTTTAATTAGATATTTTTTATTAATAAAGCTAAAATGTGTGACCGAGGGAAAAAATGGTTCAACTTGCTTTGGCAAAAAGTAAGGATTGCAGTTCTACATCAAGAGTATTGAATGCGAGTATTGAAAGCCTTGAGGTCGGAAGAATTTACGAGAATTTTTTTAAAATGAGTTGGGATTCTAAGAGGGTTTACGTTGCAAGTCTAGTACACTATGGCGATAAGAAACGTTGCTATGCCGGGACAGATTCTAGGAAAAAAGGAACGTATGAGTACTTTCTAAAGTTACGAGAAGAAATCCTTCAAGTTTGTCGTCAAATGTTTCTGAACACTTTGGGAATGAAGATAGACATGATACGTTCTTGGGTAACAGCTCAATGCAATGGCATTCCGACACAAAACAATAAGTGTAGTGAATTGAATCGTATCAAGAACCGCCCGATTATCACTGAGAAAAATAAGTTCTTGATTGATTTTTTTAAAAACTTGCCAAAGACTCAAAGCCACTATTGTCGAAAAGATTCGAAAAAAGTTTACATCGAAATGTCGTTTCGAAGCAAAAGTGAACTCTTTAACCACTACAAAGAATTGTGTGTAGCAGAAAAACGAGAGGCATTGTCGATATTTTCCTTTTCAAAAATATTTTCTGAGCAGAATCTATCAATATTTTTTCCTCGCAAGGACAGATGCGACACATGCGTTGGCTATCACGAAGCGCATCATATTTCTGAAACTGCCTACAACCTGCATGTGAAAAATAAAGATAGAGCAAGAAATGAAAAAGAAAACGATAAGCTTGAAGCTCAAAATGGAAAGCGACACATTTTTACAATGGACATGCAGGCAGTGAAATTGTCACCTGACATAAATGCATCTGCTATTTACTACAAACAGCGATTGCAGGTACACAATTTCACAATCTACAATCTTGCTAATCATGTCTGTAAAAATTATTGGTGGAACGAAAGTGAAGGAGATCTTTCAGCATCTTCGTTCATAACGTGCATAATACACCATCTAACAAAATACTGTTTAGGAGATTCATTACCTATTACCATTTACTCAGATGGTTGTGGCTATCAAAACAGAAACCATTTCCTTTCTAATGCTCTTTCCAGTTTTGCCATTACACACAATAAGAAAATTGAGCAGAAATATCTCGATAAGGGTCATACTCAAATAGAATGTGATAGCGCGCATGCCAAAATCGAGAATCGACTTAAACAACGGTCAATATTTGTTCCTTACGATTATGTTAGAATAACAAGAGATGCAAGAAGAACTGTTGAATGCAACGGTATAAAAAAAACTACCTTTCGAAGTAGAGTAGGGTAAGGCGAGGAGGTTTCGACATGTAGGAGGTTTCATCAAACTCAAAATTTTCACTTCATTTAAATATGACAGATATGATAATTTCTTATGTCCACAGCCTCAAAATTTTCACTTCCTTTAAATATGACAGATATGATAATTTCTTATGTCCACAGCCTAAATGACCTAAACCTTTACTTTTTCCCTTATTGAGTTGAAAAAGAATTTTCCAAGAATAATTAAATTATTGGAAGATCTTGGAATAAATACTCATTTTACAAAACCAAACAGTAACACAGGGAATTCTGACATCGAAGTTTTTCACAAAACTCTAGCAGAAAAAGCAAGAACAATCCTTAACGGAAAAATTAACCCAACTTTACATGAAATTCGTAAAGCAGTACATAAAGCAAATCTGTTCTACAGTACGTCCATACATGCAACAACCAAACAAAAACCGTTTGAATTTTTATGAATTTTACTTAAAAATAAAGAAAAAAATATAAATAAACTTAATAAAAACAGGGATGAATATATAGATAACAGAACCGAAGGCTTTGTAAGAAACTCAAGAGCAGAACCTCATAAAACACAACCAAGAAACAAATTCAGTACCTACACTCGAAAATCAACATATACAACGAATATTCAAAGAGAAAGAGCCACTCGATTCAAAAATGATGAGAATTTAATTAGAGCAGTGTTACCGGAGAGACATATTATAAGGTAGTACTGGAGCCAAAAATGGGGACTATTTTGAAAAAATAGTAGTACAAACAATTTTTAGTCTTCAAAAATAAGTGTGTATACAATTTTTTTTTTCGCAACTTTATTTAAAAATGCTTCATTGATTTGCATTCAATGTATTTACCTCCAGTCGGTTCATCTTTAATGAAAAAACTCGTTCTGCCGCTGCGCTGCTGTGCGGAGTACTGAACAAAGCACTTACAAAATTCCTTGTCAGAGGGAAAAATGTTTCATTAAGGGAATTTTCTAAGACAAATATCTCTGACCAAAACTCTGCTATTTCTAAAAAGGATGCGGTAGGTGTATCAACTTCATCAGCATCAGAAATCTCAATATCGTCGGCTCTTTCGGCAGGGGATTCAGGAACCGAATTCGCAGGAATAGCAGCAGACTCATTTGGTTTTTACCAGCAACAGAAGACACATTGACATTGGCTGGTGGAACTTTGTTTGCCTTATCCGATTTTGATTTGGTCGGTGTATCAACTTCAACAGCGAATACTTTTTCAGCATTTGAAAACTCAATATCGTTGGCTCTTGTAGCAGGTGATTTTGGTGCTAAATTTTTAGGAACAACAGCAGACTCATTCGTTTAGAACCTCCAGCAACACAAGACACATTTTCAGCTTTTTTGCCTTTACCGCCTCAAAGGAATTCAATTTACTAAATATGTATAGGTTAGGTTAGGTTTATGAGGCTGTCGGCAGAAGCCGACACACTTAGACCAATTTAGTCCATTGTGATACCACGTATATTATCTACCTCAACTCTGTAGATTTGACTGGCCAACGACACGCGGTTGTTCTCAAACGGTCCCCCATCTACGTACTAACCGCGCCCAACGTCGTTTAATTACGGTGATCTGACGAGAACCGATTAACTCGACGTGGTATGGTCGTTGGTTACTAAATATGTATAATACAAGTTTACTTTGAAATATTCTAACAAAAATTACAATATTTCAAGTATTAATTTAACAATCATTAACATTAAAATTCGCAGAGTTCAAACAAAAAAAAAAACGACCTGTATTTTGTTGGATCTCTAACAATAAAATAAATACCGAATTGACAGATGAAAATTGCATGAAAGATGAAACCAACGAAACACGAAAACAAACAACAAAGAGGGAAATTCCCTTTTTGACGACAGTTTGGAAGATAAAAGTGCTGCCAAATTTGCATTGAATTTTAAGTGAATTAAATTTATTTAGTGTAATGAACCCACTAACATAATTCCATACTCCTACATTGTACTGCATGACAATGCACACAAATCAAATATCACTTCCATCACTTCCTACTTTGTGCTTACATTATGTAAGGCAGTCCAAGTTACAACCAAGTTAAACACCACTGACCCACTGACATAACAATCGGATTTCATTGCCACACTACAGTGTCGGGTATCGCATACAGAAAGTATGGATAAAACATCTGGCGATTACACTGACATTGTAAGTGGATCGATGAATTGCACGATCTATGCTTTGGGTGACAATTAAATGAGTACAATGTGGATGAGTATGTTGACAATGATTTAATTTTAGGGCACGCGACTGATTTCCGTATCAATGTGTTTCGGTAATGCTGGGAGGGAAAATTTAGTATATAAGACGTAGCATTTGTGAGAATAAAAACAGATTCTTTTAGACTCTCAACTATTGTGTTTCTATTCTTTTTGGCAGATCCCTATGGCATTCGTGCCTTGCCTGGAACACAGTACCTTTTGGCAATACCTATGGCATTCGTGCCTGCCTGTAATACGTTGGCATTTTCTCATTCACGGGAAGTCATTCCATTTCTATAAAACTCTCTGAGAATAAAAATAGACATCCTTAAAACTGACATACCGTACGTGGCGATACTGCCATCTTCAATCAAACATTACATACCCTACAGAGAGAAGATAATACTTTACATTAGGTTGACATTACACTTTGCTGCAAGTGTAAGATATTTTAGGTCTTTAAAAAAATAGGAGTACGGATGTGAAAGGAGGAGTACGGGAGTACGGAGGTGGTGAAAGCAGTACAATACTCCTATGGGAGTACTTTCGGCAACACTGAATTAGAGCTAACCAGATGGCTAAGCATCCTCGAAACATATAAAATGATTCAGTTGAGTTTTAAAAGTTAAACAACAAAGACCCGTGCAAAATGAATTCCTTTACACTAGTAATCCTTTGTCAATCACAGTTTTAGTGAAAAATAAAATTATAATAGAAGAAATAAGTAACGGTAACGGTTATTCGGTAATCCGATACGATCAAGTGGAAGTCGTAAATAAATACAATTATATCATACACATCATAAATTTAACCGAGATAAAATCTATATATGATACAATAGCAAACAACTCAAATCGTTCACATTAATACAAAAAGAGTTACATCTAGTTAAAGGTGATTTCGAAAGTATATAAGGAGAAAAACAACCAAATCTCGTAAGAAATGTAAGAAGTTGTAACAAACCACCGCCATCCCAGTGAAAATGATTTGCGACCGTCGACCGTCCACTCCAGCAACCAAGTCAGCGACGGACTCGAACGTACTACGCAGTGTAACCTCCGTTTTTCGAGGATTTTGTACTCGCGAAAATGCAGCGAGCTGAACGCCGTCGTCCACCATCTAGTACAAATTCCTTTATGAAATACTCGAGGACCGAGTTACTGAGTCGAACTGGGGCGCAAAGTAAAAGACCGCGACAGAAAATGTCAAAGTGTGGATGGGAGTGGAAGCATTCTCCACAATAGTGCGACTAACCAGTAACGCGCATCACTTACAAAAAAATTAAAAATACAAAACAAGAACAAGTAAAAATTAAATAGTAAAACAAATTAAATTAAATAAAAAAAAGGAAAAGAAAGAAGAAAAATTAAAGAAGAACCTTACCGCGCAGAAGTACTCAGGCGTCGGATAAACCAGCGTGCTGGTGCACAGGTCCAACGCTTCGCATGTACCAACTTCGAAAGAGCAGGCTAACCACTCCAGCGACGGCGTAGAGTCCCTCAGGACGATTCGAAGAATCGGAATTCGCGCGCGCAGCAAGCACGACGGCGCGATTCCAACGAAGAGGAAACAGTCTTCCCAGGAAGATTTCTCCACTCCACGAGAGCCATCAGGTAAGGTGAAACAACCTTTAAAATGGTGAAACCCGGATGGCGAATCACCATCTCGATTCCTCTCGTCCAGTGCAGATCTCGGCTTGGAAACACCACCGCAATCGAAGAAGCCCTCCGCCACCACACCCCAGAGCGTGGCATCGGCTCAAAGAGCGCACCGCCAACGGAACAAGCAGCAGAAGTAAGAAGGAGAACGCGCGTTTTAGGTAAGTCCCCAATGTGCCGACACGTGATATTCTCACGCCACGCCTCGCACTTAGTTACCGACGCGTTTGCTTTTCTCCATTTAGGTACGCACCAGCAGCAGTTTCACCAATCAGCCCAGAGGCACATTCCGCGAACACCAGATCCAGAAGTGCGACGCTCACAAGTTACAGCTACACCTCCACCACTTCAGCAGCAGCGGCGTAGGGTAGTGATAGGGTTTGAAAGGGGGTATGAGGGGTGTGAATTAGCCACGCTCGGATAAGGTAGTGCTAAGTGAAATTAACCATATAATTATATATAGTCGAAGTTAATTAACTACTAACCCAAAATCAGTGTCTTTTTGCGCAACATAATCCGCGAGGTTTTCGAGTAAATTCTACGCGATAAAATCATTTTTGCTTACTTTCTTTTGTCTGAAGCATCAGTCTTCATCTCCTAAGAGGTATCTTTGAGATACGAGTGACGGCGTGCATCGAAAATAAAAACCCTACCGCGAGTTAATTATCCAAGAATCAAACACCGTAGTCGCGATAACCGCTCCTACAGCGAGGACTTATCCCTAACCCTGTGAGATCTATCCACGGGCGGGAATCCGTATATAATTTTGTTATTGTAAAGTCACACCGTTGCAATTATCATGGAATGTTTTGACCCATAGAAGGGCATAAAAACTACGTTGCATCTAATGTCATAGGTTCTGAAACCTGCACGGACAAGGTAATCAAATAGAAATCCGATAAAGTATCCTCAAGATACACGACCTTGGGAAGGCGACATAAGTGAAGCTAGGTTTTTATTTCATTTAAATTAATTCTTTTTTACTATATTGACTCTTATTCATACTTAACATATGCAATTAAATACATTGAATATATTATTTCAAATCAAATATTTACCACTGCTACATATTGTCTCGGGCGAACCCAATACTCCGGGGAAAAATTCTGAGTTCAACCAAGGGTCAACGACCTAAATAGGTACCTCTTCGGGGAATGAGTTATTTTTCTTTCCTTATCGTCACCTTGTTCCATAGTTTTGTTCTTGACGGGGCAAGATGTCGCGCCCATTTATCTTCGTTTGTCTCGGAATCTATCCGTAATCTCGTGTTAGCGCCTAATATGTTTTTTACATAAGTTGAATATCCTTTAGTTTTTTTTGTGTATAATCTTACAGTTTTATTTTGAATAAGGACCTTCCGTCCACGCACTAGGCGACCGGGGTCATAAGAATGTTGTTTAGAGTAAGTCTTAATGTTTAGAGTAAGATTTGTTTTCCATTTTAAATTACTCGTTCAAATTTATTGCTTTGGTACGAGTGGATTTCCATCCACTCTTAATTTACTATAAACAGACACACCGAACCGCTGACGTCGCATAATTTCTCATTGTACAGTGCCCCAGCCAACGGCACTTCATATTTCTCCTTTTCCCACAATGTAGATTTTCCCCGGTCGCCACCAGCCAAAAATACCTCATCAATCCATCCACCATCAATGAGCTGGCATTCCACACAGCGAATGTCCAGCATCATATAACCGCCCCGCCACCCGATACCAGAGTCTATGCGCAGACAATCGTATGCACTTTGTGGTCGTCGCGTCGCCTCGTCGCCTAATGGTTGTTGACATAAGATAACCAGGCGAGGGTGCGAACCATAAATACTGCCAGCCATCGGCGCATTGTTTATTCTTGGAATAAGTACAATGTCGCGCATACAGATCGCTATGGGTATTTCGGGTGTGTGTGCCAAACTCAATTTCGTCGGTACGTGGTTGACAAAGGCATGGGCATGGTATCGAGTGCTTGATACTCTGCTCCCGTGGGACCTGTAATCTTTTATTTTGGATGACGGTGCAAAAGGGGTTGGCAACTGCGGACTACTTGGGAGAAACAATTTGGTTTCTCGTGGAAGTCTTTCTAAAACCTCAGAAGGGTGCAGACTAGATAAAAGTATTCAATCAACCTCGCAGCGGTTCAGTCCAGTGCAAATTAGAAATTCAGTAGAAACATAGAAATAAGAAATTGTCTAGATTAATTTTAATACTTAACCGAGTTACAATAAAAGTTTATACGCTCAAAGAAGTTCTTGGTGTCGTCCATTATTTCTCCGGAATTATTTTCAGATCCGCTCCCCTGTCGTCGGAGACAAATTACCCGACAAATGTAAAAGACTTTGGTAAGCAAGACAGAAAATGTTGTTCTGGCAATATTTATAATTTTACTAGATGTAGCATGTAGTTCGAATTAGTCCTTCTGGCAACATCCCCTATTTGCATGTTCGTTGGGTTGCCGGAGAGAAAGGATAAACCAGTCTGTAAGTGTCTTTCCACACAGGTGGACGTGATTATTTGAAAAGTGCAGTAGTGAAATTAGTCAATAGTAATACCAAACTGCGGGAAAAAAACAACGCTAAGAGGGATGAGTAATTCACTGAGTCAGTTTGTTATGTAGCATGCATGATTTTTAGAAAACAGATCGTTGGCTATCTGATAACTTGTTTAATGTGATAAAATAAGCACGACGCGATGCTCGCATGGTATTTTAGAATACAGATCGTTGGCTATTTGTTGATTTAGTATTTTTCTTAAATGTGATAAGATAAGTACAAAGCGGTGCTTGCAGTGTTTTCAAGAAATCGGATCGTTGATATCTGACGTTTGTTTAGAGTAGATAATGTAAAAAAAGGTACGACCCGATGATTGGTTGTGTGTGGCGGCGCTGTATCCCTTTTCCCGCTTGTGCGTGAGTTGGTTGGTGGTGATAAGCCAGTTTCCCCTGAAGAACGGAAAGTATGATGGTGTGTGAGGCGACCGCCAGTCAAACATGAGTTTGTGCGTGTGTGGGATACAGATAGCCTGCTGGTTCCGCCTGATGATTCGATATGATATTGTAGTTCAAGGCCGTGTCTTCGAAGCGCTCGACGGTTCCCCTAAGCAAGGAATGCGAAGGTGTGTGTGGCGAGGTTTCGTGGTTCAGCCGTTGTATTGAGTACGAGCTCCGTAGTTATACCTGCTTGTTTTTCTTAGTTTGTAAAATGTTATCAATTGCTTGGTTGTGGGAAAAAAAAAATATTTGAAATGCTATATCGGCTCACCCCTTTCTTTTTTTTCTTTTTTTCTTACAGTGTTCAGTGTTGTCAGTGACCGACGTTCCTAGTTACCTTATTAAAAAAAAATCATATTTTAAGAAATAAAATGAATGTTCGTTACGATATGGTTTTTTTTCATTTAATTTTCTTAACGACTCTTACAAGAATCCTGTGAGCTTAAATTTTCTTTTTTTTTTCTTTATGTTCCTGTACTTTCATTAAGCGACTTCCTTCGCTTAAGGGACCTGCTGTCCACCCATAGATTGTGCCCCGCTAATAAGGCATAGATAAGTATCCGTAGTTTAGTTTCGTAAGTATATGAAGTAAGATAGGTTAGTCGTCGTATCTTGATTCATAAGCGATGTGGTAAAAATATAAAATGTTGTACCGGCGCATTGGAGCGCAGAAAGGTCCTCGTGTTATCATTGCCCTGTTGGGATAGAATTTGTCCATAGCGTCATGGAGTAGATCCACGACCATGTTCCGAGGAAAGCCTACGGGCGTCCCGGCGACCACGGTGTGCAGCACTTCAGGGGGTATGGATGTTCGAACTTAGTTTCGGAAACATACTCCTTCTCGGATATGGGGCCATCGCGAGTGAAGCGAAGCGATGGTCATAGGCGTCCGCTACTTTAGCGGCGGGGTGGGCCAGCTTAGGGGAGATGCATCAGCTCATTCCTCCCTTCTTCTCGTCGTTCTCTCTTCTCGCTCCCATCTCTCTCTCTCTCTCTATTAGTAGAGGCACCTCTTTACAGCATCGACAATCCTGGTGGTCCAGGATAGGGTTTGCGAACGCGTCCTCTTCGGGCCGGATGAGGCTATCCTTAGGGATAGTGTGCGGCGTGCTTGGATTCCAAAGTTACCGGCGACATTTCACCCGGTCGTCCGAATCCAAGCCGTGAAAAGACAGGCATGTAAAAAAACGAGGTGACCCCACGTTTGAGCTCACGCCGACGAGCTAGCATGGGGCGGCCATGCCTGGCTGTGAGTGGTCGAACGAACCCTCTCCCTTCGTTATATTCGGCGGAGACGGTCTCCTGGCAGTCTGTAGGCCTGGAGTCATCGTCCGTCATCACTGATCGACTGGTCCAAGCGGTTATGCTTCGGCCACCTTTGGTAGCCAATGGTTACGGGGAGAGGGATAGGTTACGCGGTTACAGATGTCGCCCAACGTGGTGCAAGTATAGATCAACCATCCGCCAACGACGACCAGCCCGTTAGTGACAGGATTGTACCACAGATGGAGCGCATCATCACTGTAGCGGTGTGAGCCTGTGTGTTACAAATTCCGTTTTTCAATCTCAACGAAGATGCCACCAATGCTGGTGATCGCTGGAAGAAGTGGATCCTTTTGAAAATTTTCTTATTGCAGTGTCACATCTGCCAAAAGGTAAACAATCAACACCACCGTGAACCACTTTTGATAGCCGAGCCAGCATCAACACCATTTGAAAAGGTGTCAATGGATTTCGCTGAACCACTTCCGAACGGGAAGTATTTACTCATTTTGGTTGATGAATATTCTAAGTATCCATTTGTCGAACAAATCAATTCGACAAAGTTCATTGAAGTGAAGAAAGTATTGATGAAGATTTTCACAGCGTTCGGTACACCACTGAATTTAAAATCAGACAACGGACCATCATTTAGTGGTCATGATTTTGAGGAATTCATGACACAACACAACATAAAACATCACCATATTGGCCAGAGGCAAACGGAGCAGCTGAACGAATGGTTAAAACAATAAAAAAATTGTTCGGGCACGAACCAGGACCAAGGTGAGGTCGTTGTCCTAAATATGACCTACATTCTTTCTTCCACAGACCGCTGACGCAATCATCATCGTGCCATCCAACCCACCAACAGTCCGTCATCCAATACTCCGTTTACGGCACATGTATGCACATTCCATTTCTCGCAATGGATGTATACATTGTCGCCTATCACCGACGTCAGCTACATTCCTCACGATCACATATCGACACAAGAGTCGATGTGTTTATTCTTTTTATTCCCACACAGCATTGCGACCCGATACTGCACGTCGTAGATGAGGCGACCGGTGGCAGTGGGCAATCTGGTGGATACATAAAACACCACACTGCCGGCACACAGATATTCAATTCTGAGAATATCTACGACATGCCAGAGCCACGAGTGTTGATGGTGATTGCGGCGATCGGCACCCTTATCGTGTTGGGCAGATGGGTAGCCAAGGCATGGACGTGGGCGCAGTTGCTGGACACCCTACACCTCTGGGACTTGATGTAAGTTCTGATGACGCGGCGCTTGTGGACGAGCAACTTGGTGGTTGGATGGGAATATTCTACTGGAGAATATTCATAGTCACTTCCATCGTCACGCGCAGCGGTCCCCTACCACGGTCTCTTACAAAGTAAAATAAAGTGTAAATTAAGCTAAAGAAACTCATGGTCTTTTCTTCTCTTTTCTTGGTGAAATTCCCCTCGGGTTTACTTACAGAATTCACGCTTACTTTCCCCTGGACGTTCGGAAGTATAAATCCCCGACAAAAATCATTGATTTCTTCCGAGTTGGAGCACTCAAATTGTTTCACCCAACTTTACATATTTCTTATGGACTTTATTTAAATAGGAATATCTAACGAAGCGGTAGTCCCGTAAACACATACAAGTGTATAAAAAGTAAGACGTTACGTAAAAAACAGAAGATGATAGTGCGGTTTGATACTATTAAAAATATGAGTTTTTTAAAAAGAGGTTTTGTACCTCATCCAGACTTTAAGAATTATTGGTTGGCGCCTATAGAAGATGTCTCAATAAAAGAGAGTGCCCGCTGGATTCATAGGGCATTTAATAATAAAGAGATGACCTGTATTAATGTTCAGGCAAGTCTGATATTGGCCAATGGCAAAGGGAAAATTTGTTATGGGAAATGGCAAGATAAAATAAATAAGTATTTGATTGAAGCAAGAATTCAAGCAATATACTTACGTTGGGAGGAAATTGACGAGATATTTTTCTCCGATATGTATGGCTTTACAGATGAAAAGTAAAATGAAATTTTGAGAGGAATATATAAGAGTATACCTTTTATTTAATTTTAACAATTTATATTAAACACCGTGTATTCAAGGGAAGACTTTGTGAGTGTAAACCATGCACCTTGGAGAAGATTTTGTGAGTGTTTAACTATAATAGGTGCGCTCGTAATCCCAATTTTAAGCGATCAATTAGTCTGTCAGTGTATAATTATTATGTCACCGTGCTCTGTTGGGCAAGGATATTATACATCAAAAGAATGAACCGTTACTTCATGACGGATGCTGAGTTGCAGTTCGTAGATATGATGTACGAGCAAGGCAACTACATTCTTCCAAAGACAGTGTCGATTTATCTTTCAGGATTCGTAAACTTTAACATACCGTCGGGGCCTGAATCCCATTTTAATACTAAGCCATACGAATATGATTCGCAGGGTTATTTTAAAGATTTCAGCAGTGAGTACTACCAGTGTGCTGGATACCCTAACATCTCCATTGCTGCCGAGCGTATAATGAGGGACCTCATTTATACAGACAACAATGACATAGCTAGGACATGGAATCCTAACGACATCCAACACGATTGGCCTAACCGATGCATCGGTTATCAGTTGTGTGAGGAGCTGTATATGCAGATTAGAGTTATTGACCGTGCTGGTATTTTGCCAACTCTTTTTCCTAGTGTAGTATCTGGTTTGCTGATAAACACCAAATTGATGAATTCAGTTCAGAAATACCTGTTGGAAGTGCCAAGTGTAGAGTCGAGCCCGTTGCCGACTAATTTAACTGGTTCTCAAGGTCAGTTTGTCATTGAAACAACCACCGATTTAGCTTCGCAAATTACTACTGCGGATAATATCGGATCAGTAAGTTTTGTTGCAGAACCTCCTCCTAGCTTATCTAGGAGGCAGCTTTTTATATAGAATAAATAAGAGTTTATCGATGGCAAGAAGTCGATTCCTCTTTCATTATGTTATAGTTGAGCCAACTCAAGCTCAAATTAGTTTATTAGATAATCTAAACACTGGATGGTCGCCCATTTTCGATTATGAGAATGTATCTTTCAAGCCAAATTTAGGGATTAAGCAGTCCTGTACAATAGATGTGAAATTGGCGTCTATTTAATTATCTTTCTTCTTCATTCTTAAGTTATGAGTTAGTTAATGACAGTAAAGGTGTTTTTTCTGCAACTCAGTAGTAACTCACTCTTTGAGATCAGAAAAAACGATTAATACTCACTCTATTGTGCTAACGTCAAATTGACACATTACAGATTCTTGACATCAAGTTTCAAAATATTTGCTTTTTGTCAGAATCTTAATATTTTGTGAAAATACGAATAATATGGATGAAGAAACAAAAGAGGTAATACAATTTTATTTACACCTACACAACAAGCTTTAAATAAAAAGTCATTTTTATTGCAGATGGTATTGCTATTGCTCGAATCCTCGGATGAAGATTCCAGTTTCGAGCAATTCTACACCAGTATGCTAAGCTCGAATGACTCTGCTATGGACGTGGAAGAAACCCATGCTACAGTGGGAAACTTCATGCACACGATTGATGCGTACAGTGAAAACGATTTCAAATCACATTTTCGATTGAACCGCTTAACTGTAACCCAATTAACAAGTAAGTAATTCCGTCCTTTCAGTACCAAATGATTCGAAAAAATTCGGGTTCTTTTTTTGTTCAGCCGAATATTCTCAGTCAGAATACTTCCCAACACCACCTACTGTACTACATCCAGGAAGGCCTAGAATCGGAGCGAAAAAAGAGGTTTATATGTTTGTCTGGTACATAAGCAACACCATCACCTTTAGACAACTGGGCAACTTGTTCGGCCTCCCAAAATCGTCAGCTTGGGGAGCAGTTGGTCGTGTAAGCAGCTGGCTTATTTCCAAAGCTGACGACCACATAACGTGGCCACAAGGAGATCGCATTGCTGAAAACTGCCGACGGTTCGAAGCAAAAAAGCAACTGCGTGGTGTAATTGGTGCTATCGATTCCACACATATCACTATAGCCGCTCCCAAGGTCAACAAAGAGAGCTATTATAATAGAAAGCAAAACTTTACCATCGTTCTGCAAGCCGTTGTTGATCCTGACAAAAAATTCATCGACATTTGTGTCGGTGAACCAGGATCATTGCACGACAGTCGGGTTTTGCGCAGATCTGTTTTGTACAGAAGAGCTCACAGCAATTACTCCCAGCTGTTTCCACACAACACTTTTCTGCTGGGTGATTCTGCATATGCCGCTTCGAACTGGATAGTTCCACCATACAAAGACTATGGCCAGCTTACCCATCAACATAGAGCATTTAACTACCGGCACTCAGCTACGAGGATGGTAGTTGAAAATGCTTTCGGATTACTCAAAGGAAGATTCCGAAGACTCAATAAGTTCACGGAGCAACGAAGTATTGAATCCGTGTTCGCGAACGGACCTAATGTCTATAAAAAGCGGTTGAAAATTACCCGCGCTTACTATAAAACAGAAAATACAAATAATAAATCTAGTGGACAGCAAAACAAAAACAACAAAGGAAATTTCTGGACAATTTAAAAGTGATGTTTCCACTGTAAGTAGAATAGCGAGGAACAGAAAAAACAGAGAAATCTGCACAGACAAGTAGGAATTTTACGAGGAAACGTTTACGAGGGAGCTCAAATGAAACTGTAGAGAAAGCACTAACAAAATGGTTCGATCAAATGCGATCTCAAAATGCTGTAATAAGTGGAGTTCTCCTACTAACCAAAGCTAAAAAGTTTGCAGTTAAATTGCATCAAGACTTTGAGCCAACAAACGGGTGGTTGGCAGCGAAGGGAAAATATCAAGTTCAAAAAAATTTGTAATTGGGAAGTCCATGCGTCCGAGATGCTTCCAGGGAAAAACCGTGCCATTACCTTACTATTTACTATTCGCAGCATAAAGCGTAGATGACTTCTTCACTATGGGCTACAATTGTTAAAGAATTTGAAAGTGAAATGATTAAGCAAAAAAGAAAGGTTTTGTTATTTGTTGACAACGCTGCCTGCCACAAAGTGGAAAATTTTAATATTGAAAATGTTAAAATTGAATTCTTGCCTGCAAACACTACTTCAATTTTGCAGCCTCTCGATCAAGGCATCATTCATTGTTTCAATTCAAGACTGTTTTCGAAAGGTATGCTCAATGTCTTTAAAGCACACATGCATAGGAATATGTTCAATGCGACCATAATACTCATTGCTATGGACTATTATCGGAAGAGGACATCGTAGCAGAAGTAGAAGCAGAACACCAATGCGATGAGGATGATTCATCGGAAGAAAACATTGCTAACAATCTAACAATGAAGCAATAGCAGTGAAACCACCTAGTTTCGCTGAAACTTAGAATGCCCTAACAATCTTAAGAAGATTTTTAGAGCATAGCAATATGGATGATGGTGAAATCGAGATACTGGAGGAAAAATTGATAAAAACAAGATTTCATAACATAACCCAAAGAAAATTAACGAACTTTTTTACTTCGTAAATTATTTTCATACTGTAAAATAACATCTGTATTTGAACTGCAATGTCTTAAAAAGCCGTAATATATATGTGATTTATTTTATTTTACTTATTTATGTATGATTTCCTTTAGTTTTTTATGAAGAATAAAAAAAATTTTGTTTTGTTTTTGTTAATCGTTCTAGAACAAATATTTTATTTTTAATAATCTACCTCTGAGCAGCTAAGAGATCGGAGTTTTGAGATAAGTAAGTGCCTTAAGCACTTAAGCGGGTTTTTATACCTGCACATCCCGGATAAGTGCCTCCAAAAGTTGGACAATTCTGCTAAGGTTCTTATCCGGGTTTTACTGTATTACCTTTATTTTTGATGAGTAAACATCTTTGCTCTCGTTGATGTGTAAATATCTTTTTTCTCGGTAGGGGCTAGTTGGAAATATCGAGCGTCACCGTCAGATTTTCATACTACGTGAGTTAAGCGGTGCTCGCCAGATCACCGGAATTAAACGACGTTGGGCGCGGTTAGTACCTAGATGGATGACCGTTTGAGAACAACCGCGTGTCGTTGTTTTTTTTTATTTTATTTATTTTGTTATACATTTTCCAGTTTTAATTATGTTCAATTTTAGAGATTATTGCATTACATATGTCCTTACGAAACACCGGGAAGTTGTGTGGAAGTAGATTTGTTTTGAATAATTGAGGTTGTATAGCTTGAAGTTTGTTGTTGAAGGTAAGAGGAAAAATATCGATTTGTACTTCGGTAACCGATGGCCGATTTAAGAATGTCAGTTTAAGTTGTAATAAGGTTATTTACCAAGTGGTCTTTGGAGAACCAAATAAGGTCCTTAAGCCCGAAAAAACATTTTTTCAAAAACTCCTAAAAAACCGCGCAGTATATTGTGTTCAATGTTATTTGACTAACAGATCATTGGAACAACAAAAAGGTCCTTAAAAGTAGAAAAAAAGATATTTTACCAAAATGCCATTAGAATCCACACGGTATATCTGTGTTCAATGTTATTTGACTAAGAGGTCCTTGCAACAACAAAAAAGGTCCTTAAAAGTCGAAGAAAGGATATTTTTACAAAATGCAGTTAGAATATACACGGTATATCTGTGTTCAATGTAATTTGACTAAGAGGTCCTTGCAACAACAAAAAAGGTCCTTAATAGTCGAAACAGGATATTTTTCCAAAATGTCATTAGAATCCGCACGGTATATCTGCGTTCAATGTTATTTGACTAAGAGGTCTTTGGAACAACAAAAAAGTCCTTGAAAGTCGAAAAAAGGATATTTTACCAAAATGTTTGTTGTTCCTAGCACCCCTCATTCAAATAACATTAAGATCATATATACCGTGCCGTTTCTAAAGACATTTCGGGAAAATATCCTTTTTCGGGTTTAATTTGTTGATATAATGATTTGGCACCACGCATCCAGCTATTAAACGTTCATCACGACATCTATTACAATAAACATAAAACCTGTAGTCATATAAACAACATGCCTTTCTAGAAGACTTTCTCTTCTTTCTCAGCCGTCGACATGGAAGATTCTATCTGCGATAATTAATTAACATTATATAATTAACTTAAACTTTATTCTTGAATTATGTAACATACATATAACAAAGCCAATATTATATTTTATTTGTTACCATATTCGTTTGGAGTATTTTATTTAATAGAAGAGGATACTTTGATCATAAGGGAGTTTTAACAGGTTATGGACCCAGGCACACAAAGCAACCCAGGCACACAAAGCAACCCAGGCACACCCCAAGTATTTAATATGGAGGAAGACAAATATAAATTGCATGTATTCGATGGGACGAATTTCAATAATTGGCGTTTCAGACTTGAAGCCGATCTTGAGGAGAAAGACTTGCTTAAATTTATTCACGAAACCCTGGAAAAATCGTTGGAAGGAAAAACAGCTCAAAATGAAATAAATTTAATCAAAAAACAAGAAAAGAAGTGCAAAGCTATGATTATTCATCGAATAGCAGATGACCAGCTAGAATATATTAAGGATAAAAGCACAGCAAAGGAAATTTTTGATTGTTTAACGGCGATTTTCGAGAGAAAAAGTACTGCATCTCAGATGTGTCTACGAAAGAAACTTTTAACTTTAAAATGTGGCGAAGGAGAGAGTATAGAGCAGCATTTACTCGCCTTCGATAAAGTGGTAAGGGAGTTGAAGTCCGTTGGAGCAAAACTAGAGGATACAGATATTGTTTGTCATCTTTTATTATCTCTACCTAAATCGTTCGAACCGCTTGTCACCGCATTGGAAACAGTCGAGCAAGAAAAACTAACAATTGAGTTCATCAAAAGCAGATTACTCGAAGAAACAAACAAAAGAAACATGAGCGAGAACTCTCAACATACGAATGTAGCTATGCATGTAAAATCTACGTTCAAATATAAGTGCTACAAGTGTGGTAGAATTGGACACAAGAAAAGTGAGTGTAGGTCAAAGTCGCAAGTACATGGAAATGGAAAAAGCCATATAAGAAAACGTGAATACTCACAGCACAGTGCGAATGCCACAGAAAGCAAATTAAACGACCACAAATATGCGTTCGTTGCCAATTCAAAAAACGGTTCTTTATGCCCGGCAAACCGTATAGTACAGTTTTACCTCGACTCCGGTGTAACGGATCATATGGTGAACGATGAAGAGTGTTTGACTGAGTTGAAAAGTTTGTCAAATCCAATACAAATAGCTGTCGCGAGAAGTGGTGTTAATATAGAAGCAACAAAAATTGGAAAAATACGCGGACAAATTATCGTGAATGGCAAAAAGTTACCATTTGTAATGGAAAATGTGTTGTTCGTCAAAGAATTGTCCAACAATTTATTTTCAATACGAAAGTTAGAACAAAAAGGACTAAAAATTGTGTTTAACAATAAAATGGTGAAAATATTTAATGGAAAACTAACTGCAAGTGCGTGTATTTTGCATAATATATGCATTGCAAATGATGATCGATTCGTGCCCACAAATCAGGATGAATCGCCGTTCTTACCCCCTGACCCGGAAGTGGATCCTGTAACTGGGAACATTAATCGCCAAGGTAATTTGTTCCAAGACCTGTGCAACCGAAACATAATTTAATTTTCCAATAAAAACATTACAAAACACAAATTTTTTTATTGGTTTTTATTAATTTTTTTTGAATTGAACTTTTTCCGCCCACCTCTCAGTGACGCCTGAAAGATCCCTCTCTCTTTGCTCCAGTCGCAAGGCAAAGTACTGCGACCGCGACAACTTCCGTAATGGTGTAGCTGCAAGGGGAGAGGGCTGCAGGTTCTCCACGTTCCACGTGGACGGAGTGTCCTCCGAGTCCTATAAAAACAGATTTAAATTAAAAGCACAATTCGTCACCAACAAACGATTTCTTACCGTATGATCTCTAAAAGTTCCGCCTGGACTTGCTGCAGATGTTGACGGGGTATTCTCCGAGTTCTATTAAAATCAAATTGAAATTAGAAATCAAAATATTTTTCCTTATAATTGCATGATTTCTTACCGTAAATAAACTCTTTGCACCAGCGTTGAACGCTTCACTGGGGTGATGAATTGGCTTGTCGCCAAAAATCTCATCCATTTCCACCATGAAGGGTGCTGGACATGGAGAGGCCCCCGTTCTGCTGGCGTTATCTTTTGCCGTCTTGTACGCCCTCATCAGCGTAGTCATCTTCACCTCCAAGTGATGTACTTGAAGATCTGGATCCTAAAATGTTTTTAATGCATTTGTTTCGAAAAATATTACACCTGTCAATACTTACGAATCCCGCCGATATCATATCCTCTAAGATATGAGAGTAGGCCACTCGCTTCTTCCTGTTATGGGGTCTCTCAAACTCTATTGTCCGACCACTATAAAAGTGTAGAAGAGCTCTAGTTTCGTCGATTGACCATCGTTTATGGGGCCTAAAGTTTTGAAACGTATAAACATATTTAATTAACATAATCTAATTCAAATATTTACCTTTTCGCCATGTTTTTTTCAGCTTTTAACTTTTTTTATTTCTAAACTTTCAAAACAACAATTCAACAAAAAAAAAATTATTTGACGTTTAAGTAAATTAGGGTTAGTTCGTAGATACAAGTTAAACTAAAATCATTTAAGGGTATCGGATTACTGTTCTCAAATAGATATCGCGTCAAAAAATTCAAAAATAACAGTGTTTGGTTTTTATGCACTAGACTGACAAACCTTTAAATGCGATTTCTAAAAAAAATGGAAATGGCGTATATGGCAAAACAATATTACGGCGACGATTTATAGAATTAATGCATTTTTACACTTGAACCTTTTTCGTTACACTTTTTTATACATTTTTAAACACGTATAAACATAATGTGTACATATTTTTATATGTCCATCATCCAACTCATGTATGCTTAAGATTATTTTTATAAATTTTAAAACAAAAAAGCTATACTTACGAACACATCAAATTACGAGTACTAACCTACAATGCATTTCCTCATTCCTCTAACTGATTTCAGCGACATCTGGCTTTCAATTTTAACAAACTATACTGAGTTCTGGGTCCACTGACCAAATAATACTGAGTGGAGATTTGTTTTTGGTTTACAGGTAAAATTTCGAATGAGTTATTACTGAGTTGCAGAAAAAACACCACTAGTATAGAGTATACCATCATATTACAAAGAACTCAGATCTTTGTAATGCCTCATTTTTAGGTATTAGTTGTTGAGAGTATATTCATTAAACCCCGTGAGGAAGGGGCTGTCTCTCGTTGTTTTCGGCCAGAGAGATATCCAAAGTAGTGTCGAACGACACATATGGGGGGTAGGTCGAGCTAGAGCCGTCATCATGTGACAAGTCTCAGGAACGAGACAAACCTTACTAGGGAGCGACATCGGGAAGCAGTGGATGCAAAGGAGTCTAGAATTAGGTTAGATATAAGTTAGATTAGGGATAGATGATAAGGTTGTGAAGGGATCGCACTGGCGCCACATATCAAACAAAGTATGCAGCGATTAAACATCACAAAACATATCTTGTGAAGTGATCGCACTAGCTGGAATACTTTTGGGGATCTGCTTTTCGAAAACTGACGACTTCAAGGAGCAGTCCTCTGCTTCGAAGGCATACCACTCGTTCCTATAGCAACACGCTGTACGAGGTCAGGAAAAGCTCTCCCAATAACACAGCAGGTCCTCCCAATCGTGCCCTTACATAACCTGACGACAAACATTGCAAGGGATAGCTCTTACGGTTTAAATTAGAATTGGATTAGTTTAGCGTAGTTAGGGTAGTGAAATTGCATCTGACTTCCTGGATTTTCTCCTTGGTAGGAAGGTTATTGAGATTTTCCTTTCTTCGGTCCTATCTTTCTTTTCTCTTCTTTTTCCTTTGTTTATGAGCAGGTGGTTTAGTGCGAGGGGGACAAGAACTACCCCGTCCGACGAGCGATAGCCGTGCAACCGCGAGCGTGCCACCATCCTCCGCCAAAGATGCCCCTGTGGCCAATCTCGACTCGTAACAGCAGATTTGAGAAAACATAAAAAACCATCCACATTCAAAATCGGAAACTAGGTCATTTGTAAGCAGAAGAAAATAAAAAAGCTAACTCCGCCGTACAATCCTGTTCCGATGAAGATCATCAGAATAATCGGTTAGAAGATCTGGGCCAAGAGAAAAGGAGAAGATAAAATGATGGTAAAAAATTAATAGTTTTTCAAACATTTCTTCAGTACCATACAGGAATAAAGAAACAACATACCAAAAACACTACATTCTGAATAAATTAATGGCCCGGACAACAAAAACCGTCGAGAGCGCAACAGCAATAAACTTGACCAACGACTCAAGAATGCCTTTTATCAATAAAAGGGTTGGGGATCGACACGTCCACGTGGGATCCAATGTTCTTCCACGTTCTGATAAAAAAAAAACTAGACGTGAACAAACACACATTGTGGGAGCAAAATTGCTGCACCATTAACTGAGTTTCTCAAATTTCTAGAGACAAGGTTTTTGCCTGAAGCATTGGGCTGTAAAACGAAGGACAGGCGACTGGTCGCTCAAAGGTCTCTAGCCATGACATCGATGCAATACAGCGTAAATGCATGCAAATGTTGTAAGGAAAATTTTGCAATTAACACCATCTCAACGGTTGACACTGGTGAAGAAATTGAAAAGCTGCATAAATTGACTAAGGGACGGACACACATCCCTAGGATACAGATTTTGTTCGAATAAACATAATTCACTTCTACAGCTGGACAGTGTAGTTCAGAGCCCGTCAGTTTCCAGCAGAAACGCATCAAACAAGTCGAGCGACAAGACAAAAGCCGAGCAGCTGACTCAGTTAACTCAACTGCTATGCAGTCAACTCCGTCATCCACGAACATAGCTAGCGTAATCTGACTCAAATGCACGCGCATCCGTTGCATTTGCTGACCAAGGAGAAAAGTCGTCGCCAGGGACCCAGCGTGGTGGGAATAGAATTTAGAATAAGTTAGTTCTAAGTTAGACATCATACGGAACGGATTATAATATTTCTACCTGTATTAATCGCGAATAAACTATTTAGTCAAAAAAGTATTACTGAGTTTTAATCGGGCAGTGGTCGCAAGAAAATAATTCTTTTTATTATCCGCGGAGCAGGACTTCTTAATTGGCGCCCGAGCAGGGACCGGTTAAAAACTCGCTACCTCTTAAACCTCAAGATTTAAGGTCCTTAAAAAAGGACGAGCAAATCAGTACGCTCTATCGAGTGAACGGTGCAGTGAACTTTAAAAGAAATCCAAGACAGCACCCATTCTGACTTCTTCCAATTCAGCAAGCGGAGATCTAATTGGTTAAGAGCTGAGATAGTGAAGATTGTTCGTGCCCTAGTAGGTTGCTGGTTAAAATCTCAAAAGAAATAAACAAACGCCAGCCACTAAATAGGACTGACACGGCACTTCCGAAACCGGTCCCGAAACAGAAACCCGTATCTGCTCCGCCGAGAAAACCAAGTCCATCGCGCAACGATGCAATTCCCCTTTCTAATGTAAGAAACTTCTTTCGCAGATCGAACCGAATTTACAGCGAAAATAAAAACAGAAAAAATACTAAAACGATAAAAAATCAACAAATTGTGAACGAAGCAAAGTGCAATTAAAAAAAAACAATAATAATTATACAAATTTTGTGTTTTCCATTAAGTGCATAAGCCTGTGCAAAAATAATTTGTAATAAAAATAGTGTGTTACATATGCATGTGCAATATTCACCTCGGTTACCGTTGTCATTTGTCGAAAACGTCTTTTGTCGTTTCCCGAGTCGTGTCGGTTTTCAATCCGTATTACCTAACGCACACTACCCGTCAAATTCGTAGCAGATTTGTACACGACTAGAATGTAGTAAAATCTTTGAGAAAGATTGGTATCACTGGGTATCACTCTTCTGTAACTGTCAAAAATTGTGTCTTTATTTTGAAAATAAATTGGTGTGAAAATAAGTGCAAGGAATTGATTTCTCTAAAGAACTGAAATGAATAGTATTGAAATGTTCTACAGTTCAGATAGTGAGGAAGATGAAGCTAATGAAAGAACAAAAATAGGAATGAATTACAACACGAGAGACCACTCTAACGCAAACCCATTTGGTTTGCCGAATTCAAAATAAGTGTAAATTGATTTGTATTATTGATAAACTGAATATAATCTGTGTGTATGTTCTTCGATTTGTCAAATATTTTAAATTGTCGAAGGCACCCTTCAAATATTTACTCGAGAAAAACATTCCCGACACATTCCGATCATCTGTAACGATGCCACCACCCAGCTTTAATCAGTTAATGTTAGAAAAAAAAAATTTAAATATAATTTTTTTTGCATCACCCACTGTAAACAATTTGTTTTTCTCGGGGTAACAGTTTTCTGGCCCCTACTGTAGTCTGCACCACATAAAAAAACATTGAATACGAAGTCGACATAAATTCTGCCAGACATTCATGCACCCATACTATAGTGAGAACATTTGCCAGAAAAATTACCGAAGCCCGATACCGGTCGGGTACGTGAAACGAAATCAATACAAAAAAAAAAAACTTGTTTTCCCATATACCAAACGGATTATCTTGGTTCGCATGCTAACGACGGCGATGACGATCAGACCAGATGGCTTGTTGTTGCGATTCGCTGGTTGTGATTGGGCGAGACAGATCGCCTCATTGCCGCGCACGGTTGTGCGAAAGCAAAGGCCCAGAGGTCGATTACGACTGAAAAGAATAAAAGAACAATTCTGATTGGTGCAGAGCGGCATTTTAGATGCGAGTCGTGATAGAAGCGACTTGGGGATTGGGTATCAGGAATTGATGCGAGTGGTCGAACGAATTTTTTCAAAGAGGGAATTGAATTAAAAGAAAGGATAAGAGTCAGTCAGTTTTGAGGAGCCGAGCAAAAACCACCGGTGCTCGGGAGTCGTGCTAGAGGTAGTTCTGCCATCGAGGCAAAGTGGAGAATTTATCGAGATAAAATTAAGTCAATTGAATTGAAGTGTTAACAGTACATCTGTAGGATGGTTTTCTTTATATAAAAACAAAAAAAAAATATGTAAAATTGCATCTTAATTTCGGTTATCACAGGTGTTGTAAAGTGTACCACTTGAGCATACCAAGCACTTTACAACCTTTAACATTTCTTCTTTGTATGCAAGATGTTTAACCCCACGATCGATGTTGCAACTTTGTAACAATATATCGATCGCCCCAAATAAACATCCTCCTAAATTGCTATTTCAGCTTGTCACTTCCAGCGTCAATGCCCAACACTTCCGACCTAAATAAACAAATGCTTATTTATGGTTTTTCCGCATTTCCCTTGCGCAACTAAGTGCACAAGTCAATTAACTCGTTGTGCTGATGTCGCGCTTATGCATCGATCGTATGTGCGACAAAGTAACACGAGCCACTTGAACTTGACTTGCGAGGGAATTCCCTTCCGGAGTATTTTCTATTTCTTTTTGCTCGTTCGTTCGTTCGTCGAACTCTTGAATGTTTCGAACGAGGTATCGATGACTATTCCCAGGGAATGACGCGACATTCAGTTCTTGTAATCCAGCTAGTGCGGTCTTGTTCAAAATCAGTTATCATCCACCAAACAGTGCGGTCTTTCCCATGTCGTATCAGTAATCATCCGCCAACTAGTGTGTTCTTGATCTTTATCAACAAGTTTCCAAACGAGTGCGGTCTCTTTTCCTATATCATTTCATGTCCTCGTAACCCAAGTCACCAATGCTTCCATTTATGATTACATCCAAAGTTAACAATACTACAATTATTAATATTACGGGTTGTTTCTACATTAAAATAGTAATCCTAAATAGTGTTAGAAGAATAAGTTTTAGAATTAAGTGTTAGTGGAAGTAAGTCAATTTAAATAAATTAAAATATAAACAGTCAAGTGTCTTTGTTTGCGTTTAAATTATTTTGGACTTACAGATAACACCACTAAAAGGTAAGACCCAACTGAGAGCCGTACCTCTCAGTATAAAAGATAAAAAGTACGCAACAAAAAATTGGTGTCAGATGTGGGGTCTGCCTGAAATGTGTTAAACAGTCCAAAGTCACGAACTAATACCCAGTGAAAAAAAAAAAAAAAAAAACCATAAACTATCCAGTGAAATATACTAATAAAAACTAAAAGTGAATAAACAGTGGAAAAACTCATAAACTACCCAGTGAAATTGACGTGCCCATCAGCTGATCCACCTGATCCTGCAACAACCGTAATCTACAACTTTAATCTCCATCTTTAGTCCACATCATCTCTACTACATCTTTACAACATCATCTCTACTACATCTCTACAATATCATCTCTTCAAGCATCATCTTCAACATCGTTGGATTAATTAGTAACTATCATTTATTTTTATTACATATATTTTTATCTATCTAGTACCCAAAATATTTTTTTTTGATATTGTGTTGTAAAAATTATTGGATTAAATTATTTGGTATTAGATCTTAAGAATTTTTTTTTATTTTTCCTACTCGCATGTATCATAAGTTTTAAACAATTCCCTATCCCTCTATGACCACTGAAGATAGTCTAGTGTCCCTCACTGATTCTGAAGACTCCAGCACTGCCCGCAACTCTTCCTCCGAATCCAATTCCGACTCTATTCTTAACATGGCCCCAAAACTAGATAGATCTTTTGCTTTCAAGCTCATCCCCGAGTTTGATGGTAATAGAGCCCACCTACATAAATTTTTAAACGCGTGTGATCTGCTAGCACTAGAAACTTCTACTACCGAATTGCCCCTTTTAATGACAATCATAAAAACGAAATTGATCGGCCCTGCATACAACATTGTTAAGTACGCAGAGTTCGAAAATTGGGAAGCCTTAAAAAGTAAGTTGCTACAACAATTCTTAGAGACAAAATCCCTATCCCAACTCCAACTGGAGTTAATCCAAATAAAACAAAAACCTAATGAGGCTGTCCGCATCTATGCGAATCGCTTGGAGCAAATCCTAGCAAATCTAAATGACGCTTGTATAGCAAGCGAAGGCAATGATAATGCCGACGTGATACAAAGTCTTAATCGCAAGACCGCTCTTAAATCTTTCGAAAGAGGACTATCCCCCAAAACTTCTCTGATAATAAAAGCCTCCCGATTCGAGTCCCTCACGGAGGCCATAGAAGCCGCTGTTCAAGAGGAGAAAAGCTCCTCCTCCTATTATATGCACAACCAAAGTTCCTCTAATTCGCCTTCTACCAAAATGAAGACCATTTGTAATTATTGCTCTAAACCTGGTCATACTATTGAACAATGTTACACCAGGCAGAACAAGGAAAAACTCCCCACTATAAAAAGTGAAGTGAGGACTGTCTCCATAACTTGTAGTTACTGCAAGAACCCTGGACATCATATCCAAGAGTGTAGGAAAAGAGAATACAACAATAACAAAAAGCGACAACAGCTCTCTAACCCGAATTCTCCCAAAGCTCCTAATCAGCATTCGGAAAACCAAACACAGGCCGGAACCAGTGGCAGGGTCCGGACCAACAACTAAAATCTCCTCGCCACATCTTCCATGTCAATCTCAATAGCAAAGTCAGTCGTGTAGACTCTATTGAGGTTTCATCTAAAACCCTACTGAATCCTAACCCCTCTAAACTCCTCATCGATGGTGGAAGTGAGATTTGTTTGATAAAAATTGATAAATTAAAGCCAGAAGTATCTATTGATTCTACAGTAATTCACTCCCTATCCGGTATTACGGAATCCGTGATAATAACCCAGGGAATCGTTTACTTGGATATAAACTTACCCTTAAACATCACACTCTCGTATCCATTCCACGTAGTCGACAAAAACTTTCCCATTAATACTGATGGAATAATCGGTAATAACTTTTTAGACGATCATTCAGCCCAAATAAACTATGGAACTAAAATCCTAACTCTTCTCTTCAAAAAATATATCATCGAATATGATTTAATCCCATCTCATTTTTTTTTTTTTTTTTTTTTTTTTTTTTTTTTTTATTTTTTTTTTATAAAAGGAAATCCAAATCCCAGAGCACTCAGACTCGGTAACGTTCCATTGTACTACTAGGCAGAAATCCTCCTTTTGGTGTAGAGGCATGTGATTGGGTGGCGTATGTTGTTGTTCCCCATGGGGATTGAACCTGCACCGCACGGGTCACAAGCCAACACACTAACCTCTACACCGTCGCCACCCTGTCATTTAGTAACCATTCCCTCTAGAACAGAAATCGTAGTTCCAGTTCATAAGAAAATTCTCTCGGATAGTATATGTCTTGCTCAACAATTTCCCAATGGATTATATATCGGTAACAGCATTACTCCTGCCAATAGTACCATCTCCTATATATCCATGGTCAACTCATCTGAATCCTCTATTGAATTTAACACTGACGAATTAATCTTTGACGAAGCTTCTAACTACCATATCTTAAAAATCCAACAGCATCCTAATACATACGATAGAATTCAAACTATCAAAGACTTAGTCGTGACTGATCACATGACTAACGACGAAAAGGAGTCTATCTTAAATCTGTGTATGTTGTATGGCGATTTATTCTACCTAAAAGGAGATAAATTGACTCATACTTCATCAGTTCAACATTCCATTCTCACCCCCGATGCAACTCCTTCTTATATCAAACCTTACAGGTTGCCTGAGGCCCAGCGACAGGAGGTCAACAAACAAATTCACGAGATGATGGACGATAACATTATCCAACCATCGAATAGTCCGTGGAATTTCCCTCTTATCGTTGTGCCTAAGAAATCTGATAAGGATGGTAATAAGAAATGGAGAATAGTCGTCGATTTCCGTAAGCTCAATGACAAAACTGTTGGCGACGCTTACCCTCTACCTAATATAACTGATATTCTAGATCAGTTAGGCAGCTCCAAATTCTTTTCCACCCTAGATCTCGCTAGTGGATTCCATCAAATACAAGTTAAACCAGAAGATAGAGAGAAGACAGCCTTCTCCTCGCCGTATGGTCATTACGAATTCGTTAGAATGCCTTATGGATTAAAAGGTGCCCCTGCTACCTTCCAGAGGTTAATGAATAATGTTTTGACTGGTCTTCAAGGTATCAAAACTTTCGTATACATGGATGACATCGTGGTATATGGAAAAACTTTGGAAGAACATAACTTCAAACTAAAAGAAATCTTTGATCGCTTGAAAATGCATAACCTCAAATTACAACCTGAGAAATGTCAGTTCCTAAGATCAGAACTTATCTACTTGGGACATATTATAAATGAATCCGGTATCAAACCAGATCCTCAGAAAATCCAGTGTGTGAAAGACTTCACTCAACCCAAAAACACCAAAGAAATAAAAAGTTTTCTGGGTCTTGCTGGATACTATCGCCGTTTCATCAAAGACTTCGCCAAAATCTCTAAACCTCTTACCAACCTTCTTCGCAAGGACGTCCCTTTTGACTGGACCCCTCTTTGTACGAATTCTTTTCATGGATTAAAAGAAAAACTTATTAATCCACCTCTTCTTCAATATCCTGATTTTACGAAAAATTTTATTCTTACAACAGATGCTAGTGATGTTGCCGTTGGTAGTGTGCTTTCTCAGGGTGAGCCAGGAAATGACTTACCTATCGCATACGCCTCTCGCACGCTGAATAAGAGTGAGAAGAACTATTCCACTACAGATAAGGAATTGCTTGCCATTGTATGGTCAGTCCGGCATTTCCGTCCCTATCTGTATGGAAGAAAATTCCTCCTTATTACTGATCACAAGCCACTCATCTATATTCATAATTGCAAAGATATTAGTTCCAGACTAATGCGATATCGCTTGCAACTCGAAGAGTTTGATTATGAAATCATTCACAAAAACGGCGAACAGAATACGAACGCCGACTGCCTTAGCAGGATTGCTAAAATGACTCTTCGATCATCTTCAAATTCGTCTACTACATCGTCTTCAAATTCGCCTACTAATTCGTGTACTAATTCGTCTACTACATCTTGTCCTAAATCGTCTACTAAATCGTGTTCTAATTCTTGTTCTAATGCATGTACCAATTCGTCTACCAACTCACCTACTAATTCAAGTACTACCTCGCCTACTACATCGTGTACCAACTCCCCTACTAATTCGTTTACTAATTCTTCTATATCGTCTACTAGTCCTTGTACAAATTCGTCTCCTATATCATCTTCAAACTCGTCTACTAATTCATCTACTAAATCTTGTACCAAACCGCGCCCTAAATCGTCTTCTACATCGTGTTCCAATTCTTCTCCTAATTCTTGTACTAACTCCTGTTCTAAATCAACTACTAGCTCGTGTGCAAAACCATCTCCTAACTCGTGTACCAATTTTTCTACTAATTCGTTTACTAATTCGCCTACTAGTTCATCTACCAATTCTTATTCCAATCCGTCTACTAGTTCATCTCTTACTAATTCGTCTCCTACTTCGTCGCCAAACCCGTTTACTACCTCGTCTCAGGATCCTGCTACCTCTTCTTCAGTCTCTAATCCATTAATCAACTCTTCCCGTACTCGTGAACTATCTCGTGAAGAAATTCTTGCTATATTAAAAGAATTCCACTTGAACCCTATCGGAGGACACTGTGGAGTCAACCGAACTTTTAAACGTATAAAATTGTATCACAATTGGAAAAACATGTTCCAAGATATAAAAGCATACATCAAAAAATGCGAACTTTGCCAGAAAAACAAAGTTACCAAATACACAATGGAACCTATGGTAATAACTTCTACCTCTAAACATCCCTTTGAAAAGATTTCCATCGACATCGTTGGCCCATACCCAACAACTTCCAACCACAACAAATATCTCCTTACTTTCATCGATGATCTAACAAAATACTCAGACGCTATTCCATTACCAAATCAAGAAGCTAATACCATCGCCGAAGCTTTCGTTAAAGAAATAATCTTTCGCTTCGGTACTCCTAAATACGTTCTATCCGATCAAGGTCAAAACTTCCTTAGTGACATATTTAAAAGCGTTTGTAAACTTTTAAAGATCACTAAGCTCCAAACAACTGCTTACCGACCTCAATCAAATGGATCTTGCGAACGAAGTCACCGAAACTTCGTGGAATACCTCCGCTGTTTCATTAACAAATCTCAAGATGATTGGGATTCCTGGATAAAATATGCCGTATTCGTCCACAATACTACCCCTAATACTTCAACTGCTTTTACCCCTTTCGAGTTAGTTTTTGGAAGACAAGTTGAACTTCCTTCTAGCTTAACTAAAAACCCTGAAATATGTTACAATTATGACTTGTATGCGAATGAGCTGAAATCAAGGCTACAACATTCTCATCATATTGCCAGGGAAAATTTAGTTAAAAGCAAAGAATCTTCCAAGATTCAATATGACAGAAAGCAAAACCCTGTAACTTTCACAGAAGGAGATCATGTTCTACTTAAAAACGAGAGTTGCCCTAAAAATAAAAATAAGAAGTTACTTCCAATATGGAATGGTCCATATGAGATCATCTCTTCCTCTGGAGTTAATTCAGTACTTAAGTACAAGAATCGAACTCTTAAAGTACACAACAATAGACTCAAGCTGTTTTCCTCCTAATAAATAAAGAAATCATTCCTATATCTTTCTAGACATGGACGGACTTTCTATAAAAATCTTCATTGTAAGCACCCTCGTGTATTTTACTTCTTCAATGGCTATATACAATCAACTACTAACATCATATGAAATCACCGATTTGAAAAATAAAACTGGACTCTACTACGAAGACATCGGTAACCTTAAGCTCTTCTCAAATCATTGGAATCTAGTAATTTATTCTAGTCTAAGTGAATTTGACACCCAATACAAAAATATCTTATTATATCATCAAAAAATATTATCTCTTTGCGAACAATTTCTATCCACCCAAGAATCCCTAAATCAATGTACTACCCTTCCCATTCAATCCTCCATGATTCTGGACAGACTTAATGAACAGGATCTCATAGCAAACACAAAATACCAGTCCCTTATCTCCAAAACTAATTATGAAACAGATACAAAATTAAACTTTATCTCATCTGCCGTTCCTATATCTACTCCAAACCTCACCCAGTTTCATTTCGCTAAACTACCCATCATAGAAACACAAACATTTACAATTCGCAACCAAATTAATGATTTAAACGCCATTAGTAAAAGATTAGATGATATAAATTATCAACAAATTTCACACCCCATTGCAAATTCTCCAAATAACAAACATATCACTACTATTTATATTCTCTTGGCCATACTTTTCCTTATGGTGTCCACCGTTCTTGTCTTATTAAGAAAACTCTCTACCAAAAGAGAGATACACAAAGATTTTATAATCTCTGACCCTTTGCCTCTACCAAAACCACGATCATCTACAAATCTCTCTAATCCTTTTCCAACTTTAGAAAAATTGCCCTCTAGTCTCTCTCGTTCCCTACCCCTCCCAAAAACACAAACCTTAAATGGTTCTTCGTCTTCAACCGAAACTCGTACCAATCCAAGGTACAAGTTTCGTTCTTAAGGGGGGAGGTGTTGTAAAGTGTACCACTTGAGCATACCAAGCACTTTACAACCTTTAACATTTCTTCTTTGTATGCAAGATGTTTAACCCCACGATCGATGTTGCAACTTTGTAACAATATATCGATCGCCCCAAATAAACATCCTCCTAAATTGCTATTTCAGCTTGTCACTTCCAGCGTCAATGCCCAACACTTCCGACCTAAATAAACAAATGCTTATTTATGGTTTTTCCGCATTTCCCTTGCGCAACTAAGTGCACAAGTCAATTAACTCGTTGTGCTGATGTCGCGCTTATGCATCGATCGTATGTGCGACAAAGTAACACGAGCCACTTGAACTTGACTTGCGAGGGAATTCCCTTCCGGAGTATTTTCTATTTCTTTTTGCTCGTTCGTTCGTTCGTCGAACTCTTGAATGTTTCGAACGAGGTATCGATGACTATTCCCAGGGAATGACGCGACATTCAGTTCTTGTAATCCAGCTAGTGCGGTCTTGTTCAAAATCAGTTATCATCCACCAAACAGTGCGGTCTTTCCCATGTCGTATCAGTAATCATCCGCCAACTAGTGTGTTCTTGATCTTTATCAACAAGTTTCCAAACGAGTGCGGTCTCTTTTCCTATATCATTTCATGTCCTCGTAACCCAAGTCACCAATGCTTCCATTTATGATTACATCCAAAGTTAACAATACTACAATTATTAATATTACGGGTTGTTTCTACATTAAAATAGTAATCCTAAATAGTGTTAGAAGAATAAGTTTTAGAATTAAGTGTTAGTGGAAGTAAGTCAATTTAAATAAATTAAAATATAAACAGTCAAGTGTCTTTGTTTGCGTTTAAATTATTTTGGACTTACAGATAACACCACTAAAAGGTAAGACCCAACTGAGAGCCGTACCTCTCAGTATAAAAGATAAAAAGTACGCAACACAGGCTACGCCTTGGCCACTGTACTACATTAAACGCGCTGACGGGTGTGGAGTGCTTTACACCTGGGTTGACCGTGAGGAATTAGTGCCCGTCACCGGCTTTCGCCAGTCCCCCTATTAAGAACAGTGAACCCCCCCCCCCCCCCCTAAAGCAACAATAAAAAAAATGGAGGAAATGTGTAAATTCCTGTAGGATGACTAGGGGAATGTGCCTTTTGCCCTATAAATCAGACCACACGAACGTGATGTAGCGCCAAGTCCCCCGTTAAAGTCATATAACGATAGTGAACGGTGTGCTAACGGTGATCGTGAACAAGGGTGATTAACCATCTAAACAAGCGTGGCCCTAGAGCCATACGCGTGTGAGGTAACCTCTATCAAAAAAAAAATATTAAAAAAAAGAAATACAGAAAAAAAAGGGGGGAAAAAACTACATCTTAAGCTCCCAAGACCTAGTATCCGTGCTAATTAGTAACACTTTTACCCCACACCCCCCACACCTTTCGTATGAATTTTTTTCTTGGTTGACTTCCATGTCGCCTCATGAGGCGATGCCTCTCATCGTGCCGGCAGTGATGACGCCGTTATACCTCTACGGAAGCTGACTCAACATGCCGCTCCCAGACAAGGACACGTGACGTGAGCTAGTACATAAGAAAAGTATATTGTTTAGTGTATCAAAAGAAAAAAAAAAACTAAATTTTTTTTTTATTAATATATATTGTGACACAAAGACAACCCTAAATATTTTTGAGAAAAATCGATATCTTCTTCCTATCTGCTTGATTGTTTGATCCTATTATATTTATCATTAATATTCTCTTATCTCAACTAAGTATATTTTATTATTATCTAAGAATCATTGCTTGCAATTGATATTTATATTTAAAATAATCTTATTACTTTTATATATCTCAATTAATATTTATTTTATCTTATCCACTAGCCATAAGATCTTTATTATATACATTAATCATGTTTTTGCATATCTTATTCACATTATCTTTATTTTACACTGGCTGCATTTGCATTTCAGATCAGTTTAACCAGACAAGAATTGAGGATGGTTCTAATATCTTAAATATCATCCAGGGAGCAAACTTCAACACTCTCAATAATCATGGAGGTTTTCATGTTGTCAATCATGGTAAGGCTAACTGCCCGGTTTGCAATTCAAGTATCTCAGAAATCATTGAAATAATTAAGACTTTCTTTAAATCTAACATTACCGGACCTAATCTAGTCATATCTCAATCAGACATAACTTCCTACTCTTCCACAGAATTTAGTCCTGATTTTGAGTTTCTTGACCTTATAACTTTTAATACCTCTATGCGACCAGCTCTCATACAGGCCAGATCTGGAAAGTTGACGGTCTCTAGTCAAAATTCTCCTAGCTTGATGACTTCTGTAAGAAACCTAAAGCACCAGATTGATTCTTCCACCAGGCTTCGTTGTGAACTCACCTCAGTGCAGTCTGTTTTGACATGTGTGTCAGCTGCATTTTATGAAGATGGGTTCGACAAAGAGTTGGCATTAAGAAACTTGTATACTTTCATAGGGATGTACTTTAATGAATCCAGGACAAGATCCTCACATATTGGTAGAATTAAGAGAGCCATTGGTGTTTTAAATAGAAAATTAATGGCAATGATGTTTTACTGGCTGAAAACATGAATGATGGCTCTAGTATCACTTCTAATAAGCCTGATGAATATTCATTGGCTCAAAGATTTTCTGGAAAGCTATTAGATGACAAAAGCTATGGTTATCTGGATAGCTTAACAACTTTTTCACTTTTCAAAGTTGCATGTGAGCTCCCGAGGACATTCACTAAATTATCTCAGATTGAGTCTTCTGCTATTATAGTGCCACATTTTAGTAAGTCTTTAGAAGTCTGCTTTAACTCAAATCTTTGTCCTATTGGCTACTTGCTTAATGAGAAGAAATCTTGTGTTAAAGCCAATAGTAACATTTTAGTTGAAGATGATTTCAAATTTAAATCTCTGAGACTTAGCTCCATTATTGGTAGAGCTTCCACTTCACCCTTTCCTTGGGAAATCTTTGATGGAGAAATTTTGCATTATTGATGGAGTCAGAGTTAAGGATTGCAAAGGAAAACTTAAGCACTTAACTAAGGATTTTTCAGCAATACGAATTGGAGGCAGTTGGCAACTTGTATAAGGGAATGAGCTAATTTCTATGTCTCAAGACTATAAAGACCCTAGAAGTTATACATGCAATGGAACTGTAGCTTTGTCAACCTTAGATTGTAAAGGAGATTCATCTTTCATCAAGGCATTTGGTGGAGGATCTGATAATTGCTACTGTTCAATAAATTTAGGATGGCAAGAGCTGGTTTTTAAAAATAAACATGGTGCTTCTCACATAGACGCATGGATGTCTTTTTCATGGAATGTTGTTGTAGAAGTCAAGAAAGTAATGGACTTGGAGTGTGCAGAATGCAAATTCACTTGTAATAATGGCATTGTTACCTACTCTGTTAAATAGAATCATGATTTGGCTAAAATTTGCTTCATGGACAATTGTGAGTTGTACTCCTTAGCTTCTCCATCTGGGGAATTGCGAATCAATTCTCTGAGATTCTTAAGCTCTGATTTGGATATTATCCTATATTCTAGTAAAATGGATGGTTCATTCAGCTCCACCATTCATTGTGAGACAAAAAGTGCTGGTCAACTAATACCTTGCACATTTTGCATGGAAAGAATTCCCAATTATCATTGTGCTGACTTACTCACATTCACTATTTATTTACACTCTGTTATTGATTTTGTTATATGTACTCCTTTCTCTATGTATTAAGATACTGAAAATGTTAAGAATTCTTTTTGTTGGATTCTTTACTTCTTGTGTTTTTGTAATTAAGTTCTTCAGATATATAGGAAAGAAATGCTATGGTTTTTGCTATACAAGAGTCAAGATAAGTTATGACAGAGAGTTACGTCTGTGACGTCACCCAAACCATTACCCCGAGCACCTCCCACATTTACCTTGCCTAACGGCACATTATTCCTTTAACAATGGAGACGACCCAACGGCACATTACTTGTGCATACTTGTGCATACTTAGCACAATCCAATCCTTATCGGATGCACACCCTTTCCCTTCCACACATCAATAAGAATATATCATACCCAAATGAGATAAGAAATTGCTAACCCAATCTATTTTTGTACTGAATTGGAACCACAATTCAAACCAAGCTTGAACACATTCAGTCAGTCTTTAACTCACCAAGCTACGGAGAAGTGCAGCCTCGCTTAGACAGCGGCTTCTCCTTAGCTAATAATTAATTAATATAACCAAATAAAAAGATGTAAAATAGAAATAAGTTAATAAATAAAATAAAAAGAAAAATTTAAAAAAATAAAGAAAACGTTTAAGTTTTTTTTTCACAAACCGCGGCACGAAACCGTAATTGGCGCAGTCGGTAATTTTCGAATACGTGAAATAATAACGAACAAGTGAATTTTGCGGTTGACCTAAGTCATTCAATTCGAAAGAAAAGAACCTAACTTCCGAGTAAGAAAGTAAACATTCCGGCAAAGGAAAGTGAACAAAAATGTTAAAGTTCGAATAAGAAAAATAAAAATTGAGCGCGTAATCACAAGTGAACTATTTCAAAAAAGAAAAAAGTGAAAGCTGTGTTGAAAACCGTGTGCGGGACCCTAAATAAATCCAAAACGACGTTCAATTAAGAACGATCAAAGTTAGAAAATCTTTAAAAATTGTTAGGTAATCCAAAGTGTCGTTCAATTAAACATTCTCAAAACTGTGTGTTCTGCGTGAATAAATCGAAATTAACCGAAAACGAAATATCACGTTCGACGAACGGAGAGCCGCAAACATGAGTTTAAATAATGTAGAGCAGTGCCTCGCTGTACTCACACAGCTGATGGCAAACCAGAGCCAAACAACAAGTGTAAGGGCTAAAATCCAGAAGGAAATTAGATTCCTAACGGCATTCCAAGGAGAACCAGGGACGTTGCCCTCGTTCGCAGCGTCAGTCACGAAGGTCCTAGCTAACTACCAACTGGAAAATGACAAGAAGCAGGTGTTCGAAGTCATTTTCGACACAAAAATCTCAGGAGCAGCGAAAAATCTATTGCAGGTAGATCCACCAACGGATTGGAGCCAGTGCCTCAACAAATTGAAACAGCATTTCCGGGCATCAAAGGACGAGCTCACCATAACCAAGGACATAGGAGTATTAAGAGTAAGAAGTATTTATGAATTAGACTATAAATTAAAAAATATTGTAGAAAATATTGCGGAACACGCAACTTTTAGCAACAATAGTAAAAGAGTAACGGAAATTTTCAATGAAATGTTAGCAATGAAGGTTAAAGAACTAGTTTCAGGGGCGTTAGCATATGCAATCACAGGATTGCATGATCTATCGGAAATAAGAGATAAAATTAGTATGTTTATTGGATGAAGGAAATTTGAAGTCAACATTTTATAATAATTCAAGTGTAAGGAATAGTTATCAAAATAATTATAATAATAATCACAATAGGTCAGGTACATATGGAAATAATTTTAATAATAATTCGGGTACATTCAGGAGCAATTATAGTGGTCCTAACAACAACAACAATAACTCGAGACAAAATTCCAATAATCCTCCTCGAGAAAACAATTCAGGTCAATACAATTTTAACAATTTTAGAAATAACACTAATTCAGGACAATATTCAAACAATCGCACTCGACATAACAATACAAACTCGGGTCAATACAGACAGAATAATTTTGCACAAAATTCATACCCAACAAACCCAAGACAATATAGGAACAACACCCAGACAGAACCGATGGACACACTATCTGCCTCCTACCAAAGGTAAATAAATAATATAGGAAGACGGGATTTTTCCCTCAACCAGCCTCCAAGAAAATTACCGTATATAATTGTGGAAACCAACAACAATACTAAACTAAGATTCCTAATAGACCCAGGCTCGGAAACGAGTATAATTAACCCAGGTATTTGTAACCCCAAATGGCAAATACAACTTAGTAAACCAATCCAAATATTAACAACCAGTTCACCCTTAATTATTCACAAAAAAGTTAGAATTCCTTTATTTAAAGAACTAGGAGAAAATAAAACTGCAGAGTTTCTGGAATTCCAGTTTCATCAAATATTTGATGGACTAATTGGAAACAACATTCTAATACCAGCAGACGCTATCTTAGACTTTAAAAACAGGAAACTAACAAGTAACGATAAAGAAATGCCAATCTTTCTTTCCAAAGATGACGAAGACTCTAATAATAATTACTACAAGCAACTACCAAAATTAGAAACGTATTATACGGAAATAAACCACGAACCAATCCCAAAACAAATTAGAATAAATCACCTTAATGATGAAGAAAGATCTAAAATATCAAAATTAGTCGCACAATACTCGAAAATATTCTACCAAGAAGGTACTGATTTGTCGTTCACTAATGCAATTAAGCATAAAATAGATACAATAAACGACATTCCTATCTATACAAAAAACTATAGGTACCCAGAGGTACATAAGGAAGAAGTCAACTCACAAATAAAAGAAATGTTAGAGCAGGGCATCATACGACAAAGTAACTCGCCCTACTCTGCTCCTATCTGGATTGTCCCCAAAAAGAAGGACGCATCTGGAAAAGATAAGTGGAGGATAGTAATCGACTATCGAAAACTTAATGAAGTTACGATAGACGATAAATTTCCAATCCCGAATATGGAAGACATATTCGATAAATTGGGAAGGGCTATGTACTTTACGACACTCGATTTAGCGAAAGGTTTTCACCAGATCGAGATTGCCGAAGAAGACGCAAAGAAAACAGCATTTTCAACCGGAAATGGCCACTACGAGTTCACTCGCTTGCCATTCGGATTGAAAAATGCTCCTTCAACGTTTCAACGATTAATGAATTCGGTCCTTCATGAATTCATAGGACAAATATGCTTGGTCTATTTAGACGATATTATTGTCTTCTCTACCAGCCTTGAAGAGCATATTCTTTCGTTAAAGAAAATTTTTGCGAAACTTCAAGAAGCCAACCTTAAGGTCCAGCTAGATAAAAGTGAGTTTCTGAAAAAAGAAACGGAATTTTTAGGACATATCGTAACCACAGAAGGCATCAAAACCAATCCCAATAAAATACAAGCTATCCAAAATTACAAACTACCAAAAACCGTAAAATAGATTAGGTCATTTTTAGGAATTACCGGATACTACCGGAAATTTATTAAAGATTACGGGAAGGTAGCAAAACCAATGACATTATTCTTGAAAAAAAAACGCAAAGATTAATACTAAAGATCCAGATTACATTGAAAGTTTTGAAACCCTCAAACAACTAATTACTTCAGACCCTATTCTTCGATACCCCGATTTTAATAAAAAGTTCGTATTGACAACAGACGCCTCAAATTATGCGTTAGGCGCTGTTTTGTCACAAGACAACCATCCGTTGTGTTACGCAAGCCGTACACTCAACGATCATGAAGTAAAATATTCAACCATAGAGAAGGAACTTCTGGCAATAGTATGGGCTACACAGTATTTTAGACCATACCTATATGGAAGAAAGTTTACTGTACAGACCGACCATCGACCACTTGTTTGGTTGAGTTCTCTAAAAGAACCCAACATGAAGCTACAGATGTGGAAGATTAAGTTAGAGGAGTATAACTTCGATATGGAATATGTACAAGGAAAAGTTAACCAGGTTGCAGACGGATTATCTAGAATGGAAGTTTATTACAGCGAAAATTTAATCAATCCTATTGATGATATCACTGAAGATGCACAATCAATGGTAGCTACGATCCATAGTGCTAGAGAAGATAGCAGCGACTATATTCCAATAATCGAAACCCCGGTCAATTTGTACAAGACTCAGATAATACTAAATAGTACCAATAATGTAAGCAATCACAAAATATATAATACTTTCAACAAAAAAAGAATTGTAATAGAAATAAAATTCTTTAATGAAAAATTTATCCTAGAAATTTTGAAGAAATTCATTCCACCCAAAGGGATAGTAGGTGTTTTTTCGAGACATGATAATCTTTATGCTAAATTTCAGGATGTCTATATTAAATATTTTAGTAAAAATAAACAATTAAGGTTTATTAAATGTACTAAATTTTTAGGAGATCTCACAGATAGGGAAAAAGAACTATTAGTAATCTCAAAATCACATAACTCCTTAAATCATAGAGGAATTAACGAAACGTACGAGGAAATCAGAGACGTATATTACACTCCTAACCTCAAACAAAAAATCCAAGAATACATAAACAATTGCGAAATTTGCAACAAAGCAAAATATGAACGATCACCATACAAAATTCCCTTCAAAACAACTGAAACACCGATAAAACCAAATCAAGTGCTACACATTGATATCTGGTATGCAAATATCAATTTAATGTATGTAACAATGATCGACAAATTTACAAAATACGTAACAGTACAAGAAATTAGACACAGGACTTGGACATCACTACTGAACACATTAGAATATAGATTCGCAAACAATGGTATACCGGAGAAAATAATTACAGACAATGAGACAGGTTTTTCATCAATTGCAATCAAAGAATTCTTAAAAAAAAACAATGTCGACTTGCACATTACTACACCTTACCACAAAACAGGCAATTCGGATATCGAAAGATTCCACCAGACTCTCAACGAGCACATCAGAACATTCGCAGCTGACTATAACAATAAAGACACCCTAAGAAACAAAGTTCTAAAAGCTGTCAAAATCTACAACAAAACAATCCATTCGTAAACAAAGAAAAGACCTGTAGATTTTACTAACGGGACTACAACAAGTCAAGATTTCCCCAAAGTAATAGAAACAATTAACAATAACAAAAACCGATATATTAACAAACGCAATAAAAACAAAACTGACATAGACCTTACAAAAACTAATCATGCCTACCTCAAAACTAGAACTAACAATAAACTTAAATTAAAACATATAAAAGCTAACCCTGAAGTCTTAGACGATGATCATGTTAAAGATAAAAGAGGATGCAAATATTATAAAACACAACTAAAACGAAAGTATAAATTCGAAAAAACCTCTTGAGAATATTTCTTTTTAGACACTACTAATTATCTTTCTGACAACAAAAATAACAGTGACAACAGGACAAAAGATCGACATACAGAATTTAAACGAAGGCAATGGATTTATAACAATTAGAGGCGAAGAAACTAAAGTCATTGAAAGTTACTATAAAATTGTGCATGTCATAAATATAACACTATGGACGGACAGTTTTGAACTTCTTAAACACAACGTTGAAATCTTAAAAGACAAGTACGAATACCCAACTATATACATGGATTAAACCAACTAGGACAAGAAATAAATAGTTTAATTCAACATAGAAAAAAAAGAGCTCTATTCAATTTCCTAGGAACAAGTTTAAAATATCTGGCAGGAACAATGGACTACGAAGACGAACAAGAAGTAAAAACAAGACTTAGCTTAAACGAACAAAACAATAAAAATTTGATTGACGGGATGAACGACCAAATTAAAATAAATTCCGAATTTTACGAAAACATTTATAACATAACAAAACATATTAACAAACAGCAAACAGACATAAAAAAACAATTTTCAACAATAAGTAAAGTAATTGATAAGCAAAACTTCAAAATAACTACAATGCAACATGCATTTCAAATCCAATACGATATACAATTGCTAAGCGATCAGGTTAAAAAAGTAAAGGAAAGCATTTTACTCAGCCAAATAGGTCTCTTAGGAAAAGATATTTTGTAACCAAAAGAAGTTGAACATTTTAACATAACATTTGAAAACTTTAAGGATATCAAAAGTTCAAGTATATTTCACAGAAACCAAATAATCTTTGTTATTATGATCCCAGTATATGATAATACAAAATTTCACCGTGTATTTATTGAACCAATTCCAAATTTAGATTTTCTTGAACTAAACTCTAATTACAAAACAATAATAACAGATGGAAAAACTAATTATAAAGATGATAATAAAGTTTTAAGAAAAAATGAACTGAAAATTATTGATGATGAATGTATTAAGAATATTTTCGAAAAAAATACAAGCTGCAATTTCATAAAAAACAAAAATATAGAAATTAAACAATTAGCAAACAATATTATAATACTTAAAAATATGCCCAAAACAATTATTGAACAAACCTGTAATAATTTTAAACTAGAATTAATGGGCACTTATGCTATCAAATTTGAAAATTGTGTAATAAACATAAATAATATTAAGTACGAAAATTTTATATATTATGAAAGTTTTATAATACCTAGCTTAAGTAACGTAAAAATCAAAGCAATCGACATGAATTTTTCTAGCGCTGAAATTAATGTAAAACAAATAGAAAATCGAAAACTTATTGATGAAATTAAATTCAAACATAAAAAATACAATAGCATACATTATAGTCTTAACTTTTTAATTTTGGGTTTAATAATTGTATTTTTAATTATTTGTTCCACAAAAAGAATCAGAAAAAGTAAAATTAAAATAAACATTCAAAATAATGATTCTACGGAGCAGAATCCTAAGGGGGGAGGAGTTACGTCTGAGACGTCACCCAAACCATTACCCCGAGCACCTCCCACATTTCCCTTGCCTAACGGCACATTATTCCTTTAACAATGGAGACCACACAACGGCACATTACTTGTGCATACTTGTGCATACTTAGCACAATCCAATCCTTATCGGATGCACACCCTTTCCCTTCCACACATCAATAAGAATATATCATACCCAAATGAGATAAGAAATTGCTAACCCAATCTATTTTTGTACTGAATTGGAACCACAATTCAAACCAAGCTTGAACACATTCAGTCAGTCTTTAACTCACCAAGCTACGGAGAAGTGCAGCCTCGCTTAGACAGCGGCTTCTCCTTAGCTAATAATTAATTAATATAACCAAATAAAAAGATGTAAAATAGAAATAAGTTAATAAATAAAATAAAAAGAAAAATTTAAAAAAATAAAGAAAACGTTTAAGTTTTTTTTTTCACGAACCGCGGCACGAAACCGTAATTAGAGTTGTGGAGTTGGATAAGGAGGGTTTATGGGATTCACCTCCTAGGGACCTTCAATCAACTCCTCCTTCCTATGTTAAGATAGAGGATGGTGATGATTCCGATCATGAATCAGAAATCCGCTTGAATCGAGCCTCTGTTAGTTGGCAGAGGGATAGATCATACACTCCAGGTCGAGCAACAGTTGGTCCTTCAAGGGTTAGAATGCCTAGCCTTTCATTGATGTTCGTCCTCTTAGTTGTTCTGCCCTTGGTCCTGTCTTGTTCCGACACAGGCACAATTAGCACACAGAAAATATCATGTTCAGAAAATATGGACAATATAGCATGCATCACCAATTTTAACATGATGCTAACAGTGGCTCCAATTGGTCAGTATTCTTGCATTCAGGCTAAAAGTGTTGATGGAACAGCAATTATGTCCATTCGGATCAAGACAAAAGCAATCAGACTCCAATGCAACAAAAGGTCTTTGTACTTTAGTTATGTAACAAAACCTGTGATCAATAAAGTCTATCGCTGTGGATCAGCAGGGTCTTGTTCTTCTGTGGTTTGTAATGGCAATGATACCGGGATATTTGAAAGAGAATTAAACACTAAGTATTCTAAAGTTTCAGGAATTATTGGTAGCATGTTGGTGTTAGGTTTTTGGGGAAATGGATGCTTCCTGGCTGATTCAGCTGTGTCTTTTATAGAGTTTCACTGCCCAATGAAGATAATGGTGAATTTTATGAACATATTATATATTGTGACACAAAGACAACCCTAAATATTTTTGAGAAAAATCGATATCTTCTTCCTATCTGCTTGATTGTTTGATCCTATTATATTTATCATTAATATTCTCTTATCTCAACTAAGTATATTTTATTATTATCTAAGAATCATTGCTTGCAATTGATATTTATATTTAAAATAATCTTATTACTTTTATATATCTCAATTAATATTTCATTTTATCCACTAGCCATAAGATCTTTATTATATATATTAATCATGTTTTTGCATATCTTATTCACAATATCTTTATTTTACACTGGCTGCATTTGCATTTCAGATCAGTTTAACCAGACAAGAATTGAGGATGGTTCTAATATCTTAAATATCATCCAGGGAGGAAACTTCAACACTCTCCATAATCATGGAGGTTTTCATGTTGTCAATCATGGTAAGGCTATCTGCCCGGTTTGCAATTCAAGTATCACAGAAATCATTGAAATAATTAAGACTTTCTTTAAATCTAACATTACCGGACCTAATCCAGTCATATCTCAATCAGACATAACTTCCTACTCTTCCACAGAATTTAGTCCTGATTTTGAGTTGCTTGACCTTATAACTTTTAATACCTCTATGCGACCAGCTCTCATACAGGCCAGATCTGGAAAATTGACGGTCTCTAGTCAAAATTCTCCTAGCTTGATGACTTCTGTAAGAAACCTAAAGCACCAGATTGATTCTTCCACCAGGCTCGTTGTGAACTCACCTCAGTGCAGTCTGTTTTGACATGTGTGTCAGCTGCATTTTATGAAGATGGGTTCGACAAAGAGTTGGCATTAAGAAATTTGTATATGGATCTCTTTTTCATGGAATGTTGTTGTAGAAGTCAAGAAAGTAATGGACTTGGAGTGTGCAGAATGCAAATTCACTTGTAATAATGGCATTGTTACCTACTCTGTTAAAAAGAATCATGATTTGGCTAAAATTTGCTTCATGGACAATTGTGAGTTGTACTCCTCAGGTTCTCCATCTGGGGAATTGCGAATCAATTCTCTGAGATTCTTAAGCTCTGATTTAGATATTTTGCTGTATTCTAGTAAAAAGGATGGTTCTTTCAGCTCCACCATTCATTGTGAGACAAAAAGTGCTTGTCAACTAATACCTTGCACATTTTGCATGGAAAGAATTCTCAATTATCATTGTGCTGACTTACTCACATTCATTATTTACACTCTGTTATTGATTTTGTTATATGTACTCCTTTCTCTATGTATTAAGATACTGAAAATGTTAAGAATTCTTTTTGTTGGATTCTTTACTTCCTGTGTTTTTGTAATTAAGTTCTTCAGATATATAGGAAAGAAACGCTATGGTTTTTGCTATACAAGAGTCAAGATAAGTTATGACAGAGTTGTGGAGTTGGATAAGGAGGGTTTATGGGATTCACCTCCTAGGGACCTTCAATCAACTCCTCCTTCCTATGTTAAGATAGAGGATGGTGATGATTCCGATCATGAATCAGAAATCCGCTTGAATCGAGCCTCTGTTAGTTGGCAGAGGGATAGATCATACACTCCAGGTCGAGCAACAGTTGGTCCTCCAAGGGTTAGAAAGCCTAGCCTTTCATTGATGTTCGTCCTCTTAGTTGTTCTGCCCTTAGTCCTGTCTTGTTCCGACACAGGCACAATTAGCACACAGGAAATTTCTTGTTCAGAAAATATGGACAATATAGCATGCATCACCAATTTTAACATGATGCTAACAGTGGCTCCAATTGGTCAGTATTCTTGCATTCAGGCTAAAAGTGTCGATGGAACAGCAATTATGTCCATTCGGATCAAGACAAAAGCAATCAGACTCCAATGCAACAAAAGGTATTTGTACTTCAGTTATGTAACAAAACCTGTGACCAATAAAGTCTATCGCTGTGGATCAGCAGGGTCTTGTTCTTCTGTGGTTTGTAATGGCAATGATACAGGGATATTTGAAAGAGAATTAAAAACTAAGTAGTCTGAAGTTTCAGGAATTATTGGTTGCATGTTGGTGTTAGGCTTTTGGGGAAATGGATGCTTCCTGGCTGATTCAGCTTGTGTCTTTTATAGAGTTTCACTGCCCAATTAAGATAATGGTGAATTTTATAAACATATTATATATTGTGACACAAAGACAACCCTAAATATTTTTGAGAAAAATCGATATCTTCTTCCTATCTGCTTGATTGTTTTATCCTATTATATTTATCATTAATATTCTCTTATCTCAAATAATTATATTTTATTATTATCTAAGAATCATTGCTTGCAATTGATATTTATATTTAAAATAATCTTATTACTGTTATATATCTCAATTAATATTTCATTTTATCCACTAGCCATAAGATCTTTATTATATATATTATTCATGTTTTTGCATATCTTATTCACATTATCTTTATTTTACACTGGCTGCATTTGCATTTCAGATCAGTTTAACCAGACAAGAATTGAGGATGGTTCTAATATCTTAAATATCATCCAGGGAGCAAACTTCAACACTCTCAATAATCATGGAGGTTTTCATGTTGTCAATCATGGTAAGGCTAACTGCCCGGTTTGCAATTCAAGTATCACAGAAATCATTGAAATAATTAAGACTTTCTTTAAATCTAACATTACCGGACCTAATCCAGTCATATATCAATCAGACATAACTTCCTACTCTTCCACAGAATTTAGTCCTGATTTTGAGTTTCTTGACCTTATAACTTTTAATACCTCTATGCGACCAGCTCTCATACAGGCCAGATCTGGAAAGTTGACGGTCTCTAGTCAAAATTCTCCTAGCTTGATGACTTCTGTAAGAAACCTAAATCACCAGATTGATTCTCCAACCAGGCTTCGTTGTGAACTCACCTCAGTGCAGTCTGTTTTGGCATGTGTGTCAGCTGCATTTTATGAAGATAGGTTCGACAAAGAGTTGGCATTAAGAAACTTGTATACTTTCATAGGGATGTACTTTAATGAATCCAGGACAAGATCCTCACATATTGGTAGAATTAAGAGAGCCATTGGTGTTTTAAATAGAAAATTAATGGGAATGATGTTTTACTGGCTGAAAACATGAATGATGGCTCTAGTATCACTTCTAATAAGCCTGATGAATATTCATTGGCTCAAAGATTTTCTGGAAAGCTATTAGATGACAAAAGCTATGGTTATCTGGATAACTTAACAACTTTTTCACTTTTCAAATTTGCATGTGAGCTCCCGAGGACATTCACTAAATTATCTGAGATTGAGTCTTCTGCTATTATAGTGCCACATTTTAGTAAGTCTTTAGAAGTCTGCTTTAACTCAAATCTTTGTCCTATTGGCTACTTGCTTAATGAGAAGAAATCTTGTGTTAAAGCCAATAGTAACATTTTAGTTGAAGATGATTTCAAATTTAAATCTCTGAGACTTAGCTCCATTATTGGTAGAGCTTCTACTTCACCCTTTCCTTGGGAAATCTTTGATGGAGAAATTCTGCATTATTGATGGAGTCAGAGTTAAGGATTGCAAAGGAAAACTTAAGCACTTAACTAAGGATTTTTCAGCAATACGAATTGGAGGCAGTTGGCAACTTGTAGAAGGGAATGAGCTAATTTCTATGTCTCAAGACTATAAAGACCCTAGAAGTTATACATGCATTGGAACTGTAGCTTTGTACACCTTAAATTGTAAAGGAGATTCATCTTTCATCAAGGCATTTGGTGGAGGATCTGATAATTGCTACTGTTAAATAAATTTAGGATGGCAAGAGCTGGTTTTTAAAAATAAACATAGTGTTTCTCACATAGACGCATGGATGTCTTTTTCATGGAATGTTGTAAGGAAAATTTTGCAATTAACACCATCTCAACGGTTGACACTGGTGAAGAAATTGAAAAGCTGCATAAATTGACTAAGGGACGGACACACATCCCTAGGATACAGATTTTGTTCGAATAAACATAATTCACTTCTACAGCTGGACAGTGTAGTTCAGAGCCCGTCAGTTTCCAGCAGAAACACATCAAACAAGTCGAGCGACAAGACAAAAGCCGAGCAGCTGACTCAGTTAACTCAACTGCTATGCAGTCAACTCCGTCATCCACGAACATAGCTAGCGTACTCTGACTCAAATGCACGCGCATCCGTTGCATTTGCTGACCAAGGAGAAAAGTCGTCGCCAGGGACCCAGCGTGGTGGGAATAGAATTTAGAATAAGTTAGTTCTAAGTTAGACATCATACGGACCGGATTATAATATTTCTACCTGTATTAATCGCGAATAAACTATTTAGTCAAAAAAGTATTACTGAGTTTTAATCGGGCAGTGGTCGCAAGAAAATAATTCTTTTTATTATCCGCGGAGCAGGACTTCTTAATTGGCGCCCGAGCAGGGACCGGTTAAAAACTCGCTACCTCTTAAACCTCAAGATTTAAGGTCCTTAAAAAAGGACGAGCAAATCAGTACGCTCTATCGAGTGAACGGTGCAGTGAACTTTAAAAGAAATCCAAGACAGCACCCATTCTGACTTCTTCCAATTCAGCAAGCGGAGATCTAATTGGTTAAGAGCTGAGATAGTGAAGATTGTTCGTGCCCTAGTAGGTTGCTGGTTAAAATCTCAAAAGAAATAAACAAACGCCAGCCACTAAATAGGACTGACACGGCACTTCCGAAACCGGTCCCGAAACAGAAACCCGTATCTGCTCCGCCGAGAAAACCAAGTCCATCGCGCAACGATGCAATTCCCCTTTCTAATGTAAGAAACTTCTTTCGCAGATCGAACCGAATTTACAGCGAAAATAAAAACAGAAAAAATACTAAAACGATAAAAAATCAACAAATTGTGAACGAAGCAAAGTGCAATTAAAAAAAAACAATAATAATTATACAAATTTTGTGTTTTCCATTAAGTGCATAAGCCTGTGCAAAAATAATTTGTAATAAAAATAGTGTGTTACATATGCATGTGCAATATTCACCTCGGTTACCGTTGTCATTTGTCGAAAACGTCTTTTGTCGTTTCCCGAGTCGTGTCGGTTTTCAATCCGTATTACCTAACGCACACTACCCGTCAAATTCGTAGCAGATTTGTACACGACTAGAATGTAGTAAAATCTTTGAGAAAGATTGGTATCACTGGGTATCACTCTTCTGTAACTGTCAAAAATTGTGTCTTTATTTTGAAAATAAATTGGTGTGAAAATAAGTGCAAGGAATTGATTTCTCTAAAGAACTGAAATGAATAGTATTGAAATGTTCTACAGTTCAGATAGTGAGGAAGATGAAGCTAATGAAAGAGCAAAAATAGGAATGAATTGAAGCGTTGAGAATGAGGTGTTAAGTGACATTTTTTTAAATTTTTGATGTTTTTTATCCGATAAAGGTGTTATGCGACAACTTACATTTTGGTCTGTTCGCCGATACTCTACTGTACTTAATATAGGAGTTGAATATGGTTTAAGGTGGTAAATACACAATTTTTTTCAGGTTTCGTACCGTTAAAAAGTGCTAAAATCACTTAACACCTTTGCCAGCTCAGAAATCGATGTGGAACAAATTTCTTTTGTGCATGAAGGTGCTAAATGCTTACTTAACACCTTCTTGCAGTTTGACTTTACATATAATAAATACTAGCTCAAGCTCATTCATGTTCTTTCATGCTTTTATTTTTTACTGGAGAGGCGATAGTCTGACTGAAATAATGAGAAATTAACAGTAATTTCTGCTAGTTCCTTTTTATTTTTGTCCACAATATTGGCGTGTTGCAATATTTTGGTCAGTCGATAAGAGACGATTGTTGGTTTAGTTGGTTTGGTTGTCGAAGAGTGAATAATAGTTTGTGCATTTTTGTGAATATTTGGTGCAATACATATTTTGAAAATGTTGCAAAGGGGAAAAATGCTGTATACAATTTTTAAAGCAAAAGGTAAGTTATCGGTATAAAAGTTTTATTTTTGAAGTTGTTAGTTTTTTTATTTTATCATAAACATTTGGTTTTTGTTGGAGGTGAAGCAGACGCAGCAGCAACTTCAGTTGGCAAAAGTTCAACAGCCGTTGAAGTTGATCCTGTTTGCAAAATTTCAACAGCCGTTGAAGTTGATCCTTTAGGTAATATTCTTTATTAGCTCTAAGATCCTAAAGACGTACTTATTAAGCTTTTGATTTAGATGTTGACGTTCAAATAAATGAAACTCATGATGCAGAAGAAAATGATACGGACCAGGATTTTTCCATTGGTGATAGCGATGAATATATCCCTGACAATGATGGAATATTAGAAAGCAGCAGTGAAAGTAATGTAAGTTCAAAGCGTCCCAAGACAAATAACAAAACTGTTGAAGAAGTAGCAGAAGTTACAACTGCACCTTTAAAGAAATCGCCAAAGAAAACGAAGAAAAAGCCTAGAAATCCTTACAAATGGATACAACGTGAAGCTTCTCATCTAAGAAATCTAGGCAAAGAGTATATAACAAAAACAGGATTTGTTGTGAAACAAAAGATGGTTAATTCGGGAAACCTCTGTGAGCATAACAAAAATTGCCGATTTCGTTGTTCAGAAAACTTTACGCTTGATAAAAGAAGTGAGTTATTAACAGGTTTTTATAAATTAGATATCAATTCCAAAAATGCTCTGCTTTTTAAAAGTATCGTTAAGAAAAGTCCAAGTCGCAAAAAAGTTAACAGTACTAGGCAAAGGAACTTTACTTATGAATATTACGTTGTTGTCGATGGAAAGTCTATCAAAATTTGTAAAGGCGCATTTTGTTCACTATATCAGATTGGCAGAAAAAAAATTGAGATCACTCAAAATAAGTTGAAAGCCTGCGAATTTGTTCCATCTTTGGATCGAAGGGGTCGTCATGAAAACCGACCGAACAAAATCTCTGAGGAGGTAAAGCTTTTTGTTGCTGATCACATAGGCCAGTTTCCATCCGAAGAATCTCACTATTCGAGAAACAAGAATCCTTTTAAGCGATACCTGTCACCTTTGCTAAATGTTTCAAAAATGTACAAACTATATATAGAAGAATGTTCAAAAGGCGAGAAAGATGAACACTTTTTTATAAAGGAATCTTTCTACAGAAACATTTTTGAAACAAAATTCAATCTATCCTTTCGACATCCACTAAGCGATACCTGTAGCACATGTGATGCGGGAAAAAATACAACAAAGCATCGGTTGAGCTACAAGGCAGCATTTGAACAGCAGAAAATTGATCGTGAAAAAGCTCGTACTGATTCTTACGTCTGCTACCTAACAGTAGATTTACAGCAAACTATGCCCTTACCTAAACTTACGACATCGAAAGCTTTCTACTTAAGACAGATGTGGTTTTACAATTTGGGAGTTCATGCAATCACATCTAATGGTGAAAAGCCCTACATGATGACATGGACCGAGGACGTCGCTGACAGAGGAAGTACGGAGGTTGTTAGCTCACTTTGGACCTTTTTTCAACAAAACAATGATCTTAATAGTAGAAAACATTTAATAATCTGGTCAGATTCATGTGCTGGTCAAAATAAAAACTTCAACATGATTTGCTTATATCAAGTATTGATTTTGCAAGGCTACTTTGATGTCATTGACCACAAGTTTCCAGAAGTGGAGCATACCTTCCTAGATAGCGACCGCGATTTTGGAAGAATCGAAAAAGTTTTGCGCAAACATGAAAATGTGTACACAGCAGAACAATACCGTGACATAATAAGGAGTGCAAGCTGCCGAAATACTCGTGTAATCGATATGGAAAATCATTTTCGTTCCCTGAACGAATTGCAGCTTAAACTGAATGTAAAAAATGCTACTAAAAACGAATTAAATGAAAAGGTACATTTCCGAGATTCTATTAAATGGATACGTGTCGAAGAATATGGATCCTATTTGTATAAAGAATGCTACGATGAAGAAACACCCTTCAGCAAAGTTATCATTACGAAAAACAAAAAATTGCCAAATAAAAACGAGGACTTTTTACCTCGGAATAAAAAATTCAAGCGCTTGTCAGTGGAAAAAACAAAAAATCTGGAGGATCAAATGAAGTTTGTCCCACTGGAACACCGCTGGTTTTATGAAAAAGCCATGGCTGCAGGTCCTGATGACATAAAAGTTAAAAAAAATAAAAAATTAAAATGTCGCTTAACACCTTTTTAAATTTTTAAATCAAAAGTGATTGTAACCTTTTTGCATAAAGGCGTTAAATGTATTAATTTATAAAAAAAATACCACTTATTATAACGTTTAATAAATGAAGTCACGTAGTCTAAAATAGTGTTTTCTTTGTTTACTTTAATTTCGTATTACCGAACTCCAACTTCTTTTATAGGTAGATTTATGGGCAAACAACTTTAAACGTCTTTTACTCGAAACTAGAAATTTGTCACTTAACACCTTCTCATTCTAAACGCTTCAATTACAACACGAGAGACCACTCTAACGCAAACCCATTTGATTTTGTCGAAGGCACCCTTCAAATATTTACTCGATGAAATCGAGAAAAACATTCCCGACACATCCCGATCATCTGTAACGATGCCACCACCCAGCTTTAATCAGTTAATGTTTGTTTATTGTGTAATCAAATGTTTTTGTGTAATCCTTCGCTGAATTTTCCAATTTAAATTACTCACTTTATTTCCAATCTCAAATCTCTTCTAAAAACTCAATCAAATTAAAACACTTCCTTTCGTAATTATGTACATATGTATTGTGTCTTTTAATGGGTAGTAAAAGTCATAAATTCACAAAACCAAAACTGTCATAATATTGTTGTAGGGTTAATGCACATTTACATCGGCAATAATTAAAGTAACTGAACAGTTTAGATTTAACATTATGTACTTATATCATTAATAAATTCACTTCAACATTCCCCCCCCCCCCCCCCCCCCCCCGTGAACTCTGTTCGCAACGAGCACCATTATCATCATCGAACAGATCTTATTGAGGTAATAAGATGGACGTCCCTGACTTCAAAGCTCCAACATAATCGCCAATTTACTATTTCCCTCGTTTTGCTTGAAATTGTTATCATTATCTTCTTCTCTGCGAATATATAATTGTATTGATTAATAAAGGAGACAAACATAAACAATAACAAGCATAGGTACAAAAAAAAACATGATAGCTATCTCTTTTGCCCTAACGTAGATAATATTTCTCGGCTTGTAATCGTTATCAGTTGTTGGCATCGGCGTCGGCGTCGCTCGGTTGTTTTTTTTGTTGAATAAAAAGTTTGTTTTTATTTAATTTGCGTTTGCTCAGTCGGGTTGAAATTAAATTATATTATTATATTGTGTTGTGTTGTGTTATGTAATTTCAGGTGAGTACCTTATTTATATTGATAATGTTTTCATTTTGTGTTGAATGTTTCATTTTCCATTGTGTTTCAATGTAAACATGTTACTATGAGTGTGTGGATATGTGTGGTATGGGGCATGAATGAAAAATGTAGATTGAGTGCAAGTGTTGAGTAGAAATTGTACTAGTGATGTGACTTTAGTGCTTTCGTGTTGTATTCGTTGAAAAATAGTACTATTTAGTATTATTTCGTTTTAATATTAATATATTTCATTTTGTTTTAAAATAATGTACTATGTGATGTGTATTTGATTAATTCATGTTATTCATGTTATATGTGTGTTTGTTTAAATTATTGTGTTTTCTACGTTGCATGAATTTGAAGGTAAGCGGCATAATTTGTTGATTGGTCGTTTTAACTCGTCATTAGGAGTCTTCAGTGTTACGACACGTACCAAATTATCAGCTCTTGGGTGTAATGCTATGACTCGTGCCAAACTCCATTTCGCTATTGGCAATAGCATCCGACTCCTCATGCAGCTAAAAATGATTGAGTCGTCATGTCGCTGACGACCTCGATGTGAATCGCCTTAGTCGCCATGCAAATAAAAATTGCAAAGTAGCCCTTAAAGCTCTTGGCGTTTCGTCCTCTCCAGGTCTTGACGTCGATGAGGCCTGCATAGTCCACACCTGCGTGACTAAACGGTCTCGAAACCCGTATTCTAGGGGCGGGTAGGTTTCCCATCAGTTGCGTCATCGGTCGAGCCTTGTACCGGAAGCACGTGTTGCAGCTATGGATGCACCTCTTTACTGCATTCTTCATGCTGAAAATCCAATATTTGCTTCGCAAGTACGACATCATCAACTGAACGCCACCGTCTAGGGTCCTTACATGTGCCTCTTTTATCACAATACGCGAAAAATGATGATTGGGCTTAAGAATGATTGGGTGTTGTTGCTCGTAATTGAGCGCGGAGTTCTGTAGCCTACCACCTACGCGTAAAATGTTGTGTTTGTCCAAAAACGGTTTTAAGGATTTGAACCCCTTAATTTTTGTACTTTTTTGTCGAACATCTGCTAACTCCTGTCTCAATAATCGCTGACCCTCCAAAGTCCGCTTTCAAACCGATTTCTATCCTTTCCTCCAACCAGCCCAACTTTACCGTCCACAGCCATGAACTTAAAAATTTCCACCACTCCACTCAAGCCCCACTCGAACCCATCGACCCTGTTAGTGATTTGATGGATGATCCATCGGCCACTGGAGATGTCCTTCTGGCCCGTAACTTTTTTGGATTGACCGGCTCTGAGGGTTACTGGAACACCAGAGCTCGATTTCCCTCTTTTCCTCCCGCTCCACTTCCAAAACTTAGTTGCCTTCTTGACGCTATGGCCATCAATCTCGATACGACTCCCGATTCACTTTGGGCTTCTCTTTGCCAGTCCCTCCCAAATTCATTACTTGACAATTCCGAGATCCGAAAGTACGGACTTTCCTCCGACCATCTAGAGATCATTTGCCATCTTTTCCAGATCTCCGTGGCTGTTCACAGCCGACACGGTGTAATGCTCAAAGGCCCAGTGTCTGGCCGCCCGATCCATTATCTGAAGCACACCCCTGGTCATTGGTCCAACACACATGAATTCCCTTTGAAATCTTTATCGCCCGTTCCCGAAAGCCGTTTTGACCTTCTTAGCTTTTTGGAGTCCAACCCCGATATACCCGTCAGACGAGTGTATGAATATGTCAGCCACCCCAAGAGAGCAAAGAATTTGATCTCTAACATGAAAAATGGTTTGGACGGCATCTCTTTCAAAAATCCTCAGCCAAACGACCCCCCTCACTTGCTCCATCGATGGGACGAGCTAATTTCATCCACCAAGGGCAGAACCGTGCAACTCTCAGTCGTGCTCGGCTTCCCTGGGTGCGGCAAGTCTTACCCTGTTATGAAAGCTCTCTCTCACCACGATGACTACCTGGTCGTCACTCCCACCAATTTGCTTCGACATGAATGGTTAGAAACTCTTTACCTCCAAAGCGAAAAGTGGCGGGTTAGCACTTGGGAAGTGGCACTTCGTCGCTCCGCCTCCTTGCTCGTCATCGACGAGATTTTCAAGCCCCCAAATGGCTACCTCGATTTGTTCCTCTCAATCCATCCAAACATTACCTCTGTCATCGTACTCGGCGACCCCCTTCAAGGGGAGTACCATTCCACCAATCCTGAATCCACTAACAATCTTCTCCCTTGCGAGTCCAAACATCTCAGTCCTTTTTTTTCTTCCTACAGCGGATTCACTCGACGTTTGGACCAAAATACAGCTCGCCTGTTTGGCGTTCACACCACCTCCTCTGTCCTTGGGAGCTCCACAATAGGCACCTCCGTGCAAAAGAACCTGCAAACCTTGATCCCTTCCATAAATCAAGCAGCCAATCTGAACTCTAACGGCATCTCATGCATGACCGCAGCCAGCTCTCAGGGCATGACTTTCAACAGCAAAGTGAGCATCATCATGGACAAGTCTTGGATTCGCTGCTCCCCCCAGATATCTTTCGTCGCATGCACTAGGTCCCGCAAAGGCTTGCATTTCGTCTTTGATAGCATCAATAGCAATAGGCAGTATGGCCATCACCCGGCCTTTGATGCCCTCCTACGTAATCAACCGATCGATTACATTTCCCATTTCTCCTCATCACTTCATGGCGCACACGTGCTACGTTCTCCGGATGAAGTCTCCTCTCTCGGCCCTCACACTTTGGCCCAGCCCCACCTCGTGGGCGGCTCAAGTTTCTCCTCTTGCAACAGACGGTTCCACAGGATGACGGCTTTCAAATTCGACCCTTATCATCCTCGAGCCATCCGAGACCTTCACACGCCTCCTCCTACTGTCGATAGCACTGATGACGTGCTTTTAGACTTTGACGCTGACATCTACAATCAAGTTCCCCAAATAATTCCATCGCTGAATACTAACCACCTGCCTGAGACTCGTCGACCCCTGCACCTGGACATAAATTGGATTTAATTACGAAGTGTTAGTCCCTGAACTCACCAAGCCCGAAGATCCCACGGATCTAGAATCTCGCTTCAAAGGAGAACTGAGTAATCAGTTTCCTCTCATCAACTTTGACTTTGAGCTCGGAGCCCAAACTTTCAGCGTTGTGGCACCGCTGCATAACTCAAAAAAAGATCCAACACTCCCCAAGGCTTCCATCGGAAAAAGGCTCCGTTTTCGTCCTTCCACCTCCTCAGCCCTGCCATCAGCCGCCGATAACATTGCTGGCACAATCCTGTATTCGTCCTACTGCGATGCCATGCACATCAACCCTTCGCTGATCGTGCCCTTTGATCCAGAATTGTTTATCGATTGCAGCTGTGAGAATGAGTTTGCCCAGCTTTCATCCAAAACTCAAGCTGTCATAATGTCGAACGCTGATCGTTCCGACCCAGATTGGAGACACACCGTGGTTCGTATTTTTTCAAAAACCCAACACAAAATAAACGAAGCCAGCCTGTTTTCCGGGTGGAAGGCATGCCAAACTCTGGCCCTCATGCATGACGCTATCATCCTGGCATTTGGCCCTGTCAAGAAGTATCAGAGAGCTATTCTCCGAAGACAGCCCACGAATCCAAACATTTTTGTTTATGCTGGCCGCTCGCCCTTTGACCTCTCTCGATTTGCCCAAGACCTTTTTCCCCGAAACACCACTAGATGTTGGAACGATTTCACCGCTTTTGATCAGTCCCAGGGATGCGAAACCACGATATTCGAGGTTCACAAAATGCAAAGAGTGAGCATACCAGCCCTCTGATAGATGCCCACCTGCATGTCAAGATGAACAACGAGTGTCAGTTTGGCCCACTCACCTCCATGCGATTGACCGGTGAACCTGGCACATACGACGACAACACTGATTACAATATAGCCATATCCAATCTACGCTACAACATCGTCGACGTTGGTGGCATGTTTTCTGGTGACGACAGCGCTTTTCCTGTTGTCCCTCCTACTCGCGACACGTGGGAATCCAACCAAGAGCTTTTCCCTCACTTGCAATTCAAGACCGAGACCGGGCTCTACGCCACCTTTTGTGGCTATTACGTTGGTGAAAAAGGAGCCGTTCGATGCCCCAAACCTCTCATCACCAAGTTGATGCTAGCCAAGGATGATGGCACTCTCTATGACAAAATAGCATCTTATGTCGCTGAGTTCTCGGTTGGCCATTCCTTAGGCGACGACATGTGGGAAGTCCTCCCCGTCGAACAAGTCTTGTACCAGAGTGCCTGATTCGATTTCATATGTCGGCACGCTCCCAGGGATATCAAACTGATTTTACGCCTTGGCGAAGCTCCCGAAGAGTCCATAGCCGCTTGGGACACCCCTGTCACCAGACCCATATTCGCCATGCTCAACCGCTCTCAGAGGATCCAATACTTGCGCCACAAATCAGAGAAGTTCGCTTCCTGGGCTGGTTCCTTCTTGCCATTTTAAATTGCTTCTTTCCTTCAACATTCATGCATCTTTCCATTTTCTTCCTTCCTTTTCTTTGGCTCAAACGAAAAGTATGCATTCCAACAACAGCGATTCTTGGCTCCTCCTGACTTACATTCTCTGGCGGAGCGTGCGACGACGATCCCCACCTCGATCTTTAGTGGACAGCCTAAACCTGGTTTGATTATTCCTTTCCAATTCACGCTCCACGACCACTTGGGTGAACATCATTTCCACACCCGCAATGCCGGCTCGAAGGACCATTGAAAGAAGAAAAAAAAATTTTAAATATAATTTTTTTTGCATCACCCACTGTAAACAATTTGTTTTTCTCGGGGTAACAGTTTTCTGGCCCCTACTGTAGTCTGCACCACATAAAAAAACATTGAATACGAAGTCGACATAAATTCTGCCAGACATTCATGCACCCATACTATAGTGAGAACATTTGCCAGAAAAATTACCGATGCCCGATACCGGTCGGGTACGTGAAACGAAATCAATACAAAAAAAAAAACTTGTTTTCCCATATACCACACGGATTATCTTGGTTCGCATGCTAACGCCGGCGATCACGATCAGGCCAGATGGCTTGTTGTTGCGATTCGCTGGTTGTGATTGGGCGAGACAGATCGCCTCATTGCTGGTGAGGAATTTTTTTGTGTGGACAATCATACGAGGTACCGTCGGCAAAGCACGCACGGGTGCATTCTGTGTTAATACATAGGTATGTGCGTAGGTACTTTTGGGTACCAGATAACTGGTCAACGGATTACCGCGCACGGTTGTGCGAAAGCAAAGGCGCAGAGGTCGATTACGACTGAAAAGAATAAAAGAACAATTCTGATTGGTGCAGAGCGGCATTTTAGATGCGAGTCGTGATAGAATCGACTTGGGGATTGGGTATCAGGAATTGATGCGAGTGGTCGAACGAATTTTTTTTAAGAGGGAATTGAATTAAAAGAAAGGACAAGAGTCAGTCAGTTTTGAGGAGCCGAGCAAATACCACCGGTGCTCGGGAGGTAGTTCTGCCATCGAGGCAAAGTGGAGAATTTATCGAGACAAAATTAAGTCAATTGAATTGAAGTGTTAACAGTACATCTGTAGGATGGTTTTCTTTATATAAAAACAAAAAAAAAAATGTAAAATTGCATCTTAATTTCGGTTATCACAGGCTACGCCTTGGCCACTGTACTACATTAAACGCGCTGACGGGAGTGGAGTGCTTTACACCTGGGTTGACCGTGAGGAATTAGTGCCCGTCACCGGCTTTCGCCAGTCCCCCTATTAAGAACAGTGACCCCCCCCCCCCCCCCCTAAAGCAACAATAAAAAAAAATGGAGGAAATGTGTAAATTCCTGTACGATGACTAGGGAAATGTGCTTTTTGCCCTATAAATCAGACCACACGAACGTGATGTAGCGCCAAGTCCCCCGTTAAAGTCATATAACGATAGTGAACGGTGTGCTAACGGTGATCGTGAACAAGGGTGATTAACCATCTAAACAAGCGTGGCCCTAGAGCCATACGCGTGTGAGGTAACCTCCATCAAAAAAAAATATAAAAAAAAAGAAATACAGAAAAAAAAGGGGGGAAAAAACTACATCTTAAGCTCCCAAGACCTAGTATCCGTGCTAATTAGTAACACTTTTACCCCCCACCCCCCACACCTTTCGTGTGAATTTTTTTCTTGGTTGACTTCCATGTCGCCTCATGAGGCGATGCCTCTCATCGTGCCAGCAGTGATGACGCCGTTATACCTCTACGGAAGCTGACTCAACATGCCGCTCCCAGACAAGGACACGTGACGTGAGCTAGTACATAAGAAAAGTATATTGTTTAGTGTATCAAAAGAAAAAAAAAACTAAATTTTTTTTTTTTATTAATATATATTGTGACACAAAGACAACCATAAATATTTTTGAGAAAAATCGATATCTTCTTCCTATCTGCTTGATTGTTTGATCCTATTATATTTATCATTAATATTCTCTTATCTCAACTAAGTATATTTTATTATTATCTAAGAATCATTGCTTGCAATTGATATTTATATTTAAAATAATCTTATTACTTTTATATATCTCAATTAATATTTATTTTATCTTATCCACTAGCCATAAGATCTTTATTATATATATTAATCATGTTTTTGCATATCTTATTCACATTATCTTTATTTTACACTGGCTGCATTTGCATTTCAGATCAGTTTAACCAGACAAGAATTGAGGATGGTTCTAATATCTTAAATATCATCCAGGGAGCAAACTTCAACACTCTCAATAATCATGGAGGTTTTCATGTTGTCAATCATGGTAAGGCTAACTGCCCGGTTTGCAATTCAAGTATCTCAGAAATCATTGAAATAATTAAGACTTTCTTTAAATCTAACATTACCGGACCTAATCCAGTCATATCTCAATCAGACATAACTTCCTACTCTTCCACAGAATTTAGTCCTGATTTTGAGTTTCTTGACCTTATAACTTTTAATACCTCTATGCGACCAGCTCTCATACAGGCCAGATCTGGAAAGTTGACGGTCTCTAGTCAAAATTCTCCTAGCTTGATGACTTCTGTAAGAAACCTAAAGCACCAGATTGATTCTTCCACCAGGCTTCGTTGTGAACTCACCTCAGTGCAGTCTGTTTTGACATGTGTGTCAGCTGCATTTTATGAAGATAGGTTCGACAAAGAGTTGGCATTAAGAAACTTGTATACTTTCATAGGGATGTACTTTAATGAATCCAGGACAAGATCCTCACATATTGGTAGAATTAAGAGAGCCATTGGTGTTTTAAATAGAAAATTAATGGCAATGATGTTTTACTGGCTGAAAACATGAATGATGGCTCTAGTATCACTTCTAATAAGCCTGATGAATATTCATTGGCTCAAAGATTTTCTGGAAAGCTATTAGATGACAAAAGCTATGGTTATCTGGATAGCTTAACAACTTTTTCACTTTTCAAAGTTGCATGTGAGCTCCCGAGGACATTCACTAAATTATCTGAGATTGAGTCTTCTGCTATTATAGTGCCACATTTTAGTAAGTCTTTAGAAGTCTGCTTTAACTCAAATCTTTGTCCTATTGGCTACTTGCTTAATGAGAAGAAATCTTGTGTTAAAGCCAATAGTAACATTTTAGTTGAAGATGATTTCAAATTTAAATCTCTGAGACTTAGCTCCATTATTGGTAGAGCTTCCACTTCACCCTTTCCTTGGGAAATCTTTGATGGAGAAATTTTGCATTATTGATGGAGTCAGAGTTAAGGATTGCAAAGGAAAACTTAAGCACTTAACTAAGGATTTTTCAGCAATACGAATTGGAGGCAGTTGGCAACTTGTATAAGGGAATGAGCTAATTTCTATGTCTCAAGACTATAAAGACCCTAGAAGTTATACATGCAATGGAACTGTAGCTTTGTCAACCATAGATTGTAAAGGAGATTCATTTTTCATCAAGGCATTTGGTGGAGGATCTGATAATTGCTACTGTTCAATAAATTTAGGATGGCAAGAGCTGGTTTTTAAAAATAAACATGGTGCTTCTCACATAGACGCATGGATGTCTTTTTCATGGAATGTTGTTGTAGAAGTCAAGAAAGTAATGGACTTGGAGTGTGCAGAATGCAAATTCACTTGTAATAATGGCATTGTTCCCTACTCTGTTAAAAAGAATCATGATTTGGCTAAAATTTGTTTCATGGACAATTGTGAGTTGTACTCCTTAGCTTCTCCATCTGGGGAATTGCGAATCAATTCTCTGAGATTCTTAAGCTCTGATTTGGATATTTTCCTGTATTCTAGTAAAAAGGATGGTTCATTCAGCTCCACCATTCATTGTGAGACAAAAAGTGCTGGTCAACTAATACCTTGCACATTTTGCATGGAAAGAATTCCCAATTATCATTGTGCTGACTTACTCACATTCACTATTTATTTACACTCTGTTATTGATTTTGTTATATGTACTCCTTTCTCTATGTATTAAGATACTGAAAATGTTAAGAATTCTTTTTGTTGGATTCTTTACTTCCTGTGTTTTTGTAATTAAGTTCTTCAGATATATAGGAAAGTAATGCTATGGTTTTTGCTATACAAGAGTCAAGATAAGTTATGACAGAGTTGTGGAGTTGGATAAGGAGGGTTTATGGGATTCACCTCCTAGGGACCTTCAATCAACTCCTCCTTCCTATGTTAAGATAGAGGATGGTGATGATTCCGATCATGAATCAGAAATCCGCTTGAATCGAGCCTCTGTTAGTTGGCAGAGGGATAGATCATACACTCCAGGTCGAGCAACAGTTGGTCCTTCAAGGGTTAGAATGCCTAGCCTTTCATTGATGTTCGTCCTCTTAGTTGTTCTGCCCTTGGTCCTGTCTTGTTCCGACACAGGCACAATAAGCACACAGGAAATATCTTGTTCAGAAAATATGGACAATATAGCATGCATCACCAATTTTAACATGATGCTAACAGTGGCTCCAATTGGTCAGTATTCTTGCATTCAGGCTAAAAGTGTTGATGGAACAGCAATTATGTCCATTCGGATCAAGACAAAAGCAATCAGACTCCAATGCAACAAAAGGTCTTTGTACTTTAGTTATGTAACAAAACCTGTGATCAATAAAGTCTATCGCTGTGGATCAGCAGGGTCTTGTTCTTCTGTGGTTTGTAATGGCAATGATACCGGGATATTTGAAAGAGAATTAAACACTAAGTATTCTAAAGTTTCAGGAATTATTGGTTGCATGTTGGTGTTAGGTTTTTGGGGAAATGGATGCTTCCTGGCTGATTCAGCTGTGTCTTTTATAGAGTTTCACTGCCCAATGAAGATAATGGTGAATTTTATGAACATATTATATGTATGTAGGATTGAGATGACGACAAAAGACGAGACGAACAGCTGCATTTCCATCGCTATATGTTGTGCAGCAGACCGTAAACAACAAGACGATTAGAGGACGTATGCACCTACCAGAACGTTAACCCAAAAGGGCAAAACAAACACAAGACGAACAGATGCACTTGTTGTGCAGCAGACCATAAACAACAAGACGACTAGAGAACGTACGTACCTACCAGAATGTTAACCCAAAAGGGCAAAACAAACATAAGACGAACAGTTACACATCCATCGCGAGATGTTGTGCAGCAGACCATAAACAACAAGACGACCAGAGATACATACGACGTACACAAGTAGACCTTAAACAATAACCGAGATACATACGACGTACATGGTACATAAGCAGACCTTAACCAATGATAGATACATACGACGTACGCCGGCAGACCTAAGTAGAGGACGATTTAGTTCAGTATCGAGCAGTTGACATTAATCAATTGGAGAAGGTGGTCGTGAGTTATTTCATTCTCTAAAGTAAAATATAAACTCAGTAGAAGTAAATAAAGAAGTAAAATTAATACCAATAGTAAAAGTGTTAAAATAAGTATAAAGGAAAATGTAATTATTCACCATTAAGTGATTGCGTGTCAGTAGAAATAAGTAAAGAAGTAAAATTAATACAAATAGTATAAGTGCTAAAGTAAGAATAAAGGAAAATATAATTATTCGCCGTTAAGTGATTTTGTGTTTTATTGCAACGAGGAAGAAGTTACCAATCTGTAAGGAACCCTACAGATTATGGGGGCTCAGCCGGAATGGTGAAGAAGAAAATTTTTTAACTAAAAAAAAATAGTGCTAATTGAAAAATGACTGGTCGTGTTGAAGAAGAAATTTTTAACTAAAAAATAGTGCTAATTGAAAAATGACCGGTCGTGTTGAAGAAGAAATTTTTAACTAAAAATAGTGCTAATTGAAAAATGACTGGTCGTGTTGAAGAAGAAATTTTTAACTAAAAAATAGTGCCAATTGAAAAATGACTGGTCGTGGTGAAGAAGAAAATTTTAACTAAAAAGTGTATTAGTTGAAAAATGACTGGTCGTGATTAAGAAGTGAAAAATAATTGTGTCGCCGTTGTTTGCTCCAACGAGGAAGCCGAATGAAAACGACGAAAGCGGAAGACGAAAGAAGAAGACGACATCGGTAGCTGGTTGCAGAAATATTGTATTAGTAATTATATAAATAATATTTTATTTTTATATTTTGTCTTTATAAAATTTCAAACATTTTTAATACATACATATTCATCAAAATATTTATTATTATATTGGTTATAAAAGTCAAATATTGTTAGTATTGAAGACCGTTTAGAATGGATGCAAATCGCATATTGGGGATGACGGTGGAGGAGTTGAAAATTCAACTTAGGGAAGTAGGGTTGACAGTGACGGGCAACAAACATGAACTGCAACAGCGACTGATACTTTTTTATGACGACGTAGGTGACAGTAATTCGGTACACACGATTCACGAGGAGGAAGAAATAGAATCACCAGGTAGTGGCGGGGGTGCGCAACGGCACGAAGGATCAAATCCGATGTCGAGGGATGAGCCACCAAGCACATTCACATTTAAAGACATTGAGGAGAGCATATCGCCGTTTTCTGGTGAATCATCACAAAATGTAGACGGCTGGATTACAGAATTCGAAGGCGCATGTTCGATCTTGCGATTCAACAGGTTGCAGAGATTTATTTACGGTCGAAGGATGATAGTAGGCGCGGCAAAATTATTCGCGCAGGGAGAGACGGGCATATCATGTTGGGAAACGTTAAAGGAAGCGCTGAGGAAGGAATTTAAGGTTGAAGTAAATTCCGCAGAAGTCCATAGACAGCTGAGAAGTCGCCGAAAGCAGCCGGGAGAGACAACGAGAGAATATTTGTATAAGATGATACAAATCGCCAAGCCAATAGGGATAGACGAGTTTTCCCTAATTGAATATGTCATAGCTGGCCTGAAGGACGAGAAGGTAAACAAAATATTACTGTACGAAGCAACGACAATAGAGGAACTGAAGGGGAAGATTAAGATATACGAGCGTGTGAAGCAGCAATCGGCAGATAGTTCTACAAAGCTTTTACCGACAACTTCTTCGATTAAACATGAGCCAGCCGTAGTAAAAAAGGAATGGCTGAGGAAATGTTTTAAATGCGGGGACCCCAATCATTTCTCTAAGTCATGTCCCAAGGGTTATAAATGTCTCAGGTGTGGGCAGATGGGACATAGGTCGTTCGAATGCGGAAAGTAATCCGAAGATGAGACGAAGGCCAAAGCGCAATTTGGCAGTAGAACGGTACACCTCATGAAAGACATCATGGTGAACGGAATGGAGATGACGGCATTGGTAGACACAGGATGCGACTTGTCACTTTTAAGGCATGATCTATTATTACGGTTTCCAGACGTAGATCTAATTCAACAGCCTACTGTTCTGACAGGGTTGGGGAATAAGGAGGTGAGAACGCTGGGGTGCTTCGATACAACGGTGGTAATAGATGAGAACCAGTTCTCGGTTAGGTTGCATGTCGTGCGTGAACGCGACATGTTATTTTCCATGATTATTGGGGTAGATGTGATTAGTCAGGCATCGGTCACCATTAAGGACAACGATGTCCAATTTAGACGAATTGAGGAAGAAGTGGTAGTAGCAGAGACATCAGTTAGGACAGATGTCTGTAAGGTGACATTAGATGACGATGTCCAATTTAGACGAATTGAGAAACAAGTGGTAGTAGCAGAGACATCAGTTAAGACAGATGTCTGTAAGGTGACGTTAGACGACGATGTTCATGAAGATGATCCGGAACTAGGAGACGAAGCGGTAGAAATCGAGGAGGGGGCTGTATCAAGGATTTTAAGAAGGCAGCGGGAAGACGTCCCAACGCGAGGGTCAATCCAAGGATTAACAGCAAGGCCGAGTACAAATTCGGTAGAAGAGCTGCATGGCGAATTTGGAGCTATGTGTGCTATGGCAATGGATGAAGATGAATCCATGCCTGCAGTCGATTTAAACCACTTACCGGAGAATTTGAGGATGCGGATTTTAAAGATAATGGAGACGTATAATCCGAGGGCAGATGAACCATCACCGATCACCATGAAGATTATTTTGAAAGACGAAACACCACTGTTTGAAAGAGCAAGAAGGGTATCCGTGCAGGAAAAAGACGAAATAGAGAGGCAGGTTACCGAGTGGATGAGGAAGGGTATAATTCAGGAAAGCAAGTCTGAATTCGCTTCGCCTGTAGTGTTGGTCTCCAAGAAAAATGGAGAGAAGAGGATGTGTTGTGATTATCGACGGATAAATGCAAGAATGGTAAAGGATCATTTCCCTATGCCTATGATGGACGACGTGATTGAGCAATTACAACAGGGATTGGTTTTTACGACTCTTGATCTAGTGAATGGGTTTTTCCATGTTCCAGTTGACGCGGAGTCGAGGAAATACACTTCGTTCATAGTTCATAACGGTCAGTTTGAGTTTAGGAAGGTCCCTTTTGGAATATGCAACTCGCCAGCAGTTTTCACAAGGTTTATCATGACAATTCTGAGACCATTGATCAGTGAAGGCGTGGTCCAAGCATATATGGACGATGTGATAATACCGGCGAGAGATAACGAGGAAGCTATGTCACGATTGGATAGGGTGCTTGAAGTGGCAAGCAAGAATGGACTAGACATAAATTGGCAAAAGTGTCAATTCCTGAAGCGGAAGATCACTTTCTTGGGATATGTGATAGAGAATGGAACGATTCGACCGTCTGAAGAGAAGACGAATGCTGTAAAAAACTACCCGTTACCGAGGGACAAGAAGTCACTTCAAAGATTTCTTGGCCTAACATCGTATTTTCGGAGATTCGTGGAGGGCTACGCGGCAAGGGCAAAACCCCTCAGTGATTTATTACGGAAGAACGTTACATTCTTGATGAGAGACGAGCAGTGTGAAGCTTTCGATTGGTTGAAGTGCGCGCTGACTAGGTCACCAGTCCTCAAACTGTTTGACCCAAAGGCCGTTACCGAAATTCATACAGATGCTAGCAAATTTGGATACGGAGCAGTGCTGCTGCAGAAGGACAATGACGATCAAGAACTGCATCCAGTGCAATTCATGAGCCGCAAGACAAGTCCACAGGAGGAGAGGTATCACTCATATGAGTTGGAAGTCTTGGCGATAGTAGGGGCACTTAGAAAGTGGAGAGTATATTGCATAGGTCAACATGTGAAGATCGTTACCGATTGCAACGCTTTCGCAATGACGATGAACAAAAAGGAGGTACCATTAAGAGTGACAAGATGGGCGATGTTCTTACAAGACTACGATTATGAAGTGGTGCATCGAAGCGGCACCAAGATGCGACATGTCGACGCATTGAGTCGAGTAGGAATGCTCATCGTTGGTACATTGACTTACAGAATAAGGGAAGCGCAATCGCAGGATGAATACTTGAGTCATAGCCGAAGTTTTGAAGCAAAAGCAATATGAAGACTATTTCATTAAAAATGGCATCGTGTGCAAGGACTCTATCTTGGAGCTGGTCGCTATACCATCCTCCATGGAAGATGAAATCATTAGGATGGTCCATAAGGAAGGTCACTTCGCCGCTAAAAAGACTCAAGAGATACTGGAGAAGACGTATTTCATTCGCGATGCTAAGACCAAAATCATGAGGGTTATCAAGAACTGTATCGAGTGTATATTGGCGGAGAGGAAGAGCGGTAAACCAGAGGGATGGTTGACTCCGATAGATAAGGGAAGTTTTCCGCTGGAGACGTATCACATTGACCACATAGGACCAATGGAGGACACTAAGAAGAAATACAATCACATTTTAGTGATTGTCGACGCTTTTTCTAAATTCGTGTGGCTGTACCCAACCAAGAGTACAACTACAGAAGAGGTTTTGGAAAAACTTAGGAAGCAAGCTGCTGTTTTTGGGAACCCAAAAAGGATTATTTCGGATCGAGGGACGGCATTTACCTCGAACGCATTCGAGGAATACTGCAAGGACCAAGAGATAGTATATCTGATGATCACAACAGGGGTACCGAGAGGAAACGGCCAGGTGGAACGGGTGAACAGAATCCTAGTACCACTTTTGACAAAGATGACGTTAGAAGACCCAGGACTGTGGTATAAGAATGTGGACAAGGCGCAACAGATTATAAATAATACACCTCCGAGAAGTACGATGGTCGCACCTTTCAAAATTTTGACCGGACTAGACATGAAAGTAAGAGAGTTGCCAGACATCCAAGAGATACTCCGCGAAGAGGTCTACGAGGAATTAGCAACGGAAAGAAGGCAAATACGGGACGAAGCCAAAGCTAACATCGAAAGTATCCAACGAGAGAATTACCGATATAACCTTAGAAAACGGAAGGAAGCGTTAACATATAAGGTAAAAGATTTAGTGGCTGTACGGAGAACCCAATTCGGGCCGGGATTGAAACTAAAGCCCAAATATTTTGGACCGTACCGAGTGGTGAGGACGTGCAAACATGACCGCTATGAAGTAGAGAAAGTTGGTGATCATGCCGGGCCGGGGCGTACAACCGCTGCTGCCGATGGTATGAAACCTTGGGTGAAGTCATTCGGGGCGAATGACAAGTCAGGATAGCCGAATGTAGGATTGAGATGACGACAAAAGACGAGACGAACAGCTGCATTTCCATCGCTATATGTTGTGCAGCAGACCGTAAACAACAAGACGATTAGAGGACGTATGCACCTACCAGAACGTTAACCCAAAAGGGCAAAACAAACACAAGACGAACAGATGCACTTGTTGTGCAGCAGACCATAAACAACAAGACGACTAGAGAACGTACGTACCTACCAGAATGTTAACCCAAAAGGGCAAAACAAACATAAGACGAACAGTTACACATCCATCGCGAGATGTTGTGCAGCAGACCATAAACAACAAGACGACCAGAGATACATACGACGTACACAAGTAGACCTTAAACAATAACCGAGATACATACGACGTACATGGTACATAAGCAGACCTTAACCAATGATAGATACAAACGACGTACGCCGGCAGACCTAAGTAGAGGACGATTTAGTTCAGTATCGAGCAGTTGACATTAATCAATTGGAGAAGGTGGTCGTGAGTTATTTCTTTCTCTAAAGTAAAATATAAACTCAGTAGAAGTAAATAAAGAAGTAAAATTAATACCAATAGTAAAAGTGTTAAAATAAGTATAAAGGAAAATGTAATTATTCACCATTAAGTGATTGCGTGTCAGTAGAAATAAGTAAAGAAGTAAAATTAATACAAATAGTATAAGTGCTAAAGTAAGAATAAAGGAAAATATAATTATTCGCCGTTAAGTGATTTTGTGTTTTATTGCAACGAGGAAGAAGTTACCAATCTGTAAGGAACCCTACATGTATATTATACCCTAAATATTTTTGAGAAAAATCGATATCTTCTTCCTATCTGCTTGATTGTTTGATCCTATTATATTTATCATTAATATTCTCTTATCTCAACTAAGTATATTTTATTATTATCTATTGCTTGCAATTGATATTTATATTTAAAATAATCTTATTACTTTTATATATCTCAATTAATATTTCATTTTATCCACTAGCCATAAGATCTTTATTATATATATTAATCATGTTTTTGCATATCTTATTCACAATATCTTTATTTTACACTGGCTGCATTTGCATTTCAGATCAGTTTAACCAGACAAGAATTGAGGATGGTTCTAATATCTTAAATATCATCCAGGGAGGAAACTTCAACACTCTCCATAATCATGGAGGTTTTCATGTTGTCAATCATGGTAAGGCTATCTGCCCGGTTTGCAATTCAAGTATCACAGAAATCATTGAAATAATTAAGACTTTCTTTAAATCTAACATTACCGGACCTAATCCAGTCATATCTCAATCAGACATAACTTCCTACTCTTCCACAGAATTTAGTCCTGATTTTGAGTTGCTTGACCTTATAACTTTTAATACCTCTATGCGACCAGCTCTCATACAGGCCAGATCTGGAAAATTGACGGTCTCTAGTCAAAATTCTCCTAGCTTGATGACTTCTGTAAGAAACCTAAAGCACCAGATTGATTCTTCCACCAGGCTCGTTGTGAACTCACCTCAGTGCAGTCTGTTTTGACATGTGTGTCAGCTGCATTTTATGAAGATGGGTTCGACAAAGAGTTGGCATTAAGAAATTTGTATATGGATGTCTTTTTCATGGAATGTTGTTGTAGAAGTCAAGAAAGTAATGGACTTGGAGTGTGCAGAATGCAAATTCACTTGTAATAATGGCATTGTTACCTACTCTGTTAAAAAGAATCATGATTTGGCTAAAATTTGCTTCATGGACAATTGTGAGTTGTACTCCTTAGCTTCTCCATCTGGGGAATTGCGAATCAATTCTCTGAGATTCTTAAGCTCTGATTTGGATATTTTCCTGTATTCTAGTAAAAAGGATGGTTCATTCAGCTCCACCATTCATTGTGAGACAAAAAGTGCTGGTCAACTAATACCTTGCACATTTTGCATGGAAAGAATTCCCAATTATCATTGTGCTGACTTACTCACATTCACTATTTATTTACACTCTGTTATTGATTTTGTTATATGTACTCCTTTCTCTATGTATTAAGATACTGAAAATGTTAAGAATTCTTTTTGTTGGATTCTTTACTTCCTGTGTTTTTGTAATTAAGTTCTTCAGATATATAGGAAAGAAATGCTATGGTTTTTGCTATACAAGAGTCAAGATAAGTTATGACAGAGTTGTGGAGTTGGATAAGGAGGGTTTATGGGATTCACCTCCTAGGGACCTTCAATCAACTCCTCCTTCCTATGTTAAGATAGAGGATGGTGATGATTCCGATCATGAATCAGAAATCCGCTTGAATCGAGCCTCTGTTAGTTGGCAGAGGGATATATCATACACTCCAGGTCGAGCAACAGTTGGTCCTTCAAGGGTTAGAATGCCTAGCCTTTCATTGATGTTCGTCCTCTTAGTTGTTCTGCCCTTGGTCCTGTCTTGTTCCGACACAGGCACAATAAGCACACAGGAAATATCTTGTTCAGAAAATATGGACAATATAGCATGCATCACCAATTTTAACATGATGCTAACAGTGGCTCCAATTGGTCAGTATTCTTGCATTCAGGCTAAAAGTGTTGATGGAACAGCAATTATGTCCATTCGGATCAAGACAAAAGCAATCAGACTCCAATGCAACAAAAGGTCTTTGTACTTTAGTTATGTAACAAAACCTGTGATCAATAAAGTCTATCGCTGTGGATCAGCAGGGTCTTGTTCTTCTGTGGTTTGTAATGGCAATGATACCGGGATATTTGAAAGAGAATTAAACACTAAGTATTCTAAAGTTTCAGGAATTATTGGTTGCATGTTGGTGTTAGGTTTTTGGGGAAATGGATGCTTTCTGGCTGATTCAGCTGTGTCTTTTATAGAGTTTCACTGCCCAATGAAGATAATGGTGAATTTTATGAACATATTATATGTATATTATACCCTAAATATTTTTGAGAAAAATCGATATCTTCTTCCTATCTGCTTGATTGTTTGATCCTATTATATTTATCATTAATATTCTCTTATCTCAACTAAGTATATTTTATTATTTTCTATTGCTTGCAATTGATATTTATATTTAAAATAATCTTATTACTTTTATATATCTCAATTAATATTTCATTTTATCCACTAGCCATAAGATCTTTATTATATATATTAATCATGTTTTTGCATATCTTATTCACATTATCTTTATTTTACACTGGCTGCATTTGCATTTCAGATCAGTTTAACCAGACAAGTATTGAGGATGGTTCTAATATCATCCAGGGAGCAAACTTCAACACTCTCAATAATCATGGAGGTTTTCATGTTGTCAATCATGGTAAGGCTATCTGCCCGGTTTGCAATTCAAGTATCACAGAAATCATTGAAATAATTAAGACTTTCTTTAAATCTAACATTACCGAACCTAATCCAGTCATATCTCAATCAGACATAACTTCCTACTCTACCACAGAATTTAGTCCTGATTTTGAGTTTCTTGACCTTATAACTTTTAATACCTCTATGCGACCAGCTCTCATACAGGCCAGATCTGGAAAGTTGACGGTCTCTAGTCAAAATTCTCCTAGCTTGATGACTTCTGTAAGAAACCTAAAGCACCAGATTGATTCTTCCACCAGGCTTCCTTGTGAACTCACCTCAGTGCAGTCTGTTTTGACATGTGTGTCAGCTGCATTTTATGAAGATGGGTTCGACAAAGAGTTGGCATTAAGAAATTTGTATATGGATCTCTTTTTCATGGAATGTTGTTGTAGAAGTCAAGAAAGTAATGGACTTGAAGTGTGCAGAATGCAAATTCACTTGTAATAATGGCATTGTTACCTACTATGTTAAAAAGAATCATGATTTGGCTAAAATTTGCTTCATGGACAATTGTGAGTTGTACTCCTTAGCTTCTCCATCTGGGGAATTGCGAATCAATTCTCTGAGATTCTTAAGCTCTGATTTGGATTTTTACCTGTATTCTAGTAAAAAGGATGGTTCTTTCAGCTCCACCATTCATTGTGAGACAAAAAGTGACAATTATCATTGTGCTGACTTACTCACATTCATTATTTACACTCTGTTATTGATTTTGTTATATGTACTCCTTTCTCTATGTATTAAGATACTGAAAATGTTAAGAATTCTTTTTGTTGGATTCTTTACTTCCTGTGTTTTTGTAATTAATATATATATGATATATAGGAAAGAAATGCTATGGTTTTTGCTATACAAGAGTCAAGATAAGTTATGACAGAGTTGTGGAGTTGGATAAGGAGGGTTTATGGGATTCACCTCCTAGGGACCTTCAATCAACTCCTCCTTCCTATGTTAAGATAGAGGATGGTGATGATTCCGATCATGAATCAGAAATCCGCTTGAATCGAGCCTCTGTAAGTTGGCAGAGGGATAGATCATACACTCCAGGTCGAGCAACAGTTGGTCCTTCAAGGGCTAGAATGCCTAGCCTTTCATTGATGTTCGTCCTCTAGTTGTTCCGCCCTTGGTCCTGTCTTGTTCCGACACAGGCACAATTAGCACACAGGAAATTTCTTGTTCAGAAAATATGGACAATATAGCATGCATCACCAATTTTAACATGATGCTAACAGTGGCTCCAATTGGTCAGTATTCTTGCATTCAGGCTAAAAGTGTTGATGGAACAGCAATTATGTCCATTCGGATCAAGACAAAAGCAATCAGACTCCAATGCAACAAAAGGTCTTTGTACTTTAGTTATGTAACAAAACCTGTGATCAATAAAGTCTATCGCTGTGGATCAGCAGGGTCTTGTTCTTCTGTGGTTTGTAATGGCAATGATACAGGGATATTTGAAAGAGAATTAAACACTAAGTATTCTGAAGTTTCAGGAATTATTGGTTGCAAGTTGGTGTCAGGCTTTTGGGGAAATGGATGCTTCCTGGCTGATTCAGCTTGTGTCTTTTATAGAGTTGCACTGCCCAATGAAGATAATGGTGAATTTTATGAACATATTATATATTGTGACACAAAGACAACCCTAAATATTTTTGAGAAAAATCGATATCTTCTTCCTATCTGCTTGATTGTTTGATCCTATTATATTTATCATTAATATTCTCTTATCTCAAATAAGTATATTTTATTATTATCTAAGAATCATTGCTTGCAATTGATATTTATATATAAAATAATCTTATTACTTTTATATATCTCAATTAATATTTCATTTTATCCACTAGCCATAAGATCTTTATTATATATATTAATCATGTTTTTGCATATCTTATTCACATTATCTTTATTTTACACTGGCTGCATTTGCATTTCAGATCAGTTTAACCAGACAAGAATTGAGGATGGTTCTAATATCTTAAATATCATCCAGGGAGCAAACTTCAACACTCTCAATAATCATGGAGGTTTTCATGTTGTCAATCATGGTAAGGCTAACTGCCCGGTTTGCAATTCAAGTACCACAGAAATCATTGAAATAATTAAGACTTTCTTTAAATCTAACATTACCGGACCTAATCCAGTCATATCTCAATCAGACATAACTTCCTACTCTTCCACAGAATTTAGTCCTGATTTTGAGTTTCTTGACCTTATAACTTTTAATACCTCTATGCGACCAGCTCTCATACAGGCCAGATCTGGAAAATTGACGGTCTCTAGTCAAAATTCTCCTAGCTTGATGCCTTCTGTAAGAAACCTAAAGCACCAGATTGATTCTTCCACCAGGCTTCGTTGTGAACTCACCTCAGTGCAGTCTGTTTTGACATGTGTGTTAGAGAATTCTGTGTAACAAAGGATCGACGTATTTCTGCACTATTCACTCTCTGCGAAGGAAAGTGAATTCGTCCGTACCTCGTTGTAAGGAAGGATGAAGAAAAAGGAGTCTGCGATCGCATTCGATCTTGTGAGTTCGTGGCGATAGGAAGTGGTATTGCGATCCACCGCAGATAATTTTTGAAAAATATCATCAGAAGTGGGATTAGCCCAATGTCCAAACAACAAAGTTAAATTCAAGAAAACAAAACAATAATATCCTGTCCTGCGGGACGTTGAAAGATCCTTAAATTTAAAAAAGGTCCATTTGACCTGCGCTTGTTTCGCTGTGGAGTGCGCGTGTGTGATTTTCGCGGTAAAACCACCATACCCTTTGTGTCGACAACAGTCTCGTGATTTAATTGTTCGAGTACTAAAAAATGAAAATTCAAGAGAACAAAACAATAATTTCCTGTCCTGCGCGACGTTGAAAGATCCTTAAATCGAAAAAAGGTCCATTTGACCTGCGCTTGTTTTTCTGTGGAGTGCGCGTGTGTGTCCTTCGGGAGAAAACCACCATACCGTATGTGTCGATAAGAGTCTTGAAATTTTATTGTTCGAGTATACAAAAAGAAAAAAAAGTGTTCGGCGTCACATCAGTCCTGTTATCTTTCTGTCGATTCACATTCTTGTTATTGTGTGCGAGTGCTGTGCAACCGAAGGCTGAATAATCTGACCCTTTTCACTGTTGAATTTTTTTTTTTGATTTAAAACTATAGTGTCCGTGTGAGTACAACGGAAACAAAAGGGTCAAGTCTGAACCTTATTTTAACTGCATAGCTGTCGTATTCTTTGGGTGAGTTATTTACTTTTCCTTTTTGTATCATTTGCCATTTTGTGATAACAATGCTGCACGGGACAAGTGTTGATGGTGCAGATGGACAAACTGGTGCTGCTAAAGAGGAGCAGTTAATAATAACAGTTGACGCCATAAATAAAATCTTGAAGGCGTCACAGCAACAAACAAAAGAAGATTCGGTTGGGTTCCCTTGCTTTGACCCTGACCATTCAAGAGTGGATGTAGATAGGTGGTGCAAGGATATTCAGGCCAGGGTCATTCGAGATAGCCTACACGACTATGACATAATCCCAAGAATTAGAGCTGCATTAATAGGTAGGGGAAAAGAATGGTATGAAAAACATGGCTACCAAATTTACTCCTGTGCGGACCTTAAAGCGTCTTTAGTTCATACGTTCTCGAGTGGATCGAACATAGTTGAGCAGCTACGTAACGTTGCGAATATTGAAAGCGAAGCGTGTTCATCATATGCTGATTTTGTAATGGAGAAAGTGGCACAAATTAATCGACTGCCTTTCAATATACCGGAGGACAAAATAGTGCGGATTATTGTAGGATGTATCTCCGACATAAGGTTGAGAAATTCACTAACCTTTGTCATGCCCAAAACTATCCATGATCTAACTGAGCACTTGTCATCAATTCGTGAATGTCCAAAAAAAAAATTCAAAGCGTTGACTCGGGGAGAAGTTCTAATAACGTCTTTATCCCTTCCAAACGTCCTCGTCTCGAAAATGACAAACGATGTTTCGGCTGCGGGTTAGCGGGGCACTTAAGGGCAAACTGCTCAAAATTTAACTCTCCCTCTACCAGCATACAAACTTCAACTGAGTCTGGGCAAAGAAAAAAGATAGTATCAAAGTGCTCATTTTGCGGAAAACTTGGACACCGGGAAGAAATTTGTTGGGTAAAGCAAAGGTTAGACCATAAGAAAGTTGGTTTGTGCAGTGATACTGCTAAACCGAATAATACAACCTCGGTTACCATTTATGGAAAATGCTATCGCTGTATTTTGGATACAGGTTCTGACTGTTCTTTAATGAGGGCGGATATCGCAAATGCAATAGCTACAAACAAAATCCAACACCATATTGCTGTTCAGGGAATCGCTAAAAATCCAGTAATATTAACCGAAAAAGTAGTTTTGCTTGTATCTTTCGCGACGGTGGAAGTCAGCGTATCATTTCACATAATTGATCACTCCTATTGAAATTGTGATTGGACGAGATATTCTTAATGATCCTTCGCTAGAAATACGAATGGATATTGACGGTTCTTCCCTTTTGAGAAAGAAAATTCCAAATTTTACGGCGAATATTTTGAAGATCGAACACTCGCCAGAACATCAGACAATGCTTAACAAAATCTTAAATAAATTCTCTAAATATTTCATTGATGGCTACCCAAGTGTAGAAGTAAAAACAGGATCACTTAACATTCGTCTGGAAAAAGAGACCGTTGTTAATTATAGACCATATCGTATGGCGCTCTCTGAAAGGAATATTTTAAAAGACATAATCAACGAGTTAAAAGCCCATTACATTATTAGAGACAGTAACTCTTCGTTTGCTAGTCCAATTGTTTTGGTATCTAAGAAAAATGGACAACACAGGATGTGCGTTGACTATCGAGCCCTCAACCGAATCACTATAAAAGATAGATATCCTTTGCCGAGAATTGAGGATCAGCTTGATCAACTTTCTCAAAATAAAATTTTTACATCGTTGGATATGGCTTCCGGCTTCCATCAAATCCCCATAGAAAGCAACTCGATACATAAAACAGCTTTTGTTACCCCGGATGGGCAGTTTGAATATTTGCGTATGCCTTTCGGACTGGCTAACGCTCCTTCGGTGTTTCAGCGCGCTATTAACAAGGCACTAGGCTCTCTGAAGGACACGATTGCATTGGTGTACTTGGACGATATACTCATTCCTTCAAAAAATGTTCTTGGAAGAGAAATTTCAGCCGAAGGTATACGGCCTGGCAAATCGAAAATCAGCTCCCTGGAAAAGTCACCTATACCTCAGACCGTAAAAGAAGTCAGAAAGTTCATGGGGCTCGCTAGTTATTTCAGAAATTTTGTACCAGAATTTGCAACCAAAACAAAATGCATTACTGCACTAACTAAAAATGAAATAAAATTTGAATGAACGAAGCCAGACAGCATATAATAAATCAGCTAATAAAGAGACCACTGCTTGTCATTTTTAACCCGGATTTACCCACCGAACTACATACCGATGCAAGTGCGATTGGATATGGAGCTATTCTCTTCCAACGAATAGATACTGAGCTTCATGTAGTTGCATACTACAGCCAAGCAACAAAACCATATGAAGCCAAGCTATGAACTGGAAACGCTTGCTGTGGTAAATGCAATAAAGCATTTCCGAACATACTTACTTGGAATTCAATTCACCCTTGTCACAGACTGTAATGCTCTTAAAGCCACCAAGGATAAAAAGGATCTATTACCACGAATTGCTAGGCGGTGGATTTATTTACAAGACTTTAGTTTTACCATATTGTACAGAAAAGGAAATTCTATGCAGCACGCAGATTACTTTCGCAGAAATATTCCAGTCAGGACTTGCAACCATCTAAATAGCCTGTCGAAGAACTGGTTACAAATTGAACAGTCTTTTGATCCTGATATTGCCGAAATCTTCGATAGATTAAAGGAAAATGATGGAAATACAACATTCAACTACATGATGAAAAACTATTTATTATATCGAATAACAAAAGATGGAGAAAAGCTTTTTGTTCCAAAGCGATGTCGATTGGCTTTAATGCGGCGGTTTCATGAAGACAATTGTCATATAGGATGGGATAAAACACTAACAAAGATGCGAACACATTTCTTGATGCCATCAATGACTAGAAACGTTCGTAAATTTGTGGAATCTTGTGTGATTTGTTTAGTAGCCAAAAGACCATCAGGAAAAGAAGCCAGTTCCTTTTCATACAATTCATGCTGACTGTATGGGACCATTTCATGGAAAGGACAAGAGCGATGGTCGGTATCTCTTGGTTATATTGGATGCGTTTACAAAATTCTTACTGCTTTTGCCATGTAAATCCTTAAAAGCAGAAGAAACTGTTCGTCATTTGGCTGACTTCATAATGCTATTCGGGGTACCATGCAGAATTATTAGTGATAAGGGAACAAATTTCACGAGCATTGATTTTAGCAACATTTGTAAATCGTATGGTATTGAACACCATACCATTGCTCCTGGGACAAGTCGAGCCATTGGGCAAGTGGAGCGTTATGTGGATTCCATTGCCAATTTGTTGCGAACGAACATAGAAGTAAACATTGAGTGGACGAGTTATGTCAGCCGTGTTCAACTCGCATTATATACGACTGTTAATAAAACTACTGGGTTGTCACCATTAAAGATTTTGACAGGTGTTGATGGAAGAACGCCGGAAGTCAGTGCTATGCTTGCTCAATTAAATATAGAGCCTGAATACGAAGACATCAGTTCCATACGTGCTCTGGCGGATGATCGCATCCAAGAAAATGCTTTGAGAATGAAAACGAGATTTGACAAGGGCAAGTGCTTTCCAACGCGTTTGGAAATTGGAACCCAGGTAGTTTACAAAAGTCCTCAGATACGTAAGTCCAAGTTAGAGGTACATTTTCGAGGACCGTATGAAATTGTCGGAATATTGGGGAACGATCGGTACAAGATAAAAAAAAGTGGAGGTAGAACTGTCGTCGTTGCTGCCAGGGAGTTAATTCGCCCTATTGCGCTGGAAGAGGATATGTCAGCTAAAAGTGAAACAGGTTAATATTTCAAAAAAAAATATATTTAAGTTTTAAATTATAGACAAGCTAAAAATTGCCTCTGAGCTATGTAGTAACTTTTGTTTTGAATTATAGACAAGCAAGAAAAAATTGCCTCTGAGCTATGTAGTAACTTTTGTTTTCAATCATGGACAAGCTAAAAATTGCCTCTGAGCTATGTAGTAACTTTTGTTTTAAACTATAGACAAGCTAAAAATTGCCTCTGAGCTATATAGTTACTTTTGTTTTAAATTATAGACAAGCTAAAAATTGCCTCTGAGCTTCGTAGCTACTTTGTTCTAAGATCATAGATAGGCTCAAGATTGCCTATGAGCTATGATCTTTTTCAAGATTGATTAAGTCTACATCGTAACTGTTTGTAGTTAGTACCTACCTATGACTGGGATGATTAAAGCTAATAAGCTCAATTTTTTACAGGGTTCTGAAATGTCGGATGAATGACCTTATAGACAGAGAAAGTCAGAAATGCAACGAGAAGGAGGAATAAGAAGAGGATTGAGTTGAGAAATGCAATGAAATGAGAAAATAATCAATATGAGGGTTATTAATTGTCTTATCTTTGAATACAATAAATACTTCAATTATGTTTGTTACTAGTAAAGCTTTTAATTCATCAAGAGTGATGAACTTGCAGGATGGCCGTGTTAGAGAATTCAGTGTAACAAAGGATCGAAGTATTTCTGCACTATTCACTCTCTGCGAAAGAAAGTGAATTCGTCCGTACCTCGTTGTAAGGAAGGATGAAGAAAAAAGGAGTCTGCGATCGCATTCGATCTTGTGAGTTCGTGGCGATAGGAAGTGGTATTGCGATCCACCGCAGATAATTTTTGAAAAATATCATGTGTGTCAGCTGCATTTTATGAAGATGGGTTCGACAAAGAGTTGGCATTAAGAAATTTGTATATGGATCTCTTTTTCATGGAATGTTGTTGTAGAAGTCAAGAAAGTAATGGACTTGGAGTGTGCAGAATGCAAATTCACTTGTAATAATGGCATTGTTACCTACTCTGTTAAAAAGAATCATGATTTGGCTAAAATTTGCTTCATGGACAATTGTGAGTTGTACTCCTTAGCTTCTCCATCTGGGGAATTGCGAATCAATTCTCTGAGATTCTTAAGCTCTGATTTGGATATTATCCTGTATTCTAGTAAAAAGGATGGTTCTTTCAGCTCCACCATTCATTGTGAGACAAAAAGTGCTGGTCAACTAATACCTTGCACATTTTGCATGGAAAGAATTCTCAATTATCATTGTGCTGACTTACTCACATTCATTATTTACACTCTGTTATTGATTTTGTTATATGTACTCCTTTCTCTATGTATTAAGATACTGAAAATGTTAAGAATTCTTTTTGTTGGATTCTTTACTTCCTGTGTTTTTGTAATTAATATATATATGATATATAGGAAAGAAATGCTATGGTTTTTGCTATACAAGAGTCAAGATAAGTTATGACAGAGTTGTGGAGTTGGATAAGGAGTATTCTAAAGTTTCAGGAATTATTGGTTGCTAGTTGGTGTCAGGCTTTTGGGGAAATGGATGCTTCCTGGCTGATTCAGCTTGTGTCTTTTATAGAGTTTCACTGCCCAATGAAGATAATGGTGAATTTTATGAACTATTTGATTGCCCCCTTTGGAGATGGAGTATTGAACTTGAAATAAGTCAGTCTGATTTAGTGAAAGAAAGGTCTTCATCAGTTACTCTATCAACTAGTTTACCATCAGAAACTGAAATTGGGACCATTACAATTAATAGCATTAGTGTACCGCCATCTCCTATCTTAGGTGATTGCTTCTCCAGATATTCTAGTAATGACAATCCTTCTTTATCTCTGGTGAATTGCAAGAGAACTCAACTTATAAAAGGAAAAAAATATACGAGTATATAAAATAAAATAAAATACAGTAGTCCCTCGATAATGTGAATTACCGATAATGTGAATTTCTCTAAAATGTGAATCGGCAAAACTTTACATTGTCATCTCTATAATGTGAACTTCCGAAATTTTCAACCTCTAAAATGTGAATTTTTTGTAAAAGTTTTTATATTTCTCTTGATTCTCTTGCTCGTTTTGCGTGCGATCTTAGGGACTAAATAACTGTTATTTTTCTCAAAGTTGTAAATGCAGCTGCAGCTTACAGCGAGACAACAGCTGCCAAGTGTGTAGGTATGCTATATGATCAGTTCGTGGATATATTCTTTTCAGTCAGTTGTGTCTAGTGTGGTTCGTGTTTCTTTTTTCGTTTTGTCAGTCAAATAAGCTCAATTGGTACCTAATGGCATCCAAACAAAAATTGCATCGATTTTTATCGATTAAAGATAAGAGCAACATTTTACGCGAACTAGATGCTGGACATCCTGGATTTGCATTAGCTGAGAAGTATGGTGTGTCAAGGTCAACGATTACTGCAATAAAATTAAATTCGAAGAAGCTGTTGGACCATTTTAAACAAACGGAATCTGGACCAGGGAAAAGGAAGACGCTAAGGAAATCCGAAATGCCTAAAATGGAAAATGCATTGTTCGAGTGGCTAAAAAAGCAAAGAGAGAACCACGTTCCAGTTTCAACGGATTTACTCTGCCGAAAAGCAAACCACTTCAACTTGCAATTTAAAGAAGCTCAAAATTTTAAAGCTAGTCAAGGTTAGGTGTACAAATTTAAACAAAGGCATGGTGTAAGAACATTAAAAATATGCGGCGAAAAGTTGTTATGTAATAAAAGCGCAGTTAATCCATTTTTTGAAAAATTACATGAAACAATCCGAGAAATGAATCTTACACCATAACAAATCTATAATGCTGACGAAACCGGCCTATATTGGAAGCTTCTTCCTAGTAAAACACTCGTCTTGTCTACAGAACGTACAGCACCAGGAAGAAAAACTAGCAAGGAAAGGATAACATTTTTGGCCTGCACAAATGCAACTGGAACGCATAAGTTCACTCCATTAGTTATCGGGAAGTCTAAATGCCCTAGAGCTTTTTCAGGTTTCAAAGTTCCACTGATTTATATGTCGAACAAAACCGCTTGGATGACGAGTGAAATCTTTCAAAATTGGTTTAATGAAAATTTTACTAAAGAGGTAAGCACTTTACATATTGGAACTTTAAGATTTGTTTTTCTAAATTAAATCACTTCATATAACATTAAACTTACCACCCAACTGTTGTTTTTTTTAACGCTTTTTCAGGTTAAACGATACCTAAGCATTGTTACTCCTTGACAATGCAACTTGTCACTGCAATAAAGAAAAGCTAACTAGCTCTGATGGGAACATCACCAGTGTTGTTTTTCCCGCCAAACGTTACCGCTTTGATCCAACCCATGGACCAAAATGTTATTAATTTAGTCAAGGCATACTACAAAAACAGATTGCTCACTCAAATTATCGGTACTGAAAGTGAAGACATTACTGCTGGGATAAAAAAAATTACCTTGAGATGCTGTTATGAATTTAAAATTATCTTGGGAGCAGCTCCCCGCTTCCTCTATCGCTAAGTGCTTTAAATGTTTACTGCCAAAAGAAGACAACTGGGAAGATGATGATTTAATTCCACTTATCCAATTACGAAGGACACTACCCGAAACTCAGCTTCAAGGAGAGTTACAAGAAATCAATGATCTCCTTGGAATTATAGATACCGAACACATCATGTCAAGACAAGAAGTTAGAGACTGGGTCATCCCAGAAGGCATTGATGAACCTGAACAAATTGAGGACACTTCGGGGAATGAAAGCGACGAAGTCACTCCAGCTACTCCCAAAATAGCTAGCTCGCAAGCGATCCAGTGTACAAATACGCTTCTTGAGTACGCCGATCAAAATGAATTGGACGCAGAAACGATTTCCAGTTTGCTGAAGTTAAGGGCAGAAGCAATAGAAAGATCAAGTCAAGCTATTTGCCAGTACAAAATAACAAAATGTTTTACTAAAAATTGAGAATACGAGTATCTACATACCAATATCTATGGCGATATAAATGTTTTTTTTGCTTTTTTTTTTAAAAAATAAAATTATTTTATTTTCGTTTTTCTACTAAATTAATAAACATTTAAACTGTGCTTTAAAAAAATCATTTTGTGTTGTTTTTAATAAATTTGAAAATCGTTTCAATCAGTTTAGTAAGTACTGAAAAAAAGTTCCAGTAATGTGAATCCCTCTAAAATCCGAATACGCCTTGTTTTAATTAGTTCACATTATCGAGGGACTACTGTATATACATATTTAAAAAAAAGAAGATAATATTTCTTTTTAAATGAATTAACCATAGATAGTTTGCTTGAAGAGATACTAACCTCTTACTCTTTATAACCTAATTGTATTTTTTATTTTTATTTTGTCACTCAAAAGTAGTGGCACCTTTTAAAATTATCGAGATTTCTTTTTTTGCTATATATATGTTGAAGATGTTTCCGTACAAAGTCCAGACGGTGCATCAGCTGTTAGCTGCTGACCGCCAATCGCGTCTAACATACGCTCAAGCCATCCTTAATCACCACCAAGAGGAAGACGATTTTTCATCAAAAATAATCATGAGTGATGAGGCCCATTTCCATCTTAGCGGGTACGTAAATAAGCAAAATTTACGCTTCTGGGGCACTGAAAATCCGCGTGTAACCCACGAAGAGCCATTACACCCGCTCAAAGTCACTGTATGGTGTGCTGTTTTCGCTGGAGGAGTCATCGGACCTTTTTTCTTCGAAGACGTCGCGGGCCAAACGGTTACTGTGAATGGTGAGCGCTACAGAGCAATGATCAACGAGTTCTTTTTGCCGCAACTTGATGAATTGGGATTGGAAAACATGTGATTCCAACAGGACGGTGCAACGGCACACACTGCACGTGCCACAACCGATATGCTGAAGGATGCATTTCCCGGGCGCCTAATCTCCCGTTTTGGCGATTTGCACTGGCCAGCAAGATCGCCTGATTTGACCGCTCCAGACTTCTTTTTGTGGGGCTTTTTGAAGTCGCGGGTTTATGTCAACAAGCCTCAGACTCTTGCAGCTCTCAAAGACAATATCCGTCAACAATGTGAGGACCTATCGCCGGAAGTTTTGGCCAAAGTGATGTAAAATGCCATAAAAAGGGCTCAAATGACAATCAACTGTGGCGGCGGCCATTACATGACATCATATTCTCGACTTGATGTAAAAAAAATTAAAAGACCAAATAAAAATAATCCACAAGAAGAATCAAAGTTTTTTATTTTTTTTTTAAATTACAGCCAAAAACATCGGAAGGTTATTTTTGCGCCACCTTGTATATATATGTTTATATTCATTTAGAGTGGGGTATCGAATCGTCTCCCTTGACCATTTATGTTCGATTGAGTCTAGTTCTATTTACAGCTACCTTCAGGAGATAGATCTATCGACGGAGAGGAAGCGGGTGATTTACCAGATAAATTTTGTTCGGCTTAAGTGGTTCGTTGCCAAAATTTGATAAGCGCCATCAGGGTCAAGAGGGCGATGTGTGTTCAAGTGGCAGCATTAGGCTGACATAACAAAAAAAAAAACATAAAACAATTATAGCTCTTGTAAATCATACAATAGTATTCATATTTGATTATGACTTCTTTATGAAGCTTTAAGGGGCTAGTCCCCATGCATACTGTATTTTTTTGTTTTGGTGCCATAGATCCGTATGATTCGCTATCTCCCTTGTAATTAGATAATTAAGATCCTTAATTATTATGCAATATTAGTAAAATAAAATTAATTCGGTGAAGTAAATTTTGGTGTAGGTCTCTTTAATTATTTAGGATGGTCAAGCAAAAGTTCAGACTTGATCATCAAAGGATGGGAGGGCGATTGGAAGGATTTACCAACATCAGAATCCTCGAGCTTGGTTGCCGTCAGTTTTCCTCTGTTTTGGGGGTTTCCTTCGTATTCTTTTTTTGTCAGCCCTATTCTCCACTACCCCTGCACGTCTAAGTTTTTATTGTAATAGTAACGATGCATTCAAAAAATCCCGCCCGGACTGAAGCACAGCCGTAGATTGATAGACGTGCGCATCGTGACCTGAGCCCAACCCATATCTGAGACCGTGAGTCTTCTAGCTCAGGTGTTCTGGCCAAGCGCAGTGGAGGAAATACATATACCAGATGGCTTTCTTCCACTGGCACTCATCTCTGAAAGCCAGAGCCTCAGCTTAACAGTAGCCATGGCACAAAACACAGCTTCCTTGCGATGAAGTAACACAAAGGAGGAGGGGGACGTGATAAACACGTTAGCATTATGCCGGATATATGATCCATGGTATTGCCTTCGTTGCGGTGCGGCTTTCCCACCGGTCGTCGTCTGGCTCGTGCATTTGAGCTGACTCATTGCATTTGCTGGGAGCAGGGAGCCAGCGTCGTGGGAATAGAATTTAGAATAAGTTAGTTCTAAGTTACACATCATCCTTCATCCGGAACAGATTATAATATTTCTACCTGTATTAATCGCGAATAAACTATTTAGTCAAAAAAGTATTACTGAGTTTTAATCGGGCAGTGGTCGCCCGAAAAATATTTTTTTTATTACCCGCGGAGCAGGACTCTTTAATTTTGACTACTGCGTAGGTACTCAATGATGAATCGCGTATGTTATAGGTACACCCTGTACCAAACCCATAACATACAAAGTAACGCACAGCGCACTACTATAAATTCCCCTTCTTAACATAACAAACAATATCAAATTCTTTATCTCAGTTTATTGTTACTCCTTTGGTGGCTCATATTTTGCTGACCACCAAATAAGATAAGAAAGTGTATTGATATTTCTTTGGTGGCTCTTATTTTGCCGACCATCAACCAAATAAGATAAGGAAGTTGGCCACTAACCAGTTAAATATTTAGTGTGTCAGTATTAAGATCTTGCTCAACAGAGGAGGTTCACCAGGAGTATTATGTGTGTAAAGGAACTAATAAAGAAAGTATAAAAATCTGGTGTTAGAATTTATTCCGTTTTTATTAGTCAAGAACCTCTCGACGCCAAAAACCTCTCGACGGTATAACACGTGCGCCGAATGTTCCAAGTTAACACGATGCATCTGATCCAAAACTCCAAGATAAGAACAGTCAGTCACCTGGGAATGGCTGCGTCATCACTTTCATTAACGAACATGTTCCCACAGTACCAGGGCGATGGAATCGGATTGCATGCACGCGCAGTGCAACTGACGGATATGTATGTCACCGGAGTATATTTGATAAATCAGCGATTTACATCGTGGGACCAGCGGTTTCCCAACGGGCGACAAACATATTTGGAGTTAGTTCTATTTTGGATCTGAAAAAGTGCGGTATTGAATTATAACGTTGAACCTTGAGTGCAATAAAGATATTATTCGAAACGGTCGTGGTTTTAATTTAATTATAGTAAGTCGAACAAGTGGATGTGCCTTCGGGCGCATGTTCGCGTTTTTTTAGTATCCTCTTAAAGGATATCTTTAACTTCCATTATGACTATTTTTATTGTCAACAATCACAACAAAATAGTCAAGAATGACTACTCTGTAGTTACTTAAAAAGAATCGCGCGCCAGAAGTTCAACTGTAGTGCAAGTCAGCAAATAGCTGTCTACACGAACAATGTAACCCAAGTAGTTATAAGAATTTAATATATGTAGTGCAAGTCAACAAATAACTGTCTGCACGAACAATGTAATTCAAGTAGTTGTAATTTAGTACTTAAGATAATAAGAATGTACGATTTAAGGTGGATAAATAAAATTATTCTGGTTTGAGACATTGAAGAGAACACTTCGTTTTTATTCTTTTGGTTTTCGAAGGGTTGCCTTTAGCAAAGGCACAAGAAATGACAATAGACAGGACCATCGAAATGTGTCGAGTTAATACTACTTCAAGCATAGTCAAATCGATTCTTGCTTCTTCGTCATTTCCATCCCCGAAAGAAGCTATTGCAAAGCTGGTCGTTGAAACAGCTACAGAAGTGCAAGAACATCAAGTTCTATCATTTCATTCAAAGAACTATAATACCAATTTCAGGAGCTATAGAAGTCAAAACAATTATGTGCAAAATCCGCGCAATTCAAACCGAAATAATCAACGGGGCAACAGCAATTATCGCAATAATAGCTATCGCAGGCATAACTATCGAGACAACAATATGAACAGCAATTTTAGAGGCAGGGCCCAGTACAACAATGGTGGTAGACAAAGATATAGTAGTAATAACAGTCCAAATCAACGCAACGTGCGTTATACGGAAAACGAGATCGCACCCCAGGAGCGTCAACTGGGGGATGCAAACCATTAAACAACAGTTACATCTACACCTTAAATCCAAATTACTCCGACTTCATTGAGTTAAGGTGTACTGACGCAAAAGCACCGTGTACATTTCTGATAGACACCCAAGCTGATATTTCATTGATAAAATTTGATTCTTTACAAAATAATTGCAAAATCGATATAAACAAAAAAATTAATATAAAAGGTATAACTGAACAGTCTATTTCTACAATGGGTACTATTAATAGTTATTTAATTGGATATAATTTCGAAATACCACAGCACTTCCATGTTGTTAATAATAATTTTAATGTGCCATCCAACGGCATTTTGGGTACAAATTTTTTACGAAAGTATAAATGCAGTATCAACTACAGTCATATGACTATTTCCGTTTCATTGGGAAATGCACGCTTTAAAGTTCCACTTCATTCTGGCCCATCGAAGAACATTTTTGTTATACCAGCTAGATGCGAAACCTATCGTTGTTTTCAAATAAAAAATTACTCGAAACCCTTGATTGTTGAATCGCAAGAGTTAAGTGATGGCGTGATCGTCGCAAGAGGCATCATTGACTCAGCTAAACCTATTTTACGGGTAATAAATATAAACGACAAACCAATAACAGTTCGAAATGATACCTTAAAAAATGAAGATTTAGATAATTACTACGCATACAATATAAACAAAACAAATAATACCAACGAAAGAACGCAAAAGCTACTAGACATTTTAAAAAGTAAAATTCCAGTCCATGTACAACCTAAATTGTTACACTTGTGCAGTCAATATTCATCAATTTTTGCGCTAGAAACTGACAAAATGATAGTGAACAATTTTTACGAGCAGAAAATACGGATTAATGATCACAATCCAGTGTATGTAAAAAATTACGTCTACCTCATTCCCAAAAACAAGAAATTAACGGACAAGTAGATAAGCTATTAGAAAATGATCTCATTGAGGAAAGCTGATCGAACTATAATTCACCTGTCATCTTAGTCCCCAAAAAAGGTGACACTAAGCGAATGCGATTGTGCATTGATTACAGATTAGTAAACAAGAAGCTAATTGCAGATAAATTTCCACTCCCACGCATAGATACGATTTTGGATGCTCTCGGCAGAGCCAAACACTTTTCCACACTTGATTTATTTTCAGGGTTCTGGCAAATACCACTACAAGTGGATAGCAGAGACATCACTTCCTTTAGTACCGAAAAAGGTGCTTTTCACTGGAAAGTACTACCGTTCGGCTTGAATATCGCACCAAATTCCTTATCACGTATGATGTCTATAGCATGCGCAGGTCTTCCCCCAGACCAAGCATTCCTTTACGTTTAAGACTTTACTTTTAAAAAAAGGGGAAAGGTGTAGTGCAAGTCAGCAAATAGCTGTCTGCACGAACAACGTAACCCAAGTAGTTATAAGAATTTAATATATGTAGTGCAAGTCAGCAAATAACTGTCTGCACGAACAATGTAATTTAAGTAGTTGTAATTTAGTACTTAAGATACGATTTAAGGTGGATAAATAAAATTATTCTGGTTTGAGACATTGAAGACAACACTTCGTTTTTATTCCCCTTACACAACCATTACTATTTTAGTTGTCAAACAGCACAACAAGATAGTTGAAAATGACTGTTGTGTAGTTGTTTAATATGTGCAACAGATACATACGCCTCAGTTGATTGAAATGCGATCATTGTGCTGTGAATGTTCGCTTCGTGCAGTTCTAAATATGTGTTGAAAGTGTTTAAGTATTTAGGTGATAAAAAAAAGTTAAAGTGAGTAACTAATTTTGCAATACTATTAATTATCCATTATCAAACAGCAGGTGCAGGCTTCAGTTGAGATTCGATTATTATGCTGTGAATGTTCGCAGTTCTACATATGCGTTGAAAGTGTTTTTGTTAAATATTAAAAAAGTTAAAATGAGTAGGTAACCAATTTTTTAATACTTTTAATTATCCAAGTGATATTTTGGATACAGAAAATTTAGATGTGTTGGATATTGGTGAAGTTCGAGTTCAACCCGTAAATTTAGAGACAATAAACTACCCTGCAAATAGTCAGCAAGCAACAGCTGTAGGCGAGACAAACTTTGACTTTTATTGTTGTGGGGCCTTGAAGCATTGTATAATAACTTTATTGGTAGATTAGTATTTGTTTAAGCGGCCCTTACACATTCAATCAATTGATATCAATCATCATGATACATTTATTATTATTCAAGCAATTATTACTTATTACTTTTATTATTTACTGCTGCTTTAATTTTTCTTCTTAAATTATTCTTCTTTTAAAAATGTATTTAACTACGGATTCTTACTTCATTTAATTTATCTTTGTGTTAACTTCTTTTTCTTATTTTCTGTACTTATCTAACATAATTCTATGTAAATAAATAATAGCTTTTAAATAATTCAAAATCACTTCCGAAAATAAAAATCTCAAAAAAAGCAATTAAAGTAACGAGCTTTTATTTGAAGGAAAACCTCCTAAATCCTTCATAACTTTTGGTATTTGAAGAAGAAAACCTCGTAAGTACCAACCGAATGGTAAGTAGTCAGTTATGCAAAGTTTTGTTATTATAGGTCTAAAGAACTCAAGAAATTAATCAAATGGTATCAAAAACGATATAAGAAATGTAAAATATATACAATTGGTAGTAAATTGAACATTAGAAATTACTGTCCTGCACAATTTACAAAAATGGATTTACGAGGTTTGCATTCTTAGCCGACGATATACTGTGTTAAGGGTGCGAGTTGCATTTCCTGAGCAATTGTTCTGTGTCAAGGGTGCGAGTCATTTTGCGTGGCTGACCTGGAAACGAATGTGGATCAGAGGCAACAAGGTGGCGAGTACGATGGACAGAGATCAGTTGTAAATTGGCAGTTGTAAAACGTTCTCTTATTCTTTACAAATGGTGGCAGCGGTGGGATGTTATCTGAACTCTGAACAGAGAAAAACCCCTATAAGTGAAAAAAAAAAGAAATCTTGTCAATGAAAAAAAAACACAACTTAATTCAGTGCCAAATCCAAGAAGGAAGGAAGGAAGAAATTGCCCGACGAGGAAATCATTTACGTCAACAACAACTCAACTCAACTCATCTCATCATGTTTGCAGTGTAAGCTAGTTTAAGTTTTTGCCAACATCTTTGTATACTAAATCATTATATTTATAAATTCTCAAAATTTTTTTTTCCTCTCTCTGTTCACAAATTTATTCTTATATATCCAATAAATATATCCAAATCCAGTCTTTCTCGTGTCGGAAATAAACCTTTAATTTAAATGACATAATTAATGTCTAAACTCAACCTAAACATTTCACTAAGGAATAGAAAGATAAAACGCAATCCTAGTTCCTCAGAAAGCGAAGTGCCTGTAGCTCAGTCGAGTAGACAAATGCCAGTGGGACGTTCTCCACCACCGACTAACATTCTTAACGAATCCAATCCGTATAGTGAACGAAATTCATCCCCTACTCAAATATCCCCAAACGAATCTAGTCTGTCGAATCACGAAAAGTTTTTTACTCACAGTCGTTCTCTCTTTTCGTCAAAACAAGACAAACAAACCACAATGGCAGTGGCATTTAGCTCTACACAAGCCATTAAGCTCATACCTGAGTTCGATGGCACTGCTCGAGATTTAGACAGGTTCATTCAACTTGTTGATTTGCAGAGCAACAAAACTACCTCTGATTCCGAAAAAGCCGAACTTTTAGATATAGTCAAATCCAAACTGACTTGCCGGGCATACAACGTTATCATCAAATATAACAATTACGATGCATGGAAAGATTTAAAAGAGGCGCTTATAAAAAATTTCAGGAAAACTCGCTCTATACAGGTGATACAGACCGAAGTTTTCCAGTTTAAGCAAAACTTTAAAGAACCGATAAGTGCCTATGCAGAAAGAGCAAACGCACTTTTCCATGAAATAAACAATGCAAACGCGAACACCACTGATAAAATTGCAAATGCAGCCATTAGGAACTTGAATAGTGTAATGATCCTAAACAGTTTTTGTAACGGCTTGGTACCCCAACTAAAGATATTAGTAAAGAGTGCTCGATGCATATATTTGGATGAGGCAATTGACATAGCGATGGAAGAAGAGAAACTTCTTGTCTCTGCCAGGTCGGAAATCAGCAAATATTGTCATAACTGCCGAACGAGGACGCATAACACAAACCAGTGTCGTCTTCAACAGAACACTTGTACGGTCAAAACCCCAATACAGGCCAAAATGCAAGAATCAATAACTTACAAAACACCTATACTGCAAAAACCTGGGACACACAATAGACTAGTGCAGAAAGAGGCAATTCAACAATGGAAGGGTTGAAAATCCACCTCAACGTTCGTCCCAAGGTACGGGAAACTACCAAAGACCTGGCCCGTCCAACACCCGGAGCCAGGTAAGGCACATGAATTAAGGTGTATAAAAACATTGCAAAATCAAAATAAAATATCAAAACCACTGAATGCACTACATCCACTGTCTCAAAATAAAAAATCAAATCCACTGTCTCAAAATAAAAAAATCAAATCCACTGCATCCACTGTCTCAAAATAAAAAATCAAATCCACTGAATCCACTGTATCCTCGGTCTCAAAATAAAAAATCAAATTCACTGAATCCACTGTATCATTCGTCTCAAAATAAAGAATCGAATCCACTGTATCCTCTGTCTCAAAATAAAAAATCGAATCCACTGTATCCATCGTCTCAAAATAAAAAGGAGAACTCTCTGTATCCGAACCACAAAGATCAAACACATAAAGGTTCACTATGTCAGGAAAACAATTCTCAAGTTCGGATCTCGCAATCACTGATTCCAAATACCAAATCTTCTAATTCCAAATGCGATTCCAGTCTAGAGAACATTTCTCAACAGAAACTAAAACCACCGTCTCCTAAGCCTTCTTTTTCAAAGGTGAAAATAAACCCATTCAAGAATGAAGAAGTCAAACTCCCGAACCAAAAACAAGAAAAAACTACCGAAAGCCCACTCCACATATCAATAAATAAGGGCAAAATATCCCAAGTTACTAGTTCAAAGTCACGAAACCAAGGTCAGCATTCAAACGAAATACAAATAAGTGTGAAGGGATCGCACTAGCGCCACATATCAAACAAAGTACGCAGCAATTAAATATCTCTAAACATATTTTGTAAAGTGATCGCACTAGCGATTACTATCCAACAATGTCATAAGAACATTGACAATCATTTAATTGCTCACTTCGTAACTCGAACCCTAACAAATAAACCCAAATGTGTCTCATGCCGATTACGAGTTCAACGATCAAACATACAAATGTATGTACTCGAATAATCAAATACCTTGTATGAGTCGACGTGCCTATGCTGAACAATAGCACACACAAAGCATACAGCCACATGGGTAATCCATGGTAGCAAAAAGTAAACAAACACTTTGTGTGAAACTTTTTGCTTATGCTGAGCAATGGCACGCGACAAAGTACAGCATAGATAATTATCATTAAGCGAGCACATTGTAATCGAATACTGTGTGGAATGACAGCGGTCATCCACACGCGGGAAATGCCGAATAGGCAATTATCGATTAATGGTTTTTGGGGTTCGAGATACGAAGCGAATACTTCTTGCTGCGACAGCAGATGTAAAAATTAGTATATAAGGGCTAAGAATTTTAAATAAAATCGCTTTTTACTTTCTGAAGTTGAAACCGAAAGGTGTTTTATTTGGCAACTCGCCTGAACGCTCTTGGGAATCAGCTAACAAGAAAACTGACGCCTGCAAGGAGTAGTCCTCTGCTTCGCAGGTCTGCCACTCGCTTATACAGCAACACGCTGTGCGAGGTCAGAAAAAGCTATCCCAGTTTCCATACAGGTTCCCTACATTTGCCCTAGAAGAGCCTGGCAACAAACATTACATGGGGATCCTGCCAGGAGGGCAACAAATATAGTCCCCAGAACAGCGCAGAACCACAGGAGGAACCAAGGGCCAAATTGACCAAAACTATCCAGATCCATTGACACAAATCGATGTCCCAGGAACAGCACAACCTGGCACTAGCCTCTGAGTACATCCAGAAGGCCAACGCATTGCTTCGGTCAACTGGAACGACCGAAAACATCCCTTTCTCGGTTGCATTAAGCAATCCCAACTGCGGGCCACGTCCCATTTCCCTAGCAGAGTACCGGCAACGGCGAGCACCGACCCGCCCCAAACTCCCCGAACCATCAATACCGGGACCCAAGCCCCAAAAAAGAGGAGGCAAACGGGTGCAGCTGAAAAAGAAGCTAGCTGACCTCACCCGACTGGCTAACATCCCCAAGCAGGCAGCAGGAAAGCGGAGCGAATTTGTCCGCCAAATAAAGACGCTAAAGAAGACACTTAAAAACAATCGGAAGCAGAACACAAGGGACAAGCTAGCCTCCCAGAAGGAATTCGACAACTTGTTCGAGTCCATAGCCACCCGACTCGAATCGCACCAACAAGAAGTAACGCCGGGGCATGGGCACTCAGGAATCAAAGGAGGTCATTAATACCGGACCTCAGGTGCAATCAGCAGTAGCCTACCCACAACCTGCTGCTAACGGACATTACACCGCCACCATTTTGGGCCTCATGTTCGTGACCGCCATTTTAATCGGACTGGCCTACCTAGGAATCCAGCACTTCCGGAGGAAGATCTTATCCGACGTGACGAATCACCTGGAACAACGACCAGCCCGAGTTTAAAGAAGAAATTTTTTTTTTTCTGTCATATAGTATTTTCTTGTTAGATTTAAGAAAGGAAAATTTTTTCGTACGATAAGCTAAGAAAGAAAAAAAAAAAAATATATAAAGTATATATAGATACAACAACATAGATATAGGTACAATTAGAAAAGAAATATAATGAAAATAAAAGGAAAAGCGAATGTTACCTTCGGTTTATTCAACTTGTGTAAATTGGGTCAAAAGTTCCTTTCTGGTAGGTTCCCTCTCTCATTCTAAGACCCCACATGAGTTTTGAACTGCTGGAATCAGCACTAGCAAATCTTAAAACGTGCTATATCAGTCTTGCCAAGTCTCCTAATCGCAAGCGGAAGCAGCAAAACGCAAGGAAGAAATTGCTGGAAATAGAAACGCTCTGGAGCGACTTCGCATCTGCATTTTCAGTAATTAACCAAAGCCTAGTAACAGAGCTAGAGCGCGCATACCTCAAGAGATTAGTGTCCCAAGCTAAGGAATATAAGAACCTCTCCGAAAGCATAGTGAGTGCAAGTATTGAAGATAAACAGTCATCATCAGAGGAAGAAGAGTCGAAAAACGAACCTCTCGCTAAAAGCGCTCCCATAGTGACTGCCAATACTGAACCCACTAGCACCAAAATGAGTGAGTTCGATTTTAATACTGCGCAGAAATTGCCAGTGTTATCCTGTGACAACAACGACACTAGGACCGAAAATATCAGGGATTTTCTCAATAACAGTGAATTCTACCATGACACCCTAGCCGAAGCTTCGCAACCCACTCTCATCACGTTTTTACTAAAATGTAAAATCGTTGACAGAGCTGGGAACAGCCAAACCACGCACGTTAGCTGAGTTAAAAACCAGCTTGACAACCAAATGTGGGTCAAGAGACACAGTCGAGACTATACAAACGAAGCTTGACAGAACACGTCAGGGTAATCGACCAATGCACGAGTTCGTTTCGGAGATAGAATGCCTCGTAGCGAAAATGACGGAGCTCGAAGTATCCTCGCAAGGCGAAAAATCTCGGGACGCTCTAACCTCCGCTAACGACCGAAGAGGCTTAGCGTTCCTGAAAAAAGGTGTAAATGAACGATTCAAAATAGTTCTCGATAGCGCCCGGCATACTAAAATGCAAGACGCCATCGAACACCTGCTGGAACTTAATCCGGGAACAACTCCAGCGTCCGAAACTGTTCGCTACGCACAGGATGAGCGTAGATTCTCTGGCTCAAGATTTCCTCGAAGACCTCAATATAACGGACCCAATAACAGATACGGAAATTTCCGAAACAATCCCCCCCAAACCTACCCGTATTATCCCAATAACCAGAATCCTCCGAGGTATTACACTAATAATCCCACTAATCAGAATCCGCCTAGGTATTACACTAATAATCCCAATAACCAGAATTCACCTACACATTACAATCCTAATCCACCACCCAGTAATAATTATCAACAAAACCAAAACCCCAATAGTTCCCCAAGAAGGAACACCTTCAATACTCGTTCTGGTTACAACAACCCACAGAGAAACGAGAATAATAACAACAGGTATAGGAACAATCCTAGAGAGGACAGAAGACCTAACCCTAATCAAGGAAATTTCCAAAATCCCTCAAGACAAGCCGACAACCATCGAGCAAACACGCTATATACGATGAATGAGGGAAACGAACTACCCACCGATCGGGAAGCCGGCCAATCGGGGGAGAATCAATAAGCTTACTGCCACCCATCGCGATATGCGCTGGTGGTATAGCCAACGGCCTATATGTACAAATTAAAGTCAACAATAGGATAAACGTGAAGTTCTTAATAGATACAGGAGCATCCATTTGCACGATTAAACAACACGTAATAGACACCCCAATTAACACTCGCAAAAGGACAACTATAATGGGTATCTCTGGAGATCTAACAACTGTAGGAACCTCTAGTAACACCCTGTTACTGGGACAACACAGCGTCCCGTACACATTTCATGTGGTATCTGATTCGTTTCCAGTACCGGTAGACGGTATCATTGGAGCAAACCTACTCAGGCAGTTCTTCGCAACAATAGATTTAGAGTATTTTACATCAAAACTCACGACCAATAATAACTCCGTTTCGTTCCCTATATTCAACTCAGACGAGTTACACTCGATTCTTATTACACCCAGGTCTGAATCTACCTATTGGATAGATAGCAAACATTCAGGCGAACGAGTATTCGAATCACAGGAGTTATGCGAAGGAGTATTCATGGCCAGCTCAATTTCGAAAGTCCTAAACGGAAAAATTCCGATAACCATTTTGAACACTCGTGAGTCCGAGGTAAAGCTAACATGGATCGAGCCAGAATCCCAACCCCTTTCAGAATATTACATTCTTAAATCGGAACCCTCCGAAAAATCCTCAACCTTACGTCTGAAAAATTTACTATCAGAAATAAACTTTGACACTCTCAATAAAGAAGAGAAAAGCGAACTCGAATCCATATGCTCCAAATTTCAAGATATTTTCCACCTTAGCAATGACAAGTTAACGTACACACATATAGGTCAAGCACAGATATCACTTAAAGAAGGGGCTACCCCTAAATATACCAAACCATACAGATTACCACATTCCCAAAAACAAGACATTCAGAACGAGGTAGAGAAAATGATAACGAATGATATCATTGAACCCTCGATATCCGCATGGAATTCCCCCATACTTGTTGTACCTAAAAAGAAGGACCCAGTAACAGGCCTACAGAAATTCAGATTAGTCATTGATTATCGAAAGTTAAACGAAGTAATCGAAGATGATAAATTCCCCCTACCAAATATTACGGATATTTTTGATATGGTAGGAGGAGCGACCTACTTCTCTTGTATAGATCTCAGTCAGGGGTATTACCAGATGGAATTAGCCGAAGACAGTAGACCATGCACAGCATTCTCAACAGAAAATGGGCACTATCAGCTAAAACGCCTCCCAATGGGTCTGAAAATCTCGCCCAGTACATTTTCGAGAATGATGTCTATCGCTATGTCCGGTTTAACTCACTCACGTTGCTTCGTCTACCTTGATGACCTTATAGTATTTGGCAAAAATCTTCAAGATCACAACAAAAATTTGATCGATGTGTTTAAACGACTTAGGGAAGTGAATTTAAAAATCCACCCAGGAAAATGTGCGTTCCTGCGAAAAGAGGTACTCTATCTAGGACACATTATTTCCGACAAAGGAATTCACCCCGACCCAACGAAATCAGCTGTTATGAATAATTACCCCAAGCCTACCAATGCTGACGAAGTAAGAAGATTCGTAGCATTTGCAAACTACTACCGAAAATTTATACCTAACTTCGCTACAATAGCCATTCCTCTTAATAGATTACTCAGGAAAAATGTAGAGTTCAATTTTAACCAAGACTGTGAGAAGTCATTTCAACTTTTAAAGGCAATCCTCACTAGTCCTGAAGTTTTACAATTTCCGAATTTTGAGAAGGAATTCATTCTACGGACAGACGCCTCAGGATTTGCCCTAGGAGCCGTACTCTCAAATTTCGATGACCAACCCATTGCTTATGCGAGCAAAACTCTGAATAATGCCGAGAAAAATTATAGCACTATAGAAAAAGAGTTGCTTGCTATAGTATGGGCAGTAAAACACTATCGACCATACCTTTTTGGCAGAAAATTTAAAATTCTAACAGACCATAGACCACTAGTATATCTATTTTCCCTTAAAGAACCCTCAAGTAGACTAACCAAATTCCGACTACTACTGGAGGAATATAACTTTTATATTGAATACACACCCGGAAGGGATAACTGCACAGCTGATACCTTAAGTCGCATCAACTGGGATTCCAATAAACTTAAACAACTCCAGATTTGCGTAATTACAAGGTCACAAGCGAAGACAAGGGATGCGATAAACGAAAACCCTGTACAAGACACGGAAGGGAAGAAAAAGAAACAGGAAGAAGAAAAGAACAACCAAATTATCACGGAACTGATCAAACCTCCAGAACACGGGCAGAAAATAATTGAGTTAAAGATAATAAATAGTTTCGAGGACGATGAGTACCCAGTAAATGGTACTAATATAATCCTGGGCCCAAACAAAGTTTTGGCGTATATCCCAGAGAAAAATTGTGTACTCCTAAGGAGGTCCAAGGAAGGCACTACAGCCCGATCAGCATCATTTGGCAAAATGTTGCTGAGGGACGTGCACAGAATCTGCGGACCAGCAGAGATAGATAAATTATATATTACTAAACAAGAGATTAAGAAACTCGCAGACGGCCGTCGAGAATATAAAATTCACGAGTTACAGAAAATCTTAGGAGACTTATTCAAAGAAAGTAATGTAAAGGTGCACCTCATAAATAATTGTATTGAAATAACCGATCCTCAGAAGAAGAAAATATTGCTCAATGATTATCACTTATTACCCACGAGTGGACATGCAGGGATAAACCGCATGCTTAAGAACATTAAAAGAAAATATTTCTGGACAGGAATGCAGAACGACGTGACGACGTTTGTGAAGCATTGCCCAAGTTGCCAGAAAAATAAATATATTTCGCCTAAAAAACAGCCCATGGAGATAACAACAACGGCAGAATCAAGTTTCGATAAGATATTTCTAGACTTAGTAGGTCCTTTAGATGAATCGGTAAACGGCTACAAATATATTTTGACTTTACAGGACGAACTCACCAAATTCACTGAAGCTATTCCGATAGTAAACAAAGAAGCTAGCACAGTAGCCAAAGGGCTAGTAGAATGCTTTATCCTTAAATACGGAGTTCCTAAAACGATAGCATCCGACCAAGGAACAGAGTTTATTAACAAAATTTTTAAGGATATGTGCAAACTACTGAGAATAGAACAAATTCAGTCCACGGCATATCATCACGAGAGTATAGGAGCATTGGAAAACTCCCACAAAGTTCTCGGAGCATACCTTAGAGGCTACGTATCCGAAAAACATACTGACTGGTGTACTTGGTTACCATACTATGTGTTCTGCTATAATACCGCAGTACATGCAGAAACAGGGTATACCCCATTCGAATTGGTATTCGGACGACAATGTACGTTACCATCGAATCTGACAAAACAAGTGGAACCAAGATACAACTATGAAGATTACGTAATGGAATTAAGGCAAAGACTACAAATTGCTCATAGGGATGCTAGAGACATACTCATAGAAAAGAAAAATGCTAGAAAAGATGATTACGATAGGAAAGTTAAAAGTAAGCCAACTAATTTCGCAGTAGGTAGTTTAGTCTTGTTAAGGAACGAAAATAGAAAGAAGCTAGATCCAATTTACATAGGACCATACGAAGTATTGTCAGAACAAGGAGTAAATTGCGAAATAAAGTACGAAGGGAAGAGGACAAAAGTCCATAAAAATCGGTTGAAGAAATTCTATGAACACGTATTAAAGCAATTTGTATATACTTTTAATTTTTGAAAAAAAAAAAGAAAAAAAAATTTTTGAAGGGAGGAGGACGAGCCCCCTTTTGTACACCTTAGAAAAGTACCTAGCAAGATAAAAATTGTTTGTACACGTAAAATAAGTACCTATTAAGATAAAAATTGTTTGTACGTGTACAATAAAATTAAAATAAATTTAATAAATAAGGATAAAGATGTAGTATAAAAACAATAATAGGATGTAGTAATGTAATAATATTTATACCGCCTAAAATTAATAACATATAGAATAAGAATATTCAACAATATATATATCATATAAGGTCAAAATAAAAACAATGTATTATAAAAATAATAATAAGATGTAGAATAAGAATATGTAATAAGAAATATACCATATAAAATTTTTACAACATGTCAAATTAATAATAACATATAGAATAAGAATATTCAACAATATATATATCATATAAGGTCAAAATAAAAACAATGTATTATAAAAATAATAATAAGATGTAGAATAAGAATATGTAATAAGAAATATACCATATAAAATTTTTACAACATGTCAAATTAATAATAAGATATAGAATAAGAATATTCAACAATATATATATCATATAAGGTCAAAATAAAAACAATGTATTATAAAAATAATAATAAGATGTAGAATAAGAATATGTAATAAGAAATATACCATATAAAATTTACAACATGTCAAATTAATAATAAGATGTAGAATAAGAATATGTAATAGAGTATCTAACCTATAAGATTCATAACATCTAAGAACAGTTATAAGAATACGTAGCATTATGAAAAAAAAAAAAAAATTAAAATATATTTAACAAAAGTTTTTTATATATACGCATAATGTTAAGTACGAAAAATGATGTCTATAACATTGAAAAAAGAAATTTCATATCATAAGGTTATATCTATCTACGTGTGGTAGATATTAAGAAATTCTTTCATAATTCCCTATCTTGTAAATGTGGCACGGAAAAGAAGAAATCACGAAACATCATGATTTCTCCTTTTCCCCCAGTAAGGGTGGTGTGAAGGGATCGCACTAGCGCCACATATCAAACAAAGTACGCAGCAATTAAATATCTCTAAACATATTTTGTAAAGTGATCGCACTAGCGATTACTATCCAACAATGTCATAAGAACATTGACAATCATTTAATTGCTCACTTCGTAACTCGAACCCTAACAAATAAACCCAAATGTGTCTCATGCCGATTACGAGTTTAACGATCAAACATAAAATGTATGTACTCGAATAATCAAATACCTTGTATGAGTCGACGTGCCTATGCTGAACAATAGCACACACAAAGCATACAGCCACATGGGTAATCCATGGTAGCAAAAAGTAAACAAACACTTTGTGTGAAACTTTTTGCTTATGCTGAGCAATGGCACGCGACAAAGTACAGCATAGATAATTATCATTAAGCGAGCACATTGTAATCGAATACTGTGTGGAATGACAGCGGTCATCCACACGCGGGAAATGCCGAATAGGCAATTATCGATTAATGGTTTTTGGGGTTCGAGATACGAAGCGAATACTTCTTGCTGCGACAGCAGATGTAAAAATTAGTATATAAGGGCTAAGAATTTTAAATAAAATCGCTTTTTACTTTCTGAAGTTGAAACCGAAAGGTGTTTTATTTGGCAACTCGCCTGAACGCTCTTGGGAATCAGCTAACAAGAAAACTGACGCCTGCAAGGAGTAGTCCTCTGCTTCGCAGGTCTGCCACTCGCTTATACAGCAACACGCTGTGCGAGGTCAGAAAAAGCTATCCCAGTTTCCATACAGGTTCCCTACATTTGCCCTAGAAGAGCCTGGCAACAAACATTACATAAGAATTGAGAAAAATAACTCAATTTTAAATCAAAGCCATCGGCAAAACAGAAGTCCTGAGCATATAAAAAATTTACAAGAGTTTTTAAATAAATTTTCAAGTAAAAATAATTTTTGCTCTTCTTTACCAAACCTCATAATTCCAAACCAAAATCTTGCCACTCCTTCCAAACGCACAGCTAATATCAGTTGTCTAAACAAGACCCCCTGTCCTAAAAGCGAAATTAAAACGACCACTAAGGACGCTAGAATCGGAAAGCGCCGCGAATCTATCGCAAAACGCACAAATGCTTTTAGATACCGGAGCTGCTATAAGCCTAATTAAATTGAAAACTCTAAAGCCTGACGAATGTATAAAAACTAACTGGAATAAGCGACAGGCCTACATCTACGCTAGGTACTATTAACCTTAATCTTGAACTCATAAATGGTCAGAAGATAACGCATCCATTCCACGTAATTTCGAATTGTTTCCCAATCACGCAAGATGGAATAATAGGAGAGAATTTTTTCAGACGATTCGACGCAATGGTTGATTACAGAAATAATGTTTTTAAATACCATTTTAAGGACAGACAATATTCTTTAGACTTTATCAATGAGCAAAAAATTCTAACAATTCCAGGCAGGACCGAAAAACAAATACGGTCCAGTGGCACATGAAACTGAGCGAATATATTTCTCACAAGAAATTGCTCCCAGAGTATACACATCAGCGGTAATTACCTCACCCAGGAACGGTCACGTGTACATATCTATTTTAAACACAAATGAAGATGAAGTCGAGATAGAAAATCTAAACCTTAAGTGCGCCAACTCAAACAAATACTATATCCATAACTTACGCACCACTAAAATTGACCAGGCAATAGAAGACAGGTTAAAAAAATTGAAGCCGAGCTAAAATTAAATCATCTAAACTCGGAGGAAAAGCAGTCAATAAAAGATATCTGTAGGGATTTTAACCATATGTTTTTCCTAGAAGGTGACAAATTATCTTCCACCTCAGGAATAAAACATTCCATTAAGACGACCGAAAACACAACTCCCGCGAATATACGACCATACCGCCTAGCGGAGATCCACAAAAAAGAAATTAAAAATCAAGTCGATCAAATGTTGCAAGACGAAGTGATCAGACCAAGCAATAGTCCCTGGAACGCACCACTCATCGTAGTGCCCAAAAAGGGAGAACAAAAATGGAGAGTCGTAATAGACTACCGAAAACTAAATGAGGCTACAATCCCAGACGCATATCCAATCCCCAATATCGATGACATTCTTGGGCAACTTGGAGATTCAAAACATTTTACTACGCAAGATCTAGCAAATGGTTTTCACCAAATCGAGATCACTGAAGAGGATAAACATAAAACGCCATTTAGTGCAAATTCAGTAACGCATCACTGGCATCATGATGCTCATGATGCTTTGCAAAATGTTCATTAACGCAACTATTGGCATCACTTTCAACGTCAAGTGTTCATTATTGCAAAGTTGATCAAACTGATGCGCAAACATAACGAAAAAAAGCATCACAGAAATACCTGATGCGCTGTTGATTCGTCGGGAAAAAAGCAAGAAAAATGTCGGAAGAGAAAAAAGTAAGTAAACAAACATTTTAATTGATAGATACTGTTTCGACATGTATTTTTTACTGGATAAAATAAAGAAAATCAAAAAGGAACAAAGAAACAAAGGCGTCCACAACGTTATAATATGTCTTTTATTCGACCTCTGCCAGTACACTTATTCCGTAAACTCATTACATTCATTATTTATATAAAATACAATAATACATATTTATATTTGTTCATAGTTCAATGTATCAAACTATTCTATTTTGCTATGACCGGGTGTTCCATATTGTGGATCCTATTGAACTCTCAACATTCTCCCCGGCCGTGAACGTAGTTCGCAAACTGCCTTCATTCATCTTCTTGTAGGAGCTCGTAACAACTTCCTTCCTTGTAACAAGTTTCCTGAATGGAAACACCTCAATGACGATCCTGTTGACGTTGACTACTTTGCCGACCTTCTTAAGTTCCATTTTGAACATGTAAAGAGAGAGACGATTAATATTCTGACATATAATCAAACATATTTGTCCAATGAGATAGACAAGGACAGACAAAAGACGAAATTCAATATAAAAAATGTAAACATTTATAAATGCATGTGCAAGGTACAATGTGCATCTCCCTTGCACTCGTATTCCACTCTAAGTCCAGTTCAATATAGTTTTATCATAAATATGAATGGCGATCGTGCGGTTTTGTTTGTTTGTAGTTATAGTATAGTATTGTAATGAATTTAATTTAAAGTGTCAACGGAAGTGTAGTTTTTTTTTTGTTTGTTTGTATAATTTATGTGTTCGGTTTGATATAGTGATCGTGAATTTTATAGTGACGGTGATAACGACGATAACGACGATAATGCTGATGACGCTGATGCTGATGATGATGACTGCTGAATCCCAGGTGATATTTTAAATTCATTAGTTAATTTGGTTTTTTTGCATTTATTACAATCAGCAGTCGAATTATATGTGTGTGTGTATATTCGCGAGTGCAATTAAATATTATGCTCGGCGCATAATTGCATTTTTATATATATATATATTTTGAACTTTGGTTTGTTTTGGTTTTTATTTGTGATAAGGTAGGAATGTGCTGGTTTTGTTCCGCAGTGTTATCGATAATCGATTACAACGATTGTTGTGTTCGATATGGTTTTTGTGGTTTTGTGTTTTGTCGTTAGTCGAATATGCTAGTAATTATTTGTTAAGTGTTATGTCATGCATGACATGTTTTTGCTACGATGCCTTAGTTATATGATTGTGAAATGGCTATGTTACGAAATCGCGTGTTTTTAATACGACGGCTTTTCCATAGCGTATAGATTGGTTGTGAACATTTTGTTTGTGTTAGATGTGGACTGTATGTTAATATGTGATATGTCTAGGTTGATATTGTCGTGTAGTGAATGTTTTAATTGTCATTATCCATTTTTTTTTGTATGTATGATTTCAGTTTTTTGTGTGTTTGAATGTATCTATTTATAGAAGTGTGTTGTCCTCGTGGCTTTTGTTGGTTGGTAGGCTACATATTTTGCGATTGGTCGTTTGAGGAGCCCTGATTTCGTTTTAAGGGTTACGACACGAGTCAATCCGTCCGATCCGGGGTGAGTTTCTTGGATTCTCGCTAGGCTCCAACGAGACGGTGGAAGACGTTCGTCTTTGATAATCACCAAATCGCCAATTTTTGGTTCGCCTTCGGTTTTGACCCATTTCGGTCGTTGTTGGAGTCGCGACAGGTATTCGGTGTTCCATTTGCGCCAAAACGTATCAAGGAATAATTGTAGCCGTTTCCAACGGTCCAGATATCCGACCTTCCGCAATGCGCTGTCGCCTTGTGGTATTGTTTGAAGGGGTTCGCCGACCAAAAAGTGTGCTGGCGTGATAACTTCTAAGTCATCGACGTTGTCGGAAAGAGGGCATAAGGGCCTTGAGTTCAGACACGCTTCTATTTGTGCCAGAAGCGTTGCGAGTTCCTCGTAGGTAAGCCTCTCGTTGCCGACTACTCTTTTCAAGTTGTACTTGACCGACTTCACCCCGGCTTCCCATAGTCCTCCAAAATGAGGAGAAGCGGGGGGAATGAAATGCCATTCGGTACCTAAATTCGCCACTGTGCCAGCGACCTCGTTCCAATCATGCTGCGCATCCTGTAACATCCTTTGTAGTTCGGCGTTAGCTCCGATGAAATTTGTGCCGCAATCACTATATATTTGGGTGCATACTCCACGTCGTGCCATAAAACGTCGGAAAGCTGCCAAAAACGCTCGAATTGTTAGGTCAGACACCACCTCGATATGAATCGCCTTCGTCGCTAAACAGATGAAAAGTGCGAAATATCCCTTATATGATTTTCCACCGCGACCTTTCCAAGATTTTAATTCGATCGGCCCTGCATAGTCGACGCCAGTGTGGCTAAATGGTCTGGACATTTGTACCCGTGCTGCTGGTAAACTGTCCATCAGCTGATGCATTTCCTTGGCCTTCTGTCGAAAACAGTCGTTGCACCCGTGGATGTGGTATTTGACAATCCTCTTAATCTGCCCAATCCAGTATGTCCGTCTGATGTAGGCAACCATTTGCTGAATTCCACCATGGAATGTTTTGCCGTGAGCGTCCCGAACTACCAGACCGGTGAAGTGGTGATTCATTTTTAGCATGATGGGGTGCTGCTCCTCATAAGTTAGGGTGGAATTCTGCAGGCGTCCTCCCACACGCAAGATCCCGTGAGCATCGATGAATACGTTTAGTGCGCACAAGGGTTTTGGTATTCTGCCCGTTGTTTCCATCTCCAACAGCTCCGTCGGGAACATCTCCTTTTGTGATGCCTTGACTGCGAGGAATGTTGCCGCGGATAAGTCCTGTGGGCTTAGTGGCTCCGATCTCCTCTCATCTTTCGTTCTTCTGCAATTATAGGCGAATCGCAAACACGTAGCTAAAACCCTCGCTACTTTTGAGTTCAAAGTCACGAAACCAAGGTCAGCATTCAAACGAAATACAAATAAGAATTGAGAAAAATAACTCAATTTTAAATCAAAGCCATCGGCAAAACAGAAGTCCTGAGCATATAAAAAATTTACAAGAGTTTTTAAATAAATTTTCAAGTAAAAATAATTTTTGCTCTTCTTTACCAAACCTCATAATTCCAAACCAAAATCTTGCCACTCCTTCCAAACGCACAGCTAATATCAGTTGTCTAAACAAGACCCCCTGTCCTAAAAGCGAAATTAAAACGACCACTAAGGACGCTAGAATCGGAAAGCGCCGCGAATCTATCGCAAAACGCACAAATGCTTTTAGATACCGGAGCTGCTATAAGCCTAATTAAATTGAAAACTCTAAAGCCTGACGAATGTATAAAAACTAACTGGAATAAGCGACAGGCCTACATCTACGCTAGGTACTATTAACCTTAATCTTGAACTCATAAATGGTCAGAATATAACGCATCCATTCCACGTAATTTCGAATTGTTTCCCAATCACGCAAGATGGAATAATAGGAGAGAATTTTTTCAGACGATTCGACGCAATGGTTGATTACAGAAATAATGTTTTTAAATACCATTTTAAGGACAGACAATATTCTTTAGACTTTATCAATGAGCAAAAAATTCTAACAATTCCAGGCAGGACCGAAAAACAAATACGGTCCAGTGGCACATGAAACTGAGCGAATATATTTCTCACAAGAAATTGCTCCCAGAGTATACACATCAGCGGTAATTACCTCACCCAGGAACGGTCACGTGTACATATCTATTTTAAACACAAATGAAGATGAAGTCGAGATAGAAAATCTAAACCTTAAGTGCGCCAACTCAAACAAATACTATATCCATAACTTACGCACCACTAAAATTGACCAGGCAATAGAAGACAGGTTAAAAAAAATTGAAGCCGAGCTAAAATTAAATCATCTAAACTCGGAGGAAAAGCAGTCAATAAAAGATATCTGTAGGGATTTTAACCATATGTTTTTCCTAGAAGGTGACAAATTATCTTCCACCTCAGGAATAAAACATTCCATTAAGACGACCGAAAACACAACTCCCGCGAATATACGACCATACCGCCTAGCGGAGATCCACAAAAAAGAAATTAAAAATCAAGTCGATCAAATGTTGCAAGACGAAGTGATCAGACCAAGCAATAGTCCCTGGAACGCACCACTCATCGTAGTGCCCAAAAAGGGAGAACAAAAATGGAGAGTCGTAATAGACTACCGAAAACTAAATGAGGCTACAATCCCAGACGCATATCCAATCCCCAATATCGATGACATTCTTGGGCAACTTGGAGATTCAAAACATTTTACTACGCAAGATCTAGCAAATGGTTTTCACCAAATCGAGATCACTGAAGAGGATAAACATAAAACGCCATTTAGTGCAAATTCAGCAACGCATCACTGGCATCATGATGCTCATGATGCTTTGCAAAATGTTCATTAACGCAACTATTGGCATCACTTTCAACGTCAAGTGTTCATTATTGCAAAGTTGATCAAACTGATGCGCAAACATAACGAAAAAAAGCATCACAGAAATACCTGATGCGCTGTTGATTCGTCGGGAAAAAAGCAAGAAAAATGTCGGAAGAGAAAAAAGTAAGTAAACAAACATTTTAATTGATAGATACTGTTTCGACATGTATTTTTTACTGGATAAAATAAAGAAAACCAAAAAGGAACAAAGAAACAAAGGCGTCCACAACGTTATAATATGTCTTTTATTCGACCTCTGCCAGTACACTTATTCCGTAAACTCATTACATTCATTATTTATATAAAATACAATAATACATATTTATATTTGTTCATAGTTCAATGTATCAAACTATTCTATTTTGCTATGACCGGGTGTTCCATATTGTGGATCCTATTGAACTCTCAACATTCTCCCCGGCCGTGAACGTAGTTCGCAAACTGCCTTCATTCATCTTCTTGTAGGAGCTCGTAACAACTTCCTTCCTTGTAACAAGTTTCCTGAATGGAAACACCTCAATGACGATCCTGTTGACGTTGACTACTTTGCCGACCTTCTTAAGTTCCATTTTGAACATGTAAAGAGAGAGACGATTAATATTCTGACATATAATCAAACATATTTGTCCAATGAGATAGACAAGGACAGACAAAAGACGAAATTCAATATAAAAAATGTAAACATTTATAAATGCATGTGCAAGGTACAATGTGCATCTCCCTTGCACTCGTATTCCACTCTAAGTCCAGTTCAATATAGTTTTATCATAAATATGAATGGCGATCGTGCGGTTTTGTTTGTTTGTAGTTATAGTATAGTATTGTAATGAATTTAATTTAAAGTGTCAACGGAAGTGTAGTTTTTTTTTTTGTTTGTTTGTATAATTTATGTGTTCGGTTTGATATAGTGATCGTGAATTTTATAGTGACGGTGATGACGACGATAACGATGATAATGCTGATGCTGATGATGATGACTGCTGAATCCCAGGTGATATTTTAAATTCATTATTTAATTTGGTTTTTTTGCATTTATTACAATCAGCAGTCGAATTATATGTGTGTGTGTATATTCGCGAGTGCAATTAAATATTATGCTCGGCGCATAATTGCATTTTTATATATATATATATTTTGAACTTTGGTTTGTTTTGGTTTTTATTTGTGATAAGGTAGGAATGTGCTGGTTTTGTTCCGCAGTGTTATCGATAATCGATTACAACGATTGTTGTGTTCGATATGGTTTTTGTGGTTTTGTGTTTTGTCGTTAGTCGAATATGCTAGTAATTATTTGTTAAGTGTTAAGTCATGCATGACATGTTTTTGCTACGATGCCTTAGTTATATGATTGTGAAATGGCTATGTTACGAAATCGCGTGTTTTTGATACGACGGCTTTTCCATAGCGTATAGATTGGTTGTGAACGTTTTGTTTGTGTTAGATATGGACTGTATGTTAATATGTGATATGTCTAGGTTGATATTGTCGTGTAGTGAATGTTTTAATTGTCATTATCCATTTTTTTTTGTATGTATGATTTCAGTTTTTTGTGTGTTTGAATGTATCTATTTATAGAAGTGTGTTGTCCTCGTGGCTTTTGTTGGTTGGTAGGCTACATATTTTGCGATTGGTCGTTTGAGGAGCCCTGATTTCGTTTTAAGGGTTACGACACGAGTCAATCCGTCCGATCCGGGGTGAGTTTCTTGGATTCTCGCTAGGCTCCAACGAGACGGTGGAAGACGTTCGTCTTTGATAATCACCAAATCGCCAATTTTTGGTTCGCCTTCGGTTTTGACCCATTTCGGTCGTTGTTGGAGTCGCGACAGGTATTCGGTGTTCCATTTGCGCCAAAACGTATTAAGGAATAATTGTAGCCGTTTCCAACGGTCCAGATATCCGACCTTCCGCAATGCGCTGTCGCCTTGTGGTATTGTTTGAAGGGGTTCGCCGACCAAAAAGTGTGCTGGCGTGATAACTTCTAAGTCATCGACGTTGTCGGAAAGAGGGCATAAGGGCCTTGAATTCAGACACGCTTCTATTTGTGCCAGAAGCGTTGCGAGTTCCTCGTAGGTAAGCCTCTCGTTGCCGACTACTCTTTTCAAGTGGTACTTGACCGACTTCACCCCGGCTTCCCATAGTCCTCCAAAATGAGGAGAAGCGGGGGGAATGAAATGCCATTCGGTACCTAAATTCGCCACTGTGCCAGCGACCTCGTTCCAATCATGCTGCGCATCCTGTAACATCCTTTGTAGTTCGGCGTTAGCTCCGATGAAATTTGTGCCGCAATCACTATATATTTGGGTGCATACTCCACGTCGTGCCGTAAAACGTCGGAAAGCTGCCAAAAACGCTCGAGTTGTTAGGTCAGACACCACCTCGATATGAATCGCCTTCGTCGCTAAACAGATGAAAAGTGCGAAATATCCCTTATATGATTTTCCACCGCGACCTTTCCAAGATTTTAATTCGATCGGCCCTGCATAGTCGACGCCAGTGTGGCTAAATAGTCTGGACATTTGTACCCGTGCTGCTGGTAAACTGCCCATCAGCTGATGCATTTCCTTGGCCTTCTGTCGAAAACAGTCGTTGCACCCGTGGATGTGGTATTTGACAATCCTCTTAATCTGCCCAATCCAGTATGTCCGTCTGATGTAGGCAACCATTTGCTGAATTCCACCATGGAATGTTTTGCCGTGAGCGTCCCGAACTACCAGACCGGTGAAGTGGTGATTCATTTTTAGCATGATGGGGTGCTGCTCCTCATAAGTTAGGGTGGAATTCTGCAGGCGTCCTCCCACACGCAAGATCCCGTGAGCATCGATGAATACGTTTAGTGCGCACAAGGGTTTTGGTATTCTGCCCGTTGTTTCCATCTCCAACAGCTCCGTCGGGAACATCTCCTTTTGTGATGCCTTGACTGCGAGGAATGTTGCCGCGGATAAGTCCTGTGGGCTTAGTGGCTCCGATCTCCTCTCATCTTTCGTTCTTCTGCAATTATAGGCGAATCGCAAACACGTAGCTAAAACCCTCGCTACTTTTGAGAGATGAGAAAAACGGTGAACCACCTCACTAACGCTATCGCCGTTTGAGCTGTGAACACAGTGTGCTCTGACTGCACGTCTCTCTTCCTCTGTGTCAATGTTTAAGGGCAGTTCAGGAGCCTCAAACTCCCATCGATTATGTAAGAAACGCGGTCCTCTCCACCAAAAGTCCAGTGACTCAAGAGCTCCAGGGAGTACACCTCGTGATGCTAGGTCAGCGGAATTATGGTGCGTTGGTACATGCCTCCATGCATTAATCGTGGTTAGGCGTTGTATTTCGGAGACGCGATTAGCTACAAACGTGTCCCATTTTGCAGGCGGTGAACGTATCCAGGCAAGCGCAATCATCGAATCTGTCCATGCGTAAGTCTTTTGAACCTTCATAACTTCGACAGCGTATTGAAGTAAAGTGGCCAAAATTACTGCTCCACAAAGTTCCAAGCGCGGAAGAGACACGGTCCTCTTACAAGGAGCTACTTTGGTCTTTGAGATGACGAGATGAACATGAATATTGTCATCGCTGTCCAAAACTCGAACATAAACCGCTGCACCAAATGCTTTCATCGAGGCGTCGCAAAACCCATGCAACTCCACCGCCTTATTATTCTGCATCGTGTTGATCCACCTTGGAATTTTGATGCGTTCTATCAGTGATAGTTCTCGGCGAAAAGCTTCCCACTGGTCCTTTAAATGCAAGGGGATGGGATCATCCCAGTTCGAACCGAGGCTCCAAAGTTGTTTCATCATCATCTTGGCAGTGATGATACACGGTGAAATCCAGCCAAGTGGATCAAACAATTTAGCTATCGTAGACAACATTGACCTCTTCGTTATTTCTTTAGTATCCGGTTGAAAATTCTGAAAGGAAAATGAGTCACTTATGGGGTACCACTTAATTCCCAGTGTTTTAACATGGTTCAGTGATCCGAACGGAAGCTCAAAATCGATTTCACGATCTCGCTCCGGAATGTCCTCCACCAACGCTTTCTCGTTACTTGTCCACTTTCTCAAATGAAATCCTGCAGAGGCTAACAATTGACGAGTCTCGTTACGCTTTCGCTTAGCGTCGTCTACAGAATCGGCTCCGCTGATCAAGTCGTCGACGTACATGTCCTCACGAACCACCTTTGCTCCCACGGGAAAATTGTGTTCCTCGTCATCAGCCAACATTTTCAGGATACGGATTGCTAAATATGGTGCACTTGCAGTACCAAAAGTGACCGTTTTTAGCTTGTAGGCCTTCAGCGGTGCAGATTGTTGTTCCCTCCAGACGATTAGCTGATAGTAGCGATCACAGGGACTCACCAAAATCTGCCGATACATCTTTTCGATGTCTGCTGTGAACGTCACTCGATGAGTCCTCCATCGCAGAATTATGTCCACAATATTGGATTGTAGTTTTGGACCTACGAGTAAACGATCGTTTAAAGATGTCCCATCCGATGTCTTAGCCGCTGCGTCAAACACAACTCTGAGCTTTGTAGTGGTGCTAGTTGCTTTAAAGACTGCATGATGCGGCAAGAAGTAATGATACGGAGTTTTAAGTGTCACATCGTCCACTAGATCCACTTCCTCCATATGCTGTAGTGTCGAATACTCCCGTATACATGCGCTGTAATCATCATGCAATTTCGGATCTGAGACTAATTTTTTTTCCAACAGGGCACATCGACGAAACGCGCATTCCTTACTGGACCCCATCGCAGGATGACTTTCCTCCCTAAACGGCAGCTTGACTTGATACCGCCCGTTGGATAAAAGTTGGGTATGTCGAACAAAATGTTCATCACAAACGATGTCGTCTTCAGGATCCCTGGTTTGGAACGGCTCCTCCTCCATTTCCCAAAATTTTTGCAGCTCGGAACTCAGATCTGTGAACTGCACGAAACTACGTATATGCTGCGGATTATCAGCTGGAACTTTGCCAAGAATAACCCATCCTAATCGGGTTTTTTGTGCTATCGGAGCGATTTGGTTTTCGCTGCGCGGGATATCTGGAAGGAGTATTTCGGCGAAAACGTCACTTCCAAACAGTAAGTCTACTGGCGCAGGAACATAGAATTCGGGATCTGCAAGACTCAAACCTGAAAGATGTGACCATTTGTCAGGTACCACCCGTTGGGCCGGAAGAAGCCCTGTCAGCGACTTGAAAACGAACGCCCGAACGACGCTCTCAAATGTCGAATGTCGCGATGCAAACATAATGTCGACATAGTTTTGTGTTATGCCACTGCTGACCATCCCCAACCCAGATACCTCGACAAAGGTACGATGCTTCTTCAATTTCAACAACTGTGCTGCAGACTCTGAGATAAATGTGGCTTCGGATCCGGGATCGATCAGAGCACGCAAATCATGGAAACGTTCATCAGCTGACCTAACCCTCACTACGGCTGTTGCTAATAACACCCTTGCTTGTTGTGAAAGTAAATAAAAAGTGTTCACTTGCCTACTCGTCGATGATTGCTGGTTGAAAACCCGATGCATTTACATTTACAGCCCCTTGATTGTTGTTGTTGTTATCATGTACATGTAGAAAGGAATGATGACGCTGCTGACAGAAATAGCAATTCTTTATGCTCGGACATTCTCGCGACATGTGGCTATAGCCGAGACAATTGTCACAAACTCGTGCATTGCGAACTGCCTGTTTTCGTTGAATAGGGTTCATATTAAGAAAACTCTGACATTTCCTCAGCGAATGTTGACCACGTTGACACAGCTTACAGGAAACCACCTCCCTAGTAGAGGCCTTCGCCATAAGAACCCGTGGTGTCTCTGCATGCGACCGATTTTTCGTGCTGTTGGTTGCATCACTCCTTATCCAAGGCCTGGAACTCCCCTTCTGCTTATCAACCACCTCAAGAATGCGGAAGTGAGTTTCCAAAAATTCGACGAATTGTTTGTAAGTTGGCAGTTCCTTGAGGTTACCCAACTTTTCTTCCCAAAGCTGCTGTGTAGAAGTTGGAAGTTTATGGAGAAGGACGTAAATCAACACCGCATCCCAATGTCCCACCTGTAACCCCAAATTCGCCAACGCGTGGACACACTCTTGAGATGTATCCAGCAACTCCTTTAGTCCGTTCGCTGATTCCTTGAACAATTGTTGTGCCACACACATGGTTACGCCACCTGCTGTGCCACATACGGTTATGCCACCCAAGCCGAATAACCCAATAAACACATCGTACCACATAACACTGACCCACTCAAGTGCCGACCCACTTACGTGCCCCGATTGAACATGTGCATAAACATTGCAATCATAAACAATCACCAAACAAAAGGTCAGAAGGTATCCGATGGCAAGTATCGAACATGTGCAAACACATGAATACTGCAATCACCAAAACAAAAAGGTCAGAAGGTATCCGATATCAAGTGTTACGAATTCTTGCGACCACTTGTATAAACAAACCAGTGCAAGAATACGTAACACACGGATACAATTAACTCGCTGACCTCTAAAGCGCACAAAGAGGAAATGAAAACCCTAGGCATGGAGGAAGCATTGGCAACGATGAGGAAGACAGTCGATGAATTACCAAATAGAAGGCAAGTCGCCTCAATTAAAAGACAAACAAGTGTTATTATTCCTTTTTACTCGTTTCTTTTCGCGTCGTGCATACAACAAATGGTGGCAGCGGTGGGATAATTAAGGGTAAAGCATCTACCTTAATTCCCAAAAAAAAAAAAAAGTAAAAGTCGAAGTCGAGTTGAGTACGCGCAAAATAAACGAGTTAAGTTAAGTACGCGTAACGTAAATAGACACTAAAACGGGTTAAGTGAAATTTTTTTTTATAAATAACCAACAACAACAAATCGACCCAGTCCCATAGGAAGAAAAAAAAAACCAAGCCGATCCAGTCCCATAGGAAGAAGAAAAAAAAACCAAATCCAATCCCGAAGAAGAAGAAGAACAACAAATGGTCCAGCAGCAACAACGGAGGATGAAACAACTGTAAGCAATAATATTAAATTAGTACTAGTGCGTAACGTAGTATACAAATTTTGTTGTTTTTGTTTTTCCTTTGTTATTTTTTTTATTATTCTAAATTTTTTTTGTAATTTTCCTCGTGTGTCATATCCCCCTCCTTTGAAAAGGAAAATAATAAAAAAAAAAAAGAATTAATTTTGTTTCCCGGTTCGAAAACGGTTAATGTCGAACTTTAATCTGAACATTTCGCTCAGAAACAGAAAAGTTTGCAGGGTGTCTGAAAGTGAAGTGTCTCCCCTCCAATCCACTGAATCAATGCCTATCGGACATTCTCCACCACGTAGTGAACAAAAAAGGGAAATATATAAAAGTTCAATAAATCCAGGTTCTGCCTCTGGTTCTTCCCCGTTTATAAACCACACATTACACGAATCTTTAGAAAGAATGTCGTTCAATTCTTCGCAAGCCATAAAACTCGTACCCGAGTTCGATGGTTCTGTCAACACGTTGGATAGATTTATCCAATTGATTGACCTCCAATCAAAAAAGGTAACCTCTGAGTCCGATAAAGAGGAACTCTTAGACATTGTAAAGTCCAAATTAACAGGCCGTGCATATAACGTTATAGTAAAATATAACGATTACAATGAATGGTCAGAGTTAAAGGACGCACTTATCAAAAGTTTTAGAAAAACACGATCTCTACAAGTAATTCAAACAGAAATCTTTCAGTTTAGACAAGGCTATACAGAAACTATTGCTTCCTACACGGAAAGAGCTAACTCCCTTTTTGATGAGCTAAACAACGCAAATGCGAATAGCTCCGACGAATCAGCAAATAAAGCCATCCGAGCTTTAAATAGCAGTATGATTCTAAGTAGCTTCTGTAATGGGCTAATACCACAAATAAAACTGTTGGTAAAAAGCGCTAGGTGTACTGAACTGGATGAAGCCGTCGACATAGCAATGGAAGAAGAGAAACTCCTCACTTCCACTCCTAGACAACAGTCAAACTACCAAAATAGGTACTGTAGGAATTGTAAAACCAAGACACACAACACGAATGAGTGTCGGTTCCTAAGAAACCCAAACGGTTATAATAGCGATCACAGAACTCAAAGACCAACTCCCAATACTGGACAACAACCTGCAAGAATAAATACAGTTCAAAATCCCGTATCATGCAGATACTGCAAAAACCCTGGACATACGATAGATCAGTGCAGGAAAAGATTATTTAATAACAACCGAAATAATCCCCAACCATCTGCCTCAACTTCGGGAAACGACTCCAGACCTGGCCCGTCCAACACCCGGAGTCAGGGCAGACGCATGCAATAAGGTGTATAAGAAAACATAATTTAGATTCAGCTAGTTCAAACGAAATTCCACAAGTAAATCAAACACAAACCCTTTTTAACAAAAGTCTAGCAGATAGCTGTAGACAAACTCAATCGAACAATTCTCTATGCCAAAGTAATGCCACACCAAACTCTAAGAGGAATCAAACAAATTTACCACATCAAGAGGAGTCTCAACAAAATGAGAAATCGCGTTCACCGTATCACATTTCTAAATCTACTAATTCAAAACGCGATTTCCCTAAAGAGAAAACCTCTTATCACAAAAGCAATCCACTGTATCAAATTCCTCAAAATGAGAAATCGCATTCAAGGCATCAAACTTCTAATTCTACTAAATCAACATGCGATCCTCATAAAAAGAAATCGCATTCACTGTATCAAATCCCTCAAAACGAGCAATCGCAGCCACTGTATCAAACTTCTAATTCTACTAAATCAACATGCGATCCTCATAAAAAGAAATCGCATTCACTGTATCAAATCCCTCAAAACGAGCAATCGCAGTCACTGTATCAAACTTCTAATTCCACTAAATCAACATGCGATCCTCATAAAAAGAAATCGCATTCACTGTATCAAATCCCTCAAAACGAGAAATCGCAGTCACTGTATCAAACTTCTAGTTCTACTAAATCAACATGCGATCCTTACAAAACTAAAACTCAAGAATACAACAGCCCCTCATTGTGTCAAGCTCCTAAAACTTCTAGTTCAAAATCCGTACCCGAATTCCCAAAGCGCGACAACCTATCTCTAACACAGACCCAAAATCAAGTAACAAACAAAAACATGCTCTTAAACCAAATACATACAAAAAATCGATCATTTTTCCAAATCCAAAACCTTCACCAATTCCTGGAGAAAAGCCTAAGCACAGAACCATTAAACGTACCTATCAAGTGCCGAAATCAAGTAGCTAACATCGCATCCGTAGACAGAGCATCCACTTTCAGGAGTGAAATCAAAATCAGGTCTAAGAATACGAATACCAAGCACAGCGTCATGCTTTTAGACACTGGAGCAAGCGTCAGTCTGATCAAACTGAGATCACTAAATAAAAATGCCAAATTAAATAAAGACGATATTACGGAACTTAAGGGAATAGACAACAGACCAACCACTACGCTAGGTACAACATCCTTATATATAGAAATCACTCAGGGACCGAGCCTTAAGCACATCTTCCATGTAGTACCAGATGATTTTCCAATCACACAAGATGGAATAATAGGTGAAGATTTCCTCAAACAATTTAACGCCATAGTCGACTACAAAAATAATATTTTCAAATATCACTTCAAAGACAGACAATATTCAGTAGATTTTAACAATGAAAGGAAAACACTCATTATTCCAGCGAGGTCCGAAAAATTAATAAAGTATGGTCCACTGACACATGAAACAGAAAAAATATACTTCTCTCAAGAAGTTGCTCCAAAGGTGTATACGTCAGCTGCAGTTACTACCCCAAAGAATGGTTACGTATATATATCCATCCTAAACACTAATGAAGAGGAAGTCAAAATAGAAAGACTAGACCTCAAGTGTGTCGACTCGAATCATTTCCACATCCACAACCTAAGGTCCACTAAATTCGATAACATAATAGAGAACAGGCTAGAAAAATTAGAAGCAGAACTGAAATTAGATCACTTAAACCAAGAAGAAAGAAACTCGATAGAAGAAATTTGCAGACGTTTCAACCATTTATTTTTTATAGAAGGTGACCAATTATCCTCTACATCAGGTATCACCCACTCTATTAAAACTAATCCAAGCGTACCTCCCGTCAATGTTCGTCCATATCGATTACCAGAAATCCATAAACAAGAAATCAAAAGACAGGTAGACAAAATGTTACACGACAATATAATTAGACCCAGCTCCAGCCCATGGAATGCGCCACTCCTGGTCGTACCAAAGAAAGGAGATCAGAAATGGAGAGTTGTGATAGACTACCGGAAACTGAACGAAGCTACGATTCCCGACGCATATCCAATTCCCAACATAGAAGAGATACTCGGACAACTTGGAGATTCTAAATACTTCACAACTTTGGATTTAGCAAATGGTTTTCACCAAATAGAAGTATCGGAAGAGGACAAGGAAAAGACCGCGTTTAGCACAGCAATTGGTCATTACGAGTTTAACCGAATGCCATTTGGTTTACGAAATGCTCCGCCAACATTCCAGAGACTTATGAATGTCGTTCTTTCAGGATTGCAAGGTATAATGTGCCTAGTTTACCTAGACGACATAGTGATCTACGGAAAAAACTTGAAAGACCATAACGAGAAGTTAAACGAAATTTTTAACGCACTCGAAGCATATAATCTAAAAATACAACTGTCAAAATGTAAATTCCTCCAAAAGGAAGTCATGTATCTAGGACACGTCATCACGTCGGATGGTGTCAGACCAGACCCGGAAAAGATCGCAGCTATAAACAAAATCGAACCTCCACAAAATCAGAAACAAATAAAATCATTTTTAGGTCTAGCAGGATATTACCGTAAATTCATAAGAAACTTTTCCAAAATAGCTAACCCACTGAACAAACTTCTTCGCAAAGACGTACCATTCAAATGGGACGCATTTTGCGATGAATCTTTCAGAAAATTAAAAGAAGCAATAACCAGACAACCCATATTGACTTATCCAAACTTCAATAAAACATTTCACGTTACAACCGACGCCAGTAACGAAGCCATTGGCGCCGTTCTCTCTCAAATGGATCAAGATAACAAGGACTTACCTATAGCCTTTGCGAGTAGGATATTGAACTCAGCAGAAAAGAATTACTCTACCATCGAAAAGGAAGCTCTTGCAGTAGTTTGGGCAGTTACGCATTTCCGACCATACGTATTTGGACGTAAGTTTGAAGTAATCACTGACCATAAACCGCTTGTGTGGATATTCAACCTAAAGGATCCCTCTTCAAGAATAATGCGCTGGCGCATTAAATTGGAAGAGTATGATTTTAGGGTAACCCACAAAGCTGGGAGCCTGAACACCAATGCAGACGCACTTTCGCGTTTAAATACCGCCGAAATAAAAATAGTAACCAGAAGCCAAAGGAAAACAACACCGGATGTACAGGTAAATTTGTCCAGAAATATCATCGATATCACAGACCCAGAGAGCGTCAAACAGATACTTTACGAAAATCACGACACTCCTCTCGGAGGCCACCTAGGAGTAAAACGAACATTAAAACGTATTAAAGAGAACTACATGTGGAAGAATATGCACAAGGATGTAGAAATGTACATTAAATCTTGCGAGTCATGTCAAAAGAATAAATTATATACACGGAACAAAATACCAATGGTTATTACTACAACGGCAAAAATACCATTTGAAAGAATCGCACTCGATATTGTGGGACCACTTCCGATAACAATGAACCACAATAAATACATTCTTACTTTTCAGGACGACCTCACCAAATTTGTCCAAGCAATCGCAATACCAAACCAAGAAGCTGAAACGGTAGCCGAGGCGCTAGTTAAGCAGATCGTTTGCACGTTTGGAATTCCACAAACCATCCTCACAGACCAAGGAGCAAATTTCACCAGCGAATTATTCAAAAATGTTTGTAGACTCTTAAAAATTCAAAAGATCAAAACAAGCCCATACCATCCACAGTCCAACGGAGCGCTTGAGCGATCTCACAGATCGTTAGGCGACTATTTGAGAAACTACGCGAGTAACGATCAAACAAACTGGGATAAGTATATTAACTATGCCGTATTCTGTTACAACACGACAGAACACGCAAGCACCCACTACAGCCCTTATGAAGCCATTTTTGGATTCAAACCACCAATCCCTTCCATTCTAACCAGGCAGGTGCAACCTACATACAATTACGATGACTACATTACCGAAATTAAAACAAAATTACAAACAGGCTACGAAATCATACGAAAAAACCAAACAAACGCCAAAGTAAAGTCAAAACAATACTACGATCAGAAATCAAAACAGGTCAAATATAATGTCGGTGACAAAGTGTGGATTGAAGCAAAAAACCGATCAAATAAAAAACTCACCCCTATCTATGAAGGACCATATGAAATAGTCGAAATCATGTCCCATGAAAATTCCAAGATAAAAATAGGCAGGAAGGAGAAGGTAATACACAATAACCTAATAAAGCCCTATACACAAAGAACACACTATGCACACAATACAAAAGACACATAAATAAAAACTTCGCCACTATTACTGAAGAAATTAGGAAAAACACAATCAAACTCACAAATCTCACAAACTTCGAAAAGTCATTACACAATTTAGATGAAATTACAAATCTGGTATCAATATGTTCTGCACAAATCCTAACAAAACAAGTTCAATTACTCGACATTCTACAAGCAAGTAAAATAGGCAAATTAGACAGCCGATTCTTAAACTCAGACACATTTATGTCAACCCTTCAGCAAATCCAACTAGAACTTCCACAAAACGTAAGGTTTCCACTAAAAATCTCCCGAATGAATCTGCCCATGATAAATGCAATTACTACAAGAACCCCAATATACGTTAATAACAACCTTATGATTCAAGTTAGCATACCACTGGTAAATGAAGAATTCCATTTAGTAAAAATCACACCACTTCCCACTAGGTACAAAGAAAGCGCATACCACTATGTTTCAGTTGATAGCGAATTCATTGCCATTAACGAGAACTATAGGCGATACATATTCCTAAACAACGCGGATTTAGAAAAATGTACAAAAATTGAGTCAGACCATTTTGTTTGCCAACAAAATTTCGTTATACATAATCACAACATTAATAACTGTATAATACAGCTCATCTCTGGTAATCCAACCCCCGAATCCTGCGATACTAGAATATTTGTATTAAAACACGAAATCTGGTTCAACTTAAGGAACAAAAATTCTTGGATTTATGTCATGCCCGAGCCAACGAACGTACGAATCTTGTGCGGTAACGCACCCCAGACAATCGAACTCCACGATAGTGGAATCCTCAAAATAAGTCCATATTGTAAAGCAGTGACAAATGAAGTATACCTACAAGCTTCAAACGATATCTACAACAAAATCCCAATCGCATACTATCTGCAAGAAACACTCCTAACCGAAACCGTGGAAATACCTAACAACCTATCCCAAATTTCACCTCACATGATACACGTAGAAAAACTAGATTTAGATAAATATAGTATTAGCATCAAAAACTTAGCAAATACAAACAAAACCTTTTTCTCTCCAATACACGAAAACATGTACAATCCTTTTATAATTATCATTTTAATTTGTATAATAGCAATATTAGCATTTGTCATAAAGAAATACTTTAAGATAACAATGTCTATAAACAAGACAGTACAAAGCAACATTAGAGAACAAGAAAATCCTAATGAACAACTATAAAAAAAAAAAAAAACAAAACTTATGTAAACATTACTATGTAAACATTATTTAAACAACCTGAAGTGTATAGTAACGAAAATTAATTGTGTTATTTTAACTTTAATGTGTAATCTTAACTTTTATTAAGAATTAATGAATTGTAACCAACAAATAATAAAACAATGTAAAATTCCGTAACAATTTATAATAATGTCTATATACATAAGAATAATGTCAATGTAAAATTCCGTAACAATTTATAATAATGTCTATATACATAAGAATAATGTCAATGTAAAATTCCGTAACAATTTATAATAATGTCTATATACATAAGAATGTCATTATAAAATTACAAAATAAACACGTAAGTGAATCGTTCAAAACCTCGCCGTTGACAATGCAACCTACCATATGCCGAAAGACTTCAATCCTAACGTCATGCGCCTTTCGTATTTTAAGGGGGGAGGACTGTTGTGCCACACACATGGTTACGCCACCTGCTGTGCCACATACGGTTATGCCACCCAAGCCGAATAACCCAATAAACACATCGTACCACATAACACTGACCCACTCAAGTGCCGACCCACTTAAGTGCCCCGATTGAACATGTGCATAAACATTGCAATCATAAACAATCACCAAACAAAAGGTCAGAAGGTATCCGATGGCAAGTATCGAACATGTGCAAACACATGAATACTGCAATCACCAAAACAAAAAGGTCAGAAGGTATCCGATATCAAGTGTTACGAATTCTTGCGACCACTTGTATAAACAAACCAGTGCAAGAATACGTAACACACGGATACAATTAACTCGCTGACCTCTAAAGCGCACAAAGAGGAAATGAAAAACCCTAGGCATGGAGGAAGCATTGGCAACGATGAGGAAGACAGTCGATGAATTACCAAATAGAAGGCAAGTCGCCTCAATTAAAAGACAAACAAGTGTTATTATTCCTTTTTACTCGTTTCTTTTCGCGTCGTGCATACAACACAATGACGATTGTCCAAAAAGCAACTTAAGCTGGGCATTGACGAGAACCCGTTTATGGTCGTAGCGCGAAGTTAACAGTTCCCACGCCTTCGCATAATTGCCCGCTTCGCAAGATAGATGTTGCAGCAGACGCTCCGCCTCACCCTTCAAACAGGATTTTAAATAATGCATCTTGTCGATGTCATCTAAAGACGCGTTATTGTGAACCATGGACTGAAATAAACCTTGAAAAGACCTCCATGTTGTGTACGAGCCGCTGAAATTTGGAATATCGATTTCGCGAAGCCTAATTTTGTTGTTGGGTACCGTTGGTTCACCTGATGGCCCGCCAGCCGTCGACGATGATGTCTGAGAGCATTTTTCCAACGCTTCCAGTAACTCAGTACGATACTCCAGGTAAATTTCAGTTATTTGCTCATACACTACTACTAATTCTGTCATTTTCAGATCTGCTTCAAGCCTTCCGCCCCCGACGATTGCCTGATGATAATGCCTAGCGACTCGCATGTTCTCCTCCAACATGTCAAGGCGACTTGCAACGTATGGCTGCAGCTTACGTTTCTTGGCGGCATTCTTGAAACTGGTGAAACTATTTACCACCAAGGTTAAAATGCCCTTTTGCAGCATACCGCAGTTGTAATTTGTCTCGGCCATTATTATACGCAGATTATATTATGTATTTTATGTATATGTGTATGTAGTTTATGATATTATTTTAATAAAGAAAAGTAATAAAAAGCAACACTTACTTGCTTTTGCTGCTAATTGGGATGTTGGCAAATGTTCCTGCAGACTTCGCGGACAAAGAATCCTTAATCCTCTGGACGTTGGACAAAGTTGCTTGATGTTCCCGGCGATTTATGTATTTCACGACGCGTAGAAAAAACGATTTACACACACACAATTTTTATGATTAATATTTGATTAATAGTTGATTTAAGTCTAATGCAACTTTTAAAGATAGTCAAATTAATTGCACTCTGCAATGCACTTTCTAACCTCTATTGCGAACAAATTTTTTTTTTTTTTTTAAGTTTTTTCTGTTTATACAAATAACCATTAAACACTTAATTACACGCGAAAAAGACTAAACAATTTACTAAGGCTACGAAGGATCAAATGTTTCGACATGTATTTTTTACTGGATAAAATAAAGAAAACCAAAAAGGAACAAAGAAACAAAGGCGTCCACAACGTTATAATATGTCTTTTATTCGACCTCTGCCAGTACACTTATTCCGTAAACTCATTACATTCATTATTTATATAAAATACAATAATACATATTTATATTTGTTCATAGTTCAATGTATCAAACTATTCTATTTTGCTATGACCGGGTGTTCCATATTGTGGATCCTATTGAACTCTCAACAGATACTATAAGAAGGTGTATAAGAAGGTGTCCAAAAAGGATTTAATGATTTTCGCAAATCCTAGAAACATGGTTTGGTTTCCATTTAGAAAAGTTAAATCATTAGTGGACTTACATAGAAGGTGGAGCGGCACATTCTAAAATGATTTTGAAATACATCGTCTGGATATTCTTCTAGAACTTTGAAATAGTCCCTAATCTTAGGAATTTTCCTTCTTTTAAATCTGCTAATTAAAGTCCGTATGCGTTTCGACCTTTTTCTTCTTGCTTCACACGTATTAAAACTAAATTTATCGTCTTTACGATCAAAGTTATCGACTAAAACTTTTATTAGCAAAACTTCCATTTTAAATGTTTGATTTAAACAATGCGTTCTAAAACTCAAACGCCATATTCAATCAGCAACGCATCAGCTTAAACTGTGCATCGCATCAGCATCGCAATTGAGCAGTGATGCCGCATCACTGCGCAAATGTTTGACGTTTCTGAATTTACACTTAGTACTACAAATGGCCATTTTGAATTTAACAGAATGCCATTCGGGCTAAGAAATGCACCGCCTACATTCCAAAGACTAATGAACGTAGTTCTGTCTGGATTACATGGTTTAATGTGTTTAGTTTACCTCGATGACATAGTAATCTATGGAAAGAATTTGCAAGATAACAACGAGAAGCTTATCGAAATTATGAAAGCCCTAGATAAATATAACCTAAAACTCAAACTATCCAAATGCAAATTTCTACAAACTGAAGTTATGTATTTGGGACACATCATTACGTCAAAAGGTGTAAAACCGGACCTCGAAAAAATTGCAGCCTTTAACAGAATCGAACCGCCCCGTAATCAAAAACAAATAAAATCCTTTTTAGGCTTAGCAGGGTACTATAGAAAATTTATCAAAAATTTCTCAAAAATAGCTAACCCATTAAACAAACTCCTCCGCAAAGACGTACCATTTAAATGGGACGCATTTTGCGACGAATCTTTTAAACAATTGAAACAAACGATCACTGAACCCCCTATTCTACAATATCCCAACTTCGAACAAACATTTTACCTAACAACTGACGCCAGCAATGAAGCCATAGGCGCTGTTTTGTCGCAGAGAAATACAGAAGAAAATGATTACGGTTTCGCATAAAGCAGGCCATTTAAACACAAATGCAGACGCATTGTCGCATTTAAACGTAGCTAAGGTAAAAGTGGTTACTCGTAGTCATAAAAAGGTCGCGCCAAACGAACAACGGGAAATAAACCAAAACTTCATCGAGGTTTCAGATCCAGAGCAAATCAAGCGAATTATATACGAATTCCATGACACTCCTTTGGGCGGACATCAAGGAGTCAAACGTACACTCAAACGTATCAAAAACACATATAATTGGAAAAATATGTATTTGGACATCAAGAAATACATTTCCTCATGTGAGCTTTGTCAAAGGAATAAGTTGTATAAACGTAACAAGTTACCAATGGTCATCACTACGACAGCAAAAGTGCCATTCGAAAGGATAGCTCTAGATATAGTGGGACCACTCCCAATAACAGAAGAAAACAATAAGTATATACTAACATTCCAAGACGATCTGACAAAGTTCGTACAAGCAATAGCCATACCCAACCAAGAAGTCAGAACGGTGGCCGAAGCACTTGTGAAGAAAATAATTTGCACGTTTGGTATACCACACACAATACTAACAGACCAAGGAACAAACTTCACCAGCGATCTATTTAAAAGTATTTGCAAAACGCTAAAGGTTCAGGAAATACAAACCAGTCCATACCATCCACAATCAAACGGTGCGCTCGAAAGATCACATAGAACTCTAGGTGAATATTTAAGAAACTATGCCAGTAAAGATCAGACTAATTGGAACAAGTACATAGATTACGCAATATTTTGTTATAATACTACCGAACATACGAGTACAAATTACAGTCCATACGAAGCACTATTTGGGTTAAAAGCACCAATTCCATCTGTTTTAAATAGACAAACACAACCGGTCTTCAACTATGACAATTATGTTGCCGAAATGAAACGGAAACTACATGCGGGATATGAGACAATACGAAACAATCAACTAAAAAGTAAACAAAAATCAAAACAATGCTACGACCATAACTGAAAACATTTCAGTTTTAATGTAGGAGACAATGTGTTACTAGAAATCAAGACTCGGTCGAATAAAAAGCTCACTCCAATCTTTGAAGGACCGTATGAGATTATAGAAATATTATCCCCAGAAAAATCTAAATTAAAAATAGGCAGGAAAGAAAAAATTGTACATAATAACCTTATTAAACATTTTAATCGGAGAGCCACACCAACATAACCACACAAAAAAAAAATGTTTAAAGACAGGGTTACTAAAGCAAACGCTCAATATTGTTTCCAATTTCAGTAAAATCGTCGTATCAATCCTCATATACGAAATTTTTACACGCGTTACTGTAGAGGAAGTAGTATTACAACCACTAAATAAAACCGGAGTATACCTGGAACCAGTCGGAGTCCTTGAGAAGTCTTTTACCAAATGGACATTCCTCTTTAACATTAATAATACAAACATAAAAACCAATGCCAAAACTCTAGAACACAACCTTAATACCATGTCTGACTTATGTATACTAAGTATTGTAATCTAGCAAGTTATTACAGATGGGCCTCCGGGCTCATCTACACGTAGAGTTAAGCATTTTGAACTGACAACTTCAATATTAAGCCAATGGCATCCGTTGTTCTCTCTACCAATGGCATAGCAGCTTCTATCGTTGTTTTTGACAGCTGAAACCAAGCACGTAAATAATAGGAAGAAGGTAATGTTCACATATTCGATCGGTTGCCTGCTTGTAAAAAATTTTTGTGGATAAAATGTTTTAAAATAAAGTGTATTAAACTATCAAGGAATACCCTCTTGATCATTGCAAAGTCAACTTACAAATATTACAAAAATCGCTCAAAGAAATCAAATATAACAACCAAATTCTTGATGGCATATTATTTAAAAGAGAAATCTCAAAAAGAAGTACCACATTAGTGGATAATGGTGGCTTGTTCAATGCAATAGGAATGACAGGGAAATTCTTATTCGGGACAATGTACTCAGAGGATGCAAACAAAATCGATAACGCATTGCATTCACTTTCAGAAAACCAAAGTAATTTACATCACATAACGGAAAACCAGATGACAATTATTTCTAACGTCGTTGACGCATTAAACGAAACCACTGGAAACATTAACAATAATTTTAACTCCATCACAGAAGAAATCAGACTAAATACACGAAAACTTACAAACCTTACAAGATTTGAAAAGATACTAATGTAGAATCTACATGTGCCTCACAAATCCTATCGAAACAATCTCAACTACTTGACATCCTCCAAGGAGCCAAAGTTAATAAGCTAGATAGCAGGTTTCTCAATTCAGAAGTCTTCATCTCAACACTAAAAGAAATCCAATTAGAGCTCCCACACAATATAAGGTTTCCAATTAAAATATCCCGATTAAACCTACCCATAATAAATAAAATTACAAAAACAACACCCATCTACGTCAATAAAAATCTCATGATACAAGTAAGCATCCCATTAGTTAACGAGGAGTTTGATTTAGTAAAGATTACACCATTACCATCCAAATACAAACAAAACTCATAAGGCTACGTTTCAATTAACAGTGAGTTTGTTGCCATTAACGAAAACTATAGGCGATATATATTTCTGAGTAGAGAAGATTTAGATAGATGTACAAAAACAGAATCGGATCACTATATATGCCAACAAAACTTTATCATACACAACCACGACACTAACAACTGTATAATACAACTAATCGCTGGAAATCAAAGTCCTAGTACATACTTGTGAAACCAAAGTGTTCGCATTAAAACACGAAGTCTGATTTAACCTAAACAACCTAAACTCATGGCTATACGTCATGCCCGAGCCAACAAGCGTTCGTATTTTGTGCGGAAACGCACCCACAACTATCACTATTCACGATAGCGGAATCCTTTCTGTAGATCCATTTTGTAAAGTCATCACTAAAGAGGTTTACCTCCAAGCATCGAATAACATATATAACAAAACCCCAATAGCATTCTTTCTGCAAGAAACACCCATAGATGATAACGTAGAAATCCCATCCAATTTATCCCAAATTTCTCCCCACGTTATACATGTAGAAAAACTGGATTTAGACAAATATAGCATAAACATAAAAGATCTTATTCGTAAAAACCAAATGTTACTTTCCGTTAGTCATCATGATGCGAAATTTTCCATTTCCTTTATCTTTTTTGTTTGTATAATAATAGCTTTGGTTATAATAAAGAAAAAATATGTAAAAATAAATTGTACAGTAAATAAAGAAGAACATACGACAAATGTAACGCCTGATGACGAAACAACTCATGTTGTTACAATATAAATACAATATAAAAATGAAACAAAGACCTATTTTATTATCAAAAAATATGTATAAAGAAAAATAAAACAATATCAAAAAATATGTAAAAAAAAAAAAAAAAAAAAAAATGTAAAAAAAAAAAATATAAAACAAAAACCTATGTTAATATCAAAAATATGTATACCTAATCGAAATTTTTAATAAAGTAAAAACTTAAGAACTCTGTGCATCGCCCTCATCCACACCGTCAAAGCCGAAAGATCTCACTCGTTGCCTCGTACGCCTTTCGTATTTTAAGGGGGGAGGACTGTTGTGCCCTCAAAACAGAGACCACACACACGCCTTGGATATCAGACACATGACACATGACATAATCGATTGTGCCCTAAAATTCCAAATGTTTCATGTGATTCATAGAATTGCATTGTTAAACAATCGAGTGCCTATCGAATGGTGTCAAACAACGAACAGAGAATAAAGACAACACCACAAACTGCGGTGTCATATTGCAAACCTAAAGCAATACTGACCCACCGCAGCGTGAGGCCGCCTAGTATGACATATGTTACATTTCCTGTGTAACATATACTGTGTCAAGGGTGCGAGTTGCATTTCCTGAGCAATTGTTCTGTGTCAAGGGTGCGAGTCATTTTGCGTGGCTGACCTGGAAACGAATGTGGATCAGAGGCAACAAGGTGGCGAGTACGATGCACAGAGATCAGTTGTAAATTGGCAGTTGTAAAACGTTCTCTTATTCTTTACAGCAGTCATAAGCTAGAAACCAATCGTTGCATTTTTTTTTAAACTCCCGTTACCCAATAAAATATGTATTTGGCGCAGTCGGCACACTTGGTTATAAACTGTAATCAAGCTTAGAATCGTAAAATCGCAACAGCCCTATTCAAGGTTAACGTACAAAAATAGCCAAAAAGTAAAAATTGTTGGTAACCAAAAAGTTAAGTTTAGCAGTGAGACCGCAAGAACACAGTGCAACCGTGAGAATCCTGAAAGAAATAGCATATATCCGCGAATTTGAAGGGAATAGTGAAACATTAACACTATTTATATACGTAGTGGAAAACTACATAAATGCAGTGCGGGAAGCAGAAAGAAATGAACGTTGGCAAGCAACCTATAACTCGAAGATTACGGGCAGAGCTAAAGAGTTATTACTACATAACCAACCAGCATCATGGACAGAAGCTAAAGAACTCCTGAAACAACATTTCAGACCCAACATCAATTACAAAGATATTCCAAATAAGATATCATATTTAAAGGTAAATTCAGCAGCAGCTTTAAATTATAAAATAGACCAAATAATTCAAGAAGTAAACATTTTCTCAACATATGAAAATAATTCAAATGAAGCAAAAAATAATTTCTATGTATTAATTATTAATAGAGTAAAACAATTAGCTACAGGGAACCTGTCTGGAGAAATAAAAGACATTTATGATATCCACAAAATAAAAGAAATTTTGTATACGTATATAGGTTATGACGAAGGAAATTTACAAATAGACATAAGAGCTAATAGATTTAATAATTTTAGCAACTCTCAATTTATCAGACAAAATAACAACAATTTTAATCAGAAAGTTATCACCATCTGTCATACCGCACCTGAAACCCCTTCTCACCCTGAAACTGATCAGACACGCGCAAACCTGTTCCCGACGAATCAGCATGTTCCCATCAGACACGCGCAAACCTGTTCCCGCCGACTCAGCATGTTCCCACGATTGCGACGATGACGGATACTCCATACAGGCGGATGCACGCGCTGCATGCATTGGGCGACTCAGCAGATTGGGCATGGGAAGCAATACCACCTGAAGCAGGAATTGAACGGCAGTGGGGCAATCTAAGTTTGGACGTGACGGAGAGTAGTCGGAATCTTTAAATTGTCTAGGAAATAAAAGTTTATTATAACGTAGTCTGAAAAAGTAGTTTTTTAATTCTTCGAACTGTTGGACCAATCTCAGGTTGGTGTTGGTTTTTTTTTGAGAATCCTTGACAGGATTTCGTAACTAGAATTTTGCAAGACGAAATGAAAACAATAATAATTTCAATCAAAATTCTCAAAGATAGAATAACAATTTTCCAAATAATTCCAATCCCTCGGGACAATTACAAAAACACACACAATTTTAATCCATTCAGACAATACCGCCAAATAATCAACAACCTATGTTTAACCAATCAGGGCAAGTTAGGAATGCGGTTCAAAACCCAGCATCAATGTCTGTATATCAAATCGAAACTAGGCAGGAGGAAATCCATAACGTCGAGGCAGGTTTTTTTCTTCTATAGGCCTCGAAACAAAATTTTTATGGATCTAACAATTGACGATAAAATATACATAGGGTTAGTAGATACAGGTCGACAATGAGTATAATTCTAAATGCAATTTTTTGATAATTGTTACACACACTAACAAAAATATTAAATTTATGTAAAAAAAAAATGTGTGCATCTAATCAAGTGAAGAGCACTGTATATAAAACGAGAATGAAGTCAGGCAGGAAATGAAAGAGCAGGGTATCATTAGAAAATCCAACAGTAGGTACGCATCGCCAATTGTTGTGGTAGAAAAGAAGAGAAAATTAATAGTTCAGAAAAAAACAGTTTAGACTATGCGTACTATAGTAAATTAAATGAGATAACTATTGACGATAAATTCCCCATCCCAAATATTGAGAGTATACTAGACAAACTCAATATTTCTCCTCGATAGACCTTGCAAAAGGATATCACCAAATCAAAGTTGTAATGGGCCTTAATAAAAATACCTTCACTCTCGCTTACGTTCGATTCAAATATTTGAAGAACAATTTTTTCCGTAATTGTACGCATAATTTTTTTATGACGCTTAGTGTACCTTGCATTTTACATCATTCGAGATCAATTATAATGACCGCCACTGTGGTTTAGCGGAATTGAAAGTAAATTCCAATATTCACTTTCCTCTATTGAATACCCACCGCATACATATTTTCTCCAGTGCACAAGCAATACCAGACCCCACGTTAAAAACAACAACACTAAATTGTGTTCATGGTCATTGCCGATGACGATCATGCCACTCGGCATGGTTAAGTAATTCGCGATTTGTGATTGGCCACGAAAAAATCACCTTATCGAACGAGTGAATTTTTTTTTTCTCTTGGTACAGTCGAAGGGTACCGTATCCGTATGGCCATCAATACCCGAAGTCTGGTGACATGAAAAACAAAGGGGTACGCAGATATGTATGCAGGTTCAGCTGGCGTCGTCAACAAGTTCCCGTTGATAAACTCGGGCACTGAAGAAGGAATGTAGGAATGTGGGAATGCAAATAGAAGCGATGTCGTGATTGGTGGAAGTGATGGAATGCACAGTTCATATCGCAACCAGAATTTATGCAACAAATAGAAGCGAGAATGGGTGAATATACGATCTGGTTAAGCTTGGGTTTGGAAGGGATTGAGGAGGGAGTTTGGTTTAGGAGTTAGTGGAAGCAAGTCGCTGGAATTATGGCGTGTGCCAAATAATTAATTTTAGTGTGGCGGGTGCCAAATAATTTAAACTTTAGTATGGCGGTGCCAAATAATTTAAAATAAGTTCAATTTTAGTATGGCGGTGCCAATTAAATTTAAAATTCGTTCTTTTATTGCTGGCGTGTGCTAAATAATTTACAATAAATTCAATTTTATTGCTGGAGTGTGCCAAATAATATTCTGTAAACCTGGCGTGTGTGAACTAAAAGTTATTTAGTTTTGGCTGGCGGTGCCAATTAAATTTAAGCTGGTTCAGTGTAGCGGGCGCATGAATAATTTCAAAATTAGTTTAAACTGGCGTGGTTCGAGTAAATTTAAATTTATTTACGCCGAAGTGGACCGTGAATGAAAAGTTAATTTTCACCTAAGCGGTGGGCTAAGACACAGTAATGTTCTGAGGAGAGTGCTATAACGGTTTGTGCTGGGTTAGCCTATTTCGTTTTCACCGCAGGGGCATGGCCCATATGTGACCGTTAATAGATCAGTGGCACGCGATTTAGTGCGTCAACCTTGGCCAACACCTAGCAGGTACAGTAACGCATAAGGGGGCAAACAGTGATCCGTTATGAGGTGTTAAATCATAAAACGCCTTGTGTTACACTACCCATACCACTAAAAAAAAAAAAAAAAGAGAAAAAAAAAATATAGACCCTAAGTGAAATACCCTAAAGACAGTAACTTCCGCCAGACGCCGCAGGAGGACAACAAGCAGCCGCCGCAATCAGGACCATTTTAAGTATCCCTAATTTAAGCTATTATGAAATCTATATTCATCCTAATAAATAATTATATATTAGCAGTGGCGTCTTTAGGCATGGGCCCGGTGGGCCAGGGCCCAGGGCCCCGCAATTATTTGGCCCCCAGTTCCACCAACTCAAAATGAATGAATCTATACAAGAATTATATAACAAAACGAAATAAGGTTAATAGACAATAACAGAAAAACAAGTTTCATTGTACTCTCCGTTCCAATACCAAAATTCAACGTTAGTACCTACAAGTGGCGAAGGGTCCATATAAGTCGATGTTATAACCGTCGTATCTTTTGAAATTCTTTTCCTCAACATCTTAAACTTCTGGCAATATGAATCTAATTTCATCACTTGCACACGCTGTCAACATTATTTTAACAACTCTGCTTTCGTTCTACTCTACAGTTCTACACACATGTTGGCTTTTCAACTCACTCCATAAACCAACACAAAACTATAGCAACAACAAGGTACCCCGATCCCCGAAACCTAAATATGTCGTCTTCTCGTCGGATAGAACAAATTTGTTTTCTTGCCTCTTTTTTCTTGTACTATTCACTGCGCTTGACACCTCTCTGTTCAATACACGCTTTCTTATGGAAGAAAATATGACGATGTTGTTGCGTCATATTTTTTGGTGAATTTGTTTGTATCTCTTTCTCTTATTCTTTTCGCTCTGAGCGGATGAATCGTTCCACCGCACCGTACGTATGTATTGCGCAGCGCACTGGCTCTGGCGCAGGCGCAGTAGCGCAGTGCTCATCAGCAGATTTGCTTCTGCAAACTTCGGTGTTTGCTTGAGGACTTGAGGTGGCTTTCATAGCAACCACTGCGGCTGCGCTTATGAACCAAAATGTATATTGCAGATTGAGGTAGGTTTCCGCTTTCTACTTGAAGAAATCAGTTTATTCAAAGAAAAAAAAATATATATGTAAGTATACTACAAGAAAATAACAAGCTGCTCTCCGACTTATTTCATGAATTTGTATTTCTCAATGTTTCTGAGATACTGAAGCTATAGATCGTAGGTTTTACATGTCCGTTCTCGTTTTTATTGAAATTATTTTAAAACCAAGAAGTCAAACAATAATATTTTTAGTATTTTTTAAATTCAATCAGTGTTAGTCCTGTGTTGTGATTGTGTTTGTTTTTATTGTCATAAAATTCAATAACAAAATAATTATGTCGAAAAGATCATATCCTAGTGGTACCGAAAAAAGGAAAAAAGCAGAACATAAAAAGCAATTTATTCAAAATTTACCTAAATTAACAACATACTTTACATCGGAACCATCTGTAAGTCAAGTTAATACTTTAATACCTGAAAATTTGACACTTTTAATTCACTGACAACTGATAAAATTAATTCAAGTTGTGAGTTTGATAATGACAACATTCAAGAAACTTTAACTTTATCGAAAAGTTCTCATGCCGAAAATCAAAAAATGTCAGCAATAGAAAGAAATTCAACTGACCCTGGTGATTACTTTCAAGAAAAAATTACCGAAAAGATACGTGAATTTTGGATCCGTAAGGGTTCGACTTATTTTCAAAATAATGATTCTGATTTCTCAAAATCATCAAGAGTATACATCGAATCAGATGGTAAATCAAAAACAAGAAATTTCAATAAAACACTCTTTTATCGTAAATTAAGGAATAATGAAGATGTTGAAAGAAAGTGGCTTTTATATTCGCCTTCCAAAAAATCTCTATATTGTTTTTCATGTTGTTTATTCAACATTTCAAATACAGCCTTTTGTTCTCCCCATGGGTGTAACGATTGGAAACACATAAATCACATCATTTTGGAGCACGAAAATAGTTCATCACATAGACAAGCTATGATGACTTATCTCCAACGGAGTTAAAATACTGGTAGGGTAGATACAGATTTATTAAATCAAAACAAAATAGAAGTAGACTACTGGAAAAATGTTCTCAAAAGAATTGTTGCAGTTATTAAATTTTTGGCATCAAGAGGGCTTCCATTTCGTGGTAAGAACGAAACCATTGGGTCACCCAACAATGGAAATTATTTGGGATGCCTGGAACTTCTAGGTGAATTTGATTCATTCCTCGCAGATCATTTAAAAAAATGTGGAAACTCAGGAAAGGGATACACTTCCTATTTATCAGCAAATATTTGCAACGAGTTCACTGATATAATGGGAAAAAAAGTCCTAATGAAAATTTTAGGTGAAATTAGATCGGCAAAATATTTTTCCATAAGCGTTGATAGTACACCCGACCTTTCTCATATCGACCAGTTGACTTTTGTAATTCGGTATGTTAAAAATTGTGTTCCCATCGAAAGGTTCTTAAAATTCATACCTATTCAAGAGCATAAATCTGAATATTTGGCTGATACAATCTTGACATTTTTGGAAAATCATGATATTCCAATAGAGGATTGTAGAGGACAAAGCTATGATAATGCGTCAAATATGTCGGGAAAATATTCTGGTTTGCAAGCAAGATTAAAGGAGAAATGCGAATTTGCTACCTTTGTACCATGTGCAGCACATTCTCTTAACTTAGTAGGCCTTCATGCAGCTGGTTGTGTGCAGGAGGCAACAAGTTTCTTTCAAGTGGTTCAAAAAATATACAATTTTTTTTCTGCTTCTACCCATCGCTGGAATAAATTGAATGAATGTTTAGGTTCACATAGAGTTCTTAAAAGTCTTTCTGAAACAAGATGGTCTGCACGAGCTGATGCAGTTAACGCGCTCCATCGTGGTTACAAACAAATTACTGAAGCCCTGACATCTATCTCTAAAGATCCAGAGCAAGCTCCAGAAACAAAAAGCGAAGCGCTAAGCCTGTCTAAGAAAATGTCAAAACTAGAATTTCTCATTTTAACTGAAATTTGGGGCACAATATTAGAAAGAATTCATAAAACCAGCAAGAGCCTTCAAAAAGAAACAATAACGATTGACGTTGCTGCCAATTTGCTTTGTTCACTATGTTCTTTCATAAATGATCTAAGGGAGAATTTTGATAAATTTGAAGCGTCTGCCAAAATTCAGAATCCGGATGCTAATTATAAAGACTTAATGCAACGAAAAATAGTACGAAGTTCCCGTGCCACATATTTTGATGGTCCTGCACCATCCGTCCAGCTAATTGGGAAAGAAAAATTTAAAATATCAACTTTTTTCCCAATTATTGACACTATTATTTTGCAATTAAAAATACGATCCAACTGCTACCAAGAAATTAATGCATTGTTTGGCTTTTTTTGTCGATTGCAACATTTGACTTCAGTGGAGTAGCAAAATTCTTGCGAACAATTTTCAAAAAAATACCATAGAGACGTTAATGCAGAAGAACTTGAGGTAGAATGCCTGCACCTCGTACAGTATTTAAAAGAATTCAATAAAGAAGTAAATGAAGATCTTATTACAATTCCAAAATTGTACAGTCTAATTACAGTGGATGAAATTGAGAACACATTTCCAAATGTAGAAACTGCCTGCAGAATTTTTGTATCTATGATGGTTTCAAACTGCAGTGGAGAGCGTTCATTTTCGAAATTAAACCGAATAAAAAATGAACTTCGAAGCACAATGCTACAAGAAAGACTAAACAGCTTGTCAATTTTATCAATTGAAAATGAATTACTGCAGGGAATTGAATTTGATGACTTAATTCATGATTTTGCTACTGACAAAGTCAGAAAAGTATGCCTTCAATAATATTTTATTGTATAAACTTACATACCTATCTAAAAAGAAAACCAAAACAAAAAAAAGAAATAAACTTACAAAAAATCTTAACAAAAAAAATATAAAAACATTAGAAATCAACCAAAAAAACTATAAAAAATTATCAAAAATAAACAAAAAAAAAATATTCAACTATTAAAGGTAATTAAGGTTTTATGTTTTTTTTAGTTCTTTATAAAAAGTAAAAATATTTTTGAAAACCAAATTCATTTTGAAATGATTTTTTTTTACCTAAAAAATTAAAAAAAATATTATACTCCTTGTGGCCCCCAAATCTTATTGGGCCCAGGGCCCCCAAAATTCTAAAGACGCCCCTGTATATTAGGCTTATATACTAAGAAATATAAAATTTCATTTTACCCCGTAAAATACCTAAGTGAATTGTAAAGTATTAATCTTCTTGATTCTGTCAGTAATTAACAGTTCAAAAAAAAAAAAAAAAAAATATATATAGGTATTAATAAGTGAAAAAGAAATCTCACATGATATTTTAATTAGCATTATATACATTCTTCTTTAAACCAGTTTATTTTCTTCCCTTCTCCCGTGGTCGTCATTACATCTGACGGAGAATTTATACCGTATAAAAGAATTCCTAGGCAGATTAAATACGCCGTTGCCTTGGTAATGGTTGGCATCAGAGTATCGCGCGAACCCCGTTAGAGTTTTTTTCGGTATCAAGCATATTTCTCCATTGTCTTTTCTTCCCACCAGGTACCCTGAAGGCGAGATAGATCTATCTTCGGCAGAGTATACACGGTGAGTCGGTAGCATCATCTAAACAAACGGTAAATAGAGCAAGACGATAGTACAATTCCTAATGGTCACGTGTCGAATACTCGTGTGTGCAGGAATTTCCTTTTTGCGGTTTTCAATTAATTCAGATTGTACGTGGATTTGGTTCTCAATTCATCTTTATGCTTTCTAGAAGTAATGTTTGCTGACATTGTTAAAGGTCATTTAAATAAAGATAAGTAGCGTTGTCTTGGAGGACTCGATTCTCAATGACTAGATTTAAGTTAGGTTTTTCGGAATTTTGTTACGTAGCTTATCATGAATAAATAAACTTAGAGTAGACCGATTCGGTAAGAAATAAACGGTGTTGTTCTTGAAGTCTTGGGGCGATCAAGCAAATGTTCAGGGCTTTGATCGTCATTGGTTGGGAGGGCAAAGGAGTTTCACTTACAACAGAACTCCGGATTGTGGATCACGTCAGATTTTCATTTTTCTTCTTACTTTCTTTTTATTCCGGGTTAGCAACTTCTACTCTTCTTAAAAAGCACGTTAATTTTTCTTGATTATGCGATTTGATGCAATTAAGTGACCCCCCCCCCCCCCCCCCCGGACTGAAGCAGCCGTATATAATCCAGAACGTGCGCATCAAGGCTTTGGCCCAGCTACAACGGAGATCGTAAGGTCTCGTGGTCAAAGAGTTCTAGCCCAAGCTCAAGGGCAGTGGCCTAGTATTTCTCTCTCGAAGCAAGCATCCTTAGGAGCATTCCACCGTGTATACCTTCAACGGGGTGACTCTACTTCTACACCCATAGAGGGAATCCGTACGCGTGGTCGGAACACGGAAATATATCTTCATAAATATTTCAAGGAAAGAAAATTCATAACAAGAAATGGCGTCCAACGTGGGGCCCGAATGCGTTAGGAATTGCGGGTCATGGATAATAAAGTCTATGTTCCGACCAATGCTTTTTGGCTTCACATAATTTTTTTTAGTTCAACAGTATCTGGAATAACGAACTGTTGCCTTTTAGAGCACTGTTCGTCCGATATTTGGAGTTCTAAAGCCACATTTTTCTACTTGGGAAACATTTTCGGTATCGGAATTGCGACGGCATATCGGAAAATCGAATTATCATTTGACCTACGATAAATGTTTCCTAATCTCAAAATCCTATATGGGAGGAATTATGAACGGACTTACCCGTGGAAGTAGGCCATTCATCCCCCATACCACCAAATAAATTCTCATTTTTTTTACTTCACCTTTTGTACTTTATCATCTGACGATCCTACAATCATGATAGAACAACACCAATTTTATTAAACCGAATTGGTCTTTATGTATTCATATATTATTAAAAATATTATTCTCTATGATATCTATTTCCTTTTGTTTTTTTTTTCTCTCGCCAAACATTTTCATAGAATAAGGAGTTGAACTCATACTGATACCTCACTACTATTAATTTTATATTTTTTTTTTTCTGCGAGCACTTATTTAGTTTTTTCATTATTCGCCATGAGCACTCGACACAGTTTAGACGGCAACACCGCCACGAGATCGGCGGTAAACGTTTGCAGCGTCTGCCACAAAATATTAGGTAGTTCGTTGGATCTAGTTTCGACTAAATGCAAGCATTTATTTCACAGACCTTGTATCACTGAACGTCTGAAGAAATCTCTGATGTGTCCAGTATGCGGATTCAAATGCTTCGCCAAAGATTTGGGTAGAGTGGAGAGAAAATATCCCGACTCTGAGGTAGCTAAACGTTACCATACCAGATTTCAAGAACGAGATCAAAATCCATTAGATTGGTCGATGCCAACTTCGCCTTCTGCGCAAGTAGGCTCATCCCTAACCGGTACCAAGCCAAAAACTTCTTCGCAAGTGATTCCAAGTACAAATGACTCTCACCACTCCACAGAGGAGTTTTCGACTAACCCTTTGGTTGTACCACCTCAAATCGTTCAGACGTCTGCGGTACAAGCATCCGCCATGTCAAGGAAGGATTCAAGCGACATAATTGCCGATCTGCCTATGCCAGAGGCAGATACATTGAACAACCTCACTGCTCAGTTAATGAATAATCTGGATAGAAAGTTGCAGGACGGCTTGGATCAGATAATGAAGCGTTTCGAACGTTCAGTAGCTCTGAATCAACCCGATCCGTTGAATACCACCTTGAATAATCCACAGCACGTACGCGAGCCGGTATGGCCACGAGAAGAACCATATCCGCGTAGAGATCCTCGAATCTCAACCCACAGGTCTGCTCCATGGAATCATGACTCCATTTGGACGACAGACCCATTTCCTCACCAGACTTTCAACAACCCAGCTAGTACAAGGATGGACGGCTCAGATCATCCAGAGCTGGAATATTCGATTCGACGGTTCAAACAGCGGTTTGACCGTGGACTCCTTCATTTACCAGTTGTCAGCACTTACCAAGGACTGTCTGAATAACAATTTTCCTTTACTTTGTGATCACCTTCACACTCTCTTTACCGATAGGGCAAAAGATTGGTACTGGAGGTATCGTAAATCAGTAGATAGAATCTATTGGGATCATTTCTGCCAAGCTATACGGCAGCAATTTCAAGACCATATGTCTGATATTGATCTTCGCGAGCTCATTTGTAACCGAAAACAAAAAGACAAGGAGCCATTCGAAGAATTTTACACCTCTATCATGAAATTGTGTGACAGACTTTTAGTGCCCTTGCGTGAACCCGACCTGGTAGAAGTATTACACCGCAATCTGCGAGCGGATATCCGTCAGCAGACTTTTTATATGAGCTTTACGTCAGTGTCCCAATTGCGAAACTTTTGTCTACGCAGAGAGACCATTTTCCAAGAAGTTCAGACTAAACCACCCTTTCCTTACCGGCATTTCAGCAGACAGCCCGTCAACGAGATATCACCGACTCTCGCTGATAATGAATCTTCTACGTCCCACAGGTATATATCGGAGGTCAGCAGATTACAATATTAGAATTCTGTGGTCACAAGGCATAACCGCCTAAGTCGAGTTATGACGAAATAGAGCTTTTAATGGTATTTTAAAAGCATTTTTCTGCTCTATCTTCATTATTTTTGTTAGATCTGTAGCTTAGTTACTTGGGAAATTATGCCCTAAAAACCTAACCGCCTAACTGAGTTTTTGCACTTATGAGTCAAGCATAACCGCCTAAGTTGCGTGATTTTAAAATTCGTCAAAAGTTAATTTCTTAACTCGATATAAGTTTTCCTTGCCATTTTGCATTAATGAACTAATTTAAGATAAGCTATTATGCATCGCTATATTTTTATTTGTTTTAATTCTTTTGATTTGGAATAAAGACCAATATTGAGATAAGTAGTTTTACTAAGATCTGATAATTTTCAAATTTTCTTTTGGCATAACAACCTAAGTAAAGTTAGTTGGTTAGACTCAAAAATGCAAGCAATAACGTATCTCCTAACTCAACTTAGTCGGTTATTCCTTACGAAAATGTTACTCGGTGAACTTCTTATCTCGACTTAGGCGATTATGCCTAACGAAACTTAAAGCAACAAGGATTCTTTTCTCGAGTTTGGCGGTTATGCCTTATTGATGTTCTAGAAAATAAAGGGACAATCTTAACTTTGGCTATTTTCCAAATCAGGAAATAATATAAATTTGTATAAATAGTAGCATAAGTTGAGTTTGGCGTTATTGTTCAGTGTCAGTTTGGTGTGTATAGTGAAAGTGAAGTGCGGCCAATAAAATTCGTTAAGTGTTAAAAAGTAAAAAAAAAATGTTTCACCGAGCGCAAAAAATGTTAGATATGATAAGGATGGACAGAGAAAAAAAAAACAGCAAGGTAAGCATTTTAAGCTTGTTTATTGCAGGTTTTTATTGTAGTAGGTAGGTCTTTATTATCCCCCTATCGCTCCCTACTCATATAAAAGTTTTAAATAAAACCGAAAACCGATAGGCAGAAACCTATATACATACACAACTTCGAAAATCATAACAGCCTAACCAACACATCGAGCACGTCAATAGCTGTGCCTATAGTTTTCTTATTAGACAGATCCATCGACGCCGACGCTACTTCTTCTTCGAATACCTACACATTTCCAACAAGCAAGTACTAGAACGTACAAGGACTATGTATTGTGTATACCCATTGAAGTTTCAATGGGCAGGCACACAGGTAGTCTCATTTAAAATTGTTGCGAATGAATAAGTAGGTTCATATACCCATTGAATCATGTGAATTCGGTACAAAACTTTTTTTTGGCCGTTACACTATTTTTATTCAATCGTTTTTTGTATACTCCATGCCAGGAATTGCGAACCTTTTAACCCTGCAATGCATACGTGGGGCCTGGCAGGCCCAAGTGAAAACTAAAGTAGGTATAAAATTAAAACCAGTCTTTGAAATAAAATAATCTTTTATCTACCTTCCTACAACGTCGAAATGTATCTTCGAACATAAAAATAACTGTAATAAGCTCAGTACATTTTCGCTAAATCGAGCTTCGGGCCTAATAGGCCCAAGGTATACGTTAACGTTACAGTTATTTTTTCATTCTCAGATAGGCAACTGTATATTCTTATTTTATTTGCGCATTAATTTCGTGGATTGCATTCAGTCTCTTTCAGATTTTAGTGATAGAGGATTGTTTTTTTATTCAGGTAAATATTGTGTATTTTTATGTTAGGTACTTGCATTTGATATAATATTTTTTTTTCTAAATCAAGAGGAAAATGGGTGACTTCGAAAGGGATCTCTTGAATTTACGGGAAGATAAAGATTTTGACGAAGATTTTGATGATGATGACTCACTCGCTGACCCAAACTTTGTGAATGTAAGTGAGCACGATTCCGATTCTGAGCAGGAAATAGTTGAAGATTATGACGAAGTTCAAGCGGATGAAGCGGTTTCCGAAGATAACTCTAATTTTTTTTATGGAAAAGATGGCACGAAATGGAGAAAGGATTGCAGAACACCAAATATTCGAACAAGAAGTCATAACATTGTTCTTCATTTGCCTGGGGTAAACAATATGCGCGAGGAGTTCTATCACCGATGGAAAGCTGGCTAAAGCTAATTGATGAAAATATGTTGAACTCAATAGTAAGAGACACAAACATATTCATACGGAATCTTACACAAACTGAAGAACCGAATTACAGGAGAGGGGAGACCAACTTGAAGGAACTAAAAGCTCTTATTGGTTTGCTGTATATCGCAGGAGTCAAACACGGAAACAGAATGAGTATTTGTGAATTCTGGGCAACTGACGGCAATGGATTGCCAATTTTCCCCGCTACAATGGGACAAAATAGATTCAGCTTTTTAATAAAATGTATAAGATTTGACAACATCAATACAAGACAGGAAAGACGTGAACTGGATAAAATTGCTCCTATAAGACATTTCTTTGAAAAATTCGTTGAAAACTCCAAATCAGCATATACCGTAAGTGAGTATACAACACTTGATGAGATGCTTTGGGCTTTTAGAGGACGTTGCAGTTTCCGCATGTACATAGCTAACAAACCGGCAAAATACGGTTTGAAAGTGTTGGCCTTAGTTGACGCCAGGACTTTCTACACCACCAACATGGAGATTTACGCTGGTTCCCAGCCTGAAGGGCCATACAAACTTAGCAATACGACAGATGCTGTTGTGGAGAGAATGTGTGTTCCCATCTATAACACGGGAAGAAACGTGACTATGGATAACTGGTTCACTGGATATGAAATCATGAAAAAGATGTTGGCAAATTATAAACTCACTATAGTTGGTACAATGAGAAAGAATAAACGGGTACTTCCTGTGATTTTCACAAATCCGAAAAATAGACAACTTTGTTCCACTATATTTGGTTTTCAAGAGGAAATTACCATACTGTCTTATATCCCAAAGAAGAATAAATGTGTCCTCCTTGCGTCCACAATGCATCATGATGACAAATTGGATGAATCTACAGGTGAACAAAGAAAACCCGAAATGATAACATTTAACAATGCTTCAAAGGGTGGTGTGGACACAGTAGATCAGCTATGTGGAGAATATAGTGTTACAAGGAATACTAGACGATGGCCCATGGTAGTTTTCTATGGAATTTTAAATGTTGCTGGAATAAATGCATCGATTATTTATAAATCTCAACATCCTAACTTGCTAAGAAGAAGGTTATTTTTGAAGGAGCTCGGGATGCAACTTTTAAAAGACCATTTGAATGAAAGGATCGTATTTCCAACAATCACTTGCCACAAGAAACTCGTGCAAATGCAAGAAAATTCGCTGGATTGTTGCCTGATGAAGAAATAGCGGTCGCCAATAATTCAAATTCAGGTACAAGTAGGGACTGTGCATTCTGCTCCAAGAGAAGGAAGAGTCGATACTTCTGCGGCAAATGCGACAAATGTATTTGCCTTCAACATGCGCATTATTCTTGCCCCACTTGTTCAAATTAAGTCAAATACACATAATTTGTATGTTTTATTCTTAATTTTTATGAATTGATTTGTTTTGAATAAATGTAAGCTTTGTTTTCATAGAATTTTGTTTCCGGGCCTGTCAGGCCCCACGTATACGTTGGTGTGATTTTTTTTCAGGTATACACTGAAGGGTTAAGAGCTTCGTGCCTTTTTCAAAAAATAAATAGGTTGAAGTGGCTTTGGCCTGCCAACATGCAGTGTTTATATAGTTTTCAAATGTCGATGAAGACAGTTTATGCTGTGACTCAAAGGTGCAATTGGGTTTCTTAGTTAATTTGATAGGGTGCCGACAATACATAGCTATTTCGTCGCGTGCGATTTCGTCGATTGTAGTAGTCGATTGGTAGTGTATAACTTTCATAGCAATAGATAGATACAATTTTAATGCTATAGACAATTCATATTAAGATATTATTATTTGAAATTATAAAAGCCAGAAGGCCGTTAATTTTAAATATGAATTCCTTATTTTTCATAGGAATAAATCTGAAACCCGAACGTACGGTAACAGCAAGTAATGTCTATTTTGATAGCAAAAATAAACAAGGTAACATTTGTTATTATATTATCCAGACTTCCTACCAACACATAAACATATACTTAATTATAATCCTAAAGGCAACACTAAGACTTCTGCACTAAAACCTTCCCAGCCATCTTGCCAGATAGACCAATGGCCTGAAAGACTATTCCGTACTTTTCCTTTCGAATGTAGAAAAGATCCGGAATATAAAAACGATAGAATGACAAATTTCACTCCATTCTCATTTGAAACAAAGTCTTCAATGCACGGGATGGAATATGATTTGCAAAGTAAGGCATTCCGTAATGGTTTTATTTTTCCAAAACTTACATTTCAAAATTTTTGATTTAGACTTGGCTGGGTTTAGTGGTAAAATTCAAAATTCAATTTCCAATGACGAAGCAATAGCAATCTAAAACAATTTGGAAGCTTCAAACAGTTCTTCAAATGATAGCGCCTCTAATCCGAAACCAGAATGGGAAAACTCCGACGATTCAATTAAAGATCCCGATTTCAATATGACAATCGATTCTGACAATCAGTCATCATCTGAAGATCAGGAAACGGTCTTGCTAGGTAAACAAATCGAAAACGCATTAACTTCAAAAGAAAAAAATCAAAGAAAATTTCGAAAGGAGTCTCGAAACAGTGGAAAATCCTATGAGAAACAGTCTGGTAAAACAAGAAAGAAAAGGATGTTTAAGACTTTCGATAAGTGTCGGAATAATTGTCAAAAAAAAATATCCCCACAAAACATAAAATCGATTTCCAATCAGTATTGGGCCTTGGGCTCTTACGATCAAAGGATTTTGTACATTGGCGAACTTATAAAAATTTCCGCCAAAAAATGTAACACCCTTGTGAATTCCAGCAACCGCAAAAGAAATCGAGAAATTAGTGTCCAATATACTTTGGAATTTGATGGTCAGGTAGTGAAAGTATGTAGAAAGCACTTTATGTATTGCTTTGATGAAACTGACAGCTTCATTAAAAGTGTCGCGCATAAAAAAAATAAATCTCCCAGCACTTTATTTAAAAATCATCGGGGAAAATACTCCCCCGCAAATAAAGTATCCGTAGATCGGCAACAAGAAGTCCGAAACCATATCAACCAGTTTCCAGCTTACGATAGCCATTACACCAGAGGAGACACTACTCAAAAATATTTGCATGGCAGCTTAAACCTTTCGATAATGCACCGCCTATATAACGATATAGCTGAAGAACCGGTCAGTCTGTCAAAATATTCCAGAATTTTCAAGACAATGAATTTAAAGTTTAAGGCGCCTAAACTCGATACTTGCTCAACTTGTGATTCATTAAAATCAAAATTAAAAATAGCATCAACTGAAGAGGAAAAAAACTTTTTATCTGAGCAAAAAACAATTCACATGGAAAAGGCTGACATGGGTTACGCGCAGAAAAAGCAGGATAAAGAGAGTGCAAGGAAAATTGAAAGCCTCCAAGTTTTTACTTTTGACCTGCAGCAGTGCCTGCCCACTCCATATCTTCGGAATTCGGTGACTTTTTACAAAAGACAGTTGTGGACAACTATAACTTGGTTAAAAAGAAGATTTTTAATCCACCCTCACCGGCCGTGTCATCCCTAACGGTAACCAAGCGTCATCCTCGACGCTCAACTCGTCAAGCGCGCTTCTTTTGGAACCACGTTTGCTCTGTTAGGAAGCTACTGAAACAGTCAGTAGCTACCTTAAGCAAGAGCGACCAGGAAAATGGGTAGCAATTATTATGAGCTACAGGATGGAAACGGGAGAATAGCCATCTTCGGTACCAAGGACATTCGACCTTGAGTATTCAGAGTTTGTGCCTCACCTTGAAGAAGTCGATTCACAAAATCTGTTTTGTAATGGGCCTTAACCCTTTACTGCATAGCATATCATATATGATATCCTTTTTTCGTCTCATGCTTACACTCGTTTTTTACGGTAAATTTCCAATCAGTGAGTGCATATTCTCACAAACACAATGCAATTTGTTTCCACATCCAGAGTTGAGTGATTTTGTTCGGTCGTAACAGTTACTGCTACCCAAAAAGTGCGAAGAGTGACGGTTTGTGTTTTTAGGTTCTTACGAAAAATTTTGTTTTGTGCCAACAATTACTAAACAAATTAGGTAAGTACCAATTTTTTTTATATATTTTTACGAAAATATTATGATTACTTGATTTTTATAAAAGTTCGAGTTGAAAAATTACATATTTACAAAGAAACATGAACATAAAATCGTAGATATCATATATGATATTTCATGCAACAACGAATTCATAAATTCACTTATCATATATGGTATATATATCATATAAGATAGTCCATGCAGTAAAGACAATTGATTATATATAGTTTTTTTTAGATTTCAATGGGGTCAAAAATTATATCTGATGAAGAAATTTTTAAATTGATAAGCAATTGGGATGAGAGTGAGGATGAATGTGAAGTTGGGAATGATTTGGATAATGCTGATTTTGATGTAGAGTCGCAAAGTTTAACGAAAGCAAGAAACGAGGAGCCAGAACGTTTAAATTCTGCTGAAGGTATCGAGATCCAGGAAGATGTTCAAATTGACATTGAGTCTTTGCCGATTATCATTGCAGAAAATCTAGCTGTCGTGACTGCCCAACCGTCACCAGCTGAAGAACTAAATACCATTAAGGCCCATTATTCCAAAATGATTTGGAAAAAAGTTGAATTTCGTGGCGAAAATTTAGAATTCAAGGGTAGTTCGGAATTACCCACTAATATTATGAAACTAAGCACACCCTATGCGTTCTTCAATTTTCTTTTTGATAACGACATCATTGAATCAATCGTAGCTGAGTCTAATTTGTATGCTTGCCAATGTGATCCAGGCAAACAGTTCACTGTAACGGCAGTTGAGATTCAAAAATACATTGGTATTTGCATGCTAATGTCAATTCTGCAGACTCCTGACACACGACGTTCTTGGAAGCCAATTATAGGCAATGAACTTATTCAGAGTACAATGTCTGTAAATAAATTCGAGAAAATTCGTCAATTTCTTCATTTCAATGACAATGTAAAATTGGTTCCAAAATCGAACATTGCTCATGATCGCATCCATAAAATTCGTCCTCTCATAAACAAATTGATACAAAACTTCCAAAAAGTTCCCTTTGAAGAGTTTTTATGTGTGGATGAACAAATGTGCTCAACAAAAGCGAGAAACTACATAAAACAGTATCTTCGAGCGAAGACTCATAAATGGGGTTACAAGTTTTTTGTTTTGTGTGGAGCATCTGGGTATGCTTACAATTTTGAGCTCTATACTGGGCAGGAAAATGATGATCGATTTCGCTTGCCCACTGAAGTTAACTTAGGCGCTAGTTCCAATGTCGTAATTCGTTTGATTCGAAATGTTTCCCAAGACATGTATTTCAAAATATATTTCGATAATTATTACACTTCGATACCATTAATTTCTCAGCTTTATAGAAAATGTATGTAGGCAATATCAAACGTAAGCGCCTTTTTACATTATCTATTCTTATGTTGAAGGAATTCTAAGTCTGGGAACCGTCCGAAAAAATCGTTTACCAAACTGTAAGCTTCCCGACGACAAATACTGGAAAAGTAAAGAGCGTGGTGTTTCTTATAAAGTAGTAGGCAGCATTGATGGTATGGATCTGGCTGTAGTTGCTTGGAAGGACACAAAAGTAGTTACAATCACTTCTAATTTCATTGGAGAGAAGCCAATTTCGAAATCTCAGAGGCGTGAAAAAAACCAAGAAATCAAAGAAGTGGATTGTCCAGCTATTGTCAAGGACTACAATAAGTTTATGGGAGGTGTGGACTTGGCAGATTCCTTGCTTGGAAGATATAAAATAAAAATCAGGTCTAAGAAATGGTACCACAGAGTATTTTACCATTTACTGGATGTAACAGTTTGCAACGCGTGGCTTTTGTACAGGTAAGTTTAGGTTTAGTCTAACACGCGTATTAAAGATATAATTAAAAACTAGGCGTGTCGAAACACAAAAAAAAAAACAAAGAAAAAATCATGTCCCTAGCTGATTTCAAGATTTCGTTGTCGGAAACCCTTTGTCGTTTGGGTGGTGAAGTGTCAAAGCGTGGAAGGCCATCGACCGAATTGGGTAGGCAAATTGAGGAAAAACGGAGAAAAACAACTTCAGCACCTGTTCCGTCAAAAGAAGTAAGGCTAGATGGTTTTAACCATTTGCCGCTTTGGATGCCTCAACGTTTAACGTGCAAGCTGCCTGGTTGTGGAAAATTAACATTTGCAAAATGCTCGAAATGTGAAGCTGCGCTTTGCTTCAACAGAGACAGAAATTGTTTCCAAGACTTCCACACCAAATGAATTTTCTCCGCTGTAACATCTAAAAATTAATTTATTTATATACAAATATTTTATTTTCATATAATAACATAATTTTGAATTTTTTAAGTTTTGTTTTGGTTTTAGTTACACAATTTGTTTTACTTTTGCTACAAGCGTTAGCATAAAAATATTTATAGAATAGAATAGTAAAATAAAATTAATTTTGAGACACCAAAAAAGTGTACTTTATCTGCATGATATATCATATATGATATGTATACAAATTGAGCAAAATCTCAAAAACGGCTCAATATTTTAACAAACCATTATCATTTTCGTAATCAGGTCGAAGAAATACATAACAATATATTTTTTTTGTTTCGAAAAAAAAAAATCATGCAGTAAAGGGTTAATAAAAATACCTTCACTCTCGCTTACGTTCGATTCAAATAATTGAAGAACAATTTTTTCCCCTAATTGTACGCATAATTTTTTTATGACGCTCAGTGTACCTTGCATTTTACATCATTCGAGATCAATTATAATGACCGCCACTGTGGTTTAGCGGAATTGAAAGTAAATTCCAATGTTCTCTTTCCTCTATTGAATACCCACCGCATGCATATTTTCTCCAGTGCACAAGCAATACCAGACCCCACGTTAAAAACAACAACACTAACTTGTGTTCATGGTCATTGACGATGACGATCATGCCACTCGGCATGGTTAAGTAATTCGCGATTTGTGATTGGCCACGAAAAAATCACCTTATCGAACGAGTGAATTTTTTTTTTCTCTTGGTACAGTCGAAGGGTACCGTATCCGTATGGCCATCAATACCCGAAGTCTGGTGACATGAAAAACAAAGGGGTACGCAGATATGTATGCAGGTTCAGCTGGCGTCGTCAACAAGTTCCCGTTGATAAACTCGGGCACTGAAGAAGGAATGTAGGAATGTGGGAATGCAAATAGAAGCGATGTCGTGATTGGTGGAAGTGATGGAATGCACAGTGTGTTAATATCGCAACCAGAATTTATGCAACAAATAGAAGCGAGGCTGGGATTGGTCGAGGCGAGGTAATGGGTGAATATACGATCTGGTTAAGCTTGGGTTTGGAAGGGATTGAGGAGGGAGTTTGGTTTTGGAGTTAGTAGAAGCAAGTCGCTGGAATTATGGCGTGTGCCAAATAATTAATTTTAGTGTGGCGGGTGCCAAATAATTTAAACTTTAATATGGCGGTGCCAAATAATTTAAAATAAGTACAATTTTAGTATGGCGGTGCCAATTAAATTTAAAATTCGTTCTTTTATTGCTGGCGTGTGCTAAATAATTTACAATAAGTTCAATTTTATTGCTGGAGTGTGCCAAAGAATATTCTGTAAACCTGGCGTGTGTGAACTAAAAGTTATTTAGTTTTGGCTGGCGGTGCCAATTAAATTTAAGCTGGTTCAGTGTAGCGGGCGCATGAATAATTTCAAAATTAGTTTAAACTGGCGTGGTTCGAGTAAATTTAAATTTATTTACGCCGAAGTGGACCGTGAATGAAAAGTTAATTTTCACCTAAGCGGTGGGCTAAGACACAGTAATGTTCTGAGGAGAGTGCTATAACGGTTTGTGCTGGGTTAGCCTATTTCGTTTTCACCGTAGGGGCATGGCCCATATGTGACCGTTAATATATCAGTGGCACGCGATTTAGTGCGTCAACCTTGGCCAACACCTAGCAGGTGCAGTAACGCATAAGGGGGCAAACAGTGATCCGTTATGAGGTGTCATCTAACTCAAAAGAAAACAAAATTTTTTTTTGTTGAATCATAAAACGCCCTTAGAGGAAGTGTACCGATTATGGAATACGCTCCTAATATGGAATAGTGCAATATCTCAGAACCAAAGTAACGTAGGCGTATTTAAATTTCACGAATAGCTTTTCCTTTAGGCGCATATTAACTGTCAAAACCCTTGTGCATGGCGATAACAGCAGACGTGAGTAGTCGTAAAAACAAGTGTATTTGACAAGTGCGTAGTATATTTTCAAAAGTTTTTTTTTCGTGTATTTCAAGTTTAATTTAATTTTATTCAATCATTATTTTACTCATTATTAGAAAAAACATTAAGCTTTTAAACTACTGTGAATATTTAAGTTAGCTGTTTAAAATAGTGAAGGTAATTTTAACTTTATCTGCTGCTACCTTGTTCCTCCTTCGCGTGGTCAGTCACCTTGACGTGCGTACCATCATTGCATTCGATGGTGCCGGTGCGAAGGCTTGAGGCGTAGGTTCAACGGGCTATGCTGTCTAAGGGCCACCCATGACAGACAGGCTGTTGACGAGCGTTTACCAAGTACTGACCAGGACTCTACGTCCCCTCTCTTTCTTGAGGCGTAAGTGTGGTACATGTACTACTTTGCTGCCTCTACAGGATAGTCCGTTCTTTTCCCTCTCCCCCTCCTTATCCCCTGGGCTGGACGTAAGGTGTCATACGACCCGTGCCGAGAGTCAACCTGGCTGAGGGCCCAGTCTATCAAATAGCTCAGTCGTGCACGGAGTATCCGGATACCTGGCGACCTCCGGATTAACCAGCCTTATCTGCACAATGCGGATCTCTGTGCAGATGGACCTTTTTTCTCCGCGACTCGTGGGATCTCAATATGAACTCTAAAAAACATAAACAAACAAAAACAAAAAATTGTATGGCCGGTTCCCTTTTCAAACCGGACGGTAGTACGGCGACCAAGCTGTCTACCGGCATAGCTCGTATGGCACCAGATAGTGTTGGAACTGTGGACATACATGGTCCTTCCACTAGTGATTGCGAGCTCAAAAAATCCTTTTCCGACAGAGAGAGGACTGTGAATCATGGTCCCCCCTCTGCCGGCCCCACCAAGTCAACAACTTCGCTCAATGCTAATACGCTGTCTGTAGAACGGACTGTGGCAACTCATGGTCCTTCTACGGTCGGCAATAGCGTTGCCCCCAAAAAACCTGTTGGTGGTGGGACTGTGCATCATGGTCCCACCACGGCCGGCAAAAGCGCTGCCCCCAAAAAACCTGATGGTGGTGGGACTGTGCATCATGGTCCCTCCACGGTCGGCTTTCGCGCTCCTTCTTTTCCTTCATAAAAAAACATCCCGGACCTCCTCCGCTTACACATGAAGGAGGATGGCATCAAGGTCACATCAAATTGGTCGCGTGTGATGATCAAAGATCGGCCGATCTCTACAAGCTTGCAATAAGTAGGCTTGGAGAGGTGTAGCCCGATGCAAAGCTCGAGGTTGTTGCAAGGGAGGACATCCCCTGCCGACCAATATCTCGTATTTGGATCACTGCGGATCCATCCACCCCTGAGGACATCCTGGAAGTCCTGAAATTCAGCAACCCTTCACTTCCGACCCACAACTGGAAGGTTGCCAAACTGGAAGAGCTGAAGGGCGATTACAGATGTGTCGTGGTTGTAATCAACCAAGAAACCCTGGCTCCTCTGGCCAAGAACGACTACATCATAAGATTCGCATGGGACGACGTCAAAATGCGGGTCTATAAAAAGGATGAAATGGATGCGGGTAAACTTCCCCCTCCTCCTCCTCCTCCCTCTGACTCTACGATCGTAGTCTCAGATCCTGGGGCTTCAATCTCCTTCCCCTCTTTAGAGGACGATGAACCCTCGCTAACCAACGAATCACCATCCATAACCGACGCTTTGTCAGATATGGAGACTGATGATCAAGATCAGGATAAGGCTCTTCTGAGTGAAGACGAGCTTCTCAACTCGTCCTCGGAATTGGAAGGCCTGAATAACACCGTGGTGGAGGCATCTCTGCCTGATTGTAGCGAAAATGCTGCAGTTAGTTCAGATTAACATCCAACACTCCATAAAGGCTTCAGCCGCACTTATTCTTCGTCTTACCAAAGGCGCAGAAGACATCGTCCTGATACAAGAACCTTGGATTGTCAACAACCTGGTTCGAGGACTCAGGACTCCTGGATACTACTCACTGTATGTGACCGATAAAGGTAAACCTAGATCGTGCATACTAGTGAAAAGTAATATTAATGCTTATTTACTCCCTAATTTCAGCGATCGAGATACAACTGTGGCAAGAATAGAGACCGCTAGTAGATCATTCTGGCTAGTATCAGCGTATCTCGCCCACGATCAAGTGGGACCTCTCCCTGGTGATAACCTAGAGAGGTTGATCGAAGAAGCCAGGAGGCAGAAAGCTGACCTCATATTGGGGTGCGATGCTAACGCTCATCACACCGTATGGGGCAGCACAGACATCAATAACAGAGGTGAGTCACTTTTTGAATATCTCTTACGTACTAACCTCATTGTTTGTAACTCAGGTAATGAACCCACCTTCATTACCAAAAATCGACTAGAAGTCCTTGACATCACTCTTGTCTCCGATACCATCAACGACATGATTACGGGCTGGAAGGTTTCGGCTGATCACTCTTTTTCGGATCACCGCTATCTTCTTTTCAACCTAAGCGTTGAGCCTCCATGTCAACCCATTTTCCGAAATCCTCGGAAAACCAATTGGCCCTTATACAGAGACACATTACATAATCGTATTAAATCTGTACACTTAAGTCCACCCTGCGACTCCAATGAGCTCGACAATAAAGTCGATGAACTCACCCTGGCCCTTAACGAAGCAATGGCGGCATCCTGCCCGCTCGTACAACACAGGGGTAAGAAGAAGCCTCACTGGTGGACGCCTGAGCTAGGACCACTCAGAAAGGAGTGCAGAAGACTCTTCAATCTTGCTAAAAGCTCAAAAGCAATAACCGATTGGGACTCCTATAAGGAATCCCTCATACTATACAAAAAAGAACTAAGGAAAGCCAAAAGATCCTCATGGAGACTCTTCTGTGGCAAAATAGAAGAATCATCTGAGGCATCAAGGCTAAGAAAAATCCTCTCTTCTAATCCAATTATGCCTAGCTGCCTTAAGAAGGCAGACGGCTCTTGGACGACATCTAGCGAGGAATCGCTCAATCTGCTACTTGACACTCACTTCCCAGGCAGCTCTAATATTACCGGCAATTTACGCCCTTGCAGGTCATTTGCACAGGTAACTTACTCTCACGGTCTGATTACTAGGGAAAAGCTGACTTGGGCGCTACATAGCTTCAAACCCTTCAAGTCTGCAGGACCAGACGGCATAATACCTGCCGAACTACAAATGTCAGCGGATATCATCCTGCCTGTGCTGGAGATGATCCTGAAAAGCTGTCTAGACCTGGTTCATATTCCCCGGGCTTGGAGCGAAGTTAAAGTGGTTTTCATACCCAAGGCTGGCAAATATTCCCACGTCAGTCCAAAGGACCTCAGACCCATTAGTCTATCTTCATTCCTCCTCAAAACGCTGGAGCGATTGATTGATATCCATCTTCGCACGAACATAAATCCGCAATAATTGTCTGCGGCTCAGCATGCATACTGTAAGGGAAAGTCGGTGGAAACCGCTCTTCACTCCTTAGTACGCACTATCGAATACTCTCTTCATCACAAAGAGTATACCATGGTGCCTTTCCTTGACATAGAAGGCGCCTTTAACAACGTTAACACATCTGCAATCGCAAATGCACTGACAGAACTGAAGGTGGATAGCTCGCTTGGTGAATTGATTAATCTACTGCTTGAAAGTCGGATTATTAATACAAAACTGGCCGTTACATCTGCTAGGAGGTCTGTCAGTAGAGGCACGCCACAAGGCGGTGTTCTTTCTCCCCTTCTCTGGAATTTGGTGGTGAATAAACTACTGATAAACCTGGAAGGCGAGGGCTGCAGGGTGATTGCCTATGCGGATGACGTTGCTATAGCCGTCTCAGGAAAACACCTCAATACCATAAAGGAACTCCTGCAAAACGCTCTTAACAAGCTAACGAGATGGGCTAATCGGTGTGGACTGGGCGTTAACCCCCACAAAACCGAGTTGGTCCTCTTTTCCAGGAAATATAAAATCCCACATATTGACCCTCCCTCTATTAGCGGTACAAGCTTAACCTTCTCTGAGGAAGCAAAATTTTTGGGTCTAATCTTCGATAGGAAGTTAAGTTGGAAACCCAATATACAAGAAAGAGTCAAGAAAGCTACAGTAGCACTTTTCTCTTGCAAAAAAGCCATTGGCAATAAGTGGGGTATACAACCCCATACAGCGGTGGTTAGATCAATTCTTACTTACGGGGTGGTCGTCTGGTGGACTGCCCTGGATAAAGCTATAAACCGCGACAAACTGGGCAAAGTCCAGCGATCAGCGTGTCTGTGCATTAGCGGAGCACTCCGTACTACCCCCTCCGCTACACTGGACATTCTGTTACACCTGATACCCCTTGACATTTTCAGCATGCAAACAGCGGCTTGTTCCGCTGTCCGCTTAAAAGCTACCTCACAGTGGACCAACAAGAAGATTGGCCACTCCATCATTTTGGACTCCTTTAAGTCTCTACCCAGAAACATAGACTACACCATACCCCATCTGCAGTTCGGAAAAAACTTCCAAATCACCATTCCTTCCAGATCATTCTGGGATGATGATGCATTTGCGGAAGATAAATCGATCCACTTCTACACCGACGGATCTAAAACCAGCGATGGGGTAGGTGGGGGCGTTTTCTCAGAAAAGCTAAATCTTAGCCTCTCTTTCCGTCTTCCAGATTATTGTAGCGTGTTCCAGGCGGAAATTTTAGCGATAAAAGAAGCCCTGTCGTGGCTAAAGAGGAATGTGATATCCTCAAAGGATATTCGTATCTTCTCGGATAGTCAGGCAGCGATTAAGTCCCTGGACTCAGTCTCTTCAAATTCCATCGTAGCCCAAGATTGCCGCTCATCTCTTTCGGAGATGGCAGAGCAGTTCAACATTCACCTCTGTTGGGTGCCGGGACATAGAGACATTCCAGGTAACTGTAAGGCAGACGATCTCGCCAAAAAAGGAACCACTTTACCTCTTTTACCTGATAAAGGTTCTTTAGGAATACCAATCGCTACATGCAAACTCTTGCTCAAGCTATCAGCAATCGAGAGAACAAACCTTAGGTGGACATGTAGCAATACTTGTCTAGCGACTAAGCGAATCTGGCCAAAGCTGGATCTGCGACGCTCTAAGTGTCTAATCTCATTAAACCGACTGCATATTAGCTCGACCATAGGTGTTATCACAGGACACTGCTTAATAGGCAGGCACGCCTCCAGACTTGGCGTGCACTCAAACGACTTCTGCAGAAGCTGCATGGACGAGGAGGAGGAGGAGACTGTACTTCACCTTCTCTGCACATGCCCTGCACTCTCCCACAAAAGAAATCTCCATATAGGGGACTTCTTGTTTAACGACACAAACGACTTAGCCAACACTGGCGTCAGAAGTCTTTCGCGCTTCATAAGAAGCTCCCATTGGTTCAACGAGCAGTGAGGGAATCCCCAGATCTGTGTGGTACCACAATGGACCTAATCTTGGTCTAAGTGTGTCGGCCTAGCTGACAGCCACGTCAACCTAACCTAACCTAACCTACCTTGTTCCTTATATGGAATATCAGTGTGTTCCTAATATGGAATAGTATTCCATATTAATAACACACTGGAAATAGTATTCCATATTGGGAACCAGCTAAAAAGTTTGTTAAAATTTGTGTACTTAGGTAATTGTAAAATTTTCAGATGACGGCAAAACAGAATAAGCGCAAGGTCTGGGACAAATCGAGCATGCTGAAAGCTATCGCAGCCGTCAAGTCGAAAGAAATGGGCTTAAAGAAAGCAGCACAAATTTTTAATGTTCCTCGTACTACACTCTTCAGACTTTTTAGTTCGCCTTCCAATGAAGGTATCAACGTACCATTTGGCAGAAAAACGGTTTTGAGTACAGGCTTAGAGAAGCTACTTGTCCAGTACGTCCTTGGAATGGAAAAACGGTATTACGGCTTAACACGACGGGACATTAAACGATTGGCTTTTCAGTTGGCTTGCCGAAACAACTTGGAGCACCCGTTTAAAAATGAAATGGCTGGCCGTAAATGGCTAAATGGATTTCTAACCCGATATAAGGACATAATTTCTTTGCGTAAGCCCACAGGGACGTCATTCGCTAGAATGATTGGTTTTAGCAAGGAGAATGTGTCGTCTTTTTTTGACTTACTCGAGAAAGAGTATGAAGAAAACTTCTTTTCGGCGAATAGGATTTACAATGTAGATGAATCTGGGCTGTCCGTTGTCCAGTCTAAACAACCCCAAATTATCGCAGCCAAAGGAAAAAAGCAGATTGGTGCACTGACATCAGCCGAAAGGGGGCGTCTTATAACAATATGTTTATGTATAAATGCAGCCGGAGACTTTGTTCTTCCAATGATAGTCTTTCCCAGAGCAAGATTGGATGTTAGGCTCATGAAGGGAGCTCCAGCAGGATCGATTGCCAAGTGTCATCCCTCTGGCTGGATACAGACAGATATTTTCTTTGAATGGTTTCAACACTTTTTGCAGTTTGCTAAGCCAACGAAAGAAAGTCCAGTCCTACTAATTTTAGACGGGCATTAGCCATACGCGCAACATTGATCTCATAGATTCTGCGCGTGTAAACAATGTAACAATATTGTGTTTGCCACCCCATTCTACGCACAAAATGCAGCCTCTGGACAAAACGGTTATGGGGGCATTAAAAAGTTATTATAGTGAAGAAATCCGCCAGTGGCTGTTACAATCCGAAAGGCCTCTGAGCAACTATGATATTATGGAGCTGTTTGGAAAAGCATACCTAAGAATTCAAACCGCTTCACTAGCCGTTAATGGATTTAAAGATACTGGGATCTATCCTCTTAACCGGAACATTTTTACCGAAGCCGATTTCTTAGACGAAGAGCAGGTCATTGAGCAGGCCATTGAGCAGGAACATGTTCCACCGGTGGAAGATACACGCGCTAGTTCAAGCCTCCAAAGTCCTCAAATGTCCCAAAACTCTCCAAGCCTTTTTATAGGTCCGGAACTTATTTCACCTTTCCCCTCTCTTAAGAAAAAAACATCAAATAGGGGAAGGAAATCAGGTTTCTTATGTAAGATCACAGCATCACCATACAAAGCTGAACTGCAGATATCTAAAGCAACACAGAAGAAAAAGGACCAGGCTAAAAAAGGAGCAAATATATTCGACCAACCATCAACAAGCGGTCTGCAAATGAATAAAACGCAGAAAAAGTCTAAGAACAAACAGCAGCCAGATTCGTCTTTCTCATCAGAAGTTAATGACATTTCAGCAACATCAACTAATTTTGATCGAACATCAACGAGTGGCCTTCAAACGAAGAAGACGGTGAAAAAGTCTAAGAAAATAATTCAGCAGCCAGATTCGTCTTCTTCATCAGACTGTGATGATGACATTTCGCTTCACTCAGATTCTTCAACTGACTTTCTCCCATCTATAATTATTCAAAGAGGTGATCCTGATGGCGAGGCAGAGTGCGGTTTTTGTTTTGGATTGTTTAGCGATGATAAAGGCGGTGAGGAGTGGATACAATGTATGCCCTGCCTTAAATGGTACCACGTAGTTTGCTCGGGCGCAGAGTCTACTAATTTTATTTGCGACTTTTGTACTACAAATTAAATTTTCTTAAAAATCAGTGATATTACATATTAGGGTCACTAGTGGTCCATATGTGAAGGGAGCACACTAGCGCCCATTTAATTAATTGCATAAAAGCAATTAACCCCATTAAAACCTACTTCGATACCTGATACACCTAACCCAAGGCCACTTAATTGACAGCATTGCTCCTAACATCAGAGGGATATGATTCATAAAAACACTTTACGAGTGAACAAAAAAACAGAAGAATCATATTACTCTGATGGCACGATCGGTGCATGGAGGCAATGCATATTGACGACACAGGCAAAAGGGGTTTCACTCGTGTATGAAAATAAATATGCAAAATCAGCATAGTACGCAAGTGAACCCAGAATAATTGTCGGCAGGCAATTAATATTGCGAATTAGGCAAATTACGGGATATTCGGGTATTGGGCGATCGGAGTAGGTATACAAAGTCCATATGTAATATTTAGTATAAATACCAATTATTTTGAATCAATAAATGACTTGTACTCCAACACACAAACTACCCAGTTGTTATTATTTAGCTTTCGAACTGTGTTCTAACTGGTCGATTCACAGTTGACAAGTTGCCACTTCACCTCTGCGAGCAGTTCCACTGCCGATAGGTTATAGCTAAGGGCGTAATAGCCGAAGCTAGAAGTTGAGCAACAGTACGTTGGCTATAGGACCAGCCGACGTTACATGGCGAACCTGCCAGGAGTGCAAGTTTAACTAGGACAAGTCGTAATAACCAAAGCTTCTGCTCTAGCCAGGTAAAATCAAAGCTCTATGACAAGTACAGAGCGTTTGGCACTAGCAGCCACCTATATTAAAAAGGCTGAAGCCATCTTAAGCCCGACGTCCCAGACGAAACCCACCTTGAGGGTTGGGCCGAAGCCCCTCACGCTAGACGAATACCGGCGCCGAACCACGCTCAAAATCAGGGAGGAACCCCTCAAACCGGTAGAGCCGAAACCGAAATCAACCCGGGGAGGTCGGAAAGTTCAGCTGCGGAAGGCAGTAGCCGAATTGAAAAGGCTTGCAAACATCCCTGGCCAGCCCCGCGCTATTAGAGACGAATTCCTAAACAAAATCAACGAGAAAAGGAAGAAGCAGCGAACTACGAAGCAGCGGGAACGAAAGGAAACAGCCGAATTCCACCAACTCTTCGACACCGCTGCCACCCGATTGAAAGCCTGGTCCCATGGGAGGACAAACCAGCCGGGAAATTATTAATACCGGCCCCCAGCTAAACTCGGCCATAACGCAAACGCCCAAGCCGCCTACCGACATGACAGCAGCAATGCTGCTAATCATCTTCCTAACGGCGCTACTAATTGGCCTCGCATATCTGGGTCTGCAGCACTACCGTAGGAAAATTATCGCGGACACCATCCAACACCTGGAGAGACGACCTGCCCAGGTATAAGTCTAATCAAACTAACGATATTAGGGAATGTTTCAATAGGTAATAGGTATAAAGAAACCCAATAAGGGAACATTTTTCATTTTTGTATTAGGTTAATCCTTGTTTTAAAACGACCCAATGTAAGGTCTCGTAAGAAAAATAAATTTAAAGAAAACCCAACAAAATTTTTTTTATATGTACGACAGTTCTCTACTTCACTATAAATCCAAATACCCCTGATGTCCTTTACTTCCATGAGTCTTATAAAATAGGGTCTACACTCTTTCTTTTTAGCCATCCCACCAAATGAGTTTCGGCCAACTATTAGCCGCACTCAGTACCCTCAAAAACTGCTACGAAAGCTTAAAGAAATCACCAAATAGGACCCGAACTGAAGAGAGTGTCAACACAAAATTAAACCAGATCCAAGGGTTCTGGACTTGCTTCATTAAACATTTCGAGGAGCTAAACCAGAACTCACTCTCCGAGATAGAAAGAGCGAATTTAAAAAGCATTCTATCGACTGCCACGCATTTCAAGCAGGAGTCGGAAAAAATAGTTAGGGATAGTCTAGATATAAAAACTGTTAAAAAGAAAAACGACGACACTCCCGGTACAATGACGGAAACATTTAATTACAATCTAGCCCAAAAATTGCCATCCCTCTGTTGCGACGAGGATAGCAAAAGAGCGGAAAATATTCGAGATTTCATAAATAATGTCGAATTTTACCACGACACCCTCGACGCTGCCTCAAAAGTTATCCTAGTCCGATTTTTACTGAAATGCAAAATTCAGGGAAAGGCTCTCACCGAGCTAGGAGGTGCAACACCAAGTAACTTTGCATCTCTGAAGAAAACTCTCATAGAAAAATGTGGACCTAAGGAAACCATCGAAACCATTCAGGCAAAGCTAAGCAGAGCAAACCAAGGCAACCGTCCGTTACGAGAATTTGTAACCGATATAGAAACTCTGGTAACCAGAATGACAGAGCTCGAAGTTTCATGCCATGGCGAACCAACTAGAGAAACTCTGGCTAAAGCTAACGACAGACGAGGGTTAGCATTTCTAAAAAAGGGGGTAAATGACCGTTTCAAAATTATTCTGGATAGCGCCCGGCATACCAAGCTCGAGGACGCTATACAGCATCTGTTAGAACTAGATCAGGGATCCACCTCTACGACAGATACTGTTAGGTATATGCATAGCAGAAATAGGAATCCTAATAGGAATCCTCGTAGACCAGCTTACACTAACCAACCAACCAACTATGGACAACGTCCCCAAAACAGAAACAATAACAGGAATAGGTATTCTGATAACAGACCCAGGTATATAAACCAGAATACACAAAACTACACTCCAAACAGTTACAGACCCAATAATTACATACCAAATAATTACACTCCAAACACTTACACACAACATCGCGTACCAAACAGTAGTCACCACACAAATATGCAAGGAAATTCCAATCGTAACACTAACACCAACTCGAATAACAGAAACCCACCTAACAGTAATACCCATAGAAATAACACTAACAATGATCAAAGGGTACTTGCACTGGGAAACGAGCAACCCACCGAGGGACTAGCCGGCCCATCGGGGGGAAATCAGTAAATCCACAAAATGCTATTTTACTGCTGGAATCGCTAACGGCATTTATATACAACTATGGTTGAGCCACGATCAAAATATACGTTTTCTTTTAGATACCGGAGCTTCACTCTGTGTAATCAAAATTAGCGCTTTAAATAAAAAGATTCCCATATGCCAGAACAATAGCACCAAGATTCTCGGTGTATCAGGAGATTTAAAAACCTTAGGAACGTGTAATATAGAGATCAATTTTGGAGAAATTATCATACCCTACGAATTTCACGTAGTAGCAGACACATTCCCAATTCCAGTTGAAGGCATAGTAGGTGCAAATTTGCTTACGGAGTTCTGTGCGAAGATTGATTTGGAATCATTCCTACTAAAGATCAGAGCAGACCAGCAGACGGTTTCGCTACCCCTACATACCCAGCTCAACCCAAACTCTGTTTTAATAGCTCCCAGATGCGAAGCAACTTATTGGCTAAGCACACAACATACAGGAGTAAGAGTATTTCATCCACAAGAGCTATGTGAGAACGTATTTATGGCAGGCTCACTATCCACTGCCATAAATGGAAAGATACCAGTTAAAATATTAAATGCGCGAGAAACGGCAGTAACTTTTAAATAGGTTGAAAAAACAATTCACACTCGATCTCGAGTCGTGAATGTACATATACTACTTGTATAACTTGCAAAATATTGCGTATGGATTTGATGTGTTTGTGGTAATCCAGTGATGATCCCAAACCACCACATCTGGGTGAAACGCCAATTTTATATAGTCAGACTAGAAATAGTTGACTTTATATACCCAATTTTTGACTTTCAGTCATAGCCACATACAGGCTGAATAATCATTTCCTATGTTAATTGTTCGAATTGAAGAAACATTTGAAGTGGAAAAAACAATTCACACTCGATCTCGAGTCGTGAATGTACATATACTACTTGTTGAACCTATATCCCAACCCGCCTCAGAACATTACATTCTACGTTACAACCAAACGGATAAATCAGAAAACATACGAGTAAAGAAGATATTAAGCGAAATAAATTTTGATACACTGAATAGTGAAGAACAATCAGAAATTGAAGCAATATGTTCCAAGTACCAGGACATTTTTCACGTAAATGGTGACAAACTAACGTACACCCATATTGGAACCGCAGATATCACGCTTAAAGAAGGATCAACACCGAAATATACAAAACCGTATCGTCTGCCACATACGCAAAAGCAAGACGTGAATGAGGAAATTCGAAAAATGATAGCGGACGATATCATAGAACCATCCATTTCCCCTTGGAATTCCCCGATACTAATCGTACCCAAAAAGAAAGACCCTGTTACCGGTCTACAGAAATTCCGAATGGTAATTGATTATCGTCACGTTAACGAACGAATCGAGGATGACAAGTTCCCCCTTCCAAACATAACCGACATTTATGATATGGTAGGAGGAGCTATTTACTTTTCATGCATAGATTTAAGTCAGGGATACTACCAGATGTAACTAGACGCCAATAGTAGGCCAATTACAGCATTTTCAACTGAGAATGGTCATTACCAGCTAAAACGCCTACCCATGGGTTTAAAGATTTCACCCAGCAAGTTTTCAAGAATGATGTCAATAGCGATGTCAGGACTAACATACTCACGATGTTTCGTCTATCTTGATGACCTTATCATCTTCGGTAGAAGTTTACAAGACCACAATAGAAACTTGATTCAAGTTTTTGAACGTCTCAGAGAGGTAAACCTCAAAATACATCCAGGAAAATGTTCTTTCTTGCGAAAGGAAGTATTGTACCTTGGACACGTAATCTCCAAAAATGGCATTCTACCCGATAAAACTAAATCTGATGCAATGAAAAATTACCCTATCCCAACCAACGCGGATGAAGTCAGAAGATTCGTAGCTTTCGCGAACTACTATCGTAAGTTCATTCCTAATTTCGCAACCATTACCATCCCATTGAATAAGCTACTAAAAAAGAATGTCGAATTCAATTTTAATAGCGATTGCGAAAGATCATTCAATATGTTAAAAGGGATCCTCACTAGTCCAAAAATTTTACAATTCCCAAATTTCAACGAGGAATTCATTTTACGCACGGACGCTTCAGGTTTCGCTTTAGGAGCTGTGTTGTCTAATTCCGACGATAGGCCAATTGCCTACGCGAGCAAAACTCTCAACAAAGCAGAGAAAAACTATAGCACGATTGAGAAAGAGTTGCTTGCCATAGTGTGGGCAGTTAAGCACTATCGACCCTACCTGTTCGGAAGAAGATTTAAAATCTTAACAGACCACAGACCTTTAGTATATTTGTTCTCGTTAAAGGAACCAAGTAGTAGACTAACCAAGTTTAGACTACTGCTCGAGGAATACAATTTTTACATAGAATACTCTCCAGGCAAAGAAAATTGTACAGCAGACGCACTTAGTCGCATAGTAGTCGACTCTGACGATTTAAAAAATTTATACGTATGTGTTGTAACAAGAGCTAAAGCAAAAGAACAGAGCCAGGGAAAAGTGGATAACAAAACTGTGAAAACCGACGAACTGCTGGCCACAGAGTTATTAAAATTACCAGATACAGGATTAAAACTCGTGGAACTAAAGATTGTTGACAATTTTACGGAAGATCTAGTTAATTTCAAGGATATCGGCGACATAATAATCGGACCAAACAAAGTTTTGACATATATTCCAAATGGAAATTGTTTACTTCTAAACAGGCCCAAGGACAGCACTACCACCCAATCGACATTGTTCGGCAGAACTCTGTCGAGGGATGTGAAAAGACTCTGCGGACCATCAATTGAAAGAATATATATTACAAAAAATGAGTTAAAGAAGCTCACAGGCGGCCGCCAACAATGTAGCATAAATGAACTAAAGATAAAACTAGGAGAAATGTTTAAAGAAAGTAACATTAAAGTACACATTATAGACAAAAGTGTTGAAATAACCGATCCTTGTAAAAAGAAATTAATACTGAATGATTACCATATACTTCCAACCAGCGGACATGCAGGAATAAACCGCATGATCCAGAATATTAAGAAAAAATACTTTTGGACGGGAATGCAAAACGATGTGACGACATTTGTAAAGCATTGCCCGATATGTCAACGAAACAAACACGTACAGCCAAAAAAGCAACCAATGACCATAACATCGACAGCCGAGTCAGGTTTTGACAAAATATTTTTAGATCTCGTAGGTCCTCTAGAAGAATCCGAAGATGGATCAAAATACATCCTTACCGTACAAGACGAATTAACAAAATTTGTCGAAGCTATACCAATTCCAAACAAGGAGGCTAACACAGTCGCCAACGCACTAGTAATAGGTTTTATTCTTAGATACGGAGTACCGCGAAAAATAGCTTCTGATCAGGGAACTGAATTTTTAAATCAGGTATTTAAGGGTAGTTGTAAATTATTGAAGATAGAACAGTTACAGTCTACAGCCTACCATCATGAAAGCATCGGAGCGCTCGAAAACTCACATAAGGTTTTAGGAGCGTATCTTAGAAGTTATGTTTCGGAAAAGCATACAGATTGGAGCACCTGGTTGCCCTATTATGTTTTCTGTTACAATACCTCTGTACACTCGGAGACAGGTTATACACCTTTCGAATTAATATTCGGGAAACAGTGTAGTCTGCCAACAAATTTGTAGTGGAATCACATTTAATTCAAGACTGCAAGAAAGTATCAACTGTTTCAGTGAACGCGCCCACAAGACTTTTCACGCTAAATGGTTTCGAACGCGTTCATTCAGAATGTTTCATTTCTTTGTCTCCCACCTTCTTTCCATTTCATCTTATTAGTTAGTTGATCTTCTTTCGTGGTTGTGTGCTGGCGCTAACAAAAAACTCTCTCCACATTTTCACAAAAGTCAAAGTGCGCTAATACCTAATTGCATTACAAAAACTAAAACTGCGCGTCTACCTAATTGTATCTTTAAAATCAAGTTCGCTGTGCCGAACAGTGTCACAAAATAAAAGTTGCGCGTCCACCTAATTGTATTTAGAAACTAGAATTAGAATAACTGATTAATAAAGTTAAGTGAATTAAACGAATTCGTCTTCACGTGTTTTAATTCGAAATAGCCGACAAGGGCTATTTGGTGACCCCGACAAAGAACATTCGTCGCAACATTTCGTTCTACACGAAGCCGTTAGTACGGGATTACATTTTTTGAGCGTCACGCCACAAAAGAGATACAGTTTTTTTTTTGTACAGTTTTCGTGTGCGAAATACAACGGACAACGGGTTCACACAACCACTTCAAATATACAGTTTCTTTCTCATGCGAAACACAAAGGACAAATACAGTGTCTTTCAATTTATCTTTTGCATATTTGCGGCATTGAAAAAAAAATAAAATTTAAATTAAAATCCTCCACCGTTTGTTGCTGCCATTGTCGTCACACATTTCGCTACTATTGCTGCACGTCGTCGCCACTGCTACTCCTCGTGTTTGCCACAGCCACATAGCACCGTCACGACTACCATAGCCTGTTCAATCGTTTTTAATTAGCCGAAACAATTATACGGCAAGCAAACCAACCTCACAGTGCATTAGTGAACTACACTTACACACCATTCCGTGCGAGGCACGCAACATGCTCCAGCAAAACATCTCCACAAGCTGTGCCAACGCCATCAGCGCATAATCCCGCTACTCATCAGCGCCCAACTAGCAGACCAGTTCCCAGATTCAGCAACACCTTGAAAAGCAGACAACATTTACAGCAGAATGCCGGTATCCTGATTTTTTTTTTGCAGTTCATTCAGGTGAGAGTTTAACATGTAATAGCACCAGCACACATATTTTCATATCATCTCGTTCATACCAAGCCATAACATATATATAAAAAAAAAAAAAAAAAATATTTTAGGACACAAGAAATAAAACTTCTCCGTACCTTTCGGATTTTCATACAAAATCTCAACAAATTCCGTTTTTCAAAAGTCTGGTCCACGAGCACAGAAACAGTTATACCGCGTTTAAAATTTTTTTTTTCCTTTTTCATCCGATCAAGAAGAATCTTTCATAGCTTTCGTGATTCAGTTTCGAAATCTAATCCCAATTCAAAATTTTTTTTTGATGATTAAAACTAAAAGTGAGATGATAGACGGATCTCAAGAACAAATGAACCAAACCGGATCAAATGAAGATCGTGGTCAGCGAACCCAATCGAGTTCTTCTCAAGGGAATATAGAGTCAATTAAAGTTCGACTTCCAACCTTTTGGATTTCCAACATGGATCCCGGTAACATGGTTTATTCAGGCGGAAGCCCAATTTACAGTGCACAGAATAACTAGTTCCGAGACAAAATACTGTCTCACGGTTAGTTCTCTACAACCAGATACTTGCGATTCGGTGATTGACATTCTGGCAAATCCACCAAACTCCGACAAATATGCCATTTTAGAAACAGCTTTAATAGAACGCCACTCTGTTTCTGAAATAAAACGCTTAGAAACTCTCATTGACAAAGCAGACATTGGTGATCGAAAACCATCGGAAGTTCTGCGATCAATGAAAATGCTGGCCGGTACTACATTCAATGATGATATCCTCAAAAATTTGTGGATGCGTCGGTTGCCACAACCCATCAACATAGCATTGTTATCGGTGGGTCACAAAAGCTTGGAAGATTTAGCAACGCTTGCAGATAGAATATATGAGGCATCTCAGAGCACAGACGTTTGCGGCGTTTCTCCCGCCAAGCAAAGAGCTAATCCGGATAGTGGAAGCAACAACCTCGAACAAAGACTCGCTAGAATTGATTCAATGATTGAGGCTTTTTCTTTAGACCAGCGGTCGCGTAACAGAAACAGATCTCAAAATTTGGTGAGCAGGAACGATCGCTCACGCAATCGCTCGCACAGTCACTCATACAGTCGCACAAGTTCCAATTCTGGCACAAATATCTGCTGGTATCACACGCGTTATAAAAGGAATGCAAAGAAATGTGTGCAGCCATGCAACTTTGACAAAAATAAATCTCAGAGTCGGGCCGATAACCCAAACTAAAGAAGCCTGCCGTCACAGCGGCAAACGGGCAGGTTCTTTTAAGTCGCCGCTTATTCATTAGAGATAAAAATTCAAACCTCACTTTTCTTGTCGATACCGGGGCGGATCTGTCAGTCCTTCCTTGTAGCACGAAAAAAGGTTCAAAACCCGCAAATCCTTTGTTCTTACTATCAGCTGCTAATGGTACTTCAATTCCAACATTCGGTTCAAAATTGTTAAATCTCGATATTGGGCTAAGGCGAAATTTTGTGCACTCTTTCATAATCGCCTCGGTTAATAGACCAATATTGGGAGCCGACTTCTTAGCAAAGTTTAATCTTCTAGTAGATACTAGAAACAAAAGACTAGTAGACCCTCTCACCAAGCTACACACTAGTGCAACCACCATAAGAACTGACGATCCAACCCCAACGCATTTTCAAATTACTAAAGAGTATAACGAAGTTTTGAAAAAGTTTCCAAGTTTGATACAAGAGCCGAACTATTTCGCGCCAGTCAAACACACAATTGTCCACCACATCTTGACAAAAGGTCAACTTCCAGTTTCGAGGCCTAGACGGCTCGACGCTTCAAGGTACAACACAGCGAAGGCTGAGTTCCAACATATGATGCAACTGGGAATTTGTCAGCCATCGTCTTCAAGCACATGCTCACCTCTTCACATGGTCAAAAAGAAGAACAACCAAGATTGGAGGCCATGTGGAGATTACCGCAGACTTAACGCTGCAACGATACCGGACTGCCATCCGATTCACCACATCCAAGACTTCTCCATGAACATCCATGGTTGCAAAGTTTTTTCCAAACTGGACATCGTGAGGGCATATCACTTGATTCCGGTCGTATCCGAAGACGTTCACAAGACTGCGATAACGACACCTTTCGGTCTTTTCGAGTGGCTCAGAATGCCGTTCGGACTACGAAATGCAGCGCAAACATTCCAACGTTTCATGAACGAAGTTTGCTTTGGCCTAGATTTCGTTTTCGCTTACATTGACGATCTTCTCACAGCCAGCAAAGACGAGCAGCAACACAAAGAATACCTTGAACTCCTTTTCAGGAGATTAGAAGAATATGGTGTAAACATCAACCTTTCAAAGTGCGTTTTCGGTGTTTCTGTGTTGGAATTTTTAAGTCACACAATCAATGCTGAGGGAATATCTCCTTCAAAAGATCGCGTTGAAGCCATATTAAAATTTCCAACACCCACATCAGCGAAGCAAGTTCAACGTTTCATAGGAATGATAAACTATTATCATCGCTTCATTCCTAAACTAGCTGAAACAATTGCCCCACTTCATGCCCACGTAGCCTTGCTAACGAAAGAAAGGAGATCAAACAAAGTTTCCTCCTGGCCCGAAGACCTCAACTGCGCTTTCGATCACGCAAAAGAAGCTCTCTCCAAAGTAACTCTTCTAGCTCACCCCGTTCAGAACGGCCGTTTCAGCATCGCCACGGATGCCTCTGACATAGCCATTGGTGCGGTCCTACAGCAGCAAGTTTCACAATCCTGGCAACCTCTAGCGTTTTGTTCCAAGAAACTCAAGGACGCAGAAATTAAATACTCAGCTTTCGACCGCGAATTACTAGCCGTATACGCAGCAATCAAGCATTTCAGATTTTTCATCGAGGGGCGTGAATTCACGGTTTTCACAGACCACAAACCGCTCTGCTATGCATTGACAAGCAAGACCGAGAGAAGTCCACGTCAAACACGTCATCTAGATTTCATCTCCCAGTTCACTTCGGACATACAGCACATAAAAGGAAAAGACAATGTCGTCGCCGACGCTCTCTCTCGAATCAACGAAATCGATGCTCACACAAGTCAAAAACTGGACTTAGAAACAATCGCCAAACTGCAATCCACGGACAAAGAGTTAAAAAATCTTGTTCTTCATAATAAGAAATCCAAGAAAAACGCTAAGTTCGTATTGCAAGAGTTTAAATTCCCTAATGCCACAATTTATTGCGAAATTTCGACTAGCAAAAATCGACCTTTCATTCCTTCTGCTTTACGTTTTGACGTTTTCACCACCCTCCACGGCATCTCACATCCAAGCATACGAGCGACCAGAAAACTCGTTTCAGAGCGATACTGCTGGCCAAACATGAATAAAAACATTAACGATTGGGCACGTGCATGCATAGGATGCCAAAAAGCCAAAGTCCAAAGACACACCAAGTCAGAACACGGTAGATTCGAAGTACCCACAGGTCGTTTCGATCACATACACCTAGACTTGGTGGGACCTCTTCCTTCGTCTAATGGTTTTTCTTATATCCTCACGGCCGTCGATAGATTTACACGGTGGCCAGAAGCCTACCCTCTTGCTTTTTGTCGAAAACTTCATCTCACGTTTTGGTACTCCTTTAAAAATCACTACTGACCAAGGAAGTCAATTCGAGTCAAAACTTTTCAGCGAGCTTTCTCGACTATTGGGCATTCACAAAATCCACACAACACCATATCACCCGCAGGCCAACGGCATGGTTGAACGTTTTCACAGACAACTCAAGTGCTCATTAAAGGCTAGATGCAATACCATCAATTGGAGTTCAGATCTCCCAATCATCCTGTTAGGAATTCGCTGTGCGGTAAAAGAAGACTTAAATTCGTCCGCAGCAGAAATGGTATATGGACAGAATCTGAGACTTCCCGGGGAAATCTTTGTTGACAGTAAGAAACAAGAAAACTCCCCAGACACGTTAATAGAGAAACTTCGTCAAGCAATGAGAAACCTCATTCCAACAGAAGCTAGACAATCGAAGCAAGAGATTTTCATACCGAAACACTTAGATAAGTGCAAACAAGTTTTCGTGAGAATTGACAGACTAAAAACGGGACTCATGCCTTCATACGAGGGTCCCTACGAAGTAATTAGACGCCTAAGAAAACACTTTGTAGTTCAGGAAAAGAACAAAAGCATATCGATTTCAATCGATCGCCTTAAACCCGCGCATTGTATCTAGGACCTCCGTCGAAAAAAAACCAGAGTTTACCCGGATTAAATATCTTGTAGAGGGGGACTCGTTTGGGGGAGGGTGATGTAGTGGAATCACATTTAATTCAAGACTGCAAGAAAGTATCAACTGTTTCAGTGAACGCGCCCACAAGACTTTTCACGCTAAATGGTTTCGAACGCGTTTATTCAGAATGTTTCATTTCTTTGTCTCCCACCTTCTTTCCATTTCATCTTATTAGTTAGTTGATCTTCTTTCGTGGTTGTGTGCTGGCACTAACAAAAAACTCTCTCCACATTTTCACAAAAGTCAAAGTGCGCTAATACCTAATTGCATTACAAAAACTAAAACTGCGCGTCTACCTAATTGTATCTTTAAAATCAAGTTCGCTGTGCCGAACAGTGTCACAAAATAAAAGTTGCGCGTCCACCTAATTGTATTTAGAAACTAGAATTAGAATAACTGATTAATAAAGTTAAGTGAATTAAACGAATTCGTCTTCACGTGTTTTAATTCGAAATAGCCGACAAGGGCTATAAATTTAACAAAACATATAGACCCAATGTACAACTACCAGGATTACGTAATTGACCTTAAACATAGATTACAAATTGCTCACAGAGATGCTCGCAAAACTCTAGTACAAAAGAAAAATATCAGGAAAGGAAGATATGATACAGACGGACAGACAAAAGCTACTAGTTTTGAAGTAGGAAGTTTGGTATTGCTAAGAAACGAAGCTAGAAAGAAGTTAGATCCGATATTTATAGGCCCATACGAAGTTTTGTCAGAAGATGGCGTAAACTGCGATATTAAATGTGAAAATAAAAGAATAACTGTACATAAAAATCGTTTAAAACCATTTTACATATATTTAACATTGCTGCAAACATATTAATAACGAAATAAACTTAGACACACAACTTATTTAATTGTATATAAATCATTTTAAACAATCGTATGTAAATTTAAATTTAACTAAAGTTTTAGATTAAAGAACCTTTACTCATAAGAATACCGCGGATAGGTTAAAAAAAAAAAAAAACTACAAATTAATTTAAAAGTAATAAACTAAGAAATAAAATAAAATAAGATATAATGTAAACTAATACAAAGAGAAACTGTAAGTTAAATAAAGAAATGTATAGTAAATATCAAATTTATACGAATTATAGGATGTAAATATAAAACTGTAAGCTAAATAAAGAAATGTATAATAAATATAAAAATAAACTCATACGAATTGAAATAAGGAAATATATAGTAAATAAAAAATAAATTAATACGATTTATAGAAAGTAAGTAAAGTAGTAAAATAAATTGTGAAACAAGTCCTTTAAGTTTATTATAACGTATAGAAAATTAACAAACTTCAATAACTTCTTTAAACCTACGATATAGATATTAAAGCAAATATAGTATAAGAAAAAGAACAAATTAATTATGTAAAGAACTTTTATAACCATTTATATCATTTTTTTTTCAAAAAAAAAAAAAAAAGGGAGAGACCCTGTATTGTACATAACCCCAGAACACCAATAACCATGTTAACAAAAAACCAAAAAACAAGCAATGTGCACAAAAACCTTAATAATAACCAATGTAAACAAAACTCCATGAATGAAAAAAAAAAAAATATATAAAAATACATAAGATCCCGAATTGTACGAATGCAGCGCAAAAGAAGAAATCACGACATATCATGATTTCTCCTTTTCCCCCAGGAAGGGTGGTGTGAAGGGAGCATACTAGCGCCCATTTAATTAATTGCATAAAAGCAATTAACCCCATTAAAACCTACTTCGATACCTGATACACCTAACCCAAGGCCACTTAATTGACAGCATTGCTCCTAACATCAGAGTGATATGATTCATAAAAACACTTTACGAGTGAACAAAAAAACAGAAGAATCATATTACTCTGATGGCACGATCGGTGCATGGAGGCAATGCATATTGACGACACAGGCAAAAGGGGTTTCACTCGTGTATGAAAATAAATATGCAAAATCAGCATAGTACGCAAGTGAACCCAGAATAATTGTCGGCAGGCAATTAATATTGCGAATTAGGCAAATTACGGGATATTCGGGTATTGGGCGATCGGAGTAGGTATACAAAGTCCATATGTAATATTTAGTATAAATACCAATTATTTTGAATCAATAAATGACTAATTGTAATGAATTTGTAATGAGTTGGTATTACTGGGATTGGCACCACTAAAAGGTGGTGCCTATGAAGTGTTGCATTATAGTTCCGTGCGCGCTCTCAGCGCCTTTTTCGTTGAGTTGAGTTGAGTTTTGCTTTTCAGGATTATTCTTTTGTAAGTAGCTGACGAGAGAATATCAAAGGCAGCCATTTTGTAAAATTAAGATAAAAATATAAATTCGTTTAATAAAAAAACCCATTATACTTTTGTAAATGAAATATAAATTCGTTTAATAAAGCGTACTACAATTCAAGACTATCATAGGCAGCCATTTTGTAAAATTAAGATAAAAATATAAATTCGTTTAATAAAAAAACCCATTATACTTTTGTAAATAAAATATAAATTCGTTTAATAAAGCGTACTACAATTCTCCAACACACAAACTACCCAGTTGTTATTATTTAGCTTTCGAGCTGTGTTCTAACTGGTCGGTTCACAGTTGACAAGTTGCCACTTCACCTCTGCGAGCAGTTCCACTGCCGATAGGTTATAGCTAAGGGCGTAATAGCCGAAGCTAGAAGTTGAGCAACAGTACGTTGGCTATAGGACCAGCCGACGTTACAGGATCACTTTTTTCAATGTGTTCATTTTGTGCTTTTTTTTCGTTTTTGTTTATTTAATGAAGTGTTATATGTATTTAAGTTTTGTTTTTGTTTTTTTAATTAATAAATACTATTTTCAATCATTTCCATAAAAAATATTGAAAAAAAAATAATGTTTTAGTATTCAAGGACGAGTTCTTCCTTAGGTATTCAATAATCGGTACACTTCCTCTACCTCTAAAAAAAAAAAAAGTGAAATACCCTAAAGACAGTAACTTCCGCCAGACGCCGCAGGAGGACAACAAGCAGCCGCCGCAATCAGGACCATTTTAAGTATCCCTAATTTAAGCTATTATGAAATCTATATTCATCCTAATAAATAATTATATATTAGGCTTATATACTAAGAAATATAAAATTTCATTTTACCCCGTAAAATACCTAAGTGAATTGTAAAGTATTAATCTTCTTGATTCTGTCAGTAATTAACAGTTCAAAAAAAAAATAAAAAATATATATATTAATAAGTGAAAAAGGAATCTCACATGATATTTTAATTAGCATTATATAAGTTAACGACAAATACGCTGAAAATAGAAATTAACTGCAAATACGTTGAAGAAACATAACTCGTGCATTCATCCCATTGATTCCTGCTGACAACGCGTCTGGAGCATAGAATTACCAGTTGCATTCCATCACGTACGTGACGAAATGTGGGAACGAGTAAAAGTGCTTGTGTCTGCAGTAATTAGCTATTTAAGGTTTAGATTTTAAGCAATGTCAATTCAGTATTATTAAGGAGGCGGAATCGCTGCCAGTTTCGGGTTTAATAAAGAATAAAAGAATAATAAAAAAATAAAATAGAAAAAAAATATTTTTTTTATGTCTAATTAATAAGAAATAACTTAAGTGGCGCCCAACGTGTTTTGCTAAGTAAAAGTGTATAAGTCGACCTCAAGAAGTTCGCCACGTGTTCATAAACGTAAGCCGACCTAAAATAGTTCGCCGCGAGTGAAACTTAGTAAAAAAAACTCACAAAACAGTCGATCTAGAGAAAGACTGAACCACGAGGGAGTGTGAAAGTGTTTTCCCCAGTAGCGGACAGCAAAGAGGACCCAAAAACCTTTACCAGCGTGGGATGTACCTGATAATAAATCTACTGTAAGAATTAAATTAAGTAAAAGAATTAGATTAAGTGAAATTTAACTAAAAGTACTTAAGTTTTAATTTAAAATTGTTTGATTCAAGTTATTTGACTAAATTTTTATTGCATTTTTTTTTTAACGTAATCAATAACATTTTTCTTTCTTCTTACTCTATTATTAATCATTATTTTATACACTTTGAAAGTCTATATAAATAATACCAACACATAAATTTAAATATCCTGATTTAATAAATCCTTCCAAAATTCCCAAAACCGAGAAAGAAAGTAAATACAGGAAAAGAAACATGCCGGAAACCGCAGTTTCTAACACTATACCCAATATTCAAATTCCGAATTTTTCCCTACCCCCTCCGAATACAAACGCATCCACTTCAAATCAAAATATACCACATGCCACACCAGAATTAGAGGAATTCATTACAAATATTGTTACAAGAGTTTGCAACACTCAATGCAAAAACATCGTCCAATCCATTATAAATCCCCATGCCAACTTTTATAAAGGCACTGAACAAAGTATTGATGTTCAATTCTCCGGAAATTTAAATGACCTCGACAAAGTACCTGATGTGGTACGAACACTAAGGGAATTCTCAGGAAGCCCTGGTGAATATAGTTCATGGCGAAAAAGCGTTGAGAGGATTCTCAACATTTATAACCATCTAAAAGGTACACCAAAATACTTCGGCATTCTCAGTACTATAAGAAACAAAATTATAGGCAATGCAGACGCAGTTTTAGAATCTTACTGCACACCGTTAAATTGGGAGTGCATGTCTAAATGCCTCACTACCCACTTTGCTGACAAACGGGACCTAGGTACTCTTGAGTACCAAATGACAACTCTTACACAGGGTAATAATAGCGTTGAGCAATACTATCAAATGGTATACCAACATCTGTCATTGATACTAAACAAAATCTCTAGTATGAACATTTCTACAGATGCCATGCATTTGTTAACGGAAACCTATCGAGACAAAGCTCTCGACACGTTCGTAAGAGGCCTTAGAGGTGATCTTCCTAGATTATTAGGTATCAGAGAACCCGTAGACCTTCCACAAGCTTTATATTTATGCCAAAAGCTGGAGAATCAAAGCTTCCGCTCACAGCATGCTAACATTCCAACTGGTCATAACAAAAAACCAATCAACGAATTGCCACCTCGCAAACCAGCCCATATTACGCAACAACAGCAATTTTTTCCACATTTAGCACATATTCCACAACATCCCCCACAACGGGCTCATTATCCACAATATTCCCAATACCCTCAATACCCCCAGCAATTTCAACAACGTAGCCAATACCCTCAATACCCCCAGCAATTTCAACAACGTTACCAATACCCTCAACAAAACCCTTTTCTACAACAAAGACAATATGTCCCACCTCGACCAACTGCCCCAAAACCATTTCCTCAACCAGTGCCAATGGATATTGACCAAAGCATGCGCTCAAGAGAGGTTAACTATATAAATAGACCAAAACCCCACAACCCATTATTCGGTAAAAGACCGAACGAGCAAAATATTCCATCCCCATCCATGCAAGCACACCCACCTAAAGTGCAAAGAAATTTCCATATCTCAACGACACCTAATCAGTGTCCTGAATCAATACAAAATCCAAATTTGGAGCAAAATAATGAACAAATTAGCACTGTTCCAAACAATACTGAACTATATGACTACCCTCACCAATCCGACATCAACGCTTACAATGCGCTTGTAAATTCTATGAATACAATACATGTTGGAGACGAATCATTAGAAGACTATGTTGAAAATCAAAACGACTACGGTGAACAACTTAATGACTATTCAGATATCCATTTTTTAGGTTAACAAGCTTGTCCTTACCGTATTTTGAATGTAAGACGAGCGATGGCAAAATCTTAAAATTCTTAGTCGATACAGGATCGAATAAGAATTACATTCAGACAAGCTTAGTAAAGAATCCAACTCCCAACAAACAAAACTTTTTTGCAAATTCAGTTGGCGGTAAAGTCGAAGTAAGCCAACATACTATGATAAATCTTTTCGGTATCAATACCATTCAAATACAATTTTTCATTCTCCCTACACTTAAATCCTTCCACGGGATTCTAGGCAACGACAGCCTTAAAGACTTGTCAGCTGTCATTTTTACTAAAGAAAGTTATATGCTCATTAAAAATAAACTGAAAATTCGACTCAAACAACAAATTTCTAATTCAATCAACTCCGTCACCATTAGAGACACTCACATGTCACAATTACAAAAATCCGAACTTCATAAACTTACAGAGTCATACTCTAATTTATTTGCCGAACCAGACGAAAAATTAGCATATGCTACAACAGTAAAAGGTAGAATCAGAACATTGACTGATGAACCGGTCTATACAAGATCCTATCCATATCCGATGTCTTTAAAAGATGAAGTTGAAAAACAGATAAACCAACTGCTAAAAGATGATATAATTAGACCTTCACGGTCCCCGTACAATGCACCAATATGGGTCGTACCCAAAAAAATTGATGCATCCGGTGAAAAGAAATATCGATTAGTAATCGATTACAGGAAGCTTAATACTATAACAATTCCTGATCGCTACCCGATCCCCGAAATAAACGAAGTTCTATCCCAACTTGGACAGAACAAAATTTTTTCGGTACTAGATCTGAAAAGTGGTTTCCACCAAATTAAACTTCACGAAGATGATATCGAGAAGACAGCATTCTCGATTAGCAATGGAAAGTACGAATTCGTTAGACTTCCATTTGGATTGAAAAATGCACCATCAATTTTTCAGCGAGCTCTAGACGACATCCTGCGAGAACATATAGGCAAGATATGTTTCGTCTATATAGACGATATAGTTGTCTTTAGCAAGGACGAAGAATCGCACTTCCATAACCTATCAACAATTTTTGAAACCCTTCAAAAGGCAAATCTTAAAGTTCAGATGGACAAATGCGAATTCCTTAAAGACAGCGTAGAATTCTTAGGATTCATCATATCTTCAAAAGGAATTAAGACAAACCCGACTAAAGTCGAAGCAATAACCCAGTTCCCATGTCCAAAAACACTTAAAGACCTACGATCTTTCCTAGGCCTATCAGGGTTTTATCGAAGATTTATCAAGGACTATGCTAAATTAGCAAAACCCCTGACAGTTCTTCTCAGAGGGGAAGATGGACGAACGTCCAAACAATCCTCTAGTAAAAAAATTATTAACTTTGATAATGAAGCCCTCGAAGCTTTTCAAAAAATAAAAAATTCCCTCATCTCCGAAGATGTTATTCTCAAATTTCCAGACTTCAAAAAAGAGTTCCATCTCACAACAGATGCTTCTAACTACGCTATAGGCGCAGTACTGGAACAAGATGGCAAACCTATAACGTTTATCTCTCGAACTCTTTCAAAATCAGAAGAAAACTTTGCAACCAATGAAAAAGAGATGCTGGCCATCATATGGTCACTCAATACTCTCAGAAACTACCTTTACGGTTCAGCCGTTGTAAAAATCTTCACCGACCACCAACCATTGACATATGCATTAAGCAATAAGAACACCAACAACAAACTCAAGAGTTGGAAAGCTATACTCGAAGAGTATAACTATGAGTTGAAATATAAACCCGGTAAAACCAGCGTTGTGGCTGATGCTCTATCAAGACCACCGATTGATAGCAATATCAACTCTTTAACTGTCACACAACACAGTGACGAAAGTTCAGGACAAAACCTCATCCAATTTGCACACGAACCTGTAAATGTCTTCAAAAATCAGATCATCCTATCAGAAGGTACTGAAGCTTCATACGAATTCAAAATTATATTCCCCACATACCATCGACACACAATAATAGAACCAGAATTGTCTAATGAAAAAATTATTGATATTCTTAAACGTTATTTAAATCCATCCGTCATCAATGGCTTACAAACAAGCGAAAGAATCTTAGGACAAATTCAGGAAATTTATCCCATTCATTTTAAACAATATAGAACTAGATTTGCTAGGAAAATGGTCACAGACTTAGTTGATGAAGAACAACAAGAATCCGAAATCATCAGAGAACATAATCGTGCCCATAGAAATAGTAAAGAAAACAAATTACAGATTCTAACCAAATTCTATTTCCCTCAAATGCGTCGCAAAGTCGAAAAAGTAGCAAAAGACTGTACAATATGTAAAGAACATAAATACGACAGACACCCTTCTAAACCCATGATCCAAGCAACCCCTATACCTACATACCCTGGACAAATATTACACATAGACATCTACTTCACAAATAAACGAGTTATCCTGACAGCCATCGATAAGTTTTCAAAATACGCTGTAGTAAGAATCCTAAAATCAAGATCCGCTGAAGATATCAAACAGCCTCTAAGGGAACTAATACTCTCTTTTGGTGTTCCACAAACTATAGTCGTAGATAACGAAAAATCTCTAAACTCGAATTCAGTTCTCTTTATGATAGAAAACTTTTTCAACATAATAGTATTTAAAACACCTCCATACACGAGTGCCGCGAACGGACAAGTTGAACGTTTCCACTCGACACTTTCCGAGGTAATACGATGTTTGAAGTCCCAAAATCCACACCTCACGTTCCCAGAACTACTTGACAAGTCAATATTCGAATACAATAATTCCATACACTCGACTACAGGCAGAAAACCCATTGAGATATTCTTCGCAAGAAATCTAGCAAATAATCCTGAACAGCTTGAAATAGAAAGAGGAAAAACGTCACACAAAATTAAAGAAAAACAAGACTCCGATTTAGAATACCATAATAAAAAGAAAACCCCTGTTAGAAACTTTTCCGTTGGAGAAATTATTTACGTTAAGATTAACAAAAGATTAGGAAATAAACTATCTCCCAAATATAGAAAAGAAATAGTAAAAGAAAATAAAAATTCAACTATCATTACAAGATCAGGAAAGACCATACACAAAAGTTTAATTAAGAATTAATTTCCTCTCCTTCCCTTCAGGTTATTCGTACACCTTTGTACTACACATGCAAATGTCCAAATATTAGACTACACAAATTCCCAACTTATATAAATAAGGACAGGAAGCGCAAAAATACAAAATGGCAATTTCAAAATAATTCACATCATCGATATCGGAATGTATGAAGACTTCATCACGCAACTGGAAATACTTGTTTCCACAAGCGTCAAACCTAATCATCCCTTATTCCCCATCCTTCCCTTCGAAATAGACAGGATTAAAAATCATTTAAAAAGACTTAAAATTAATGTAAGATCTAAGAGATCATTAGACTTTATAGGAAGCGCGTGGAAATGGATCGCTGGAAATCCAGACCACAGCGACTTCGAAATATTAACAAACAAAATGAACAATGTATTAGTAAACAACAATAATCAAGTTGTAATTAACAGAGCCACTCTCGAAAAAATAAATGAAAACACTAATGTTACTAACAATATACTTAAAACTCTTAAAGAAAATATAGGAACTGATATTGTTACGAAAATTAAATATAAACTAGAACTAATAAAAGAAGAAATAATAAATATAGCTTACGCGATACATTGGGCCAAGGCCAACATTGTAAACTCGTATATTTTAAGTAATAATGAAATCAATATAACAGAAAAAATCATGAACAACGAAAATATCCCTTATATAAATATTGACGAAGCTCTTGAATTCGCAACTGTGAAAATAGCATCAAATAATAAAAACATTATCTATATTGTAACTTTACCTACAAGCGAAAGTGAATCTTGTAGCGTTTTCATACTAAAATCTATAAAAAAAAATAATATTGTTAATAAAATTCCTTTTGAAAAAATACTACAATGTAAAGAAAATATTTTTGGAATAAAAAAAGATTGTAAGAGATATAACGAATTTGAAATATGTAATAGAGATAATCTAATAGATATAAGCACTTCTAACTGCATTCCGAATCTACTCAAAAGCATGACACCAAACTGCAAAACAATTAATAACGACCATATTCCATCGGTAGAGGAGATATCAACCGGTATACTTCTGCTAAACCAATTCAACGGTCCTGCGGTAATCAATAACGAGACGATAGAACTCAACGGAACATTCATCATACGCCACGTAAACACTTCAATTTCAATAGAAGACAGGAAAATAATGAACAAAGAATCAATCCAGTATCAACCGATGCCAGCAATTCTTCAACCAGCATCACTATTGGATGCAAGCGAAGAATTTTTATCACTCAAAAGGCTAAAAAACCTATATTCCAACGGAACTTCGAAAATAGAGCAACTGGAAAAAGAAAATTTCATCCATATTACAACGAGCTCAATAACAACCTTTTGCCTAATATCAATAGTATTAATATTTGCCTACAAGCTATTTGGTAAATTAAGAAACAAAATCAGCAACAAGGAGGATGGAGTCATATCAGCACCAATACCAGCTGAAAGAACAAGACCTATAATAATTGAAATTGAAGATATTGCAAAGCATGTGAGGTCGTCGAACGAGGACGCTCGAAACTAAGGGTGGAAGAGTTAACGACAAATACGCTGAAAATAGAAATTAACTGCAAATACGTTGAAGAAACATAACTCGTGCATTCATCCCATTGATTCTTGCTGACAACGCGTCTGGAGCATAGAATTACCAGTTGCATTCCATCACGTACGTGACGAAATGTGGGAACGAGTAAAAGTGCTTGTGTCTGCAGTAATTAGCTATTTAAGGTTTAGATTTTAAGCAATGTCAATTCAGTATTATTAAGGAGGCGGAATCGCTGCCAGTTTCGGGTTTAATAAAGAATAAAAGAATAATAAAAAAATAAAATAGAAAAAAAATATTTTTTTTATGTCTAATTAATAAGAAATAACTTAAGTTATACATTCTTCTTTAAACCAGTTTATTTTCTTAACTTCTCCCGTGGTCGTCATTACATCTGACGGAGAATTTGTAACGTATAAAAGAATTCCTAGGCAAATTAAATACGCCGTTGCCTTGGTAATGGTTGGCATCAGAGTATCGCGCGAACCCCGTTAGAGTTTTTTTCGGTATCAAGCATATTTCTCCATTGTCTTTTCTTCCCACCAGGTACCCTGAAGGCGAAATAGATCTATCTTCGGCAGAGTATACACGGTGAGTCGGTAGCATCATCTAAACAAACGGTAAATAGAGCAAGACACTAGTAAAATTCCTAATGGTCACGTGTCGAATACTCGTGTGTGCAGGAATTTCCTTTTTGCGGTTTTCAATTAATTCAGATTGTACGTGGATTTGGTTCTAAATTCATCTTTATGCTTTCTAGAAGTTATGTTTGCTGACATTGTTAAAGGTCATTTAAATAAAGATAAGTAGCGTTGTCTTGGAGGACTCGATTCTCAATGACTAGATTTAAGTTAGGTTTTTCGGAATTTTGTTACGCAGCTTATCATGAATAAATAAACTTAGAGTAGACCGATTCGGTAAGAAATAAACGGTGTTGTTCTTGAAGTCTTGGGGCGATCAAGCAAAGGTTCATGGCTTTGATCGTCATTGGTTGGGAGGGCAAAGGAGTTTCACTTACAACAGAACTCCGGATTGTGGATCACGTCAGATTTTCCTTTTTCTTCTTACTTTCTTTTTATTCTGGGTTAGCAACTTCTACTCTTCTTAAAAAGCACGTTAATTTTTCTTGTTTATGCGATTTGATGCAATTAAGTGATAAAGGCGATAAAAGTGAATAATTATGTAAATGTTACTCTTATAAATAAATGGATTTTTCGATAAAAACTCGTTTTATTCATTTCTGTTCCACTGTTTATAACTTTTTAATAAAAGCAGAAGTGATCCAAGTTCATAAAAGTGTCAAAAACTTCGTCAATATTGGATGTGTCAAAAAAATGATGGGAAAACTAAGTTACATTAATACCTATCATAAAAAAACATGTAATAAACCTATTACACACAATTGTAATAATAAAGAAAACGCGTTTTGCTTATTCAATCACAAAATGTTACTTGAATCACTTTCGTTCTTAACTATCCATTTAACCGCATTGATCGTGCTTAAACGCGTCTAACCCGTTAATTTCGCTCTAACTAAAATATCGTGTCAAGAAATGGTCAGTCATCTATACAAAATTTGCATACATACATAATCCATTTCAAACAACTTAGAGTAGACGCACCTATAACCAACATGCTGTGCACAACATCTTGGACGAGAAGCGGTAATAAAACCAAAATAATCTGGTGAGTTCTTTTCATTTTGAATCAGTTATCATGAATTAAAAACCTCTAGATTACAAGATCATAACTATATTATATAAAAGTAGATTACAACGTTCATTAACCTCATCACATTTTATTTTGCTGTTCGGTTGCTGCCCTGAGGCAGCTATTACAGAAACTTCATTCAATTTGGATCGTAAAACATTTCGCGTCCAATCAATATTTACAGCTTTTTGGAAAATATATAATTTCATAATTTTTTCGGTTTAAAAGTTTCATGCTGATGCGGTTTGCAGCAAAAGCACCTATGTGACAAGTCAGTGAGTTAGGCAAACAAATTATTGATCATTTGGTGCAAAATTATAAAATATATTTCTTATTATCAGATTTTAGTGATTTTTTTTTTTGGTAAGTACTAAACACATGTATTTTAGTGTAGTAAATGTATTTAGTTTGAATATATATTATAGAATATATGTGAGTTAGTAACAAAAATCCAAAAGCAGCCTCAGGGCCGCCTTCTCCTTTAAGCGTAAAAACATGCCCTGTTGGCGACAGATACAAACGATGTCAACAGGATTGAAAAACCTAATAAATATTTGTTTTATGGTACGCCATAAATAATATTACGAACGGCAACTATATCACCTGAAGATGACATTATTTATATTGAAATGTATAGGTGAAATGAGCTCTGCAGAAACAAGTGATGTTCTCCTGCGAGATATAAATTTGTTTATATTATCTAATCGGCCGTCGACTTCAGCAGAAGCGACTTCCACAATTGCAACTGTAGAAGTAGCAACAGGAACAATAACAGAAAAAGAGGCAGAGGGAATAATACAACCAGCAAATGCATTCATGATCCAGCCACAAAAAAGAAAACGATCGCCACTACTCGTTATCGAAAATACTGGTCCAAACATCGTACCATCAGCTGGTGGTTTTATTGGGTCCGGTATGTTATTCATTTTTTTTCAACAATTACGTTTATTATTTAATATTTTACTATAAGTGTCATTTTCATTATTGAATCTATAGTCCCTACAACAATTTTCTTATACTTTCAGCATTGCATGATATCAGCAAGGATTCTAAGGAATTCTCCAATATTACGTGGCGAAAAAAATCAATGCAATTACATACATGTAAACGCGGTTGCATTTCGAGGAAATAGTAAACTTCCCCCTTCAGTCAAAAATCGCAAAACTTCAATGGAGTTTTTACATATTTTGTTCGCATAATATTAGTAATATGATTTCTAACGAAACAAATCGAGCTGCTCATTCCGAAAATATCAACACACATTTACAACTAGCGTTGAGGACATTTATGGAGTTAACCGTTAACCTAATTTGGAAAGCTGCTGGGGAAAAAATGCATTTCAGCCAATCAAAACAACTATGCCTTTGAAAAAGTTTACAGCGAAAAAAAAAATATTTATAATTTCAGACCGAAACTGACCGCATCAAAAAAAGTCAGCTAGGATACGATCCACTGTTTCGTATCCGAAAATTATCCGATAAATCCAACGAGCGATTTGATTCAATTCCCAAAACCGCTAGATTGTGTGTCAATAAGCAAATGTGCAGCACAAAAATTAAACACCACCTAAGCCAGTATCTTCCAAACAAGCCGCATAAATGGGGAATCAAATTGTTTATGATATGCGACTCTCACGGCTTCGTACGTTGAAGTTGACTGCCGACAAATCATACGTGAATATAATAGCCACATGGATATAGTCGATCTAATGGGTCGATATCATATTCGACTCAAGACTAAAAACCCAATGAAAAGACTTTTTTATCATTTGGTTGACATGGCTGCTACCAATTCATACATTTTATATGGTCGTATCGAAGCTGAAAAATCTTTTGATGATTCAAATTACACAGAGGAAAAGTTGCTGAAGCTACCTGAATTTCGTGAAGAAATAGCTGCAGGTCTTGTTTTGCCCTAAGGCCGCCTTCCAATTTATTTACCTGGTGGGTAAATTAATTACTTTTTTCTTACCTCGTCCCTAAATTCGTGCTTCTTCCATCAATATCTCACCTAAACAAAAATTCAGCTTTAAGCTTGAACTACATCGAAACAAAAGTGGGAAAAAGTACAACAAAATGGAAAAAATCGGATGTACTGCTTCATCGCATAGTGCGCTCTGCATATTTCTTCTCAATTTAAAATGTTCACTGTCGTTCAAAGCTCGAACATGTTCCAGCTTTCACTTTTCGCAAAGCTCTAGAAACAAACACAATACAGACTTACCGCTAGATTACGCTTCCATCATATAATTTGTGGCAGCACCGATTACATCACAGTTGGCAATACCGGCCAATTGTTGTGACAGCACTGACTTGACAGCAGCCGGCAATACCAGCTAATTATACCAGCTAATTACACCAGCATTCAGCGCAATTCAGCAATAAAAGATTCGAGCATTATGCAGCTATGATAATTAGTTTCCACGGCGTCGTTCAGAGAAATTCTCTATGATTAAATAGTTTAAGTTTAAGATTTGATGTAAATAAATAGTAATCGTTAGTTATTATAGTGATGGTGTTTCTTTTGTCACTAAAGGCACAACCAGCTATAACTGGTGACCCCGACGTGATCGCATACGTACAGCAAAGGTAATTTTTCATCAAATCTTACACGGTGTATAAGCAAATCACCGCCAGCTATAACCCCGCTTATGTGGAGAACGCCAGGTAAATTAAGGCAACGTAAACCCTTGAATTGTAAGGAAGCAGACACATCAGGAAGCGATCTCGACACGCAGACATGACATCTCCAACGGTTGAGGATCTGCAAATTCAGATGCAGAGCATCGTAGAAGAGCCGAACAAATGCAAGCCAATGCAAGGAAATCCATCGTTGTCTTCTGAATCCTCGAAACTCAGTGGTGCACAACGAGTACACATACCGAAATTCAACAAAGCAAACCCCAATATGGTTCGCACAGGTTGAAATATCGTTTCGGATCAGCGACATCACCAGCGATACTGACAAATTTTGGCATCGTTACAGTACGCCTCGAAGATGACGTTTTAAGTGCAATCGAGGACCTCGTCACTAATCCACCTGAATCAGACAAGTTTACAACCTTAAAAGGGAGACTGGTGAACAAATTCGCAGAACCACCCAAATCCAAGCTACGACACATGCTTCAAGGGGGAGACACGGATGGCAAGAAACCTTTTGAGATCCTGGACCACATGAAAAATCTGGCTCCAGATCCATGCAATGAGATATTCATCAGAACGCTGTTTCTGGGTAAGATGCCGGAATCTATTCGACCTCTTCTGACCGTATGGAAAGAGGAAGACCTAACTAAGATGGCGCAAATGGCTGACAAAATGTTGGATGCTAACAATTCGATCACGATCCAGAGGCCGGTCGCAAGATCGAGAAGGGAAAAATAACAACTTGTGCTATTACCACACCAAATTTGGTGAAGATGCTCGGAATTGTCGACCCGGATGCCCTCGTAGAAAGTCAAAGCAGGAAAACTACTGCGCTACTACCGTCAGTTAATGTTGTTGATGGCAGCATAAGGAAACTCGTCTGCACATCTACGACAAACAACAACGCTCACTTATTTTAATTGACTCTGGTTCTCGCCAGAGAACATCGAAGGACTCAAGTAGTATATGGGTCGTTTTTTAAAATGTTGCAATAAGATGTCCCCTAAGTTTATTTGCTTTATAAAACCACATTTACTTAACATTTTTTATGTCTGAAATACTACTTAGAACCTGTATTTATTGGCAATAAATTAGCATAGCTTGAAATATATTTATTTTACTTCAATTTGAAAAATTTTGAAATATCGTTCAGCACTACAAATAATTTTGTACTAAATGGCGTTTGTCCCCAACGCAGTAATTTGCATTTTCCGATTAAATATCAGTAGCTCCTAAACGAGCTTAACAACACGGGCACAGCTAATAAACAAGATTCATGTGTACTTTAATAGTAATACTAATCAATATTTAAGAATAATATTATCTTGTATTTTTTTTTATTCAAGAAAAACGTGTCCCCATATTTCGTCATTCGCGTCACGCAACCGCTTTCCGTTAAAATTTTGAATTTAAAATTCCCATTCTTTTTCAAATGGTAACTGCTCTATATTTCTCCGAAAAATGTTCACGCAGTAAGCGTAGCGAAAAAACTAAAACGGGGAAAACCCGTCAGTTACATCAAAGCTGTTGCATGAGTATGGTCTGTATGCTTATTGGAGCTCATTAGTGTCACAACGTTTTTTAAAGCAAATCATTAAAAAATAAGTTTATAAGTATTTCAGAAAGAAGGAAAAAGTGAACGGTAAGCTAATTAATAAATAATTGAGTGTATACATTGTATTACCAATAAGTTATTGCTGTGATCAGTGTGAATTGTCATTATCGTCACAAGTCATCAGCGTCACGTTTTAAAAGTGACGCGAATGACGTGATAGTGACGAAAATGACATTGCGGTTGCAAAGTACAACATAAACTTTGTTTTCTTGTTCTCTTTAGTGTATTATATTATTTTGACTAAACCTTTCAGATAAAATGCCATTAACGCAGGCAGAAAGAGCCAAATTGTATCGGCAGCGGTTAAAAGCAGACCCGGAAAAGGCAGCTTTACAAAAACAAAAGGCCCGGGAGCGTTACCATAAAACGAAACGCCCGATTCATGAGCAAACCAAAAGGGAACAAAGACTTACTAGAAAAAACTGGAGAAAGCTTCAATCTAATTCAAGACAAAAAAATAAGAGATTATCTGCTCTTTTAAGTGACACGCCACCATCATCTCCGGTCAATTTTCCGCAGGCTCCAGAAGCGGGACCAAGTTCAGCCCGTGGCCGCAAGAGAATCTGTCGTGATAGAACAAAAGTTTACAGGGAAAACTTGGCCTTGGGAGAAAAAATTAAAACGTTGGAAACTAAAGTATAAAAATATAAAAAACGTTTTCAAAGACTTAAAAAAAAACTATATGCGCAGACCCAGTACAAAAGAAAGCCGATTCATTGCTCAGTACTTGTTTTAAGTCGCTCACATCATCAGGAGCTAAACGTCTAAGACCGACATTACTTAAATACTTTGCATTGACAGACGCAGTGAAACAGAAATATAAATCCCGTACTAAACGTTCATCACAACAAGAAATTAAATCTATTTGCCTACAAAACATCCTAAAAAAGTACAGAATATCCTTATCAGCAGGATCCGATTTTTTAGGATTGAAATCTATTCCACGTTTGAGACAGTCCATTAAAAAGACAGAAAGATATATAAAAATGAGGGAGGCGATCAAGACCTTTTTCCTTCGGGATGATGTAAGCAGAGCTACTGCAGGTAAGAGAGAAACTGTGACTAGGTATAAAAATAAAGTGCAGAGAAGGTATTTGATGGACACACAACTATTCTTGTATAAGAAATATACTGTTGAGTGTGGTAATTGCTCCTGCTCTTATTTTACACGAAACCGGCCGTTCTATGTCATTAACCCATCGATCTCAGCTCGTGAAACTTGTGCATGCAAAATACACTGCAACATTAAACTAAAAATTGAGGCCTTACAACAAATTCATGCGGTGTCTTCAATTGATATAGTGGAACTTGTAATGTCAATCGTGTGTGATTTTGACGAAAAGAACTGTATGTATAACGAATGCATTACATGTAAAGATAAACCGCTACTTCTAACAATGGGAACGGAATGCAAAGTCATGGAATGGTTCGAGTGGATTAGGAAAGAAGAAAGCTACGAGAGGAATGGGAAAATGATAAGAACATTTAAAGCCACAAAAGTAAAATTATCCGAGAGCACAAACGTTTTTGTCCAAAAACTTAACGTTGAAATGATTGCTGCAAAAAGACACATATTTAATATTAAAAAACAGTATTGTGCCTATAGGACCTGCGTTGATCATGTGTCTAAAGATTCCGCTGTATTGCACATAGATTTCAGTGAAAATTATAACTGCAAATTCGCTGAAGAAATTCAAGCCCATCATTTCGGGGGTGCTAGAAACCAAATAACTATTCTTACAGGTGTCATGTATCTTGCCGGCGAGGACCCCATTTCATTTGCGACCATTTCATCGAACAACGAACATGGTCCTGCTGCAATTTGGGCTCATTTGAACCCCATTTTCTTGTTGCTCAAAGAAAAAAAACCATACACAAAAACTATTCACTTTTTTTCTGACGGTCCAGCTACCCAATATCGTCAGAAGCAAAATTTTTACTTCTTCAGCAATCACATTTTTGAGTACGGGATAAAGCAAGCAACTTGGTCATTTTTTGAATCAGGTCATGGTAAGGGAGCAGCGGATGGAATTGGAGGCGTCTTAAAACGAACTGCAGATCGCCTAGTATCAAATGGAAGAGACATTCCGAATGCTGAAACATTTGTAAATTTGGTTGAGACGGAAACGAGTGTGAAACTTTTCATGGTTTCTTCGGAGGAAATTGATGAAATGAAAAAAAAGCTACCTGACAACATTCCGGTTCTTACAGGAACCATGAAGCTGCATCAATTAATCCTTAGAGAAAAGGGCATTTTGGAGTATCGTGATATCAGCTATTTTTGCGATGGATTAAGTTCGCTTGGAATAGGATTCTGCAAATGTTTGAGCCCAAAAATTTATTTAGCAACGGCTTTGAATGGAAAAATAAGTCTATACAACCTGATTTATTTCCCAAACACAACGGATGATGAAGACGACCCAAATGACAAAATTTTATGCGGAAACCACATTTTAATAAATATCACATCCTACCAAAAGAAAAATCTGACGAATTATCGTTACGTTGCAGTAGCGCAATCAGAAGTCGACAACGAAGGTGAAATCAAAGTTATGTTCCTTAAGTCCACTGACAGTACAAAAACCTCATATAAAATTGACAATAATGACGTAGTTGATGTAAAGTGTAAGGACATCATTGAAAAGCTTTCAAATCCCAATATCAAAATGAAAGGAAGCCGGGTTTTCTATGTTTTTTCCAAGGCTGTAAATGTTTGTGAAAAAAATTAAGTTTTTGAATGGTTTTCGTTTTTTTTTATCTTTTTTTAATGAATTCATGTATTTTAATAAATGTGCTTAACGTTTTTATTGCAAAATAAATTCATTTTGGCAAATATTGTCCACTGCGACACTTTGTTGTCATTTTCATCACACTTTGTCCCCAAAAAAAAACAAAGTATACTTGATTTTGCTTTTAACTACAAAATTATTTATCTTTCTTGAAACTAGGAATCGACTTCATAATGAAATTCATTTAGGTGGAAATAACGGTAAGGCTCAACACATTCTTTAACTAGCAATTATCCAAAAAATACAATGTTCTAAATTGGTTTTCGTGACGAAAATGACATTCAGATCAGGAAGAAATTTAAAAGTTATTTAAATTATTTCCAAATTTAAATATACTCAAGTTGCATTTTATCTGATTAAGAGAGTATGTAACAAATCACAATAAAAATCGACGTTTATTCGATGTTTTTTTCAATTATTAAGTCCGTTACGAAAATGACAGGATTTCAGAGTTTGGCCGAAATTTTAAGTTATATCATCCAAAATATTAGGAAAACTACTCTGCCGGTAACGGAATTTACTTGTTAGTTCATTGATAAAAAAAAAAAATGTTTTATTGCAACATTGAGATTCATTTACAAAAAAAAAAAATTATTTTCATTATTGCAACATTTTGAAGAACAACCCATATACTCATCCTTATTGGCAGAAAATGATATCGACGACCCTTCTTCGGCGAACTACTCTTCGCTAACGCCAACACAAACACGTTTTCATCCGGCAACAAATCTCTTCGAAAACTCTGCAATCGAAAGTGAATGAAAAAGATGTTCTACTCGTACCTCCATAAATACGCCAGTCAGCCAATAAAATACGTGAGGCACTATTTGAAGAAAGTCGGGAAGCAATAAGGAAAATTGGGAAGAGTGCCTCACAGATTGTTGAACAAACACAACTGCAGAAACCGGAGGAAGATGACAAAAAAAGGAACCATTTCAAAATCTTCCAATATATTGCGGAAGAAATAGTCGATATGGACCCTGATCTAAAAACCCAGTTCATCAAAAAATGTTGGACTTGTAGGGTAAGGTCGCCTAATGCCGGCCGTCTCCAGTGTCCGGCCACTCTGAAGGAAAACCATCGGCAATAGTGAAACTAGAGCCCTACTTCTTTGTCGTATGTCTTGAATAGATCGGTCATCTCTTTCTTATCATATGTCAAAATATTTATTAACATTACACCGGGTATTCCCCACACACACGTTAGTTTGTTGCGCGACCTCGACAGGACAAGTTCAGACCAGTTTAAGTGTTGTAAACCGTAGTGGAAAGTGTTTCGGATTTAACGATTTATGTGCAAACTATTGAGATGAGTGTTTTATAAGCGTTTCTAATAGTGATACACATTATTCTTGAATAAAATTTGTTGTTTAAAGTGAAAAAATACTGTTATTACTATGGATTTTAAGGGGGCCGGTGATAGGATACCCAAAAAATAGGTGTTGCCTGATTTCGGCCACCCGTGGCCGAAAATAGGAAACCCTTTTTTTTGTTGGATTTCGAATGAACTGCAAAATTTCAATAACAAAACTACGAGTAATCTCCAAGCTAAAATAACCGACAATTTAAAAAAAACTCCAGTTTTCGGCCGCTCTTTTAGTCTGAAAAACCAAGCGGCCGAATATTGGGAACGTGGGTCCTATATTCAGCCCCTTGAGAGGTTTTTAAAAAATAAAACATTTATAAAATGACTTTATACTGAATAATATTATAGGTACATTCAATATTAAAATAGTTTAAACTTAATTATACAATGTCACCGATTTGTCAAACGCTCTATACGAAATTCGCCAAAATAAAATGCCTATTAGGGAAGCTTCTAGAAAGTTCGGCATTCCAAGATCCACTCTACAAGATCGGGTTCACGGAAGAGCTATAGACGAGCCTTGCAAAAGGGGTCCTTGTACTGTGCTTTCAATCGAAGAAGAGGCAAAACTAGTGAGCTGGCTAATAACTTTGGCCAAATGTGGTTTTCCCCAAAGTCCAGAAAAACTTCTTACCACAGTGCAAAATATTTTGAAAGATGAAGGCCGAAAAACTCCATTTAAAGGCAGGGAAAAAATGGTATTATAATTTTTTGAAGCGCCATCCGACCTTAAGTTTACGAACACCAGAATCCCTAACGAAATCTCGGGCCGCAATAACAGAGCAGGGTATTAGGAAGTGGTTCCAGGACCTTAAGAAATATCTGAAAGAGGAAAACGCAGAAGATATTCTTGAAGATCCCTCCAGAATTCTAAATGCTGATGAGACCGACTTTAGTATGGCTCCTAAAACTGGGAACGTATTGGCTCCAAAAGGCTATAAAAATGTGTATCAAATAAAAACAGAAAATGAAAAAGAAACCCTGACAGTTCTTCTGACATTTACAGCCTGCGGAAAAACACTTCCACCCATGGTCGTTCTGCCTTACAAAAGATCACCTGGTTGGTTGAAAGTTGTTCAAAACAACAAGCCTGATTGGATATTTGGTAAAACAGAAAGTGGGTGGATGAGAAATGAAACGTTTTTGCAATACGTTAAGGAAGGCCTCCATCTTTGGCTTTTAAAAAATAAAGTCAAAAGCCCAGTTCTCTTTTTTGTTGATGGGCATGCGTCGCACATGTCGATTGAGCTAAGCGATTTTTGCAGCAGCAATGGAATTATTTTGTATGCACTTCCCCCCAACACTACACACATCATGCAGCCAGCAGATGTAGGTGCTTTCCAATGCCTGAAGTCAGACTACCGAAACATTCTTAGCGAATGGCAAAGTCGTTCGGGTAACTATGGAAAGACGATTAAGAAAGAAAATTTCTGCGAGGTTTTGAGTGAGGTCCTTAATTACAAGGACCGAACAACTATAATCCAAATCGCATTCAAGAAATGTGGACTGTATCCTTTTAATCCGGATGCCATCGATTACTCCAAATGTGTTCAAAATGCCTTAGAAGCAATTAAAGAGAGCGATACTGCTGGCGATTTGGTTGCCGATACTGATAATGATAATGGTGTTGATTGTGCTTGCGAAGCTAATGATGGCACAGGTAGAGTTTTTGCAACATTTTCAGAGAAAAGTCTCTTGGAGGCAAAGCGCGTAATAACATATTTTAAAGATGCACTTCAAACAAAAAACATTGACTACAAAATTGTGCTCGATGTCATATCTAGGCGTCACCAAAACCAGATCAATATTGAAGGCAATTCTGTGGGTTCCGAGTTATTGATAGGCGAAAACATTGAGGGCACCTACCAAATAAACATAAATGGCGAGTTAGTTAGACTACCTTCAACTTCACACCCTTCTGAGTCCGACCCTACTCAAGAGAATTTCTTACCGGAGAATGAAATAGTGGTTCCAATAATCACGGGTGTTGACAACACTTCTTGTTCAGATGGTTGGAAAAATTTAATAGGTAGGTACCTAGTTTTTATATTTTCGTTGTATAACCTAGCCTATCAATACCTTCTTATATAACTTTAGATGAAAATATTCAGAACTCTTCAGCATTTAATGTCACGGATGATATGGTACCTTCAACTTCACACCCTTCTGAGTCCGACCCTACTCAAGAGAATTACTTACCGGAGAATGAAATAGTGGTTCCAATAATCACGGGTGTTGACAACACTTCTTGTTCAGATGGTTGGAAAAATTTAATAGGTAGGTACCTAGTTTTTATATTTTCGTTGTAGGTATAACCTAGCCTATCAATACCTTCTTATATAACTTTAGATGAAAATATTCAGAACTCTTCACAATTTAATGTCACTGATGATATGGTACTGCAAGACATTTATTCTCAGATTGTGGAGGAAAATGTAGATGGTAACTTTACAGTTATTATTTTGGAACACGGGTATATTTAATAACTATTCTCTATTCTTTTATTTAAATTTAAGATCCTCCTGAGGCTTCCACTTCATCAGGACATTTTTCATCATTTGAAAAATTCTTAGTTTATCCGAGCCCAATACCAAAATCGAATAGAATTGTTCAAAATGTCGACAAACCGCCAATGTCAATTTCCTCTGCTGCTTGGAAGACATTCAAAAAAAGCAAGGAGGATGCAAAACTGCTTAAAGCAGCAGAAGTTGCAAAAAGAAAGCTCGATAGGCTCAAGAAAAGAGCCGAAAAGAAAAAATCCGCAAATCGCAAAAAGACTATTCCAAAATGTCCGACTTGTGATGAAGACGTGCTCACTGACGTTGAAGACGAGGGTTTGAAAAACATTGGGTGTGACGTTTGCGATAATTGGTTTCACATCAGATGTACTGAATTTTCGACAATGTCCATTAGAGATGCAGAAATGGAGGAGTTTATTTGTCCCTTGTGTATCTAAGTTCTTACACAAAGTACTAACCTATCTAATTCAATGAATTTATTTTTTTTGTTACGAAGATACCTATGTGTTTATTGTTTTTATAATTATGTATACACAAATATCATTATTTATTTTTAATGCTTTAAGACCTAATGTTTATTAACAAAAGTTCCTTTTAAATGAATTTAATTTATATATGTTTGTCCTTAATTTTATTATCAAAAGTTGAAGTGTTAATAATTACAAAGTTCCTACTGTATACTTAATTTATTTACTTTATTAATTATAAGAATTTGTTTTGTTTTATTATCTTTTATTTAATTAAATATGTTTTTTTTTAAATAAATACTAATAAAATACCATTGATAAAATATTGTTCTTGTCGTGATTTGGGTGGCCGAGTATAAGAGCATTGGTGGCCGGTCTTAAGATACAAGGGGTCGGTAACTAGCAAATATGTTTTTTTTTTCCAAATAACTCAATATTGTATTTTTCGAAATGAATATTATAATCGTTTTAATATAATTACATTCATTTGAAAAGCATCAACAATTACAAAATTGAAAGAAACCTTACAAAATGTTATTAACTGCATATTTTACGATACATTTTCTAGCAAAATTCTCTTAGGGGGCCGGCAACTGGCGACTCTACCCTATTGGGAATTCAAACTGAATTAATTTTAATATGAAATCCTGAACTCACGCCATCTTACGGGAGTAGTCGGTGTTTCGCGCGATACAGTGTTTCCGATCACTCACCCGAAACCAAGCTCTTCACTCGCCCGTCTCAATCTGAACGCACCCCGTTCAGCTGTCAGTTTGCCCAAATTCAAATGGTGCGACAGAGTGTGAGACATCCGGCATTTTCAGCTCGACCATTTTCAAAAAGTACCTCAAGCGAAGCAGACGGCTCCGAAAAGAAACGTGTGGCGGGATTAAGTAATCCCACGAAAAAGGCGAAACCGGCTGGGAACGTTGCCTTCAGGGCAATGCGTATGCAGGAATCGTTGGATTAGTCGTGGATTTAACCCACAATACCGTGCAGCGTGGGCTACATCACGACGGAGCCTCCACGGCCTAGGCAGGACGAGACGCGAACGGGAGTCAGAACGAGCAAGTCGCTTGCGTAATTGCCGCACCGGCCTCGCCAGAAGCTCCATACAGCAGGTCACTCCTCCTCTCGTACCAACTGACCAGCAGGAGGAAGCAGAGTCCTCGGCGGCGTCGTTGTCGTCGTCCCGCTGGGAAAATAGAGGGAACTGCTCCCACCTCCGTCCGGTGCAAGGTCGCCCAACGTCCACGCCCGATTTCAGTCGGAACACCCGTGGCATCCCACGAGCGGCTGAATACCTCGCCGGCGTGGGAACTGGGAGAACCCACGCTCTCGACGCGGTCCCTATCAGGTAGGCCCAGACTTTCTCACAGTGGGTCTGAAACGTCTCCGAATAATGTGTACCTTTTTCAGGAGATCCATTTGTATACGAGCCCGCGGTCTAGCCACCGAAGCTGCTTCCAGTGGCCTCCCCAACCGGCAGGTTAATCCCGCCACAAAGGCGTATGCTAGCACCAGCACCGGAGCAGTGGCTGGTCACACCCAGGATTATAGCACCTCCTCACTCTTCGTTGCCGATCATCTAAGTTTCTGTAGTTTAGCCCTAAGTGTAGTGAAATTAGTACATAAAAAAAGAAAAATATATCGTAGAAATTCGTGGTAGCCCTATGCGTTTAGTCACAATATAGGGTAATAATAGTGAATGGACTAGTAGCTTCAGTTTTGCATCCCGGTCTTTGAACGCGTTAAGCAGTGCGGGTGCTGCCAAGAAAAGATTAACCAAAAGCGATCTAGATATCAATATATATCGGCGCCGTCGTATGTGCATATTGATGTGTACGTGTAACCTTTATATACCTATATATATGTATACCGCCTCGCGCAAGGGAGTCAAATATTACGGGATAGCCGGGTAGATACTATTCCCCTCGTCCAGATGCTCTTCGCGTATTTAAATCTTTTAACATAACATTTACTCTGGTGGTTACGAGGAACTCTGGGTGGAACTGCAGGAGCGGTGCGACAACCCGTGCCTTCTGGCCGAAACACATGTCTTCTGCATTTGATGCGCAACATGCGAGCCGCAACCGACGAGATTTCTGCGAGCCTGCTCCGCATAGTGGTCACAGTTCAAGTCATTACGCGCGCTACACGTCATGAAGCAGCCCGTGGAACACTAGGATGCACTCACCGTTCCTCTGGTGGTAGGCAGACTCCCTAAGGTCGCAGTGCAGGGATGGTGCATGCATTGCCCATCAAAGGAGATCCCGACCCTTGCGAGTCTTATGGCCTTCCTGACGCAGCGGACCTATAATTTGGCGACGGCAATAGTTCTCCCGTCGACCTCAGCCCGGGCAGAACCAGGAGGGCAGCAGCAGGCCAGACCACGACAGACCAGAACTCACATCGCCACACCCAGCGACGAGTGTGTGCCTTTTTTAAGGGCAACACCGGCTATATCTATGCCCACAGTTTGGACATCAACCAAAGCCTCCGCGTCACGCGGACTTCGGAGGTGTGTTTCAACTGCCTGCGACCCGATCACAGTGCTGCACGCTGCCCCTCGACAACGTTATGACGACAATGTAACCTCCGACACCACACTCCTCTGCAAAAGGAAATCCGCAGTTCAGTCGCAGCAGCGGAGGGGTCATATTCCCTCCAGGCAGCAGACCATCGACCTGGTAGTACCAGCAGAACCGGAACCGCCTGCGGGTTTCTACCCCAAAGACGTCGAGTGACTCGGCCACACTGCTACAACCGTATTGCTAGCGACGGCGCTCGGCTATGCATACAATCTCGGACCAACACCTCCTGGCCGAAACGCGAACCCTCTGCGTCCCTGGGTCGCAGGTAAGTTTTAGAACAAACCAACTGACCACTAGACTAGGGCAACAAATATGAGAAAACCTCCGTCATCAGCAACAATAGCCGAAGGTGTTATTCTCAGAAGCATATGAGGACGAACTACTAACAAGTAAAACGTCAGTCAGCGGGTTCGCCAGTAGAGAGTATTATGGTGCAAGTGCAACTATATCAGCTATTTTCATTTTTATTAAGAGCTCAGAGCAATAAAACAAAATTTAATTTTACATTATTTTGTGCTTCTTTTTTTATTCAATTGAGCTATCGTTGGAAACACATATTATCGTGAAAATTATACAGTCCACTACTTTATTGTTGAGAGCAATGCAATAAAATTATAATTCAATTTAAATTCTTTAGTGCGTTTTATTCATTTGAAATATCATTGGAAACAGTATGCATGTAACTACATGTAGGAAAGTCATTTGGAAAAATACATATACTTTAAAAAACAAATCAATCAAACAGTTCCTTTTCTTATATCTTCAAAAGAGTCAGATAGTCCTACCGAATAGAAATAATAATAAAAGAAAGTAGCCACAAGAAATATACGCATTACCCACGTGCAGCTTAAATGCAAATTAAATTGTTTCTTGGTGTGATAAGGGAAGCGACGCCTATTACGAGAAATCGTTGTACATACATGCTTATGAGATATTTAGCTAAACAACATAATCTAATAGAACTGCTGAAACTGGCGCGTTTTATTGCATTATGGTTTAAGAATATACTAAATGTGGCTACTGATAGTGTTGTCTTGTGCCGAGCACAAAAAAGCTGTGAAAAGTTTCTGTTTCTGGTGTGGGTCATGGGTTTATAGAAACAGTGCATTTAAAACTTTGCGGCATAGATGAGGAAAAGCTTTTTTTACTGATTATGGTTCGAAGCGAAAACTTGGCTGCAGAAGAACGATATGGGTTTTGAAAGTGGAGTACAACGACCTTATATAAATTGATTCAACAGTATATTAGTTTGGTTGTTGCCGTTAATGGTCAATTGCAACGAAAGTTTTTCACTGCTGCGGCAAGTTAAATTCATATTAATTCAAGGCTGGCTCCGAATACTGTGTAGCTGATAAATTCACTGACTAATTCATCCGTTCACAAATAAAAAATTAGATTTATCCAATACACTCGTCGTTCACTTTGGCGACTTCTTTTTGTGCGATTTTACCTTTGCGCGAAATGCATTTGTCTACTAAAATTGGCTTTGTGCGAATCATGACATGACACTTTATGTTCTGTTGGGACAAATACATACAATTTGCTTGTTTTTATCATAAGTTCCCATTGCCGTAAGGAGTACGTTGTTGTTTTAGAAACAACCACCTTGAACTTAATCAATTTGAATGCATTGGTAAAAGAAGGAACGAATTGTTAATGAAAATGTTTTATGACTCTTCATTTTATAAGCTTCTTCTCCTAGTTGTTAATATTCCTCTTTTTAGGAACGCAACCCCCTAAAAAACACGAGGTTATTACGTCGATTGGGTTTAGCTTTGCGCGAATGTAATAATAAATCACTTTCGTAAAAATTCTTCCTAATTTTATGTATCTTTTTTCAATATCGTTCGGTTTATTTATTTTCCTTGGGTCAACAATGTTTGCTTGTAGAATTCAAAAATAACAGAAAAACGTAGGGAAATGCTACAGTCCGCTTGGGCGAACTGTTGGATACCCTATTCCTATCCCTCATTTAGTGGGCGTGAAAATAATCTAAGTATGGAAGAATTATTCAGAAGGATCTTTATATTTTGTTATATAACATTTAAAGAATTTTATTGAAAAAAACTAAGCTTTTGTATAAAAAAAAACGCCCCCTAAAAGTGGGCATGGCAGACAATTTTATATAAATGAATTGTTCGAACCGACTTTAAGCATGTAGTTCTTCGCGAATGATTTCTTCAATAAAACGTTTCTTTTTTTTAAGTGGGCGTGTTAGTAAGATGATTTTAAAAATATTTACACATAAGCATAAACGGCCCCTATAGAGTATTATATTCCAACAGGTTTCTAGCTCAAACTTTGATTTATAAATTATAAATTGCAGGCTCCGAGCTCAAACTTTGACTTTTCGATTAAAATTAACTGATGTCAGATGTCGGATTTTAAAAATTTTAACTCCCAAGCATTTTGCTCGCCTAAAGACCATGTTTTTTTTTGGGGCGTGTCTGTGGGTGGATTTTAAAAATTCTTAAACTTGATTGTTTTGGGCCCCTAAAGAGTATAAGGTCAACCTTTTTGTATACGGACGGACGGACGGACATGGCTAGATAGACATTACTATCGATGCTGATCACGAATAATAATAACTTTTAAGGACTTAGAAACTTGGCGCCAAAACTAGTATACCCTTAGAATAGGGTATAAACACGAATATATAAAGCAAATCTCTGCAATCTCCTTTTCGAAATTTAACAAACAAGAACGACATTGAAGTAGTTGGTGGGAATTTAATTTGCAGTACAATTTATACTACGCCATATCTGATTGCACGATAACAACTAATAATGTCCGAGTATAGTAGAAAACTTTCACAAATATTCAACAAATAAAAATAAAATAACAAATATTCATTAAAATAGTGTTCAATATTATTTTGAACTTCAATGCATGCTTAAATATGCAGATCTTAACCTTACACTTGCGTCTGTCTTATAGAAAACAATTAATTTCAACTTTATACGTACAATTACATATTCGATTCTTAAATTTGGCAAATAAATTACTCTACAAAATTTAAAGTCCACTAACCTTAATATTTAGAGCACATAAGAACAAACAACTGACGAAGTTGACAGTATTATCTCTTAATTTTTTAATGTGAATCTCCGTCTCTCTACTAGTTTAACATCCTTCACGCACAGATCATGCCTGGAACGAGCTGCAAACCTGATGACTGCTTGAGTCGATACTTGTGGCACGTGTCGCAAATCTAACCAAACCAGCTTTTCACATTTGCTGAGGTGATCCAGAGAAAGTTCGGTGACCAATCGACATCCGCTTAGATTCAATTCGACAAGGGTATTAATAGCACTCGAACATGTGCCTATTTGTGCTACACCCGCATCTGTAACCCTCTGACAAGAGGACAAATCCAAGTGAATTAACGAAGGAAGCCCTTGGGTGATGTAACGCAATGCAACGTCTGAAATATCAGTGCCGGCTATTTTAAGCGTTTTTAAGTTTCTCAGACGGGATTTTGAGTCTGTGAGGCCGGGCCGCGAATCTTTGGGTGGCGATAAAATATCACGAATCGCCGCATCGTTGAGTCCTCTCACAAAACTTAAATCCAAAATTTGCAACGGTGGACAAAGGCATGTGTGTAGAGCCAGAACAGCTTGGATAGGACAATTCTGCAGACTGAGGTTCTTCAATGCTGGCATACGCGCTATTATCCAAGCCAATTGCCTCTTGGCTATTTGCGTCCAGTCGAGTATCAAGTGCTCCGGCTGACGGCGTACGATCGCCGTTAGCAGGGATGCGGATAATTTATGTTCGGCACAGTTCATACATTTCCATAGGTCAGGATCCACGGAAACATTTGACCAGATCTTGCACACTGAACTACAGGTGACCAATGATTCGGGTGGCAGTAAACGAAAGACGATCTTTAAAAGGGTTGCATCAAGGGCTAAGTTGGAAGGTGTATGTTGAGTTAGTGGTTGCAAAGGTGCTGGTCGGACAACATATGTAGGTTTTTTAAGAACCCTCGTCGACGAGTTGAGCATTTGCTGAGCCAATTGGGAACGGATTGAATTTTTTTTACGTGGTTGCGATGATGTGGCAGACATGGCCGTTGCCGTCGCAGCTGATGTCGTTGTAGCTGTCTCTAAAGGTTCGTGATTGTGATGATCGTGTGTACTACTGGTCACACTGGTTTCATCACTTTTTCGTCGTTTCATCATACTGGGTACTATATTGCTATTGTTCCAGTCGGAATTGTGGTGGTCATTCAAGTCGGCTCTATCGGTTTTAATTGCACTACTGGATGAGGACGAACCGTTTCCTTCTCCAATTGTTGATGTTCGTTTGAGATCTTTCTTGTTGTTACTGATAGTTTCCATTTCCGATTCGCTCGAGAATACGAAATCGTTATGTGTGTTGTTGTTGTTATTATTATTAATGCTTGAGTTAGAACCGCCATTGCTTTCGTGGTAGTGTCTTCCATCGGCGGTAGCATCACTACTGACTGACATTCTGCGGATTTCCGAAGACTTCTGGCGAGCACGAAAATGTCGTGGCTGCAAATAATTTTATTAATTACAAAATAATAGAAAACGTTTTGTACAACTCACCTTATAATCCGTGTTCTTGCCAGACTTACAGCAAGTTGGGCACTCCCAGCTGTTGGGCAAATCTTCGTTTATAACGCCCCTGACGTCTTCCGTCTGACCATGAGACGCTGTACAATCCGGATGCGCAATTTCATAGCATACAGAGCACTCCATTAGCATGGAAGGTCCTTCTAAAGCAGCCTGCAACTTTGCTTGAGGTGAGATCGGAGTCTGACGCCAGCCATCTAAATGGCAATAAATGCATTGTGCTGTTACTGGAAGCATTGGAGACAGACATTGACGCATCATGCACGTTTGTTTAGCGCGTCCCGGACCTCCAAACTTTACCATATCTAAGCAGAAGCTGCACTCTCCACAATCAGACCGCTGACAAGCAGCACAGACTTTGCAGCGAGTTCGACGCCTCCTTGGTTGCCCGCCGACGGTTACATTTTGATTTGATTTTGATTCGACGGGTGTACTTTGACTGGATGATGCACTTACAATTACGCCAACACTACTATGGTTAGAACTTGTGATGGTGGCTGTCGCGCTTGTGGTTGTGTATGGCAGATCAGATGTGTTAATAGTGGCGCCATTATTACCAGCTGCTGAAGCAACATTGGCTGAGGCGGCTGCAGCTGCCACCGCAGCAGCTATCATCTTTTTAGGAGGTTTTGTCTTAGAAATAGAAGGAGATATGAAGTTCATATCTTCAAGAGAAGGTGTACTGCCACTGGTATTGCTGCTCCCACAGCTTGATACGGCCAAGTTGTCGAAATGGTTATTGGAAAAAATCTCGTCTTTAACTGACAACTCAATCGGCTTGTCGTCTTCGGAAGTCGGAGCGGAGCATGAAGACTCAGTCATCTGAGCGCTTTCTTGCAAAATAATTTCGTTAGATCGTGCTATCTCTTGCTTGATTTGTTCCTTTACCTTCATCCTGTCGTAGATATGAACCGAATCCTGCGTTTCACCTGAAGGTTTGAGTACAGGATATCCAGTTATCGCCATCTCGGGTTTGTCTTTACAATGGCGCTCTACTAATGTACGAACATCCTTAATTAGAGCTACCGGATCGCGCACCAAATCCGGCACGTTCTTTTTCTGCGGTGGCAAGTCGTACAAATACATCACGATCTCCTTCAAACCGAAAAGTTCATAGTGTGTAAGATGAATGTGTGGCTTCTGTGTAACTTCCTCCTCAGCTATCGACATTTCACCTTCCAGATGTGAACGACCAAGTAAAGTGAAAACATATCGTGACAACACATACCATAACATTTCTGTGAAAAATGGATAACGGAACTTCTGAGGTACTTTTGTGACGTCCTCGACTTGAGCAGTCTTAAGCTGCTTGACTATGCCAAAGGAATGTAGAAAATTTCCGCCAAAGACTAGCGAATCTGTTGGCGTGTACACCGCATGTATCCAACCTGTTGGAATGAAGAATGTATTGCCAGCTGTGAGGTATACCCGAGCACACTTTTCCACTGTATCACCAAAAAAAATGTCCGACTGCTTACCAGACAGGACCCATTTTTCGTACAATTGAAGATTCTTCTCCGTCGGTGGTATCAGCCAGAATACCTTGCTGCCCTTTAATATGTGATACCACACAGATGTGCCGCCAAAATCTATATGAAAGTCGGTGTAACAGTTTTTCACTGACATTAGACAGTATTTTTGTACCTTTGGGTACATCATTTCACCCAACACGTTTGTGCCCTCTTTTTGTGCATCCTTTAGCTGTTTGGGCCACACTACATCCACCCAGTCTATTTGACGTACAATGTCTGGACTTTGAACGAACGCATCCAAACGTGTATGCGAAAATTCCAACGAGATCACATTGAGCAACCTGTTCTTTTCCGTACTCTCATAATAGTGCTCCCATTCCTTCATTGACATTGTAAGATTCTTTTGTGTATTGACATCCATAACGTCGAGCATTCGACGAGAACCTACGCACAGTCGAACATCGTTTACCTCGAATTCAAGAGGCGATGGCATACGAATTCCTAAACCGGCCTTATCTCGAAACAGCAACGGAATATTAAAGCCATACTGTTGAAGGAAACTGCAAAACAAAACAAAAACAGCTTATTGTTTTGAATACAAACTCAGCAGCAACAAGTGGTTGGGAAATAATACAAAATGTTAAAACTTACGCAACAGTCAAATCGGCACCTCTCATCTCCCGCACCATACCCGTTTGAGCGAATTTCGGAGATTCCAGCTTTTCAGCAACGCTGAATCCTCGAATCCCCTCCGTGTCTTCGTCACCCAGTGTACATTCTTCTGAGTAAAGTTTTCTCTGTTTTCTTTCGCGCTGCAAGAAAAGATAGAGGATAAATTAACATGAATGTTTTTTAGCATAATTTATTTACAATGAAATAAAAGTTTAGATTCAATTATCTTGTTGAATTAATTAATTGTTGACTTAAATGTCAGAGCAGTAAAATTTAATTGTAGATAGTTTTCGAGTTGGGACAGCACATTTCCATCGATTTGCTTAAACTCCCTTTAAATACTTTCATAAGATTAACTGCGGATATAAGTTGATGTGGGCTCAGTTGTTAGTGCGTGGACTACTGATCGATAAGTCTCAGGTTCAAATCACGCTGGCATTCAGTAAAGCCTAGTTTTTATTCACTGCCACATCTTGCGGAAGTTTGAAATTTATTTTTATAAGTTGATTATCGTTATACAAATTTGTTGGATTTTTGAAAACCGGTTTTTACATCTGCTGTGGGGAAGTTGGGCGAATATTTCTTGTAGGGACTTAAAGGGCTAGTTTGCGACGTTTCAGTCATATATAAGAAATATAAAAGAGATAGTTTCGCGAATTACACTATAGGGAAGGTCGATCTTCTATTGACCACTATTGTAGATAACCCCGACCGAGGGGGAATGATTCACCAGTATTTTCAACTTTGCATTGCAGAATACTCAAAAGGGTGTTTGCGACCATGGTGCAAAAATACAAGAAATGTTTGACAGCTGAGTCAATTGGACTGTGACATCACCGAAAGTGTTTGGTGACAAACTGATAACGAAATAAGTAATGGTAACAAAAATATTAGTAGGTTCATTAGGTATAAGTCTTTGTTCAATATTTATTTTGTTTTTTTTTTAGGTAGGTGGGTGTTTGAGCTTGAACGCTATTTTGGTACCTACCAGTAATTACGAGACCTAAATATCGAGGTAACTCGTAAGTAGAAAAAGTATGTTTTTTTATTTATTGAAAATAATCAGAAGAATAAGAGCACCAGTTGGCATTTTCACAGCGATAAAATAAGCCTCATAAAATTCACTGAACCTTAAATGTTTTTTTGTTTTTCCTACAATACGGATAAAAACAACTTTCGAGCACCTGCGCTTTAACACTCGATACGATACACATATTTGTCAAAAATTGAAAGTAAAGTTTAAAACCAGCCAGTGGAGTTATGGATATCAACTTTGTTATAGAATCTTTTTCTGTGATTTTCAAGAGGATATAAAAGAGCGGTTTGCCTAGTGAGTGATATCTTGCTTTTGTCAGTGACGGTCATGATTTAAAAAAGCTAAATAATGTTTCAATCTACTTTGCGTCTCCGCAGCAGACGTCTGAACGTTATCCATGCATGAGACTCTGTTGTTTTTTTTCTATTCATGCCAAAACTATCTGGATATTACGCTGTACGTCATATGCATCCACCTAGTTTCCAACGTAGTCGTAGCCGTAACCTTGGTCTGGCTATCGACAAAGTTAACTTTATGTTTTGTTCGGTTGTCGATGTGTTGATTAGTCACCAACACGGTTCCCTTATTGCCACGACTTCTCCCAGAAAGATTTTAAATGAATTCGGCAGGCGAAAGGATATACAGTTAAGGGTTAAGAACTTTTTTTTGAAAATGTAATGAATTTTAAAAAATCCATTTACTAATTAGGACAACCCTTTTGAGAAAAGTAAAAATGATGTATAGCGAATCATGTTGTAAAACGAAATTTACGGTTAGTTCAATTTTCTTTACAATAAGGTCATAAGATGTACTTATCTTTAAACCCTTTTCTAAGGGTATATTAATTTTGACTCATAGTTTGTAACATACTACCGTAGACCCCTCAAAGTTACAATATTTGTGATTAGCATCAATAGCCATGTCCGTCCGTCGGCAAAAACTAAGCCCTAAAACTCGAGCTAGAAAACTGAAATTTGAACCATATACTCTCTAGGGGTAAGATTTTTTTAAAATCCACCCACTGACACGCCCACAATCTCAAAAAAATGATTTATCGAAAAATCTAAATTTGAGCTAGGAAGCGCAAATGTTGAATACATATATATACTCTCTTAATGCTCTTAATGCTCATAAATATGTGTAAATATTTTTATAATCCACTCACTGACACGTCCACTTGAAGAAATCATTGTAAATGAAAGTCCTTTTCTTCGCAAAGTATAGCTATATGTATACTTTTTTACAATTCCTTTATATAAAGTTTTCTGTAATGTTTTGACACAATGGTCTGGCGAACCTTCAGGCGATAATATGTTTATAGCGTATTTATAGCGACTCTCAGGGGGAAAGGTAAGAAACAAGTTTAGTGTATTGGCGGTTTGACTGCTAATGTCAGGTATTCGTGTCGACTTATTTACCAGCTAGATTATTTACCTCGGCAAAGAACTCAACCTAGATTCCTTCGGGTGTTGCGTGACCAGAATGTCGAGGCCAACTTGAATTGTATATATTAAAATCGCCGGCAATGACGAAGGGTAGAGGGTAATAATTCTTATGCTGCAAACTGACAATGCATCGAACTCATTATAAGTTAACTGCCGGTCCCGGTTTGGGCTTCTATAAACAAAACAGTAGTTAATTATTTGCCTGCGGACATAGAATTTAAGCCAGATGAAATAGAATTCCGGATTGGAACATTGGCCGTTTTGAGGTTGAAATCGGTAGATTTCTTCACTGCTATCGTCACTGGATAAGCTATCAACTGGATAAGGAATAATTGCACTTAGTTGTACTCAGGTAGACTGAACTCCTCTAAATCAGACCTGACGCTAACCTATGTTTCGCTCAGTGCCAAAACAGCTAGTTTTTTACAAAATACATGCGCGTACAATGAGAAATGATGCTTCCTTTACCCATGGATGTTAGTCGCATCCTCTCCTAATTTCCTACACATTACAAAAAAACACAAACTCTGACGGTACCTTAACGATCAAGCGAAGATCTGCACAGTTTTCCAAAACAAATTACCGCAGGTGTTATGCTCATACGATAACTTGTTTTTGTCCACCAAAAAAATCAACAGCAACGTGACCCGCTATCCGCCAGATGCTGTCTCTACCAAGCCATACAAATGCACACATAAACATACGACACTTTGCGATTGCCCTCACACTTTGCATTTTTGTTTTTTTTACTTTCCACAGCACACGTGCACGGATTATTAACTTCGCAGTACTGGGTGAGTTATTTTTATTGGTCCGATTTACAAGATCTTTTAAAATTTAAAGGTTCACAATGTTTTTCAAATGTTTTTAAGAAAATGTTTGTGTGTATCTGCGTACGTAAGTGCTTACGTAAGTACGTTGGTGAACAATTTTTTCGTATAATAATATCCACTTCATTCTGGTCCTAATAATAATAATAAATATGAACTGAAAATTAAACTAAATTTGGTTTAGCCGTTTTTTTGTTTAAACAAAAAGATTGAAAAAATATGGATCTAAGAATTTCTTGAGGAAGATTTATCCAATCTAATTTGTTCTGGTGACAATCCGTTTCCTTCAAAATATCAGATATTTTCATTGATTTCTTTATCAAAGAGCATCTAATAGTTTTCTATAAAAGTAAAAAAAAATGAATCAAATAATAATGATTTTATTCAGTTTTCGCGTACTCTGCTCTATTATTATTTTTTTCGTTTATTTTTTTTACCACAGCGCGCGGAGTGATTTGCGAAAATGCGTGTGCGGGAGGCAGATCGGTGGTATATGAATTAGTTCGATTAACTCGGTAGTATATAAATTAGTTTGATGAATTAATTTTTCCGGCGAATGCCAATGCCAGAAAATGGCATTTTAATAAATTTCGAAATTCTCGATGACGTCACGCAATGAAAATGGTGGCGCTGAAAATGAAACACAGCACACGTAAGGTGCTCTTTTTAAGCTGATAACAGCGTAATGATATACAATTCAATAAAAACGCGTAGACCTCTGAAATCTGCACTAATGCTGTTTTTTATAAATTTACTCCAAGCCTTAAACCTTGCTAAAAAGAAAACATTTATAGACACCAAGAAAAAAAAGGGCGTGGAGACATTTTGCATTTGCGAATTGTTAAGAATGATGTTGTCTACATACTTTAGAGTTTAGACAATAAAAACTATTTTTTTAAAAAAGTGGGTTGTCAGTGGGTGGATTTGCGGATTTAACAAAAATAGCAGAAATCTCCTAAAAAAAAATTTATTGAAATCCGTTCAGCTGTTTTAACGTGTTGCGCCTTGCGCGTACAAACATACAAATTTTGCAATGTATTAATGTACAAATGTATAGAATAAACATGATTGCTAATCATATGGAAGTTTAATAATTCACACTCACTTTTGTGTTATAAATTAACATAGACTCGGTAAAAATCGAGCAAAAGTGCGTATGAATTTGATGTGTTTTTTGGTAATCCACTGCTGACCCCAACGACAACATCTTGGTGAAATGCCAAATTGGAAAAAGGTGGTCATTAATGTCATCAAAAAGAAAACAAAAAATGACAGGAAAACTACGCTAGGAAATTTGCACAAGTGACAGCTTTTAAAAAATGTTAAAGCTATTGATTTATGGCTTACGAGGACCGAAGTTACATGGCGCGGTGAAATAATCAAAACAGCTATTTTATCTACTAACTTATATAGCAAGAGATTTTGCAATGGTGATAAATTTATGTTTATATTAATAATTTCTTACAGGAAAAGTATGGGCCGAAGTTGCGGGTTCGGTTCTCAGACACAGCGTTTATTGAGGAAGAAGGAGATTTACGATGGGACTCGTTATGACTCCTTTCTCCGTTTTTATATCAGCTACTTCTACTTGGACTTTCTGATCAGAACTAGGATAAATCGCCAAAATCGCTATTGGTTTGTAGGTCCCGTTTTACGGTGTTGTAATACTACTTGGAGGCACCAACGAAATAAGTGCCGTGATCAGAAAAGATCTGAGAAGACAATCCCCAAAGAGCAACGTTATACCATTGTTATATATTGCCTTGAACATTGGGTAAGCGCCCCTGGTCTGAGACAGTCTAAACGCTTGATTAAGCCTTACTCCTATAAGGAAATCCTTACTCTAAATAAGGAAAGCATTAGACTGCTGGTTGGCTTTCTCACTGGCCACTGCGGTCTGAGATATCATCTCAACAAGATGAACCTATGTCCAACGCCAGAATGTAGATTCTGCATGGAGGACGAGGAGACCTCAGAACACATACTCTGTGAATGCCCGGCTCTACATTGGTTGAGACGACGCCTTCTCCACAGAGAGATGTTATCACTGGCAGAGCCTCGCAACTCTACCACCAAAGACGTGCTGAGTTTCATTAGGGAAGTCAGTCGCCTTTTGGCGTAAAGACAACCTTGTGGCACAAAATATCTTTTCAGGTCGCAGTGCCTGCCCTTGGGCAAGGGTTTTATATTTAAAAAAAAAAAAAAAAAAAAAACCTTATACCACTCACGGCTTCTTTGGCGTTGGTGGCGAAAACACGAAGATGCACACGTATCCCTTGTCCAAATTGAACTGGTATTTGTAATTTTTTCTTAAATAGAAGGGCTCCAATAATTTACGTTTATGAATAAGAAAGGGTTTGCAGTTACTCTGAGAAAGTGAATAGGCAGCCAATCTAGCGTGTGCGTCAATAATTGGTATAAGACGAAGCTGCTGGATATCGTTTTTCCGGCCGAAAGTATCATATTCAGCGGAAATGATCGCATCTGTCAGAATCATGGTTCTTTTCTTGGTGAACAATATTTTATCATGTTGGAGTACTGTCAACAGATGCTTGGTTCTAAAGCATTATTTTCTGTGCTATTTATAAACCGAAATATGTAACTTAAGACTCGAACAGCTCTGTGATACGAAGAAAAATGCAGCAGAATGTGTTCGAGATCGTTAAGAACATAATTGAAAAATGTCATTGCTCTAATAGCGACTGATCTAGGAAGAATGGCAAACGAATACGGCCAAGTGGATTCAAGTTATTGTAGCCAATCGGGTCTCATATACCACAATTAAGTGGTAGAGGTCAGCTGGATTATCGGTGGAAGACACATGTGACCATTTAACTTACTTACCTAACGGTTTCCCGACCCGTGGAGTCTCTGCCTAAGACCTTCCAGATTTGCATTCTCCGCGATCGACGCAGTTACCAGTTGTCCAGAACAAGCGCTTTGGCATCCGCGAAGGATTTGTCTGTTCGGTCTTCCTGGCCCTCTCGAACCAGGGGGCCATTTGTTTCGCTAAACCGAAGCAGCAGCGGTTTCCTTAGGTACTTCTCCGCCGGATATCCACTAAGGTGTCACACGTGGAGTTGATGTTTACTCCTAGGTAGATAAACTCCGTAACTACCTCAAAGTTATTGCTATCAACAGTGACGTTTTGGAGAAAGAGAGGAGATAACGATGTACGTTGTTTTTTTTGTAAATTATAGATCATTTCACATTCGTGTGGTACGGCGTACGGCTAAGGAACGATTCTTTGTATTTCGATTCGTTGTATTTGTAAAACTGAATATTTTGTGTAAGCAATTATTTTGGAAATACCGAATGTCATGTTCAAAAGGGAGATCCTATGAACGCTGTCAAAAAGGCAATATCAATCAACGTTCCAATACAAACGCGAAAGAGAGGCCGTCCTTAAAGCTCCTGGATCACACAAATTTAGCCACACCAGCATTTGATTGGCCTCAGCGACAAAGTGATTCAAAATCGGGAGGCCTGCGCTATTTTCTGAGGTGGAACCGGCGAACCCGTTATATCCCTTTAATCCTGATCATAGCCTCACCGTCATTAAGGGAGAACAAGATGTTTACCGAGGATCTTATAAAAAAGGATATAAACAGAAGTAATCAATTGATTTATTTGCGTTAAGAGTAATTCAATTTACAGCAATAAAGCAAGCAACGCGTGAGAAATAAAATAAATAACACAACTGCAATTAATTTAAATGCTACAAAATCAAAACAGATGGAGTTGCGTTGGTGTGTTGCATTCTATCTTTTTCTCACATTAAATTTGCGAATCTATTACGCCATTAACATGACCGAATTGAAATTGAATCGAAACTTAAACAAGTTTTCGCTCTCACTTAAAATTTTCCAGTTCCAGTGATACTCTTATGGTAGAAACACATCAACACTTCAACTTCGACTTGGACTTTGACAAGAGCGAGAACTTTAGCGTTTAAAGTTGAGTCAAACACAATGAAAAATGTAACTTCAAGAGCGAAACAAAGAATGGTTGTAAAGAAAAGAGAAAATTATGTCAAAATACAGCAGGCGAGAAAATTCGCTCAAAATATAAGCATGTTTGGAAAACTGAAAACATCGCCTCAAGGTTGGAGGGACTTGCACTTCAACTTTGAATTTAGGATTTGGGTCTAACGTTGAAGGTGAAGTTCAGGTTGAAGTGCTAATGTGTTCCATCCCATTAAAGAGCATTGGTTCTAAAACGTGCGACGTGGTTGTCAAAGTTGAAGGCGACTTTGAAGTGTTGATGTGTTTCTACCATTAGCTCATCCCTACACGGGAAAAACGGAATATATTACAGCATTGGACTAAAATGTGACAGAACTGTGTTGTTGTCCAAGCTCTGTTACACCGTTTCCACTGCGTATTCTACGATGCGTACAAGGGTGAAGGCCAAAAGAGTAAGGGAAAATAAGCAGCGTTGCCGATGTGGCACGATCGTGCCATGATGGTCCATTTTCTATTAAAAAGTGACACATGACACACTCATACTTTGCCCAAAATAATAAAATATTTGTTAGCCGGCGCACTTTTTGCGCTGATTTGTATCTTATTTTCTTCCTCCTTAACGGCAAAGCCATGATCAGGATTAAAGAGATCATAAAACCCTCCCACTTTACAGCATCCTGGTCCACCTGTGGAGTTCGCCGGTTTGACCTCAATTAATATTGCCATGCCTCCCGTTGTAAGATAACTTCCTAAATGAGTCCAATCAAATTCTGGTGGTGCTACATTTGTGTCATCCAATAGTTTTCCTCATTGCACATTTATTATTGTTTAATATTCCTTTTACTACACCGGTGAACCCCAGTCGTATCAGCCCACGGATTTGCGTGAACACTTGCGGAAAGTTTCAAGATGGTAAATGTGTCACTAAGCTCTCTTGAAGGTGTGATAGTCCCCTTTTATAACAAGCGCTGTTTTTTGGGGAATGCTGCGGTAATATTCTTAGCACGTATGCATTAATTTTTTTGATTGTTAAAATTAATCATAATCAATCATTTCAGATATCTGACATTTTTTATTGATAAATATTCGGTCAAAATTTCCAGATCTAGGTGCATACTCATATTTTGACGGTGTTGGCACGGTGTTTTGCCACTGGTGGCACAAAATATTTTTTCGCTAATTGGAGGCAGGATTTCTCACATGAGCTTCCTATCCCAAACGTCAAAAAAGCCCTACAATGTTTGCCATTTCAACCAATCTGCGGCCAAGCTGCAGTTGGGCAGTAGCATTATTAATGCCCTAACCCAAATAACTATTAGCTTACATCTTTCCCTTAAAATGTATACACGTAGGGAATAATCTACAACTTTCCGCTCAATAAAAAGGAAATTTGTATTAATACCTCAATCAAATATTTTACGTTATATTTTGCCATTACATATTTACTTAAACAGGTCCACAGTTGTTGTTACAGAAGAGAAGAATAATTCACCAGTTGTAAATTTGTTCGACAGTTTTAATAATTATTTTCTTGCGTGTTCACTTTGTTGCTTTGAGGTACACAAACTGTAGTTATAAGTTAAAAATTACCTCTTGTGCAATGCTTGCCAATTAGATACTGTTGCAACTATTGTGTCGCTATAACAGAGATAATGCTGTTCAAAACAACACCTGGCATGAACCAGGTGTCACTGGTATGAGGTTGCCTGCTTTCTTGAGCACAATATAAAATTGACAGGTGTGGTCCTTGTTATAAATTTCAATAAAGATTTAAAGATATAATAAGGGTTGAATTCATATACATATCTAAAAAAAAAAGCTGCAGTCGTTCATTATTGTGAAATATCTGCGTTATCATTGCATGAGCTGGCAACACTTGTTTGCAAAAAAGTAAAATGGCAGGCATGCTGTCAAATTGACATGTGTTTTGTTTTCGGTAAAGTGTCAATAAATGCATTTTTCAGCAATCAAAATATGAAATAAATATTTTCTTCCATATGAATGAACAAGAAAAAAAAATGCCTACACCAATCTGCTGATCTCTATTCGGCTAGGAATGGGATACGAATTCATATCTGGCCGAAGAAAGAAACGGCGGTCTGGGGAAAACTATATAAAAGAGATCAAGACCCTTTTTCCTTTATTTCCTAATTTCCTTATAAAAAGGATGATATCGTGAGGAAGTTTCACAACTTAAACATTGTAAATAATGCCGCGCGTCCATATCTTTATTTAATATCGCAAATGCTTGCCGGCTCTCCCCGAAATATAATTTATGTCGTATTTTGACAGTTGAATATATTTACATTTATGAACTCATTTTTATCAATAAAGTACATGACTGGCGTATTTTTGCAGCTACGTTTGTGTTACATCGTATAAGGTTGCTTTCATTTGGACCCCATCGCTTAAGCCCGTTGAATTATTATGCCACCCGGAAGAACAACGCGGAAGGGCACAGGTTCAAATCCCGACGAGGCCAAGTCGCATCGTTAAGTTTTTTCACTGCTTCACATCTTGCGAACGTCTAAACAACATCCAAAAGTAACAATTGTCATGAGAAGGGTCCTAAAATTGCCGTTCCGATTCGTTTTACATTGTAGGTCCTTTTCACGTGCACAAGCAAATGTTTTTCAAAGCTAGGTTTTTGGCCCTGTATGGGCCGTTAATGCCTAATGTTTGTTTATTTCTTAAAGTTAGTAAGCCACCTTATTGAAAGTGTTCCACTTCAACATGCTATAATTAGAAAGGCGGTAAAAAATTGACATCTTCTCCGGAAAAAAAAATATTTTGCTCGACGGATGTCCGAACAATTTATCCCTACCCAATTGGCATACTTAACTGGGCACCCCGTATGTAGTATGTAGATACGATACCACTGAATCCTAATACTTGGAGCTTTGGTAATGGCAGGGCTTTCAAATGTCTAACGTACTCTGTCTAACGTACATACATCTACTGTACATACGAAAATATTCCCGTACTATGTATTCAACCTTAAAGATAGGAACTCAATGTTAACCTAACCCATCGATATTCATATCCGTTTTCATATAAATTTTAAAACTTAACTCCGTTAGCTAGGTAGTATGTGTGACATACGACATAAAAACAACGTTGACTAATATAAAATTAAATCACACTGAAAACATATTCCACTTTCGTCCGTATAGTACTGAAAACCTACTGACAAATTTCCCCATATCAGAACAGACCACAGTTTAGCAGCACAATGCGAAGAGAAAACCGCAAGCAATGCGCAGCGCACATATTGTGTACCACAACATTCCCCTATTTTTATCGAAAAAACTAATAGCAAGCATTTTTTTTAATGAATCTGTTCATCATAGTCATACAATTTGTCTGCAAACTGTGAGCAAGCTTGTTGCAAAGAGTTTAGTTTGATGAATTCAATTTCAGCGCAAAAGTTAAATTTAATAGACCAATTAAAAAACTAAATTACACGCGTAATGTGTGTTTTTATGATAATCTTGCATAGAAATAAGTGTTACCAATTCGCCTAAAGAATTTTTTTTTTTTTTTTTTTTTGTCGGGATGTGTGAAACTTTCTGCACTGGAGCACTCAGACTCAATACTGGTCCATTGTACTGCCAGGCAGACACACCACATTTTACTGTGGGAATTTACTCGTTTTTCTAATAAAAACGAGAAGGCGCTTCAATGATAAGGAGCTTAGGTTTACAGCACTCACCATATCCGCACCAAATACCTGCCACCTGATACGAGCAAAAGCAGCACAATCACAGAGGAAATGTTCCGCAGTGTCGTCGCTTTCTCCACAGGCTTCGCAGTTGGTGGTGTCGCTTAGGCCTAGCACCTTAAGGTGTTTGGCAAAAGCGTAGTGTCCCGTTAGAACGCCAGTAGTCTGTCTGCAGTCTTTTCTGTTGAGAGACAACAAGAATGCCGCGGATTTCCCACAGACGTCGGGGAGCATTTGCTTAGTCTGTCTGCACCCTGGAGAGTCATGCCAACGGCGATTGTGTTCATAGGAAACCCAACCGTCAATGGAAGCCCTGACCGAGGACGCAGGCAGACAGATCGCTGGTTCAGGTCCTGAGAGGTCCCCCTCTGAGCCTTGCCTAGCAAGTTCATCGGAGATCTCGTTTCCCGTGATCCCGTTATGACCCGGGACCCAGACAAGTTTAAGTGAATTCAGCCTTCCGACCGAATTCAGAGATATCTTGCATTCACGTACTATTTTGGAGGTAGTTAAGGGTTTGAGTAAGGCCTTAAGCGCAGCCTGACTGTCGCTACAGACGCAGATACTTCGCCCCCTCCACCTGTTCCTCGTAACATAGTCCATGGCCATTAGGATAGCATAAGTCTCTGTTTGGAAGACTGACGCATGTTTGCCTAATGGAAAGAAAAGTCTAACGCTATCGCTCTCCACGAAGACACCAGCACCAGATCCTTGATCGGTTTTGGAGCCATTCGTAAAGATTCGACTGCATTCCCTTCCAGGTTCAGAGTCCGGCCAGAGCCAGTCCTGGACGCGAGGAAAGTCGACCTCGTATTTGCGCTCTAGCCGAAGTTCCGGTGTCATCGCATCAGACGGCATATCCATAAGACAGGAGTCGAAGGACAACCGTTGCGCAAGTTCATCAAAACTCCAGTGCGAGTTATACCAAAAGCCACCTCTTGTAAGACGTGAGATAGACTTGATTGTACATCCCATGATGTAAACATCAAGGGGCGGAAGGTTCAATAGTGCATCTAGGCCGGAGCCAGGCGTGCTGGGGAAGGCCCCCGTGCAGCCGAGACATACCTGCCTTTGGAGTTTGGCAAAAGCAGCAGTGACGTATTTACGTGAAAGCTTATTCCACCAAACAACCGATGCGTATGCTATAAATGGTCTTATCATAGCCGTATAAATCCATAGGACTCTTTTCGGTGATAAGCCCCATGTCTTGCCGAAAATGCCTTTGCACTGCCAGAAAATAGACAGCGCCTTGGCAGTCTTCAGCTCAACATGTTTGGACCAAAGAAGTTTGCTATCCAGGATGACTCCCAGATACTTTGCTTCATTGGAGAGTTGGATTGTGACGCCTTTTAGCACTGGCTGAGTCAACCCGACCAGCTTCCTCCTTCTCGTAAAGAGAACAACCTCAGTCTTAAGAGGATTGACCGAGAGCCCATTCCTAGTGCACCATTCGTCGATCACGTCAAGGGCCGCCTGCGCCTTGGCGCATACAGTCGCTAGGCATGATCCAACAGAAAGCACGGCAACATCATCCGCGTACGCCTGAGCGTAAATATTAGAACTGTTGAGTGCGTTCAACAGAGAGTCGACCAGCATACACCACAGCAGTGGAGACATGACGCCGCCTTGCTGGCAGCCTCTGTTTACCCCCGCCATAACATAGCGGCCACAATCCGCATCCGCAACCAACGTTCTATTCATTAGCATTGCTTTAATCCACAACACCAATGGTTAGTCTACTCCGTGTTGTCTGGCGGAGCTGCACATGCTATCAAAAGTCGCATTGTCAAAAGCACCCTCAATATCGATGAAAATGCCCATCGCGTATTCTTTTCTGTCAAGCGCGCCTTCAATTCTACCAACTAGATTTTGGAGCGCAGTCTCGCAGGATTTTCCGCGTTGATAGGCATGTTGCATCGGAGATAGTGGGTGCAATCGCAAAGCACCTTTGCGCACGTGAAGCTCGACCAGCCTTTCCAAGCTTTTCAGCAAAAAAGAAGTCAGACTGATTGGTCTGAAGCTCTTGGCGAGCGAGTAGTCACTTCTGCCAATTTTTGGTATGAATGCCACTCTAACTGTACGCCAGGGTGTTGGAATGTATGCCAGTGCTAGGACAGCGGTGAAGATTTTCTTCATAGTCGGTAGCAGCTGGTTTGTACATTGTTGCAGCATGGCTGGGTATATTCCGTCCGTACCAGGCGACTTGAAGCCGTCAAAAGACGCAAATGCGTATTTAATGGCCTCGTCCGTCACCACGGCCTTCGCAATATACCAGCTACGCCGAGTTGTTTGTCTTGGCTCACTCATAGTCTCGGTAATCGGGGCTGGTTGTGAACCAATTGTAATCTGGTTACCTGGAAAGTGAAACTCCAGCAGATAACTAAGAGTTTCCGCTTTCGTCTCAGTGAAGGTGCCATCAAGTTTTCTAAGTGAGTCCAGTTTGGCTGGTTTGCCCTTTTTCAGAGCTTTAACCAACCTACTAGTTTCACCCAGCTTTTCAATCTTTTCGCAGAAATTCTTATAAGAAGCACTTTTCGATACCCGAATTAGCATCTTATATTCCTTCTGCTTCGATCGGTAGAGATTCTGTCTCCAAATCAGTCTTGAGTGACCTATTTAGAAGCTTTCTAGCTTCTCTACGAATTCTTTGCAGTTCCGAGCTCCACCAGGGAACCGGTGTTCTGCCAGGGGGTTTGCTTACTGGGCACGTCAGTTCAAAACAGCTAGTAATGGCACTATTCAGGTCTTGAACAGCTTCCTCTACCTTTTGTCTCGTCCTGAGTTTGGTTGGAGTTTTGAGAGTTTTCCCTAATTCCTCCCTGAAGCGTATCCAGTTGGTTTTTCTCGGATTCCTCCTCTCCTGCAGAGTGATGGCTTCGCATTCGATTTGGAATTCGATATATCTATGGTCTGAGAGGGACACCTCCGAAGAGACCCTCCAGTTAGTAACCGCCTTAAAGTATCTATTTGATAAAGTTAGGTCGATCACTTCCTGTCTTCTTGACGTCACAAAAGTTGGTTGCGAGCCAACATTGTTGATAGTAAGATCAGATGATAGAATGAAATCCAGGAGATGGTTTCCTCGCATGTTGCATTTGCTGCTGCCCCAAATAGTGTTTTGAGCATTGGCATCACAGCATATAACTAGGCCCATCTTCCTGGTGTCGCAATAGTCAATGAGTTCAGCAATTGCCCTCGGTGGTGGAGGCACTACTGAATCATAGGGGAGATAAGCTGACGCCACGATGAAGGTCTTCCAACTTCCATTCGTTTCGTAGCTAATAGCTGCAGCAACCAAATCTTGGCCACAAAATTGTCCAAGCTTAGTCGCTGAGAAAAGGTTCGACACAGCAAGACAAGCCCTTGGTCTCTCGGACCGCTCGTCACAGAGTATCGTAGTGCCACGAACACCTCCAAGGCCACAGATGCGATTTTTCCACACCCATGGCTCCTGTATGGATGTTATGTGGGCTTTTGTATTCAACACAGAAAGCTTCTTACTGATGAGTGCAGTAGCAGCCTTGGAGTGTTGAAGGTTAATCTGAGTAAATCCAATCATTGGAAATACATCAGCTGGAAGTGTTCTAGTGGAAGGGCACGCAGAAGGTGCGCGCGCAGTTCCACCGACAGGAGTGCTTGAGGTCTTCTTCCTCCGTTTTTTCCTGTTCGAGCTATTGGAAGGGAAGGGCAGCGTTGGTTTCAGTCAGCTGGCTGGTTTCGGTTGGGGTAACCTCTGCCGACCTGCATCTCTTTGCCGTCGCCGCCGGGGAAGGGCAGTTCTCAGCGCTCGCGCCTTCAACTGGCGGTGCAGTTTCTTTGCGCCGCACGATAGCCGCCTTTCTCCTTTTCCTCTTTCGCTGGCTCTTAGATGGACGCTGACCAGTGGACGCCGCCTCTGTGGCCCGTTTCACCTGTTCGGTTTCGCAGGCCTCGTCGGCAGCATCACACCTATCGGCTGTCTGTCTATTGGTCTGAAGATTAAGCGTATCAGGTTGAACCTCTCCGCCACTTTCTTCATGTTTCCAGCCCAGTCTACCGAACGTGTCGGAGATAGAGCTGCAGGAATCTTCGGAAGCAAACCTTTTCGCAACTCGAAGGTCAACGCCTGTACAGGCGGGCGGTATATGTATGTCGGTTGGGGCCTCCAGAATCCGTGCCCCGACCGTGGTCGAAAAGACCACGGGTGGATTTTCGCCCATGCGAGTACCACCTGGAGTATTTAAATCCTCAAGTTGTTCCTGCATACTTGTTTTTTGGTTTGGTTCGCGATAGAGCTTTCACGGTGTATAAAACGCCGCTATGACTCTAAAACCTCGGATCACGAACGTATCGTACCGAGGTCCCCCTATCCACCACCTGGGGACGCGCCTGGTGGGTAACCAACCCGACAGGCCTAAAGAAAATAATTAATACTATAAAATTCTGAAGTTTGTTAAAAACTTGCAATCTACAGATAATATGTCACCTCGCAACACGGTGTATTCAGGACTGTGACTGAATGCACCTGTGGCACAATGGTGGACGTGGAATATATTTATATTTTATTGTTTAGTCAAAAATTATAAGACCTTGTGCGATTTAAATAATAGGAAATATAAAACGAAATTGGTTTGAAGCTGAATGGTAGGAAAAGTTTTTCTTAAAACTATTTTTTTATTAAGTAACGCAATTCTGTCCAATGTCCATACATACAAATGAAAATAAATATTAGTGCATGGCTACATATTCATGGGAATGAAAGTCATTTATATCGAGCCAGGTACATTTTAAGTGAGTGGAAAAGAGGGAATTGATTACACCGAAAATCCACTTCATAAAAATTCTCGGTGTAAGCATGAAAGAACTTCTACTAAAAAATGTTTTTCCCTCCTATCCTCAGCACATGCTATGGAAATTAAATTTTTGTGTAGCCACGATGTTTATGGGAAAGACTTTTATGACCATGAACATGTGGCCAGGCACTTAGGCATTAACTGCACATAAATAGGCTAAAACAGCTTCTTCAACCATTTGTGTGTGCGAAGCTTTTTTTGTCCTGAAAGGACAAGTTTTGTTAAGCTTTTCATGACAATTGATACAATGGAAAAGCTTAGGTGTGACTGAGGTTATTTGGACCTAAGACTCCTCGGTCCGTTAAGTAGTCCAACGCAACAACCACTGAGCCCAACATGTTAGCTTTAAGTTCTTCCATGATATAAAGTTGAAATAATATACAAATATATATAACAAAATACATAAGTATTTCAGCCTGTCTATTCACGTCTGCATGCGCCATATTTTTTAGTAGTTTTACCAATTTGAAAGCTTCGTTCTGGGTTATAGGCTATTCGCAAAATCCGAGTTTTTGACAAAAAGATTTCGAAATCTCACCGGACGTTTTAATCACTTTTACACCTGTTGTGAAATTTGTTTGTGGATAAAAGACATTACACCTCCCAAAATGTTACAAAAACTAGAAAATATCCCTACTGGTTTCGGTTTAAAAAAAAAGGAGACAGGGGTAGCTTAATTATAAATTAAAATATACCACAAAAAACAATGATTACAAATTCGATAGAGCTCGAAAACCCCCATTAAAAGAAATTCTCGATACGGCCCTGGGTGAAAGGTGATGATAGTATCGAAAAGTATGTTTGCTTTAACAATCCGAAGATTGGATGTAGAATTTGTGGTGGAATAAAAATCTTTTTTTGAAATCTTCTAAATGTATGAAAAATCTTCCGATTTCGAACAATTTTGCTAAATCTTGGATTTTAATTCGGTGCGAAAGACAAAGTATGCATCACTTAAACTGTTTTCCGTGCCACATTTAGAACTGCAACCAGCAGTTTTAGGCACGCGATCGAGCTCAGCTCACGGAGAATGAAATGTCGATCTACCCGATTATGCGAATCCATTGTTATGTCTTCACTTGGGGAAAGTGACAATGACGATGAAATAAAATTATTAAAACGAGTTTGTTTTGAAATTATCGACTCAGTTATTTCAGAGATAAATGAACGGTTTGAGCATACAAATAATATACTGAATGCTGTCGAATCTGCTACAGACTTTATGAGTGAACATTTTAACTACAACGACTTAAAACCACGGACGGAATTAAATTTGGTATTGCCTTCACACTAGGAAATTTTAGTTGTAAAAAATTATCTGTTCAAAGAAAAAAATAGCTCTGGATTGCAACATAAAAATATATGTACTTCAGGTGTTGTTTCCTGTTAAAAGCGCTTTTCCTACAACTTATCGCCTCTTTGAAGCTGTCGAGACATTTGGTGCTAGCACATCGAATCATCATTTTCGGCACTTTCGAGAATAGACGCAATACGACGTTCATCAATGACTTGTCAACTACTGCGAAATCTTTCTTTTTAAATTTTAAAAAGAAAACGTTGCAAATAAATGATATTTACGTAAATTCGCCGAAAAAAACCGAAGAATTCAACTTTTTTAATTCTATGTAGATATTTGGACTTACTTGTGTTTATATACATAAATAACATATATACCTGCCCATTTCTTGATCTCCTATAGCATATTCGTTTAATTCGTAGTTTAAAAACATGAATGTGATATTGCTTATACCTACAGTTTTAATAAAAATTAAATTTTTCTAAAAAATGTCAGCTCACCCAAACAAAATTTGAACTCACCCATACATAATGTTAAGCCAACAGGAACCATCTTCTGGAGCGATTCAAAAACGTTCATTAATTGGATTAATGCAGACCACAGGCAATACAAGTCGTTCGTCGCGCATCGTATCGGTACGATTTTGGACGCATAAGAATGATGGATAAACGCTGCTGATGAAGCAACGAGAACTTAATACCCCATTTTATTCGAACCAAATAATCAAAGTATATGTGGACATGTGGATATGTTTCTTTTGAGATTTGATGAATTCTTTCTCAACAGAAATTGGATCTTCAATTGATTGTGAAACATAGAGAAAGGCTACAGTTCGAGTGGGCGGATTTTAAAAAATCTTTAAGCCTAGAGAGTATATATTATAAATTGAGCTAGGAATCAAACATTTTTTTTTAATTGGGCCCCAAAGACTTTAAAAGATCAGCTTTCTAGCTTAAAATTCGATTTTTGGATAAATTTGTTTTTTTGAGACTGTGGGGGTGGGCGGATTTTAAAAATTCTTGAAATTTCAGCTTTCTAGCTCAAGTTCAAAGGCCTAATTTTTGCCGACTGAAGGCCGGACATAGCTAGATTGACATTAATATCGATGCCAATCACGAATATGGTATATACTTTTAGGGGTCTGCGGGCAATATAAAGGTATGCTACAAACTACGAGTCAAAATTTATATACCCTTAGAAAAGGAGAGGTTTAGCTGATAATATAATAATTGAATTCCGCAAATATTGCAGCTAGACAATTGAAAATAACTTTTGCTTAGACGCTGAGATATCTAAAAATCTTTGCATAAAAGTAAACAAATCGGAGATACCTCAACACAAAGTTTATGGAAATGAGATCGCGGAGTTTAACGAAGGTATTTCGCTTTCAAAGGACATTGACTCCCCGCCTTAACAGTAATGGAGTATTATGTTAATGTGTATATGGAAGGATCGCCTACTACTTAACCTTGCCTGAGTCAACTCGTCATCCAGTGATATTGCCAAGCCGCCCGCTTTCCCTGAAATGGTCATATATTGGTTTCATGTAAAGCTTAACAATATCAAAGCTGCACTCACTAGTTGTTGGGTCATGATGGATCAGTTACAAGTCGATCGACTTTTGACTTTTTGTATCAACCGGACGCAGACGAGACAAACGTTGGGCATTATTGTTCTGGCAACTCTCTGCGGCTCTCAACGCCCCCTTACATTCTGACAGCCTTTATTGTATAATTTGAATCATTTTTATTTTTAACGTCGACGCCGATAGTAGAACGTTAGGAGGCCGGTTAATGAAGAGATAATTGTTTTCGTGGGTAAATGGTGTATATTTTTTTGTTCAACAAACAACGGATTCAAGTTGATAGGTCATTTATTTCAGGTGATTCATTTTTGCAGTATTTTTTTACCTACACATACAGTGACGTTCGAAAAATTTTAGTTCTCTAACCCTTTCGGTGGTAATTCTTGGAATTTATCAGAGCTACGATGTTCTATTTAACTACGTAGCAAAATGTCGTTCATATTTCAGTTATTTCAGTTATTTATTTCATCAAACAGATTATACAATAACATATTATCTAAAAGACTACTGAATAAGATTAGCATCTAAGTATTTAAAATTAATATTAATACTTATGTACAATCGTTTGCTTATACTAAATTAAGACAAATTTTGAACGAGTATAAACATCAACTGGCCTTTAAAAGTATTTCGACTGATGTTATGGTGAAAATCAATATGGTTGCAAACTGAATTTGATTCTCGCAAGCATCTGGTAATGGGTTCATTAAGCCCATAATTCACTCTGTGAAAAGGTTCACGAAATGAATTGCGGGACCTTAGATCTCTACCAGGAATGTAAATATCTATTAATGATAAGAGAAGGGGGCAATTTATATGTGAGTTTAACAAATCACGAATGAAAATAATAGAAAAATATTTACGGCGTAAATATAGACTCTGAAGGCCTAGTAATTGGCATCTGGAACTATATGGAGGCATTTGTGTATTCCAATGCAGCCTATATATGACAGCTCTCGTAAATTTTTTTTTGAATTTTTTCAATTCTTATAGAACCGATATTGTAGAAGGGATTCCAAACAACGCAGCAATAATCAAGCACTGATCTGACATAGGAACAAAACAACGACTTGAGGGTGTATGGGTCTGTGAACTCATTTGAGTTACGCAGAACAAAACCAAGCATGGAGTTAGCTTTAGCCACTATGGAGTCAATGTGAAGGGAAAAGCTAAGTTTAGCATCAAACATTACACCTAGGTCTTTTTTAGAGTTAACCTTTGTTAAAGGCTGGTTGTCTATGTTGTAATCATAAAAGACAGGAACATGACTGCGATGAAAAGACATAACTTGGCATTTAGAAATATTTAAATATAAATTGTTAGTATTACACCATTCGGATAGATTATGAAGGTCATTCTGGAGAAGAATACAATCATTTACTGACTTTATGGTCCGGAACAGCTTAAGGTCGTCCGCAAACATCAGGCATTGGGAGTTCCGAATTACTTTTGGAATTTCATTAATGAAAATCAGGAATAAAAGTGGACCAAGTTGACTACCCTGTGGAACACCTGACGTGGCATGAATGGGATCAGACATAATATTACCAATCCGAACGAACTGTGTTCTTTCAAGTAAATACGACCTACACCATTGGAGCATATTAGAATGAAATCCATAAGACTCCATTTTTCTTAGAAGAATTTCATGGCTGACTCTGTCGAATGCTTTGGCAAAGTCCGTGTAAATTACATCACACTGGTGTCCTTATTCAATTGTATTCGTAGCATGGTTACAGAAAATCGTTAGATTCGACGTAGTAGACCTTCCAGCCATGAAACCGTGTTGAGTAGGTGAAATTATATTCTTAAGGTGAAATACCAATTTATTATAAATTATTCTTTCAAATAATTTTGGAATAGCAGACATTTTAGATATAGGCCGGTAGTTTGAAACATCTTGTTTCGGTCCAGATTTATGGATTGGGCTGATAAAAGAAATTTTCCAATCGTTTAAAAAAGTACCCTTCTCAAGTGAAACATTAAATAAAAGTGTAAATGGTTCCGAAAGAGCAGCAACACAGTTTTTTTAAAACGATCGAAGGAATGCCATCCGGTCCAGCTTGGAAATCATCTTTCAAAGAGTGGAGGGCAAGCTCAACATCTGTGAAGCTTAGATGTAAGCTACCGATATTGACCGAGTTTTCTAGATGTCTTAAGGAATTGTGGCTAGTATTGGGAGATGAGGATGTGGTATACACCGACTGAAAAAATTTGGCAAACAAATTGCAAATAGCTGGGATGTCCGAGGATGTAACACCAGAATATTGCATGCAGTTTGGAATTCCGTTCGAATTTTTTTTCGAGTTTATATATTTCCAAAAATATCTACTATTTTTTTTTAAATTAGATTCAGTTCGAGACAAATAGTCCTTGTACAGGAACCTTCTGAGAACGTCAAATTCATTTTGAAGACGTAAATATTTATTTAACAATTCATAATTATTATGTGATTTACGAAAAAGTTTGTAAACTTTATTTTTACGATTGTTCAAATTGCGAAGCCTTTTATTAAACCACGGTGGCTTCGAGCTGCGAGGTCTAACCACCTTCGGAACAAACTGATCAATTGCCTCCTTCAGCGTTATCAAGAATAAGTTATAAGCATATGAAAGCTCATTCGAAGCAAAAACAGAACTCCAAGAAAATGAATTCAATTTTTACATAACGGCAGTAAAATTTGCTTTCTTGTAGTCATAGCTAAGTGAACTTTTAGACTGCGGCTTAAAATAACCAACAAATTTAAACTGAATGCATAAAGCTAAGTGATGCATTGAGTCAGGAACAAAAGGATTAACACATTTAATGACATCAGTAGAAAACTCCTTATCAACAAATATAAGATCGAGCCATCGATTTAAGGCATTATTTAAATGATTAATTTGAACAAGGTCGAACTCTAAGAGAGAATCAATCAATTCTATTTCACAATCGGATTTTATGTTATGAGGAATTAAACACAATTCATCCGGGTCAAATACCCATGGAATATTATACAAGTTAAAATCACCTAGAACTATTATGTGTTGATTTAACTTTAAATTATTAAGAATATCTCGACAATTAATAACATGTAATCTATATAATTCAATGGAACTACCTGGAGGTATATAACTTAGAACGATGTATAAATCATAAAATTGGCTACAAGAAATACGAACGGCAAGTTGGTCCACGTCATACCCTGTAGACATAGCATTAAGAGATGAAGAGAGTGGGATTTCAACGCAGGGCAAAAATGACCGCACAGCGATCACTACTCCCCCGCCTCTCGATAAGTTGGTTTTGGTAGAGCATCTATCCTTCCGAAATACATTAAACTCGGAGGTATTGAAGAGTTCAGAATTATGATGATTATTTGTTAGCCACGATTCAGTCAGAGCTATTACATCGTAGTACGAAGAGGAAGAGAAATGAAGCATTTGATTTAACTTAGTACGAAGTCCCCCGATGTTTTGGTAGTATAGCAAAAAATGATTGTTTAAAGAGAAACCACGAAGTGAAACCGGTTTTACGTTGTCATCACTGCAGCCGCTGCGTTGTCGTTTTTTTTGTACTGCGACGAATCTCTTAATTTGAACAGAGAGCGGCCAAATTGATGGGTCCATAGCACACTGAAGCATGTTAGCAGGAACACTGACTTTAAAATTTACGAATTTCAAATTGAGTTCAATGGAATCTTTTTTTATTAACTTAAAACATCGTATCTGGGATGTTGGAATGCTGGTTTTTAGTGCTAAATGATTAATGATGTCCTCAGGATTTGTATTAGTTTTAAATTTAGAGATATGAAACCATTTGCAATTGGGCAGCACATTCAACGAGGAGGAAATGTCTGTACCAAAGATTTTGTTAGATTTACGCGGTTTGGCGATGTTTCTCTTTGGGCTTATTTGATCACGACGTTGTTCGTTCTTATTGAAGTTAATTATGGTGGAAGAACTCTCTTCATGAGATGATTCCGAATCGGAGATATTTGGAACATTTTCAATTAATGGTGCAAAAGGCTTATCATGCAGTTTTAGATTTACAGTACTTAGGGCCATCGATGGATTAGTGTTATGACTATCTAAGTTTAACTGACAAGGGATTTCACCAGAGATTACATTGGGTTTAGCTGGCTTTAATTGAATATCATCCACTGGGGAAGCACTTTGGAGATTAAGAGATAAAGCTGATTTAATGAACAGAAGTTCTCTTTTTAGATCACGCACCAAGGTTGAAAGGTCATTGAATCTATTGACTAAACCGGAGAAATCCGTAGCCGCGCATGAGTTACATTTCCAAAAAATATTGGTGTTTTTAAGACAATTAAAGTCATTGTCACTAATATTTGCACATCGTTGATGAAAGGCTAGGCCACAATAAGAACCACAAATTACACGAGCATGCGATCGACGAATTAATTGATTGCAATTCGCGCAAGTTGATGACATTTCGAGAAAGTTAATGAACACGACCGTATTGAATGCTGTCTAAAATAGGCTCTGTCTTATTCAAAATTCTCTTCACAATTAAGCCGCACAAAGTTGAAATTGCGCTAAGAGATAGCATATGATTCTCCGAAGGGCACCATTTTTTGTTTGGTCCAATCAATGCAGGTGTTTTTGTATTTTTCTGATCCAGGAGTTTTACGACCTGCTTCTTTCTTTTACGACACCGGCGATTTTCAGTTATGACACGGAATTACAGGCACACTTCCGTAATCTTCAAGATGACTGTGCCTCAAATTATAGATTGGGTTGAAGTCAAACAGTCTGGTTTTCGATGTTTTCCCCTTTTTATACCTATTCTAAGGGTATATTAATTTTGACGCATAGTTTGTAACATACCTTAATATTGCCCGTAGACCCCTAAAAGTTACTATATTTATGATCAGCATCGATAGTAATGTCGATCTAGCCATGTCCGTCCGTCCGTCCGTTCGTCCGTCCGTCGGCAAAAATTAGGCCTTTAAACTGGACCTAGAGAGCTGAAATTTTAACCATATACTCTCTAGGGTCCCGAAATAATCAAGTTTACGAATTTTTGAAATCCGCCTACAGACACGCCCACAAACTCAAAAAAACAAAATTTTGGAAAAAATCGAATTTTGAGCTAGGAGCTGAAATTTTTTTATATGATCTATGACTCCTAAAACTGCTCGGGATATAAAATTTTCAAAATCCACCCACTGACACGCCCACAAATAAATAAAACAATTTTATTGAAAAACCAAAATTTGAGCTAGGGAGCTGAAATTTATAATATACTCTTTAGGGGCCCTTTATTCTCATGTGTTAATTTTTGTAAATCCGCCTACTGACACGCCCACAATTAAATAAAATAATTTTATTGAAACACCCAAGTTTGAGCTAGGGAGCGTTTTTTTTGATAAAATCCTTTAAATGTTATATAACAGAATATGTAGAGCGTTCTTAACAATTCAACCATACTTAGACTTTTGTCACGCCCACTTATGAGGGATAGGAACAAGAATAGGGTATCCAACAGTTCGCCCAAGCGGACTGTAGCCTGTCCCTATGTTTTTTTATAAAAAGGTCGGCCTCAACAATTCTCGAAGTACAACAAAATCTCCCGCGACAATCGATCGTCAGCAATTTGACGTCGTTTTCGACCAGACCATATTTATTTTTTGCTTTTAAGAAATGCTGTATGTTTTTTAGTTGGTTTTTACAAACAATAACTTGTTGTATGAGCCTAACTCGAAAAAAATGGAGCTCAGTTGCTATCGTACGAAACCTGACAAAAAGTCAATATCAATCAGTTGTAGAAACCATTGAATCAACAAGATATAGGATCCATATTTAGTTCAAAAACGACAACAGTGTGACATTTATTACAGCCGTCACACATGTTAGGATGCGGATTCGTAGTAGAAATTGGATTAGATCAAAAGACACTGAGTTCAAGCTTATAAGTGATCGCCCAACTGTGTAACAAGGCACGTTTTTCAACGTTGTCACCCTCCCCAACTGACGTAGCAGAAGACCCTTTCAAGGAGGAGTTCTAAGACCTCCTGGACGGAGCCTACGGGACCTGACAGAACGTGCACATGTACAAATGCTGCAACGCACAACTAGAGCATCAAGGCAAGAGTAACCAGATAGGAGAAGGGAGGAGAACAAGATCCTGCGTAGAAAGAAGAGGGCATGCGCAATCTCCCAGCTCAAAACAGGCTCTTCAAAGCAGAGAAGGAAACGTTGTCCCCGAGGCACAGCTGTAGATGTGTTAAAGCAGCATCTACAGCATGCCTTATGACTGACTATCAGCTCCATATGCTTCATCTACAAGAAACGCGATCCGATGACTTGCAAGAACTATCGAGGCATATCCCTGCTAAATGTCGCATATAAGATCCTATCAAACGTACCGTGTGAACGTCCGAAGCCGTTCTGCAACACACTAATCGGCACGTACTTCCCACACGGCAGATCGACAATATACCACATTGTGTCATCTGCTTGTACCTCGGAGAGGTTCATGTCCTCTTTCAGAGCCCCCTCTAGACATACTTCTTTTATGAAGCGTATCGGGGTATTGCTCTGATTTATCCTTGGCAGGTCACACTCCTTAGAGCACAGCGTCCAGTCCAGTTTCCTTAATGAATCTGAGAATGTGCTGTGGGTCCATGGTTTATATGTCATTGTCTGTTATTTGGTGCCTGCCCAAATATCTTATCCTTTTGTGGGCCAGTGCCCCACAGGATTCCAGTATGTGGTCTGGAGTTTCGGCGGTTTCACTGATGCAGAATCTGCAGAGCCCGTCCTCTGATATACCCATTTTCCTCAGGTGCTCCTTGAGTCTGCAGTGCCCCATGAGGAGGCCTGTTAGGATTCTTAGGTTGTTTTTGTTAAGGCTGATACAAGCTTTGAATCTTTTTTGGTTGTAATTCCCTTAGAGTTTTTTTGCTTGTCTCAGACCTTGGAGGTTGAGAAAGGTGTTGGCCCCTGGTTTCTTCCTCCAGTCTCCGCAGAACGGTTCAGGACCTATGACGGGTTCCTCTGCCCCTTTTCTTACCAGAGAGTCCGCTGCCTAATTGCCTGTAATGCCAACGTGGCCAGGTACCCAGCAGACGGAAATTCTGTTGTTCTTGCCTAGTCTGTTCAGTCTATGTAGGCATTCCCACACGTTTTGACTTGATGACGGAGGCCTCTACGTGGCGATGGCCGAATTCAGGATCCCGACAAAACTGATCGTCGTGTCGCGGGAAAACTCGCGATGCAATGTGCAGTATCCGTCCAACTACTGGGATACGTGGACGATATCATCGGCCGATCTCAACATGCCGTGTTAGAGGCTTTCATGGCAATTGATGAACAGTACAAATTGGTTGGCATTGAAGTCAACGAGGATAAAACGAAGTACATAGGTACATACTTGCTTTCAATAAACAAACAAACATCTGTCCACCGGCTAGGACTAAACGTCACTGTTGATAGCAGCAGCTGCGAGGTAGTAAGGGAGTCCACGTACTTTGGAGTAAATATCAACTCCACAAATGACACCCTAGTGGAGATCCGACGAAGACTTACCCTAGCAATCATAAAACTACAGGCTTGTAAAAAAAATTCAAGATCAATGAACTTACTTTGAACAAATCGTCTGAAAGGTATTGCCAATAACATTCAAAGCATTAACTTCATTTAAGACCCGTCCTACATCAACACATTCAACTTTTATAGCTTTAAATGCTTGAACAAACGTTATTTAAAATGTTCACGTTTGAATTCAAATTTTTTTTAGAGATTTTAAGTGACGTGATGCACAAAAATTGTTAAAGATAGTGTAACCATTCATTTAAAAAAATACAGATTTAAAAAAAACCGTGTACAATAACTTATGAAATGCGATTTAAAGAAAAATAAAATAACTCCTAACAAAATCAAGTGTATTAACTCCTAAGTAGGATTTATTTCATTTGTGTTATTTTAAGAGTTATTTCATTATGCAACTAGTCTTCACTTCGATGAAAAGAAACCTTACATTTAGAAGTTATTTCATGTGTGATAACAATATATTTTCTTAGTTTTTTTGTAAGAAATAAGTACGTTAAGACCTGTTACAAAGAGCCCCCAACGTTTTCCACAGATTCTTGTGAAAGATTGACAACATCAAAATGCATAATTTGTCATGAGAATCTTCTCTAATTTCCCGTTCGTAGTCAGCACAAAATGGTTGGTCCCATCTAGATTGCAATTATACTAGTTCAAAAATTCTATTAGACATCATTTATATAACTAATTAATGCATCTTTTATGAATAGCAATTCCCATAAACATGGAAAGATTCGGTTATAGCCCCAATCCAAAAAATCAAAGGATCTGATAAATGTGAAAATTATAGACCAATGAATGCACTCCCTGTTTATGAAAAAATTCTCGATTATATATATATTTATAAATAAATATAAATAATTTTTTATAGAAGGTCAAACAGGCTTTCGAAAATATCATTCACGTGAATCAGCACCAAATCACGTTACTATATTAGCTGAAAAGAGGAAATCGCTTATAAAAAAAATGTGATTGCAGTTTTTCTTGAATGAGATTTTGAGACTATAACTGGGAATATTTAACTAGAGAAGTTTCAATATAATGGCATTAAAAATAGTGACAAAAATTGGTTGAAGTCATTTCTCAATGACCTTCCATTGTTACGAACTAAAGTTAATGGTGTATTATCGAACATGGATTTAAAAACCTTTTTCACAACAGCAATTAAAACAGGCGCTGCAACATTTTTAGAGCCAATGCAACCGAAAACATAAATTACAGCAAAAGCATTTACAATTTTGGGAAAAATCCTAAATTTGCTGTTAGTGGAGTGTCTGGGGTTTTGACCTCAGACTATTGTTATAGTGAATGAATTTAAATAGTCGAGGGGGGTTTTTCTTTTTTATACTATTAAGTGTAAAGTTTACCAAAAATTTTTTTGTGCTTTTAATTTTTTTATTATTTAAACAAAAACTATAAAAAATTAATACTTAAGCATGTAATTTTATTTACAATATTTTTTTTTCGTATCTATACCTAAATAGACATAAAACAATATTTTCTTAAAATGTTGGAGCGTATGAAGGGTCATAACGACCTTGGACAGGTAGTAGAACGTGGAAAGGGGAGAACGGCAGCGGCAGCTGCCGTAATGTAATAAATTAATCATTTAATGTATTCAATTGTTTTCAATCACACTTTTCTAACAACGGATGAATCAAGGACCAGTAGTATAACTAATGAGTAGAGCTGCATTATCTGTGAAAAATTAGGTTCATATTCCGCAAGGCAAATCCAGGCGAAGTCTCAACTTACGTTCATAGTATCCGTTTTAAGAAGGTTTAACATATCTGGCAAACTGACACAGGCTTCGAATAACTACAATCCTAAGTCGTCGGACTGGATAATGCATCCAGGACTTGTCCTCTCAAAAGTCAAGTCAAGTCGAGATAGTAGTTGTGTCAGTAAAACCAGTATGAAGAAACGTAAGGGTTCCTGGTGCAACAACCAACTTGCTAAGCTCGTGAAGAATGTTAGGAAGCTCTTCATCGAGCCAAATAAATAAAATTGTGGGATCATTACAGGATCGCTCTCGCAGAATATAACTCATAGATGTAGATCGAAACGAGCTACATGGACTAAATGCACCGACGACATAGCAGACATACCAGTCGCAACACGTATCTATAAAGCTCTGGGTAAATAGCATACAAACTGTGTAGGATTACAAAAGAAACAGATGGTACCAACACGACGTAACCCGAGGATACTATAAGAAACTTACTTCAGGGTCACTTTTCAGGCTCATCTATCCGTGCTACACACGATAACTCAAACGCCACAGACCCCAAGGCCTTTGTAGCCAGTAGAGTCAACAGTTTCTTCTTTTCCCGTAAATTAGAGATTTGAACTCATTGAGGTTCAATTTCTTTGTAAAAGGAACAGCCAAAAAAAGTGTTCTTATGCCATCATTTCCTCCTACAGCTGATGCAGCGTTTGAACACCTAAAAAGAGTATACATATCTACAAATCCAGTTATGGTTAGGAAATGTAGATATTAACACATTGACTGCCACGTCATTCAAATATGAATGACACTCATGTTTCCGTGGGGGCCACGTCATTCATATGTGTATGACGGTAACATTCCACTGCATGCCATGGCATTCAAAAATGAATGACACTAGGAACAAACTGAATAGAAATGTAAAAGCCTGGCCTCTGGTGATCATTGTAGTTAACTTGGTACGGGCAAATCTGCGAAAATGTGGTTTTTATTGAAGATTAAAATTGACGATGAAACACCTAAGCATTTTTTTTCACCTTTAGCTATTTTTCAAAAATTGGCTTGGCAGTCAATGTGTTAAAAATGTAGACATTAAAATTGAAGTTTTAATTGCTGTTTGAAGCTGTTAAGACCATTTTTACCAGTAAAAAAAAATTGAAATTAAATAAAAAAAAACGTTTCCATCGTTTTAAGCAAGTTTATTTAACTATTCGAATTTTTCAGACTGAAGGAACAAAATGTGTTTTTATATTTAGATTTTATTTATAAAACAAAAACCAATTCCTCATCACTAAAAAACATATAAATTACGTTTTAATAAACAAGCAATTGATAAGTACCTCCATCATCATCATTTTACTTAAATTCTGTGACACAGACGTACTTGCTAATAAGAACTGATAAGAAAACGTCGAGAGTGTCCCTACTCATTCACCTCGATTACCGTTGTCATTTGTCGAAAACGTCTTTTGTCGTTTCCCGAGTCGTGTCGGTTTTCAATCCTTATTACCTAACGCACACGACCCGTCAAATTCGTAGCAGATTTGTACACGACTAGAATGTAGTAAAATCTTTGAGAAAGATTGGTATCACTGGGTATCGCTCTTCTGGAACTGTCAAAAATTGTGTATTTATTTTGAAAAGTTCGCTTCGCACGTAACTCAAGGTCCATCATTTTCCATTTGGGGTCCTCCATTCTATATTGATCATTCTTTTGTACTTCCTCCTTGTAAATTGTAAGGCGCTCCTCTTCTATTTTGAACCGCTTCCTATTGTATATTTTGCTCTCCCTTTACACTTTTTCAATGTTTTTTAAACATTTTTTGACATCTGAGTACAAATTTTCCTGCACTGTGGTTTGTTTAATTAACAAATTTTCTGTATTTTCCTTAAAGCGGTGACTTTTAGTGCGATTCCTTGAATCACTTCGAATCCTTGATTTAGTTGGAGTTGGATTCATTTCAGCCTCATGTGACCAGTGAGCGGATTGAATGTCTGTTGTTGGCGAGTTTGGCAAGAGAGCTATATATGGTGATTACGAAAAATCGTTCCACGTAGAAGGGATTGGTGTGGAAACTGCCTGCTATGTCGACGGATAGTTGATATTACAATCAGGCGATTGTGATTGAAATAGTTGGAGCCCCAATAGCCACAACTTTTGGATTTAAAAGATTCAAAATAGCTTCCTCTTGAGGCGAAAATATCGCCTGTTTGTAGTTGCCTTCTCCAGTTGCACGTGATTCCTTTTTGTTGTGCACTAACTTTTTTTTTACTTTGTATTTTAAATCCGTCCAAACCTTAACAAAAAAAATCAGTTTACAACATTTATTACTCAAATATTTGTAAGTCGGTACATACTTTTTGCCAACCTTTTCCATCTCTTGTTGGAGGGCCATAACTGTTAATTTTTGTAGCAATACAGGTCCAAGATTTTTCGAAATCGATTTTATTTAACCCTCTGCTGAATCCTTTTGCCAGATGTAAATTCTTCTCCATTAATGAAGTAACAACTTCTGACTATCTTTTGTTTGTAATTTTTAATTCCTTTTCCATTTTCAGGTACTTCTAACTGTTGAAGTTGATCAACGGACAAACGCAAATAAACTGAATATTTTCCACTCAAAAACGAATGCGGAGTGGGTATTTCCATTCAGAAGAAATGAATTCTGCTTAAAAAAAATCCATACAAACGCTGAAATACAGTCTAATGGAATCACACGACTACTGCAAACGACAAAAAAGGTCGTTTTTAAGGTTATTAGTGGTGTTGAGTTTTCTTAGGTAATTAAAGTAAAGTCGTCAGACGACTTCAAATCTAGTACAAAAAGACATTTGACATTTTCACCCGACCTTTGTCGTGTAAAACGACAAGCATAATACAGATTTGGAAGAGTGGTGTATTTTGGAGTCGAAAACGACAACGATAATCGAAGTGATTATATGGATATACTCTGCCTGCTCTGCACGCGACAAACTTTAAGCACAAAAAAAACCTTCTCGTTCAAAAGGGATTTGAACGAAATTGTCGATACAAATAGGATTTTTTTTGCTCGTGCGTTCCGAACTTTCAATTGTATCATTTCGTTGCAGAATCGTTTGCACGAGCAGATACACAAGATCAGATGGTTTGAACGAAATGGTTGTTACAGCGCTCGATCTATGTTTTGTCTTGTTTTTGTATTCGTTTCACACATCATAGATACCAAGCTCGCCTTGTTCAAAAGCGACTTAAACGAAATGGCCGATACAACACGTGAAATTCTTTTTTTTTTGTGCCTATACTCTCCATTGTACCATGGAAAAAAGCTACGATTGGTTGGCAGGTGGTTCACTTCTGTGTGGAAATGTTCAAATAGGAAATGCACGAGTTGGAATATAAAAAATACAGCAATGGGAACAAGAGTATAAATATGTTGTATATAGTTTAGAAAACACAAAAATTGAGATAACTGCTTGTGAAAGTTAGTCGATCACGAACGATTTGAACAATATGAGGCTTCGCCACTGCTTATACTGCAGTGTAGCATGTCTACAGTGCAGCGAAAATACTTGTTTTAATACTAAGCCAATCATTGAAATAAGTGAAGTTGAAGAAAATACTTAAATGAAAATTGTTTAAATAAACAAATGATTTCTTGATAATTTTTTTTTTCTTTCATTTTCCTTCATTTATTTCTTTTTCCTAATTGCTATATTTTTTATTAGGTAATTTTTTAATAGGTAAACTTTTTTGTATATATTATAAGCTAAACATTCCACTTTCCACTTGGAATTATAAAATTTCATTCACTGTAACGGAAATCCGAGGTTTTCATGTTTTTAACTCCCCAGACACTCCACTATGTTGCTGTGCGAATTCTACCAATCTTGCGACGACTTTTTCAGATTCCTATTTTTGAGCGGATTTTCTATGTTGTTTGTGTTTTAAGAAAATTTCAGCTCGATTCTTAATATTCACCGGGAGCTGAATTCTCCTATTGCGAACTCCCCCGGGAAACAATGTTTCCCTCAAAATTAGGGAGTTTATGCTTGGACAAAAAATCCTGTCAGATGTCAACACATGATTGCTCGAAATAGCAACATTTTTGTCATTTTGAATGAAATTGTCAAAACTAATACCGTTTAAAATGAACGCGATTAGAAACTTAATTGTTATGTATAGGTTGCAGGTACTCTGGTACAGTGCATAAACACATTTTATAAAAATATATACGGAAAATGCAACGTAATGCGACTATTGGCGGTAGAAGTAAATGATGAAGAAATACAACACGGACAAGCATGGGCTTTTAGGAAGTGCTTGCGCGAAGTAGTAAGTAAAAGTAAAGTAGTAAAAAGATACCTACACCCTACATCCCTACAAACAAATTTTCCTTTTGTAACTGATTTGTTTCTAAGGTTTCAAAAGTATCATATGGGTGAACAAGATGTGATTCAAATATTTATTGGAGGTACTCACAACGTCCTGGCAGCAACTGTAAAACTTAAAAATTATATATGCAATATCACGGTGCTCTTCCTTTAAATTTAAAAGGAGTCGTAGCTGAAACTTATTTGTTGTTTTAGACATAAACAAATGTTTAAATTTAAGTATTTAATTTCAATTTGCAAAAATGAAAAACTTAGATTTTTTTAACTCCCTGACATAAATGTAGGGAAGAAAACCCGACAAATGATTTTACAATCTCCTTTTTTTTGACATTTAAAATTGCTACTTTTTTCCCGGAGTATTTTTTTCCATTTTCAAAGTTTGTTAAGAATAAGAGAAAAGTTAATCAGACCTATTGCGAATACATTTTCCCGGGGAACTGTTCCCATTCAGCAATTCGATTTACATTGCTAAGAAGGGAAATAATGCCCTCGCAATATATTCAATATTTTTTTTTCTTTTTTTTCTGTTGTTACAGTAGCCTTATAGTGCTAAGAACACAGCGTAAGCATTTGTGTATTAACAGCAAGCAGCACCTGGCACTATTGTATTTCATTGCATGCTTTTCGGTGTTACTTACTATTAGAAAGAATCGAGAGATGGAAAGAAATGTTTTGGGTGCAGTTGTAGGGTTTTTTCTCCACGGGTGGTGTCTAAGATGCTTAGGGAGATTACGATTTCATGTATTCGATATAAAGTAATGGACTTGGCCGGGATTCGAACGCACTACCTTCCATTCAGTAAGCGAATACACTACTACTGCACCTGTTGCCACCCGCTGAATATCAAAAAATCTCCGGGAGTTTAAATTTAAAATAGGAGTAAAGAAAAAAAAAACAAATTCCCCGGGAGTTCTTATTTAGAATAGGGCTGTTGATCTCTTGTTTACAAAATGCTTTGTGGCCCGGACTACTACTTACTACAAACTTAACGGGCTCCCGACCCGTGAAGAGGCTCTCTGTGAGGCTCTGCAGCCTTCCATCCTCTACGATCCCGGGCACGCTGCTTCCAGTTGTCCAGACCAAGCGCTCTGGCATCCGCGATGACTTGGCCCTTGAAACGGAGGTTCGGTATTCTCGAACCTGGGAGCTGGGATTCGAAGATCCTCCTAGCTGGAGCATTATTGTCCATTCGCTCGATGTGGCCGAGATAATGTAGTCGACGTATTTTGGCTTTTTGGACTACATCCACATCTTGGTACAGCTCATACAGTTCGCGGTTGTATATTCTACTCCGTTCCCCCTCCTCGCACACAGGACCAAAAATCCGCCGAAGAATTTTTCTTTCGAAGGAGCCCAGTATTAGCTCTCCCTTCCTGCTTATCGTCCAGCACTCGGCGCCATAAAGCAGAACTGGCAGGATAAGGGTTTTGTAAGGCATACATTTCGTCCTCCGAGTTAGGAGTTTTGAACCCACTTGTTTTGCAAAACCGAAGTAGCAGCGCTTTCCTAGGGTAATTCTTCGCCGGATCTCCACTAAGGTGTCATTCGTGGAGTTCATGTTAACTCCGAGGTAGATGAACTCCTTAACTACTTATTGCTATCAATAGTGACATTTTGTCCTAGGCGGTGGGCAGATGTTTGTTTGTTTGTTGATAGCATGTAAAGGGTGATTTTTTAAGAGCTTGAGAACTTTTTTTAAAAAAAAAACGCATAAAATTTGCAAAATCTCATCGATTCTTTATTTGAAACGTTAGATTGGTCCATGACATTTACTTTTTGAAGATAATTTCATTTAAATGTTGACCGCGGCTGCGTCTTAGGTGGTCCATTCGGAAAGTCCAATTTTGGTTAACTTTTTCGAGCATTTCGGCCGGAATAGCCCGAATTTCTTCGGAAATGTTGTCTTCCAAAGCTGGAATAGTTGCTGGCTTATTTGTGTAGACTTTAGACTTGACGTAGCCCCACAAAAAATAGTCTAAAGGCGTCAAATCGCATGATATTGGTGGCCAACTTACCGGTCCATTCCTTGAGATGAATTGTTCTCCGAAGTTTTCCCTCAAAATGGCCATAGAATCGCGAGCTGTGTGGCATGTAGCGCCATCTTGTTGAAACCACATGTCAACCAAGTTCAGTTCTTCCATTTTTGGCAACAAAAAGTTTGTTAGCATTGAACGATAGCGATCGCCATTCACCGTAACGTTGCGTCCAACAGCATCTTTGAAAAAATACGGTCCAATGATTCCACCAGCGTACAAACCACACCAAACAGTGCATTTTTTGGGATGCATGGGCAGTTCTTGAACGGCTTCTGGTTGCTCTTCACTCCAAATGCGGCAATTGTGCTTATTTACGTAGCCATTCAACCAGAAATGAGCCTCATCGCTGAACAAAATTTGTCGATAAAAAAGCGGATTTTCTGCCAACTTTTCTAGGGCCCATTCACTGAAAATTCAAGCGTTGCTCGTTAGTAAGTCTATTCATGATGAAATGTCAAAGCATACTGAGCATCTTTCTCTTTGACACCATGTCTGAAATCCCGCGTGATCTGTCAAATACTAATGCATGAAAATCCTAACCTTAAAAAAATCACCCTTTATTTGGTCTTGTCCTCATTTAGTACAAGGCCAACAGATTTCGCCTGTCCTTCAATTGCCGTGAAAGCTTCTATCACGGAGCGCTGTGATCGACCGATGATGTCAATATGGTCCGCATAATGCAGCAGCTGAACGGACCGGTTGCCTTCCGTGTTGACACCTGCCCTCCGCACTATCTGCTCCAGTACGAGGTTGAAGCAATCGCATGATAGCGCATCCACTTGCCGAAATCCGGTGCATGTTTGAAATAGTTCGGAGGAGCTACTTCCAAACTGCACGTTGCAGCCCGTGTTTTCCAGTGTCACGCGACACATCTGAATCAGTTTTGCCGGGATTCCGAATTCGGCCATCGCCATATAGGGCTCCTGACGATGTATACTATCATAGGTGTGCCTCGACTTGAAATTCGTTGGTCTTTTCCAGGATTTGCCTCAGTGTGAAAATTTGGTATATAGTCGATCTGCCTGGGCGGAAGCCACACTGGTACGTGCCGATAAGTGTGTTGCAAAACGGTTTAAGACGTTCACACAGTGCGTTGGAAAGGATCTTGTATGCGACATTAAGCAGGGATGTGGCCCCTGGAATTTAAAACTGGACTTTAAAATTGAATGAAATCGGAGCCATTTTAAAAATGTATTACGCATGTTTCTATAATACGACCATTAAATTTTGTATTTTCCTAAGTTTACACTGAAAAAAAAATTAAGGATTTAACCCTTTTGAATTTTTTCCTCTCTTTCTGTAGATATAATTAACTTCGCACGAATAGACATATTTCGTTTTCTATTAGGCAACAAAGAGTATCCTCTCCCAAAATGTTCCATTTTAGCACTGGGAGTACTCTTTCATGGGTTTTTCGCTACCCGATTTCTTTTCGGAAGACACTCGAATTCACTAACACATATAAAATCTTACATTGGAGCCATGGAGTCGAAGCCATGAGAAAAAGACACCTTTTTTGTTTGTAATCAAAATGGATTATACGGGGCGCTTATTTCAGCCAGGACTCTTTTTTGAACTCTTTCTGAAATGTTTCAGAACTAACACTGCTACTTGGCTGTCGCTGCAGAAGTCGCTGTTGGCTGTTGCTGTGCTAATGCGTTTCAGCTTCAAATTGTTTATAACAGTAGCAGAAAATCTTATATAATAAGACCACATTGCTTGTTTCGGCCTCAAGGTAATGATACAAACCGTCGCAGTGTCAGCCAATAGGGCAAGGGCATCGTAATAAAAAAAAATGAATTAGGTTATATCACAAAATAATAGAATTAACCCAAGCCTTACAGATCACAGCAGAATTTCTTATCAAAGAAATTCATCGAATTTTTTAAAAAAATTAATGAACAAAATTTATTTATGTTGAAGATTTTTCTTGCTATTGCAATTGATTACCTTTTTGCATTTTATTTATATCTGAATTTTTTCACTTGTGTATTTGCCGAAAAAAACCTTTTCAGTAGGCTGACACTGTACTGATTTAAATAAGCCAAGTATGAAGTTGGAGTGAAAAGCGTATTTAATGAAAATGATCGACTACTTGCATCGATCATATTTTCTCAGGAGTTAGCAAAAACAATAAATCGAATTTCGCAGTAATGTGTACGCTTGTTAAATCACTTACCATCATTTGTGTGCTTTTATTGTGTTTGAAAATAGTGTGCCCTAGCAAACCCCAGTCAAAAAGGAAAAACTCAGGTATGAATTTTGGGAACCAGTTTTTTCTCTGAGCGAACCTTCTGACGCCTACAATCTATGTACTTATACCAATTTAAAATGACCACATAAAAAAAATACTCATATTGCTTGCCATATAGAGGCAACAAAAAAGTTTTAAACCCGGGATGACTCTCGTTTGTTAGATCAAATTGAACTTAAATAAAAACTTCGTAATTAAGTACAAAAAACATCCACAGAATGCCAGTCTCATAAAGTTATGCAAACGAGAAGATAATCTCACAACTGAATCGCGTGACACATATTTACAAACCGCCTAAATCGGTTCAAGGGTAATATTAAAAATGAGTGGATGGTAGTTAATTATAATTTGGGAAAACAACCAATATCAAACAAAGTATCGAATATATCGACCAATATATAAGTATCTCTGATTCGCTGCTTATAGCAAATTGATTCAACGATTATTTGGAAAACGTTACCGATTCTTTAAAACCTTCTGTGCCAGCTCACGATAGCTGCAATTGCAGCATCTTAGACATTTAAATCAATAATGAAATTCAGATTAATAGTTTTTGTTTTCAAGAGTTCTTGCCTTGCGAAAGTTTTTAATCGATTACAAGTTTACAAATATACTTGCACAAGTGATGGCATATCTGACATACTGCTAAAAGAAAATACTAGAGAAATTGTGGGGTTGTATTTTACCTCTTCAATTTGAGTGTCACATAGGGAAAGTTTCCCAATTCACTGAAAAGTGCAGAAGTTAAGAAGGCAACAGAGGAAGTTAGTAAATAGTATCTCTAGGCAATGAGGATGAAAAATAGTGTCCCTCACGGTTATGTGATGATTCCACTACTGTTTATACCCTATTCTAAGGGTATATTCATTTTGACCTTAATATTGCCCGTAGACCCCTAAAAGTTACTATATTTATGATCAGCATCGATAGTAATGTCGATCTAGCCATGTCCGTCTGTCCGTCCGTCCGTCGGCAAAAATTAGGCCTATAAACTGGGCCTAGAGAGCTTAAATCTTAACCATATACTCTCTAGGGTCCCGAAATAATCAAGTTTACGAATTTTTGAAATCCGCCCACAGACACGCCCACAAACTCAAAAAAACAAAATTTTATCGAAATTTGAGCTAGGAAGCTGAAATTTTTTATATATGATCTATGACTCCTAAAACTGCTCGGGAGATAAAATTTTCAAAATCCGCCCACTGACACGCCCACAATTAAATAAAACAATTTTATTGAAAAACCAAAATTTGAGCTAGGGAGCTGAAATTTATAATATGTACATAATATACTCTCTAGGGACCCTTTAAGGTTTAAGCTCATGTGTAAATATTTTCAAAATCCGCCTACTGACACGTCCACAATTAAAAAAACTTTTTTTGAAAATCCAAAGTTTGACCTAGGGAGCTGAAATTTATAATATATACTCTCTAGGGGCTCTTTATGCTCATGTGTAATTATTTTCAAAATCCGCCTACTGACACGCCCACAATTAAAAAAAACACTTTTTTTTGAAAATCCAAAGTTTGAGCTAGGGAGCTGAAATTTATAATATATACTCTATAGGGGTCCTTTATGCTAATGTGTTAATTTTTTTTAATCCGCCTACTGACACGCCCACAATTAAATAAAACAATTTTATTGAAAAACCAAAATTTGAGCTAGGGAGCTGAAATTTAGAATATACACTCTCTAGGGGCCCTTTATGCTAATGTGTTAATTTTTTTTTAAATTCGCTTACTGACACGCCCACAATTAAATCAAATAATTTTATTGAAAAACCAAAGTTTGAGCTAGGGAGCGTTTTTTTTACAAAAGCTTAGTTTTTTTTTTGATAAAATCCTTTAAATGTTATATAACAAAATAATAATAACAACCATACTTAGACTTTTGTTTCGCCCACTCATAAGAGATAGGAATAAGAATAGGGTATCCAACAGTTCGCCTAAGCGGACTGTAGCCCGTTCCTATGTTTATACCCTATTCTAGGGGTATATTAATTTTGACGCATAGTTTGTAACATACCTTAATATTGCCCGTAGACCTCTAAAAGTTACTATATTTATGATCAGCATCGATAGTAATGTCGATCTAGCCATGTCCGTCCGTCCGTCCGTCGGCAAAAATTAGGCCTTTAAACTGGGCCTAGAGAGCTTAAATCTTAACCATATACTCTCTAGGGTCCCGAAATAATCAAGTTTACGAATTTTTGAAATCCGCCCACAGACACGCCCACAAACTCAAAAAAACAAAATTTTATCGAAATTTGAGCTAGGAAGCTGAAATTTTTTATATATGATCTATGACTCCTAAAACTGCTCGGGAGATAAAATTTTCAAAATCCGCCCACTGACACGCCCACAATTAAATAAAACAATTTTATTGAAAAACCAAAATTTGAGCTAGGGAGCTGAAATTTATAATATGTACATAATATACTCTCTAGGGACCCTTTAAGGTTTAAGCTCATGTGTAAATATTTTCAAAATCCGCCTACTGACACGTCCACAATTAAAAAAACTTTTTTTGAAAATCCAAAGTTTGACCTAGGGAGCTGAAATTTATAATATATACTCTCTAGGGGCTCTTTATGCTCATGTGTAATTATTTTCAAAATCCGCCTACTGACACGCCCACAATTAAAAAAAACACTTTTTTTTGAAAATCCAAAGTTTGAGCTAGGGAGCTGAAATTTATAATATATACTCTATAGGGGTCCTTTATGCTAATGTGTTAATTTTTTTTAATCCGCCTACTGACACGCCCACAATTAAATAAAACAATTTTATTGAAAAACCAAAATTTGAGCTAGGGAGCTGAAATTTAGAATATACACTCTCTAGGGGCCCTTTATGCTAATGTGTTAATTTTTTTTTAAATTCGCTTACTGACACGCCCACAATTAAATCAAATAATTTTATTGAAAAACCAAAGTTTGAGCTAGGGAGCGTTTTTTTTACAAAAGCTTAGTTTTTTTTTGATAAAATCCTTTAAATGTTATATAACAAAATAATAATAACAACCATACTTAGACTTTTGTTACGCCCACTCATAAGAGATAGGAATAAGAATAGGGTATCCAACAGTTCGCCTAAGCGGACTGTAGCCCGTTCCTATGTTTATACCCTATTCTAGGGGTATATTAATTTTGACGCATAGTTTGTAACATACCTTAATATTGCCCGTAGACCTCTAAAAGTTACTATATTTATGATCAGCATCGATAGTAATGTCGATCTAGCCATGTCCGTCCGTCCGTCCGTCGGCAAAAATTAGGCCTTTAAACTGGACCTAGAGAGCTGAAATTTTAACCATATACTCTCTAGGGTCCCGAAATAATCAAGTTTACGAATTTTTGAAATCCGCCCACAGACACGCCCATATATGATCTATGACTCCTAAAACTGCTCGGGATAAAAAAATTTCAAAATCCGCCCACTGACACGCCCACAAATAAATAAAACAATTTTTTTGAAAATCCAAAATTTGAGCTAGGGAGCTGAAATTTATAATATATACTCTCTATAGGCCCTTTATGCTCATGTGTAAATATTTTCAAAATCCGCCCACTGGCCCACAATTATTTTTTATTTTATTTTTCAAAATTCAAAGTGAGCTAGGGAGCTGACATTTATAATATATACTCTCTAGGGGCCCTTTATGCTCATGTGTTAATTTTTTTTAAATCCGCCTACTGACACGCCCACAATTAAATAAAACTATTTTATTGAAACACCCAAGTTTGAGCTAGGGAGCGTTTTTTTTGATAAAATCTGTTAAATGTTATATAACAAAATATGTAAAGCGTTCTTAACAATTGAACCATACTTAGACTTTTGTCACGCCCACTTATGAGGGATAGGAATAAGAATAGGGTATGCAACAGTTCGCCCAAGCGGACTGTAGCCCGTCCCTATGTTTTTAATTAATATTAATTCACTTTTCCAACAGAATTCCTCTGGTAATGCGCAGATGATATTGCTTTCACCTATACCTACTTAGTTTTCTTTTTTGAAATGTACCTATTGTTAAAATTAATCAAAACATGCAATTGTTACAAGCGGCATACTTTACTTAACGGCTCCCTACCCGTAAAGTCTGTACCTGAGACACTGCAGCCTTCCATCCTCTGCCATCTCATTTTTTCACTTGCATATTTCCGAAAATAAACCTTCTCAGTAGGCTGAGACTGTACTGATAGTCTAAGAGCCGACAGCAAATTTTGGGAGTAGAGGTATAACCAAAATGCATATACATGTATAGTATATGTAGATATACACAATAAAAATACAAATTCAAACATCTGGCAGGATTGTTTTTCAGCCGGGGCTGTGGGCGGGCGTTTGAAAAGGGTATTTTTCCGATTTTTGTGTCAAAGGTATAACCACTTCAATGCATATTTAAACAATAAATAATTGCGTACTGATTTCAAATATGTAGGTCCCAGACGTTTTACTTTCAGATTTCCCTTTGCCAGACGCCCCCTTAAAAGGGCGAAAAATCAACTTTTGAAGTCAGAGGTATAACCACACGAGTGATACATCAAAAAAGCAGAATAATTCTCCTGATTACAAATATGTATGTCGCAGACGTTTTCTTTTCAGCCTTCACCCCGCCAGACGTCCTTAAGTATCCTTAAAAATCTTTTTATTGAAAACTCTCAAAACTTTTTTTTTTCAAATACATATAACCATATGCTGGTCACATAAAAATAATCTGCAATTCTTCCTTATTACGAATAAATAAGTCCCAGACAAATTATTTACAGCCTTCACCCCGCCAGGCGTCCTTAAGTATCCTTAAAAGACTTTTTACTGAAAACTCTCAAAACTTTTTTTTCCAATTCCATACATTTCGACCGATACGGCCGCTATTTCTCTTTTAATAATGGCTCTGAGCTCCTCTAAACGTCGCCGGCTTTTTGTCATAGACCAATGATTTAATGTAGTACCATAAAAAAAAAGGTCTAGAGGAGTTAAATCACACGATCTCGGCGGTCAATAAACGGGTCCGTTTCTCGCGATAACACGTTCACCGAACTGAGACTTCAATAACTCGATTGTTGTACCCGCTGTGTGGCTTGTGGCACCGTATTGTTGGAACCACATATCACTGATGTCCAATTCATGGAATCGCTCAAAGAAATACCGTTCCAATATGTCTCTGTAGCAAATGACGCCACCGGCAAGAAAACCGCACCAAACAATACTCTTTTTGCGGATGAAATGCTGTTTCATGAAGCACATGAGGGTTCTCGCCTGTCCAGTAACGCATATTTTGCTTATTGACGAAGCCGTTTAACCAAAAATGCGCTTCATCGCTGAAGATGATTTTGCGATGAAATTCTTCATTTTCATCCATCATGTCCAGAGCCCAATTCGAGAACTTACGTCACTTCATATGATCAAGTGACTTTAGTTCTGGAGTCAGCTAGATCTTGTAAGAGTGTAGGCCAAGATACTTACGCAAAATTCGTCATAATGTGGTCTGGGAGAGGCCCGTGAAATTGACTGATGTTGCTAGTTTGCGACGGACGGCCATATGGCAGCAATATTCTCCACACTTCGGGCAAAACGTAGCCTCACTGGCACGGCAACATCAAGCAACGAATATTCTGACTCTAAGTTTTTCACTAGACTATGAATTGCTTGTCTGCTGGGACGAGAATTACGGCCGAAAATTGGCGTTAACGCTCTTAAAGTTACCACCGACTCGGAATTTCGGTAGTAAATTTTAATTATTTGTTACAGTTGTTCCTTCGTGTACTTCACCATCTTGATTTTACTGAATATTTTGACATTAACAGTTCAGTGCACGGTTTAAGGGTGCGTTCACACTGAAAGTTTGAAGTTGTCAAGTCGCTAGTGAAAGACTCTTTAAAATAAACAAAATTATTCGTAGTCTTTCATCTAATTTGAAGTGAAAATAACATAAAATCGTAGCAAATAAATTACATGCTAAAACAAAATAACAGAAAAAAATGTATTTAAAAAAACCTAAACAACAAAAGTTAAAATTATATAGAATCTTGATCTGCATCATAGTCTGTTTAAAAAAAAATTAAATTTCGTGGCAGTCTTTATTTTTAGAAAGCCATTGTGAGTGTTATCTTAAGGTTTCAACATTCAACAAATTTCTTACTTTTGTCTTGTTTTGATTTATTGCTGGAAAAATTCGGTCAACCGTCGTAGCTGATCAATGTGGGAGACATAACTTGCTAGTTACAAACTTTTCTAACTGTGGAAACATTTTGGAACTATCCCTTTTTGTATTTACAATTCATGTATGTAGGTTTGAATTACGAATGTGTGACATGAAAAAAAACGTAAAAAAAAATGCTGTAAAATTGTGCCCCTTTTAGCATATTTTCAGATTAAGTTGCCCCGATGCCTAGATGCCCAAGGCTTCAAAATTATGCCCAAAAGGCATAATTATGCCCTAGTTGGCAGCACTTGTTGGAGTGACAAGCGTATTTAATGATCGTACTCGTGTCATTGGCGTACTACTTGCATCGTTCGAATTTTGCAAGTAATACCACGCGATGGCATAGCCTTTAAAATGGAGGTTCGGTCTTTCTTGTCCTCTCGAATATGGGGGCTGGGAGTCGAAGATCCTTCTCGCTGGAACATTATTGTCCATTTGCTCGATGTGGCCGAGCCAATGTAGTAGACGTATTTTAGCTTTTTGGACTACATCCACATCTTGGTACAGCTCATATAGAGTTCGCGGTTATATATTTTCCTGCATTCGACTTCCTCGCACACAGAACCAAATATCCGACGGAGTATTTTTCTTTCGAAAGAACCCAAAATTAACTCTTCCTTTCTGCTTATCATCCAGCACTCAGGGCCGATAAGCAGAACTGGCAGTAGCAGTGTTTTGTATGGCTTACACTTGGTCTTCCGAGTTAGGAGTTTTAAACCCATTTGTTCCGCCAAACCGAAGTAGCAACGGCTTCCTAGGGTAAGTGTCATCGTCGGATCTCCACTAAGGTGTCATTTGTGGAGTTGATGTTAACTCTTAGGTAGGTGAACTCCCTTATTACCAACAAAGTTGCTGTTTTCAACAGTGACGTTTTCTCCTAGTCGGTGGACAGAAGTTTGTTTGCTTGTTGAAAGCAATTAATTCGTTTTGTCCTTGTTGACTTCAAGACCACCCAATTTTGCTTGTTCTTCAATCGACATGAAGCCTCTAACACGGCACGCTGTGATCGACCATTGATGATGATGATGACAGATCTGCTGAAAATAGTACCTTCCGCATTTACACCTGCCCTGCGCATCATCTGCTAAATAACAAGATTGAAGAAATCACATGACAGCGCATCTCCTCTGCGAAATCAGGTACATGTTTGGAATAGTTCGGGAGAACTGTTTTCATACTGCACATTCCACTGCGTGTTTTCCAGCGTCATGCGACACAATTGCACCAGTTTTGCCGGGATCTGAATTTGGCCATCGCCAAATAGAACTCCTGGCGATAAATGCTGTCATATGCGGCTATAAAGTCGATGAAAAGGTGGTGGGCCTCGATTGAAATTGGTCTTTTCCAGGATTTGCCTTAGTGTGAAGGTTATTATCGATCGGGCAGGAAGCCCATGAGTTTTTTGCAGAACGGCTTTGTCTTAGCCTTTCACAAATGCGGTAGACATAATTATACCAAATACACTCGGTGCTCTCTGAGCTGCGTTTTAATTGAACGTGTTGACTCGTTTAAGTGTCTATGATTTGTCATCGAAAGTAACATTAACTGGAAAGTACATGCACGATCAAGGAAAACTTTTATGACATTAACCTTATTGCTGTATTATTTGAAACCATATTGCTCAAGGAAAGATTTTACCATGATTTCGTATGGGCTTACGCAGCCCAAGTTGTAATTGCGTATAGTGAGCTAGGGAAGGGCGCACATATACACCATATACAGGTCTCTTTTGATTGCACAGAATCATGAAATTCGTATCATTTCTGGAAAAAATCAACGAACGAAAAGTTGGCTTCTTTTCTGTGGTTAACGAATACTTCCAGTTCGGTATCTTATGTTTTTAAAGTTTTAAAAAAGTTCTATAACCGAAGTGGTAATATTCCAAATAATAGCTCCTCTTTTTATGGGTAACATATTAATAATCCAGCACTTGTTGACATTCCCATCGCACACATAACACATTTTATGGATTTTTATTTAATGAGATCAACTTGAATGCTCTCCATACAAAAAAAAAACAGAGACTGACTCTTCTATAGACCTTAAATCATATAGAATTGATTGAAAAAGTTATTAGGTAGTTAATAATACAAAAAGATTCTTCTTATGATTACGTTTTTCTCATACCTTGTTTTTTTTCTAATTATGTAGTACAGGAATACCTCGATTTATATAAATAAACATAAATTCGAAATGCCTACCTATGTAATACCTACCTACCTACTAACTTTTTTTTTGAATATCTGTCGTTTTTAAAAACACTCAGTTAAACCGTTAATGACGTAAACCAGTCGCATTGCGAATTAAACAGAGATAGTTTCCTTACTGATCCAGTTATGTCGCGTGACACTTGAAAACACGCGGTGTAATGTGCAATTTGGAAGAAGCTCTTCCGAATTATTCCAAACTTGTACCGGATATCGGCAAGGAGTTGCGCTATCAAGTGACTTCTTAAATCTTGTTCTGGAGAAAATTGTTCACAGGGCAGGGGTCAACGCGGAAGACACTATCTTCAATAGATCCGTCCAGCTACTGGGGTACGCACGCGGACGATATCGACAACATCGGCCGTCCCAGCGTGCCGTGTTAAATGCTTTTACGGCGAATGAAGAACAGGAAAAATTGGTTGGTCTTGAAGTAAATGAGGACAAGACCAAATACATGCTATCAACAAACAAACAAACATCTCTTCACCGCCTAGGACAGAACGCCACTGTTGATAGCAATAACTTTGAGGTAGTTAAGGAGTTCATCTACCTAAGAGTAAGCATCAACTCCACGAATGACACCTTATTGGAGATGGCTTTAAAGAATATAAAAATGCTTTAAAGCATATGAGCAAAAAAAGAGATTTTAACATGTTAAACTCGCGTATGATACTAGAACCAATTGAAACCATCGGTTCAACATTTATAAACATTTTCAATCGATCCCTTTCTGACCTTTTCTTTCCCGAGCAGTGGAAAACGTCAGTTATAACTGCAATCGAAAAGGTTAAGGGTTCAAATAAATGTGAAGACTTTAGGACAATTAACTCTCTTCGGTTGTATGAAAAAATATTCGAGAAGATGGTACACGGGCAGCTGAAAAAATATTTTCATGACAACAAACTCATTTTTGAAAACCAATCGGGGTTTCCCAAATCAGCATTAAACATGGTGATATCACACTGAAAGGAATCTCTTTCGACGCGGAAAAAAATACTTACTGTCTTCCTGGATCTGAAAACAGCATTTGAAACCATAGACCGGTGCATCCTTTTGGAGAAGCTGTCTAAATGTGGGGTTAATGGTACTGTGTTGGAATGGTTTAGAAGCTATCTTACACGTCGTTTCCAAATTACGAATATGAATAACAACTATTCCGCGGTTTTACCAGCGATGCTAGGAATACCACAAGGCTCTATCTTCGGGCCATTGCTTTTCATTATCTACATTAACGACATGCCAAAAGTTGTTAATCCCCCTTCACTTGCTTTATTCGCCGACGACACACTTTTATACATCGAAGGAAAATCCGCGGAAAAATGTCAACGATTATTGAGATGAAAGACCTCCAAAATATTTGCCTTTGGTTAAAAAGCAACAAATTAAAACTAAATGTCCACAAAACGAAATGTCTAATTAAAACGGATTATGCAAATTTGAATTTATCAATTGATAATGAAACAATCGAGCAGGTAACTGAAGTAAAATATTTCGGGATTATCATTGATAGCAAGAAAATAGGGTTTTCAAAACGTGTTAGAAGATCTATTAGTACTGATACGGCCATAGATATAGGGTGATGGCACCAGTAGTCGGTCCCTTAACTTTAATTTTAGATTCGACTTGCCTTTAAAAATCCGTTATTCAAAAGGTGAATATACTATTTGGCTTAAGTAAATATTTGAAATGTGTAAATTAGGTATTTCTAGGTTTTTTAAGTATAATTGTTACCCAATTTAAACTACTATTAACAAAAATGTAAATGAAAACCACATTCTTCAGTAGTCGGCCCCCCTAACTGTAGTAGTCGGCCACATAAGTACTCAGTAGTCGGCAGATTTTTGTTTAATTTTTAATACATATATTTTAATTTATAAAAACAATAATAATACAAACTCATTTAAAAAAAGAAATGTTTATTACATTAAATATTATTTGAAATAAATTGCACAAGGTATGCCATTTCCTGACCTTATAAAAAAACCAAAAACACAATAATTTCCTTCGAAAATTAAAAGAAATGGCTCTTTCAGACATTATTATACGAAAAAAAAAACAAGTTGGAGTTCTCCTGTACTGGCTATCAGATAGGTGCCGGTAATGGTTCCATCTAGCTCAGATGGGCCCGTCGGTGTTGATGTAGATGGCAAGGAAGCCGCAATATCCGTAGGAAGCTCAATCGTACCATCTATGGCCGTCATGGTGTCATTTGGCTCAGATTGACTAAGGTGACTACGCTCGATCTCTTCTACTATCTTCATCACAACTTCATAGTGAAGGTTGTTTTTAAGAAATCCTTCCTTTGCCAAAGCTAGAACTTTCTTCGTTTCATTGAAACTATGAGCTGTGACTACTATGTTTTCCGTATTTAGGTGCAGCTTCTCCAGTACGTTTCGCACGCATTTCAAGAAGTCGATGGCATCAGGTTTTTTGATTATTTCACTTCTCTCCGAGCTTTCCTGCTCCTTCAGAACTTCGCAAATGTTTATTTTGGTGACGGCTTCCACTGCATTGCCAGGTATGCTTTGACATTTGTGAACTGTGGTCTTATATTAGTGCTAAAGCCCTTTGAATGCGCCTAAATCGGCTGGCTGGGTAATGGGTGTCGTGTTTGGCAAAAGGGCATACAAGATAATACCATTATTCCGGCAAAAATCGCTCAGCTCCATGGTGAGATGTGATTTGTGACCATCGACAAGAAACAACCGGCTTTTTGATGTTGTTTTCTCTTAGCCACCCATTAAAACTGTTCGCCACGTACTCATAAAAGGTCTCAGAACGCATCCAGCCACTTTCTGATCTACCTAAAATCCATATTGGGGGCATGCTTTTTATTAGCGCTTTCGGGGGACGCACGTATGGAAACACGATCAGAGGTGGTAAAGTCTTGCCATCAGCACTGAACACAAACACAACGGTCACTGTTTCCTTTTCGTGTCAGTAGCTTATTTTGTAAAGGTTTTTCCAACTCTTTGGCGCTAAGACAATACCAGTTTTCGGAGATAGGCAAAACAATGTTTCATCCCCATTGAAAATTCTGGAAGGGTCTTCCGGAATATCTAGAGCATCTATTTCATGAAGATAATTCCTTAAATCTTCAAACCACTTCCTTACTGACTCCTTGGTAACGATTGCCCGGCCTTTTGATAGACCATCTAGTGTTCTGAGGGACAGTTCGGGATGGCGCTTGAGAAAGCCGTAATACCAACCCTTACCTGGCAATTCGTTATCGTTAGGTTTTTGGGGGAAAGCGACATTTCGCCAAATTCACTAGCCAATCTACAAGACTTATTTCTTCGGCCGTACTCAACACAGTATCCAGCCCCATTTGCCTCGGTTTTTCGGCAGCCCCGCCATGAATACGGTCTTGTATTGTTGTCCTTGGTACTCAGAATTCTTTACTGGCTTTCCTAATTGACCAGTTTTCCTCCCGAATCTTCTTTAATGCTTCTGTAAGCGCTTCTTCCGGGTTCTTATGGAAATCGCGTTTAGCCCCTTCTTTTGAATTTTCCATTTTTTATAATGCTTAAATAAATAATAATAATTTCTTCATTTCTAAATTTAAACCTGTTTTGTAACTCTAAATATAAAAAAAAATCGAAAATTTAATATAAACATAGGGGCGGGCTACAGTCCGCTTGGGCGAACTGTTGGATACCCTATTCTTATTCCTATATCTCATAAGTGGGCGTGACAAAAATTTAAAGGATTTTATCGAAAAAACTAAGCTTTTGTAAATAAAAACGCTCCCTAGCTCAAACTTTGGTTTTTCAATAAAATTGTTTTATTTAATTGTGGGCGTGTCAGTAGGCGGATTTAAAAAAAATTTAAGTATGAGCATAAAGGGCACCTAGAGAGTATATACTATAAATTTCAGCTCCCTAGCTCAAACTTTGGACTTTCAAAAATAAAATAAAAATAATAGTGGGCGTGTCAGTAGGCGGATTTTGAAAAGATTTACACATGAGCATAAAGGGCCCCTAGAGAGTATATATTAAAAATTTCAGCTCCCTAGCTCAAATTTTGGTTTTTCAAAAAAAATATTTTATTTAATTGTGGGCGTGTCAGTGGGCGGATTTTGAAAATTTTATGTCCCAAGCAGTTTTATGGGCCAAAGATCATATATAAAAAATTTCAGCTTTCTAGCTCAAAATTCAATTTTTCCCAAAATTTGTTTTATTTAATTGTGGGCGTGTCAGTGGGCGGATTTTGAAAATTTTATGTCCCAATCAGTTTTATGGGCCATAGATCATATATAAAAAATTTCAGCTCTCTAGCTCAAAATTCGATTTTTTCCAAAATTTTGTTTTTTTGAGTTTGTGGGCGTGTCTGTGGGCGGATTTCAAAAATTCTTAAACTTGATTATTTCGGGACCCTAGAGAGTATATGGTTAAAATTTCAGCTCTCTAGGTCCAGTTTAAAGGCCTAATTTTTGCCGGACGGACGGACGGACGGACATGGCTAGATCGACATTACTATCGATGCTGATCATAAATATAGTAACTTTTAGGGGTCTACGGGCAATATTAAGGTATGTTACAAACTATGCGTCAAAATTAATATACCCCTAGAATAGGGTATAAAAATGAGCGGCCGACTTGACAATATCTGTCTTCCGAAGTTGGCCACCCATTCTTTCAATGCGATAACAAAACATGGAAGTTTTGTCAAAAATGAATGTAGAATGAGGTAAACCTTCAATCTGCATAGTAACTACTGTAGACAACTCAAATAAAATCATAAAATGCCTTTGCCGATAGTATTTTACTAGTTATGATGGAGGGTTTCTGACATTCACTTGCACTATTTTTTTTAACTGAAAATGACAAATTTACCACTTCCAAGAACTTGAATCAAACTAACATTATCAGGGAGAAACTAGCAGCTGCATGGCATCCTGACTCTGCTTACAGACAGGAAAACCGTTAGCATTTTGGGGAAAAAAATGTCTGTGTGTATTTAACAAACGCATTTCCTATTACGCATCATTTTATGGCTGAAGACGGCCGACCTCACATGCCATCACCCTATAGAATGTAAAATTCAAGCCTCATTTTGAATACTGTTCGTGTTCCTCAATACTTTATTTGACGAGCCAAACCACTGACTCTTAACTCATTGCTAAGCTTGCAAACTAAGGCAATGCGGCTCAGCGTAAAACAAAGAATATATGTGAATGTTTTGCTTTATATTTTCAAATTAAAAATAAATGTTTGCCTAAATATTTGTCAAAATATATTCAATATGTAAGAGATGTGCAGCCATATTTATTGCGGAATAGAGATGACTTAAAACTAGTTTGGTTTAGAAATAGTAGATCGCAAAACAGCATTATTTATAATGGGTTTAAACTTTTCAACTCGCTTCCAAATAGAATAATATCAGAGAGAAATATTATTGAATTTAAAAGAAACGTTGTAAATTATGTTAAAGAACATTTTTGATTGTAAGGATATTTTTTTTATTAAATATTTGCATAGAGATATAGTTTAAAAAATGAAATTATTGAATTGTAAATATGTATTGTAAATACCATTACTCAGCTAATAAATCAAATCAAATCAAATATGGCGAATGGGTTCAAAACTCCCCACTCGAAGGACAAAATACATGTTCTATCGAACCTTAATCCTGCTTTATGGCGCCGAGTGCTGTACGATAAGTAGAATTTAATATTCTTTGGAAAGAAAAATACAGCGTCGGATACCTATTTGGTCCTGTGTGCGAGGTGGGCGAAAGTAGAAGAAAATACCTACAACTGTGAGCTGTACAAAGATGTGGATGTAGTCCAAAAAGCTAAATTACTTCGACTAGGTACATTGGCTTGGCCACATTGAGCGAATGGACAATAATGCTCCAGCTAAGACGGTTTTCGGCTCCCAGCCCCCAGGTTCGAGAAGTCAAGAAAGACCAAACCTCTGTTTTAAAGACCAAGCCATCGCGCATGCCAGACCAGTTGCTCTGGACAACTGAAAGCAACGTGCCCGGGATCACAGAGGATGGAAAGCTGCAGTGTCTCAAGCACAGAGACTCTTTACGTGTCGGATCCCCGTTTAGTAAAGTAAGTAATAGATGAGTAAAATGCATTTTGAACTAAAAACAAATACAAATAAATGAAACTAGTCAGTCAAAAGCTCTGAATGAATTACCACCCCTATCGTGGAATCCGTCGGATCTGAGATTCACTTCACTTATTCGATTCACGTGAACAGAAAATTGCAATTGTGGGATCCGTCGGATACTCTCCCTTACCGACCACTATTGGTGATTAGGAAATTCAATTGTGACAGCTCATTTCAAACACATTTGTTTTGTAAAAATTAAATTCAGTGAAAATAAAAGAAAAACTGCGGATGTCAAATGCATGGATAGATTCGATCCGTTCAGTTTCCACAATACAGTGAATTTCATTCACGTTACCGACATGTGGATGGTTCACGTCTGCGGATTACACGATGCAAATTGTTCACTATTAGCGGATCGTTCCCCCCGACGGGGTGTACTTTACGCTTCAAGATGTGATTAAATTAAAATTATGTATTTTTTGTTTGGACATTTTCCCTTCTTCTTAAAATAAGATTTTGGGCATCTTCATTTTGAAGTTTTTTTTTAGAAAAGATATGGCAACGCTGCAGCAAATGCTTTATTCTAGTCCATTTCCTCCCTCCATTCACTCACTGGGATGTTTCATATTCAATCTTCCCACTCCTTTGTACCTAACCTACCATTTTAATAAACAACCGGTCTCTCGGTAATAGAAGACGGCAACACCGCTCTTCCGGCAACATAAACTCAATGGGTATGTGTGGCTAGGTCTACCACCCTCCCCTATAAAACATTGCAAACAGCCACCGTACAACAACAAAACAACTGTGCTTTGGCTGAATCTGTAATTCACATGAAAAGTTGAAATACACTCCGACTTCGGTGTATTTGCCCAAAGTGGATTGCATTGCGATTGCACTACAAATACAATGCGATCCACAAGAACTGGGAATGGAAAATCGCTGACGCTAGCTTAGCTCTCTCTAGGTCTGGCTGCTTGTTCGTTTACTTACATGTCGGGTCAGTGAAAAATTGTCTTGCGAGTGGTGCCATCGCATAGCGTCAGGTGGGGTGACGCGCATAAATCTACCAAGAATCGAGTCTCTGATTAAAACAATCGCGCACACAATCGTTTGGTATCTACTTTCAAAAAAATACATGAGTAAACAATCCTGATATCTGGTGATAGCTGGTTACATTTAATTTGCCTGTTTCGAAGTTTTAAATGCGGTAATAATTCAGCCAGTGTTGGAGCAAAATTGTGTTTCTAATAATCACAGTAAAGTGCGCGCGCGATGCGGCTTTTTTTTCTTTTTTGTCTTTTGTACAGATACAGAACAAATCCAAGAAAATTGAAAAACGGCCAGCATTATTATTTTTGTAGCAAAATAAGTAAATCAGAACAATGCGATGAATGCTTATTCCTATTCGGGTACATCCGGATGGCGGCTTTTCCTTGTACCCGACTCCAACGCACAGTACTGCATGCCCTCTATATAAAGGGAAGGATATTGATAAAGGGACGTATCCTATTATCCAATCACTTGCATGATCTCGTTGTGCACTTGTCGAGCCTGCTTGTGTTTCGTCGCTGATTTTCGTTCTGTTGCAGAAAATATTTCTACAAAACCTACCTACGCGATTTGAATGAAAGAGGAGAGGAGAGGACAGGCGACGGCGACTTTGACTCCTTCCAGAAAACTAGTCATGCGGGTTTTTTTTTATTTATATTAAAAGCAAAAGTAAAAAAGCAGACAAACCAGTCACCAATAAAAAAGAGAAACAGAATAGTTACATTTCCCATCATGCGTCTTCCAGACAGTAACAAGAATGAATATTTTAATTATTAAATGTCCAAGTTATGGGTTTATTGTTGTTTAATAGGCGTATTCAATACTAACCAATTGACGGCGACTTTGTTGACTTTTTGCAGGCGACCCGGAATCGGACATCACCGCCTTTACTCACAAAAATCCCAATAAAATTAAAAAATCACGATTCTCACTTCAGCAAATTTTTCACCAAATCACTCACGCACGGGTCAATGAAGAATACCTCACGTCTTCCCAGAGTCCACAGAAAATTCACGTTTTTATCCACCTCACCACTACGAATACTCTGGCTATGCCTGGCTGCAAAAACACACAGTACAAACACAAAAGGTTTAAGAACACAAAAAAAAATTCAAGTGATTCTTTTTTAATTATTTCTTAGTTTCCACGTTTAATTCGGGTCTTTTTATCAATTATTTGCTACTTTTGAACTAATCGACGAATTTTTTTGTCACTTTTGATGAAAAATCACGGATTTTTCGTAAAAAAATATATCCTCAATTCGCAAACGATTTTTCTTTTAAATAAATATTACAATTGCACGTCAAATACATTATAGCTCAATTAAATAATTGTAAATGAAAAAAAACTGACGAAAATATTAAAATCGGACCGAGAAAAATATATCTTGGCTTCGCGTTACTACTGCACCGAACGAAACGAAACACGTCCACACCTTTCAATGGCATCGCCATTAATGACAGAATAGCTATGGAATCGCGAATAATGGGCATGAGCTAAGCAGAGATACCATTGTATAGTGTAGTAGTTTGGTACTTTTTTAATATTGTATTAATTAAAATTACGTTCTTTCGCAATTTGACTTTTTTTTCTTATGTAGAAACGCATTAACACTTCAACTTTGACAAATTCGCCCCATGTTTTAGAACCAAAGCTTTTTACTTCGACTTCATTGTTAGACCTTAATCCTAAATTCAAAGTTGAAGTGCAAATGCCACCAACCTTGAGGCGATGTTTTCAGTTTTCCCAACATGCAAATGCTTAGAGAATTTTCTCCCTTGCTTGTATTTTGACATAAATTTCTCTTTTGTTTACAACCATTTTTTGTTTCGCTCTCGAAATGCATTTTTCAAATGTGTTTGACTCCAGTTTAAACGCTGAAGTTCTCGTTCTTGTCAAAGTCGAAGTTGAACGGTTGATGTGTTTCTACCGTTAATATCTTCCCTCAGGAAACCGAAATGCTTCCAGTTAAGTTTTGCTTTTACTTTTAAATTATTGAATGTAAATAGTACCTATTCTTTGGATATGACATGTGTCGATCAGAAGCAAGATTCAAGATTTCTTGTTCTATTGAATGTTCTTTGGTATACAGTTGTGCTGGCAGTTGACAAGTGCACCCTCAGATTGAGATCATAAGCTACCTTCTTTCTAGTAGTGTAGTCAATTTATTTCATCAAATTTGTTCTATGAGAATATTTTTTTTTATTAAAATATTGTGTGGAAAATTCCTTAACCCGTAGTGGCATAATTATTATATGTAACTACATATATTATTATTTTTATGACTTGATAAAGAAAGACAGACAAAAAGTTTTAATAATAACATACGGTCTGATATTATGACGATAGCGGTCTCTTACTATCTCTAAATATCTGATAGAAATAGCTATAGTCGAAAAAATGTCGGTTGATCGTTTTCATTTAACATGATCTGGTCCCAGGACTTTGACAAAGCTTGCTCGAGCTCAAAAATGAAGAGAAACAAACATCCAGTCAGTTGGTTAGTCAGTTTTTAGTTTCATAAAAATGTAGGTTGGTTGGAAATTTGAAATGGGTAATGGTTACATAAGGACATCATGGGTCACTCAGCATTCAGAAACTTATGTCGATTTCGATTGGTGACTTTTCTTTACCCCGAGTGCACTCGAACTGCTGTCAGAGCAATTATCGATTTCGTTTCGACACAAAAATCACCCTCAGTGCACTCTAAGAGCACTCCATTTTTACCCTATATAAATAAACACGTACTAGCACTGACACTACGATATTTGACATTTCTATTATGCTTGCGATGATCGGCAGTTGTAGACACTATAAATGACAACAAAAACCAAAAACAAAACACGCTGTAAGGTTGTACCAAAACATAAAACAGTTTTACTCCGAGTCCAACACCGACACCCATTTTTTGAAGTTTCAGAAAATTATCAATCCAATAAAGAAAATTTATCCTCCAAATGTAAATTTTTCGAAGAAATGTCCTTCAGTTTAAAAATAAATTTTAGTCCCGAAATTTATAGGAACTTCGTCTTAGGAATTTTTTATGTGGAACGCGTAAGCAAAACTTTAATTTCAAATGGAAATTGAATACTTATTTATTAATTATTTGCATTTAACTTACATCTGAATATTTTGCACTTACATATTTGCCAAAAATAAATATTCTATATCAAGATTTGATTCATATGTGAGTAATAAGTTATTGAAAGTCTATGCAAGCACTTGAAGTTTTATTATGTTTGAATGAAATGATAATGTTCTTCAAGCTTATTTTGTATGGTGAAGATTTTTTCGTTATGAAAATCTTTTGATAAGATTTGAAACGTGCATGGAGATTTTGAATCTTCGCATCTTTTTTTTGAATATTTTGTATCAGCACTCTTAAGTGTATTTTTTAAGAGCTATGGCAGCGCTGGTGCCTGCGGCTGTGGAGCACCTAATAGAAAAGTGACAGCGGAGTAAACGCTGCACACAAAATTAAATGGATGATGACTTCACTCATACTAGAAAGAGACAGCTGCCATGATTTAAACAAAATGGGATAAATGATTTGTTGTTATGCTTGCTGAAAAGGTTTCTTTTGAATGGGAGAGTTACCAGAATAAAAATCGGTAAAATATGCATTTTCATTCAGGTGGCAAGGAAAGTTGTGGTATTATTACACCGTCAGTTCAAATATGATATTTGGAATTCATGATTTCTCGCTTATTTAAATTAAATATTTATTTCCTTTTCACCGATTTTCATTTTACAGAATAATCTACTTTACCATAACCCCACGTTTTTGTTCAGTATCGTCCACCGAATAATTTTACACCATCAAAAGTCCACACACCAAAAGTCAAAATTTGGGCAACGTTTGCGGTTCTGATGTGTAATGTACGAGTTAATGCCCGTTCACTATGATGTGGAGCAATTTTAGGAGGTGATCGCAGAGAACCATTTCGAGTGAATGTATTAGGTAGTTTTCTGGAGCTGCTGAGAGAAAAATAATGCTATAAGGTTACGTTAAAGCTGTCCTAGTGGGGTTTTCTGCAGAATGCCCATATCAAATAGGGAAAATCGTGTTTTTGCCCAACTTTTCACACGATAAAAAAAGAATTTATTATCACTATTCACATTTGTTTTTTGTTTGTATTTTGTTTTGCCGAAACCCAGTCCTTAATTCAGGCAATTGTAGGCTTGAAGTTTGGGATTCTGTTTTTACTTATTCTTGGGTTCACTGTAGGTATTATCCATTTTGCATCTATTTTTCATCCAAAAAATATGTATTTCATTATTACCATTTAATTTTGTTGCGTATATTTGTCAAAACAGGAAAAGAACACAGAACTGTTGTTATTCAAAAAGACAAAACCAGATTTAACCGTATTTATAAGTGAACGAAAGCACATCTGGGCAAGAGTACGATAACTCAGGCGACAATAAAAAATAACGGTTTGCAGAACAGTTATTTACATGCATTTTTTACTATGGGAGAGGGTGGGGGTCTATCTCGCCCCATTTGAGCGACAGGGCAAACCACTTCAAATGAAAAAAAAGGTGGGAGCCACGCTACACTAACGGTATAGGTGATGTGTAAACATGTAGGCACAGTTGCGCGTTAGCTACCTAATTTGTTATCTAGCTAATGCCACAACTAAGTAACTAACGTAGTTAAATTAGCTGCGCTAAAAATGCAATCGATTTGGAGGTTAGCTATCATAATGACAACTAATTTTTGCTATTAGCTATTACTTGCAGGTTGTGTAACTTAGCTCGTTAGGTTGCCAAAGTTAGTTGCGGATGACAACTAAAAGTTGGTTAGTTTTTAGCTGTAGCTTTTTAGCTGCCTAGGTAATAACTTATAACTAAATCAACAAATTTTATTTTGCTATAATGGTGATAATTCATAGGGATTTATAATGCATATTGCGTTTAAAATAAAAATTGATTGAATGTCCCTTTTATTTTACATCAGGTTATTTTACAAAGAGGTCCTTGGAGTCACAATAATTATGTTAAAACTCCCGTATGATCAAAGTATCCTCTTCTATTAAAGAAAATACTCCAAACGAATATGGTTACAAATAAAATATAATATTGGCTTTGTTATATGTATGTTACATAATTCAAGAATAAAGTTTAAGTTAATTATATAATGTTAATTAATTATCGCAGATAGAACCTTCCATGTCGACGGCTGAGAAAGAAGAGAAAGTCTTCTAGAAAGGCATGTTGTTTATATGACTACAGGTTTTATGTTTATTGTAATAGATGTCGTGATGAACGTTTAATAGCTGGATGCGTGGTGCCAAATCATTATATCAACACTCCTCCTCAACACGACATTCCCAAGCTATCCCTCAGCTTCTTGAACTGCATCTTGGCTAACCCTTTTGTAAATATGTCTGCCTGCTGGAGACCTGATGGAATATAAGAAACGATTATTTTGTTTTCATGAATTACTTGTCGAATAAAATGTAATTTAATATCGATGTGCTTCATTCGCTTATGCTCCCTTGGCTCTTCAGCTATATTGATGCATGCCTGATTGTCCTCGTAGATAGTAGACGGAGTAACATTTTTAATTCCAAGTTCAATGAGTAATTGTTGAATCCACAGTGCCTCACATGCTGCATTACTAAGCGCCACAACTTCAGCCTCAGTTGACGAAAGTGCCACTGATCTCTGCTTCCTTGTTGCCCAAGAGACAGTGCATCCGAAAACTTTAAATACATATCCTGATACTGACCTTCGATCAATTATGTTGTTACCCCAATCTGCATCAGCGTACCCAATAAGTGGTGGTGCATTAACATCTCGTTTGTACACTAACTCCAACTCTAAAGTTCCTTTTATGTACCTCAGTAATCTTTTCAAATGATTCCAGTGCTCATCACTTGCGTTACTTTGGAATTGGCTAAAATAGTTTAACGATGCACTTAGATCTGGTCTACAAGACAGCATTGCGTACATGAGACAACCAATTAATTCTCTGTATGGATTCTTCGCTTCTGTGCCAGTATTTGTCTTTAGATTCAATTTAGTTTCCATAGGTGTTTCTATTGTATTGCTATTTTCCATTCCAAATTTTCTAACTAAATTGGTTAAATATTGAGGTTGGCTTAATTTCAACGTACCTGTTTGCTTGTCTCGGGCAATCTTTAAACCCAAAAACAATTTTGGTTCACCCATATCCTTCATTTCAAATTCTTCAGATAATTGCTTCTTGATTTGTTGGATACTTTTGAGTTCCTTGGCGACAATAATCAGGTCATCCACGTATAACAGCAATAGCAACATCTCCTTTTTGTCTTCATGGATATACAGACAGTGATCTGCTTCCATTCTCTTAAAGCCCAATGTGATGATGAAATTGTGGAAACGTTCATTCCACATTCTGGATGCCTGTTTCAAACCATAAAGAGATTTATTTAATTTGCAAACTAAATTACCATTAGCGAATCCATCTGGTTGCTTCATATACACTTCTTCATGTAAATCTCCATTGAGAAATGCTGACTTAACGTCCATCTGATGTAGCAACAAATTGTATTGGTTCACGACTGCCAACAAAATTCTTAAAGTTGCAATTTTTGCTACTGGTGCATATGTATTAGTGAAATCGAAATTTTCTTTCTGGGCAAAACCTTTTGCGACTAGTCTCGCTTTATATTTAACCGGATTTCCATTTTCGTCACTCTTGATTTGGAATACCCACCTAGATCCGATTACATTTCGACCATGCGGCAGTTGGACAAGTGTCCATGTGTTATTCTTCTTCAACGAATTTATCTCCTCCTGAATTGCAGACTTCCATTCGGACCAATTTTCACTGCTTTTCGCTTGTTGTATCGTACTGGGCAAGCTACTTACATAATTTTCAGCGCTAAGTGCTGATAGATCGTAATCGTTGTATAAAGTTGGACATTTCACTACCCGACCTGATCGAGTTGAAATAGTTTGTGTCGTACGTTGTTCCTCCTCGCCGTTGTGTTCTTCTTCGCCGCGTTCTTCTTCGCCGTGCTCAGACCATCCTTCAAATTGTTCTTCTTCGTCGCTACTGCGTTCCATATTTGATTCTTTTTCAAATTTAAGACTTTCAGCATCATCGTTGTTGATTTCTGCCTCCCGAGATGACTCACATTTGTTCTCAGATTTAGTTGATGTTTCTTGGAAAACAACATCTCTGGCCATGATGATTTTGTTATCCTTGAAGCTCCACAGACGATAGCCAGTCGGTGCATAACCAAGCATGATACACTTCTGAGATTTTCCGTCCAATTTGGTGCGGAGTTGCGATGGAATATGAGCGTACGCTGTACATCCAAAAACTTTTAAATTAGAGAGGTTAGGTTTCTTACCGTACCACATTTCAGCGGGTGTGCAATATTGGTGTTCAGTGTTCTTAAAAGCTGCTGTGGGACTCCTGTTTGCCAAGTATATGGATGATAAAACTGCTTCGCTCCAAAACGACTTGTTTAGCTTAGATTCCAGCAACATTGTTCGAGATTTGTCCATGATGACTCGGTTGAATCTCTCAGCAACGCCATTTTGTTGTGGACTATATGGTATAGTATATTCAAAACGAATCCCAGATGAAGTACAAAATTGTTGAAATGCTTTCGAACAATATTCACCACCATTGTCAACACGAAGACGTGAAATTGGTTGTTGAAACTGTGCAGTACTGAGTGCACAATAGTCTTTGAATCTCTGGAACACCTCACTTTTGCATTTAAGAAGATAGGCTACTGCAAAATGAGTATAATCATCCATAAAAGTTACTACATACCTCTTATTGTCGTGTGATAATGGCGTAATCAGTCCAATGACATCGCTATGTATTAATTCCAGCGGCCTTTGTGATCTGCATCCAACAACACTTTTGAATGGCTTTCGATTCTGTTTCCCCATAATGCAGGATTCACAAAATTCTAAATTAGCATTTGTATTCATATGTTCCATTCCTCTTACCATTTTATTTTTCGTTAATTTGAGGACATCCTTGTTATTTAGGTGACCAAGTCGCCTGTGCCACAGCTCGAAATTTTCATCGCTTTTGCACACACCAGCGTATTCCGGTTTGCTTACAAAGAAATTCACTTCATAGAGCTTTCCGTTACTTTTTCCTTGTAGCACTAATTCTTTTCCATTAAATATTTTCACCATTTTATTGTTAAACACAATTTTTAGTCCTTTTTGTTCTAACTTTCGTATTGAAAATAAATTGTTGGACAATTCTTTGACGAACAACACATTTTCCATTACAAATGGTAACTTTTTGCCATTCACGATAATTTGTCCGCGTATTTTTCCAATTTTTGTTGCTTCTATATTAACACCACTTCTCGCGACAGCTATTTGTATTGGATTTGACAAACTTTTCAACTCAGTCAAACACTCTTCATCGTTCACCATATGATCCGTTACACCGGAGTCGAGGTAAAACTGTACTATACGGTTTGCCGGGCATAAAGAACCGTTTTTTGAATTGGCAACGAACGCATATTTGTGGTCGTTTAATTTGCTTTCTGTGGCATTCGCACTGTGCTGTGAGTATTCACGTTTTCTTATATGGCTTTTTCCATTTCCATGTACTTGCGACTTTGACCTACACTCACTTTTCTTGTGTCCAATTCTACCACACTTGTAGCACTTATATTTGAACGTAGATTTTACATGCATAGCTACATTCGTATGTTGAGAGTTCTCGCTCATGTTTCTTTTGTTTGTTTCTTCGAGTAATCTGCTTTTGATGAACTCAATTGTTAGTTTTTCTTGCTCGACTGTTTCCAATGCGGTGACAAGCGGTTCGAACGATTTAGGTAGAGATAATAAAAGATGACAAACAATATCTGTATCCTCTAGTTTTGCTCCAACGGACTTCAACTCCCTTACCACTTTATCGAAGGCGAGTAAATGCTGCTCTATACTCTCTCCTTCGCCACATTTTAAAGTTAAAAGTTTCTTTCGTAGACACATCTGAGATGCAGTACTTTTTCTCTCGAAAATCGCCGTTAAACAATCAAAAATTTCCTTTGCTGCGCTTTTATCCTTAATATATTCTAGCTGGTCATCTGCTATTCGATGAATAATCATAGCTTTGCACTTCTTTTCTTGTTTTTTGATTAAATTTATTTCATTTTGAGCTGTTTTTCCTTCCAACGATTTTTCCAGGGTTTCGTGAATAAATTTAAGCAAGTCTTTCTCCTCAAGATCGGCTTCAAGTCTGAAACGCCAATTATTGAAATTCGTCCCATCGAATACATGCAATTTATATTTGTCTTCCTCCATATTAAATACTTGGGGTGTGCCTGGGTTGCTTTGTGTGCCTGGGTTGCTTTGTGTGCCTGGGTCCATAACCTGTTAAAACTCCCTTATGATCAAAGTATCCTCTTCTATTAAATAAAATACTCCAAACGAATATGGTAACAAATAAAATATAATATTGGCTTTGTTATATGTATGTTACATAATTCAAGAATAAAGTTTAAGTTAATTATATAATGTTAATTAATTATCGCAGATAGAATCTTCCATGTCGACGGCTGAGAAAGAAGAGAAAGTCTTCTAGAAAGGCATGTTGTTTATATGACTACAGGTTTTATGTTTATTGTAATAGATGTCGTGATGAACGTTTAATAGCTGGATGCGTGGTGCCAAATCATTATATCAACAAATTAAACCCGAAAAAGGATATTTTCCCGAAATGTCTTTAGAAACGGCACGGTATATATGATCTTAATGTTATTTGAATGAGGGGTGCTAGGAACAACAAACATTTTGGTAAAATATCCTTTTTTCGACTTTCAAGGACTTTTTTGTTGTTCCAAAGACCTCTTAGTCAAATAACATTGAACGCAGATATACCGTGCGGATTCTAATGACATTTTGGAAAAATATCCTGTTTCGACTATTAAGGACCTTTTTTGTTGTTGCAAGGACCTCTTAGTCAAATTACATTGAACACAGATATACCGTGTATATTCTAACTGCATTTTGTAAAAATATCCTTTCTTCGACTTTTAAGGACCTTTTTTGTTGTTGCAAGGACCTCTTAGTCAAATAACATTGAACACAGATATACCGTGTGGATTCTAATGGCATTTTGGTAAAATATCTTTTTTTCTACTTTTAAGGACCTTTTTGTTGTTCCAATGATCTGTTAGTCAAATAACATTGAACACAATATACTGCGCGGTTTTTTAGGAGTTTTTGAAAAAATGTTTTTTCGGGCTTAAGGACCTTATTTGGTTCTCCAAAGACCACTTGGTAAATAACCTTATTACAACTTAAACTGACATTCTTAAATCGGCCATCGGTTACCGAAGTACAAATCGATATTTTTCCTCTTACCTTCAACAACAAACTTCAAGCTATACAACCTCAATTATTCAAAACAAATCTACTTCCACACAACTTCCCGGTGTTTCGTAAGGACATATGTAATGCAATAATCTCTAAAATTGAACATAATTAAAACTGGAAAATGTATAACAAAATAAATAAAATAAAAAAAAACAACGACACGCGGTTGTTCTCAAACGGTCATCCATCTAGGTACTAACCGCGCCCAACGTCGTTTAATTCCGGTGATCTGGCGAGCACCGCTTAACTCACGTAGTATGAAAATCTGACGGTGACGGTGACGCTCGATATTTCCAACTAGCCCCTACCGAGAAAAAAGATATTTACACATCAACGAGAGCAAAGATGTTTACTCATCAAAAATAAAGGTAATACAGTAAAACCCGGATAAGAACCTTAGCAGAATTGTCCAACTTTTGGAGGCACTTATCCGGGATGTGCAGGTATAAAAACCCGCTTAAGTGCTTAAGGCACTTACTTATCTCAAAACTCCGATCTCTTAGCTGCTCAGAGGTAGATTATTAAAAATAAAATATTTGTTCTAGAACGATTAACAAAAACAAAACAAAATTTTTTTTATTCTTCATAAAAAACTAAAGGAAATCATACATAAATAAGTAAAATAAAATAAATCACATATATATTACGGCTTTTTAAGACATTGCAGTTCAAATACAGATGTTATTTTACAGTATGAAAATAATTTACGGAGTAAAAAAGTTCGTTAATTTTCTTTGGGTTATGTTATGAAATCTTGTTTTTATCAATTTTTCCTCCAGTATCTCGATTTCACCATCATCCATATTGCTATGCTCTAAAAATCTTCTTAAGATTGTTAGGGCATTCTAAGTTTCAGCGAAACTAGGTGGTTTCACTGCTATTGCTTCATTGTTAGATTGTTAGCAATGTTTTCTTCCGATGAATCATCCTCATCGCATTGGTGTTCTGCTTCTACTTCTGCTACGATGTCCTCTTCCGATAATAGTCCATAGCAATGAGTATTATGGTCGCATTGAACATATTCCTATGCATGTGTGCTTTAAAGACATTGAGCATACCTTTCGAAAACAGTCTTGAATTGAAACAATGAATGATGCCTTGATCGAGAGGCTGCAAAATTGAAGTAGTGTTTGCAGGCAAGAATTCAATTTTAACATTTTCAATATTCAAATTTTCCACTTTGTGGCAGGCAGCGTTGTCAACAAATAACAAAACCTTTCTTTTTTGCTTAATCATTTCACTTTCAAATTCTTTAACAATTGTAGCCCATAGTGAAGAAGTCATCTACGCTTTATGCTGCGAATAGTAAATAGTAAGGTAATGGCACGGTTTTTCCCTGGAAGCATCTCGGACGCATGGACTTCAAAATTACAAATTTTTTTGAACTTGATATTTTCCCTTCGCTGCCAACCACCCGTTTGTTGGCTCAAAGTCTTGATGCAATTTAACTGCAAACTTTTTAGCTTTGGTTAGTAGGAGAACTCCACTTATTACAGCATTTTGAGATCGCATTTGATCGAACCATTTTGTTAGTGCTTTCTCTACAGTTTCATTTGAGCTCCCTCGTAAACGTTTCCTCGTAAAATTCCTACTTGTCTGTGCAGATTTCTCTGTTTTTTCTGTTCCTCGCTATTCTACTTACAGTGGAAACATCACTTTTAAATTGTCCAGAAATTTCCTTTGTTGTTTTTGTTTTGCTGTCCACTAGATTTATTATTTGTATTTTCTGTTTTATAGTAAGCGCGGGTAATTTTCAACCGCTTTTTATAGACATTAGGTCCGTTCGCGAACTAATATGCAAACGTAAATTTATATAAATTTTCGTGCAAAACTACACAAACGCGTTCGCGTACTGAGAAAATGGTAAAAAGATGAACGAAAGAAAAATGTACTTTCGTTAATTTTTCTTCACACAGAATTTCAGCTGGCAAGAAAATGAAAACTGTCAAATGATGAAATCCTATGAGTTTGCCAGCAAAAAAACAGCTGTTGCTTCTTTTCAAGCCAAACTAAGATGTTTTTTCAACTTTTTACACAAAAGCGTTCGCGTACTTTTCTTAGAAATGAGAGGATTCTCTCTCGATTTTGGAGATTTGACACTTTTCATTTTCCTACACATAAAGTACGCGAACGGACCTATTATGTATGTAATTCTGAAAAACAAACCAAACGAACTTGTGACAATGTAAAATTGTGCAGTGACAGCCAATAATAAAATGTTAAAGAGGAACAACTCTGAATCTTGTACCTACTAAAGTGCACCACAGTACTATTAAATTTATGTACATATTACCTTCTACATTTTTCAGTTCAAGTGGTTTTGGGAAGGTACTAAAGAGGGGAATTTTTGATGAAAGTGCTCATAAAAGTAAGAAAAGCAATGAGTAATTAAGCGGGGAAGGTAGTTAAGCGGGTGGTACCTAAAAGGGGAGTTTTATATGAAATTTTTCTTATAAATATTTGGTTTCAAAAAATTCAGGATGCTATGCGGGTTATGCACTTAAGCGGGTAGTTCTTATCCGGGTTTTACTGTACTTAGAATTAAGTATTGCACATTTTTTAAAGCTAAAAGTCGGTTCTATCATCCTGTTTAAAATCAAGTGATTTCTTTTAATAGTTTTGGAAAATACTTATTTCAAACTCAAAGTTTCTTTAATCCAGATTACACCGTAACGGCTTTTATTTGGCGCGTTTAATTGCAAGGCCAGTTCCCTCCGCTGAGAGGATTCCCACACCGACTCAGCATTCCATTTTCGAAATGGATGGGAAATAGACTTGGGCGGCTTTGTTAAGGTCACGTTTGGGTGGTAATCTAATGTGGTATAGATGTGCCTTAAGGGCATCGGTTGGACTCGATGAAAGAGCCCTGGTTGCAGCAATACAAGCCGATCTCTGAACTCGATTGAGTTTAGTGGATCATCATGGTAGGCATGCTGGGACTTCGACAGTCGTTTTCCAAAGGTTTTCATACATATGTCTGTCCAGGATGCGTTCGAGGGTCGTCAGAGCAAAGGATGTAAAGCTGATTTGCTTGTAGTCCTAGGGGGATTCGTGACCGCGCTGACCAATCTTTGGAATGAAGACGACTCTGACTCTTCTCCAGGTCTGAGGTATGTAATTGAGCCTAAGTGAGCTTCGATTAATCACCGCTCAATAATGTATAACCTTCTCCAAATTCTTTTGGAGCATTACCGGTAAAATCCCGTGAAGCACTGGCGACTGATAAGGGGAGAAGCTGCCTATAGCCGATACAATATTTCCGTTTTGGATGATTGACTTAGTATCACCAGTACGTGGGATTTGCGCATCGTCGCTACAATCTTTACATCCGGGAAATGGGTGTGCGTTAAGAGTTCCAATAGACGCCAATAGACCATCAGCACGTTTGATGAATGGCAGGTTTGAGTGTATTTTAGACAAATTTTTGATAAGCCTAGCTTAGGGTTTCAATCGACTTGCAGTACTCTGCCCAGCCCAGGCCTGCGACTTGGCCTTGCTTATTGAATTTTTATATAGCTTAAGACAGCTTTGTAAGGTTTGTAGAATTTGTGTACGTGTCAGATGTGTACGATTCCTCTGTTAATTTTTCTTAGGCCAGATAGATCTTCATTCCACCACGGTGGTTAATTTTGTTTGCTGTGTGCCGTGTTTCACTGGGCAGTAGACCTTGAAGGCAGTCCTCATGACTTTTTCAAATGACCTTAGGCTTCCAGTACTTCTACCGAATCTCTATCTGGATTAAGTTTTTTGGTTTGCTTGGAGTTTATGATCTGTTTGAATTTCCTCCACTCAATTCGTTTTAGATTTCCATAGGGAACTAGAAAATCTACCCTGGGATTGACGTTGATTATCCAACTGTAATACTATCCAGTTATCAACCGTATGGTTTGTTTTATTTGTTATTAAAGTTATGTCGATGTCCCAACCGGGAAATGTTTTTGAGCTCGGGAATACAAAGGTGGAAGTGTTTTCAACATTGCATCCAGTGAGCGAAGGAAGGTGCACTCCTTATCTCGTAATCTTAATTGATAACGCTTCCATGGCTGAGCTCCGCAAAGTTTAGGGGAAGCTTTCATACCGCTTCGAAGAGATCAAAATGATCCTAAACAGCGCCGATAAGAATTCAAGATCTGACAGCGGTACTTCTAAAGCGAACGAGACAACAACCATTGTATCACCTGTCGGAAATGTGTCTGAAGATAAGGTACCCACGCAGTCGACTTCGACTGGCTGTGCCACGGGGCTAACTCAACCAAGCATTTCAGGCAGCGGTAAGTCTGGAAAGGTTTTGTTTAACAAAAATTAACGTTGAATTTGTTTTGACACAAATTGATCAAAAATTGAAGTCTAACAGCCAAAGAAATAACTATTTAGCTCTTTGCAACAACTTTTATGTATACTACCTACTTTGAATTGGAATGCCGGGTGTGTTGACGTTATACGATGATCAACAACGATGTACTTAAGAAAACTGAAGAGCAGTTTGTTAATAGACTTTGATTTGTTGATGGTTTATGGTCCAGACCGATCTTTCTATGCTATCAGCATAAGCTGGCCAGATAGTATGCGATATGCAAAAGTAAATTTGTAAACACAGGATTTTGGATTTGTTCGTTCCTTAGTCCGAAAGCATAAAATAACCAATAATCGTGAATGCATCTTCATTTTCTCAATGATTTAAAGAACAGTTTGAAAAGAAAAGGACAAAAGCCGTCCTTTATTAAATAAATACACATCAGAGGTAAAAAGAAAGGACTGTCCTCTTATATAAAGGACGGAAGGTCACCGTACCCATACTCCATATACGACCTTAAACTTAAGTTCTCTTACCATAATTTGATATCTCCTCACCGAAATCCAATTCTAGTTCGGAATATAATTCTACATTGGATCGCGATGTAGAGCTAATGACAATGAATGTCACACTTAGTGTCGCCAAATGGCCTTCAGGTCCATTTTTGCAGAGTATGTCGGTAAGCTATCAGACCCTGTTAACCACTTTAGTTCCTCAATCGGACAAGCATCTGCTTCGTTAATTTGACTGTTTTCTAAATCTTAAATTTTGCTGAGTATATTGGCGATTGTGGGTAAGGAACTTTTCAAACTTAGTCTTGAAAACAGAGTGTACGGTTTTAGTGTATTAGCATCTTTAATAAGTATTTTTACATTCTTCTTTTTTAACATTACATTTACATGATCCTACTTAGAATGTTTGATGAAACTGTAGCTGGTAATATTTGCCAAAATGCAATTTATTTCATTTAGTATTACAGTAAAAATTTAAGATTTTTCTTTTACTTGATGACGATGGACAATTATTCGTACAATAAAGTTTATTTTATAAAAAAAAAATACAACATAACAAAATCTCAACTTACTCCTTTACCGGGAGCAAGCAAACTTACACACTACATATAAATATAATTCGTGTTCTCAGCTCTCATACTATCACTGCTTGGATATATCATAAAATAGAAATTGTGTTGAATATCCGCGTTAACTGACTTGCTTGTGATTCCGAGAGCCACTACAAATCTGTGTCCATGCCGTCTGTTGGAGCCGCATTTATGTTATTCATATCACGATTCGTTGTGTTGTTGTTGTCTTCGTCTTCTTCCTCGGTGGTGTCAAAATCAATATCGTTATTAGACTTATCTTTCGCTTTACCTGGCATTAGATTTTCTAATTTTGGCGGTGGTTGCCATAGAACCAAAGCGGTGCACGGTCTTTCTATTCGATTGAGTAATGCATTAGGCATAAAGTTTGAATGGGCTGCATTCATTTTCTTAATTTCATTGCAAATAGTTATTCGGTTTGCATTTTTGAGTTTCTCTTCGAGTTCCTTCTGTGTGATGGGACTATTGAAGTCATACTCCATTGTAGATTCATTGGCTGTGCTAGGACCGCTGTGCAGTGTATAATTTGAAGAAATATGCATGCCACTAAAGTGGGCGGTGATTTTTTCTTCAGTGATGTGCTGTTTAGTGGGTCTGTTTTATGAGAAAAGAGGCGAAGTTTATTAAAGTACATTGCGGTAGCAAGGAACTTGTTTACTTACAGTGGATAAGTTTCATTTACTATGCATTTTCTTTTATTTTGATTGAGGGATCTTCTAAAGAAAGGTTCAGAGACAAGATTTGGGGCAGAAAACTGCATCACACCATTTTGAATTGCTGGAGTGATGGACCAAGGCATACTCTCGGATTTCCAGGGTGAATTTGATGGCATTGGCATCGCATGTGGGTTACCTGTCGGTCTAGAATTAAGAGAAATGTTTTTTTATGAACAGAAATGCGTAGAAGATAAATGAATTTACTTCATTTTTGTGAAATATTTATTATAAATTTCCTCCGCCGTTCAATCTGTATCAGCTGTCTTATTTGTTGAGGTTTTCTATATGTTTGTTTCATACAAAAACTGTGAAAAAAACCATCGAATGTACTAGAATGTTTAAAGGCGGTCTTACATCAATAATAGGACCCTTTTCGTATAGTCCGTACCAAAACAGTTGGCCAACGGTCGATTGCGCAGAGAGAGGATTTAAGAGAACAAAAATGACGCGAAAGAGATTTAATCACTAAGCGTTTTTGCCTGTAATTTACAATGCGTAACCCAACTTTACAGTGCTTAGAACTAAAATGCTGTTGGATATCTAAATAAACTTAATTTTTTATTATGAGGTCGACTTTTATACATTTCTACCTAGAAGTCCGATTGTATTTGAAAGGGTTCCCAACCCTTTTTATGGTTGAACATTTCGTGGTTTAGCGCTAGGTACCTGTATGGGTGGTGTGCTTGATTAGCATTAATTTTATGATGTTTGATTTTACCTGTTTGACTTAAGTGTAAAAGTTTTACGACATGATTAGTGTTTGCATTTGGTTACCTGTAGGGGCAAGGAATAAATTTGTTGCTTGGTTTTTAGAGTTTTTTATTTTAAGATAACGCATATATATTATGGATTTCCTATTTGGAATTCACTTTCACGAAAACAAAAGCATTGCTAGGACATAAGTTTATTAAAATAAAATAAATTGTCATGGATCTTTCAAGAAAAGGAAAACCAATAGGAAGTCTAGGACGTAAGATCGTTGTTAGGATATATTACAAAAAAATTGAAGAAGCTAGGAATTTATGTATAGATAATCCCATCACATACGCAAATTCACAGACAGAGGAGTTTACGGGAATTTCGGCCCGAACAATAAGAAGGATAATTAAAGAATATGAGAAGAAAGGCGCTATTGAATCTCCAACTAAAAGAGTACCACATACAAAATGGAAAACTGGATTGGACGAATTTGGTATCACAGCTGTTCGGCGAATTATATACAACTTCCACATTGAAGAAAAAATGATGATAACATTAAAAATGTTAAGACAACGGGTGCAGGAAGATTTGGAGCTGAACCTAAGCAATATGTCGCTACATAGGATTTTAAAAAGAAATGGATTTTCTTATAGGAAAACGGAGAACAACCGTAAATTTCTTTGCGAAAGAAATGAAATCAAACTTTTACGAGTGAAATATCTGAGGAAGGTGCGGGAGTACAGGTCAGAAGGATATGAGATTATTTATTTGGACGAGAGCTATATTCACAGCTCTCACACAAGGCCAAGGGCATGGACTGACGGCACCAGTCAAGGTTTAAAGGCGCCAATTTCAAAAGGCCATAGGCTGATAATGGCGCATGCAGGTGGAGCGAAGGGCTTCGTGAATAATGCCTTGCTTTTATTTAAATCTGGGTCGAAAACAGGAGATTATCACGATGAGATGAATTTTGAAAATTTCTCCAAATGGATGAAGGATCAAGTTTTAAATAACCTAGAGGAACCATCGGTTATTGTAATGGACAACGCATCATATCACAACAAATGGGAACACAAGCAAATCACTTCTGCTTCCGTTAAATCGGAGATGTTAGAATGGCTTTCCGTCAACAATATACCGCATTCTTCAAAAATGCTCAAAGTCGAACTTTATGACCTTATAAAGCGACATCGGACTAATCACCACCCCAAGCATAAGATTGACGATATGATTCACGGCGCGGGACACGAAGTACTACGATTGCCACCCTATCATCCAGATCTCAACCCTATTGAAAAGATCTGGGCAACAGTCAAGGGAAGAGTCGGAAGCCGAAATACAACGTTTAGATTATCGGATGTTCAGAAACTAGCTGAAGAAGAATTTTCAAAAATAATAGTTGAAGATTGGCGCAAAGTTTGTGAAAAAATTATAAGGACAGAGGAGGAATACTTTTCACACGAGCAGATGTGGGACACAATGTCGGATGCAATAATTATCAATCCAGGAGATGATTCTTCAACCGATTATGAAACTGACAGTTCTTCGAATTCAATTTAATATACATTAATATTAACTATTTCATATATAGGTAGCAAAATCAATAAATATTTTTATCTTAGTACTAAAACGTGTGTGTTTTTACTTCTTAATTCAAACCAAACCGAACCACCCATTTGGTATACTGGTGTTTTGTTTTGCTGCTCGCTGTAAATCTGTTTTATATTTGCAATTCATCGTCAATTTTATCTCGCTATAATTTTCACTTTTAATCAAGGTTACAAATTTAAAAGTGGTGGGTAGTTCAATAAGTTTTAAAAACTGCATTTCTTAAAAAAAATTATTGAAGAATCAAGAACGTTCACCATTTTGTCTTTAACGAACCGTTTAATACCCCATCCTCTTTTTTGTGACAGAAAATCGTGCCTATTTTTATTGGGCATAAAATCGTTTACGTTTCCAAAAAATTCCCAAATTGTAAATTTTTTATTAAATTTACCTACCTCGCCCAAATTCAATGATATAAACAAAAAAAATTTGGTGTGACACTGCAATTTACTTTACTTTGCGTGCCAATATCAGTACCTACATGATCAATATGCACGACACAATTAATAATGATCAACGAAAGCATAATGAGCAAATAGGGTTTAAATCTAAAACCGTACACCTTCATACAGACACAGTCACACAATCAATTCATGTGCAATGTTTTGCTTAATCTATCCGACCGTGATCACATCATACTCCTACAAAGAACCGACAAGACAAAAAACGAAACAATATATTTGCCTCCAAGTAAAGTTGACATATAATGGTCTATATTTTTCCTCCGCTCCTAATTTCAGTATAAAAGAAGGAAAATGAAGAAACCACCCTCAGTGAGATCGCGACAGCGATCTTGAACACAAGGCAGGGTATACGTCGTTTTTTATTATGGCTCCGCCCATTTTCGTCTCTTTATGCTTGTTTTTGCAATTTAAGAGATTGTAAAACACATTTTAAGAGACCTGCGCAGTAGAATGGCCAACTGTTTTGGTACGCACTATACACATCTTCCGTGTGTTTCTTTATTTTTTCCGGATAAGGAATAGAAAAGAGAATATTCGATTTTTTTATCCGGAATATCCAGAATGGAATGAATAAAGAAACAAAAATGGACCGAATAGAATGGCAGCCATTTGTCTATTGACCAGCGCTGCTACTTAGTTCAAGAACAAGTACAACATTTACTACTTACAACTAATATATTTTTTCTATTACTGAACTCACATGTGAGGTAATACTCCACTACAGCACTAAAATAAAAACATATATAATAAAACAAATATGAGAAGAGAAACCTTAAGAAAATACAATTTAAGTTCAGAAAAACAATAATAATAACGATATCAAAGTAATACAAATTACATCAAATTAATTAAACACCCTTATTATCGTTGTCAAAAATCAATTATTGATAAACGACAAAATTTATTAATTGATCGATATTTTGGTACTATGAATGTTAATCAACAAATTATTCATCCATTGTGAACACTGACAAGCAAAATACGATAGAGCACGTGCGTAAAGCTATCTCTTTTTGAAGCGCCGCATTTATTTCTTAAACGTCAAGAAAAAATTGAAGCATACAATTTCAGTAATTTGCAGAAATTGTATGAAAAATTATTGCGATTGTTAATAAAGTGTATATTTAGGTGAAATCAAAGGGAAATTTTCTCCTTATTGAGGAAAAACCTGAGAAAGTATGTCAGGGCAAAAAAAATATATAAAAACAGTGAACATGTTGACCAAAATGATTTGTGCAGCTCCTGATGCAGCAATTTAAAGGCATTTTCATTTTTTTGTACAATTTTGTTATTAATTAATTGTTTTTGTTCGTTTATACTTAGTAGTATTAAAAATATGTATATAGCAAATTCGTTCAACTTAATTTGTTTCCAAAAAAAAACATTTTTGCCAAAAGTTCATTTTTATTTCTCGTACAAAATTCTACAATATTTTTTACGTTTTACTGTTCAAAAATAGTGTTTAGGTACTCCTTCTTAATTTTATAGCGCAAATAATTTGATTATTCAATTAATCAGCTGAGTACTACTATTGGGAAAACGTATTAAAATTTAATTTTATTTTGTTGTTAGTTGTTTTGTTTAAGCTCATGCTTTTTGTTCATAAGATTTATGGAAGTGAAGTTCCAGTGATTGTATCTATTCAATACATATTATTTCATTTTCCAAAAAAGCAATTCTACTTACATTTCGTTTTAAAAATGTTGTTTTACAAACAAAAACAGCGAATGAATTCTCTAAATTTATTTGTCAGTAACGAATTTGTGATTGACTGGACATTTTAAAGCTATCAATATTTTCGACAACCAAAACAATATGTAGCGGAAAACGACTTGTCCCTATTTAAGTCTCCACAGCTGCGTTTCTTAACGAAGTATCCAATACAGTAATATACAACTTTCGCTCAGATAAAGCATAATATATTATTTATTACTAAGATATTGTTATTATTTTTATGAATAACATTATATTCTCGTGTTGTTATTATGTTAAATATGTTGAATCGAAGGAAAAAAGTAAAACATTAAATATGTTGTCCTTTCGAGTAAGGATTTAGTACAAGTTCGAAAAACATGCACCTTTTTATGTAGCATAAGTGGCAACACTGCTCATGAAATCATCTTGTCACCAACTACCAACATCTATGCGGCATTTCATGCCCACAGCAGAACAATATTTGATTCTGGAAGGAAATTAAAAATATATAATAAAAAAATAATTAACTTAAAACAACACACATAAAAACATAAAAAAGACAATAAATTTGCAATAAATGCTCACCCATTTGATTGTTTGTTGTTGCTTCTATTTTTTTTTTTGATCAAGTGCATCTGTCAAACGAGGGAATATTCTTTTTATTCCACCTTTCTCTAGGAATAAAAAGAATGCATTCCATTTATTCCAGAATGAATAAAGAAACACCGAAATGGATTATCCGGAATATTCCATTGAATAAAGAAACGTTAATGGCTCACTCGGAATATTCCGTATATTCAGAATGAATATAGAAACACTCGGCTTATGAAAGTTGTTAGACGGTATTTCGCGGAGCTTTCTCTTCCATAATTTTGCAATCTATTTTTTTATTATATCTAGTGAAATTGCAGGACAGGACACCAAACAATTTTTTTTTTTACCTTTTGTTAAGGTAAGATTAGACTGTATGCCAAGTTGTCATTTATTGGGTCATATTTGACGGGAAACTGCTAAAAATGCTCATGATAGCTGCTATACAGTGTAGTCGGCATATCTCTTATGAACAAATAGCACAGTTGCCCACAAAATATATGGCTGAATCTGAAATCAGAGAATAAGATACGAATAACACAGATGAACAATATGACTACATTCCATTTACTGATTGTTTGTGGTGGGTTATCTAAGCGTATGCTGCCAAACAATATTTAATTAGTTTCAGTCCCAATAGTTTCGGGTGGTGGGTATTCTCTTGCTGTTTTCGAGATAAATTTTAATTTCTTCTTACTTTATTTCATTTATTTTAACTGTCGTTAACGTTATAACATTTTCCCCAATTCGAGTTCAGAAGTATTAGAAAGAGAAAGACGTGTTTTATAGAAGATCCGAGTTTTATTTTTTAAAACTATATTAATTTGTCTAATTTAATTATTTATTTATAGTATATAATATAGAAAGTATAGAAAAACAATTCGTGGACAAACGAGTATAAGATGTGCGGGCGTATATGGTAAAATCTTCCATGTTTCTGCAAACAGTAGTGGAGTTGAGTGTTGGAGTATTGGAAACATGTGACAAGATTGTGCAACATCACTATTTAGTGATTAGTTAAAAGAATATAAAAATAAATTCAAACTAGCGTTACATAATAATGGATGGGAAATTAAAAGTTTACTTACTGAAAGCAATTGAGAAAAGGTACAGGATAAAGGAGAGGATAAAAAAAATAAAAAAAAAACAAGAGATATGTGAAAGCAGTAAAAATAATATAAAAAAATAATTATGAAGCAGCAAAGTGAACAAATATGTAACAGTGTTAGAAGAATGACAAATTATAATAAAAAAAATCATTGAAAGCGTAAAAGAGATGAAAGCAGACATCGTGAAAGAGTATGTGCGAAATGCGGTGAAGAATGGTATTCATTGAAAGATTGCTAAAGTGAAGTGAGAAAGTGTATCAACTGCAAGAAAGCAAAAGAAAAACTTAAATTATGTGATATTGACTTAGATCACGATTGCAGAGACAACGGCTGTTGCATTCTTCAACGAAAATTGAAAATGGAAAGTTAATGAATAATTTATTAGCAACTATCTTCCTCAATAAAGGGTCTATATTTGCATATTGGTGGAATACGAACGAATATAACACAATTAAAACAGATAGTCTTGGAAGACGATTTTGATTTCATCTGCGCGAGTGAAGCGCATGATAAGATAGTGATAAAAGTTTATTTTAGCGGAAAAAGCTTTATCCTGGTTGCAGTGTATAATAGATCTCCGTATAGACAAAATTCTCCGGATATTGGTTTGTGTTATTTTTTTGGTAAACAAAAAATAGAAGATCTCTGTTCTGGATGTGTAGATGTTGAATGACAGATTTTAATCTCAAGTGGAACACAGAAGCAAATAGTTAGAAAGCCACCGCTAATTACGCAAACCTAATCAACTTTAACTGATTATGTTATAACAAACTCTGAACATATACATGCAAAAGGGAAACCCCTATAAGCCCGCATATGAAAAGCCCGCGTAACAAAAGCCCGCACGCCAAATTATGAAAAAGCCCGCAGCACAAAAGCCCGCATGCCATAAGCCCGCACAATTTATTTTCAGATTTAGCCCGCATATGATGCGGGCTTATTGTTTTGTTATTCACCTCATCACTTCAATTTTAAAAATTTTAAAGCCAATCAAATCGCTTGAAAGAAATATTTGTTCCGAGTAATATGGAGGGGGATGTAGTTATTCACCACACTCACCTCTTCCCCTCTTTTTTTTGAAAACAAGTAAAATCTCTTAAAAAAATTTTGTTCGTCCTAAAAAGAACCGATTTATTTACCATATCCACCTCTACCCCTCATTTCCCCTCCTAAATTGAAATTGGTCAATATCTCTCATTGAATATTTAGTCGTCCTAAAAAGAACGATTTTGGTTCATGAACCACCAATACACAAAATCACTTCACTTTCACTGGATTGGGATTTGGGAGCAACCGCACTGCTCCAGGCATCGACGAAGAATGCGACAATTCACGATTTACCATTACGATTAGGAAATTATTTTTATTCAATCTAATATGTACAAATTGACTTATATCTAGACTTATAACTAAAATTAAAAATGTCGGCTCAACAAAGGGGCCCGACGAATTTCTTATGGCTAGGTTTACAAAAGTTTTACAAAACTATATTTATGACTACTCTTAATCTATTTATGATATTTTATAATTAATTAAAAGCTAATTGTTCCTGTTGGGAAGAAAAGAAAATATAGTATTAGCGTTGATTACAGGGAGTAAGTCACCCCCTGTAATGTCTTACCGATTTTTCGTAGAACGGAGTATCTTCGTTGTGGATGATGTCGTCAAATCTAGCATCCGTGATGGCGCGAGGATTTAGATACCGATGGCTTGGTTCCATTTGTTGCTGGGTTAATTCCCGGACTTCTGTGTTTGGGTGGTCTGCAAGGTTTCGGATGAGTCTTCCTGATAGTTCCATCATAAATTTGTTGATCGACTGTGCGATTCCTGCCTCCTCGTAGAGTCTTCTCGTTGAGTAGTACTTCAGAGTTGTCGGGTTTCGCCAAAGTCCTGTGCAGGTCCGAAGTATTCTCCTTTCGAAAAGCTGGATCTTCTTCATTGTTGATGGTGAAATTGTGAACCAGATGGGACAACCATAAGTTATCACTGGTCTGATGAGCTGCTTGTATATGAGCAGCATGGTTTTTCTGCTAAGCCCGTTGCGCTTCTTGAGAAGCGGGTGCACTAGATGCAATGCAAAGTTTGCCCTTTTGAGGGTAATGTCAGCATGCTGGTTGAATTTAAATCTTTCGCTGAAGTTGATTCCCAGATATTTCGTTGATGTTCTGGTATGAACCACTGTATCATCTGGAAGATTCAGTTTAATATTACGGCAGCGGGTTGCAAATGCTCGGCGTCCTCCGGTCGCTGTTACAGGATTGCGGAAGCAGATAAGATCCGTTTTGTTGCTATTTATCTTCAGTCCCCACTTAAGATAGTAGTCCCAAAGATTCCTGATGTGGGTCTCAACTCTTCGTGCAGCTATCTCTGGAGACAGGGAGGTGGCGCAGGTCACTGAGTCGTCTGCGTACAGAAGCGTTTTGCTTCGGCCTTCATTCATTGGCTGGTCAGCTGTGAAGATGTTAAAGAGGATCGGACCGAGTCTTGATCCTTGGGGTACACCTGCGTTGATGCTTCTGACTGACGACTTCTCATTCTGTACCTGTACGAAGAAAATTCTATTTGTTAGGAAATTATTAATAAGTCTCACCATATTGAGCGGAAAACCATATTCCATTAGTTTGAAGATCAGTCCTTTAATCCAGACGCTGTCAAAGGCCTTCTCGATGTCCAGCAAGCAGGCTACAGTTGACTCCTTTTTGTTGAGTCCCGTGGTGACGTCGTTATGAAGCTTCAGTAGGGGATGTATCGTATAGTGTCTAGCTCTGAATCCAAATTGATACGTCGGGATTATGCCTCTCTCCGCACACAGTTGGTTGATCTTTCGCAGCATCAATGACTCCAGAATTTTACTCACGCAACACAGGAGAGCTATTGGTCGGTATCCATTGACATTTGTTCGATCTGTCTTCTTGGGCACTGGCACAACTTTCGCTACTTTCCATGATTTCGGAAAATAGCTGTTGTTAATGCAGTTGTTGAATATGATGGTCAGTAGAAGGATGGCCACGCTTGGTAACTTTTTAAGCAAAAAGTTCGAAATTTGGTCAGTTCCGGATGACTTCTTTGAGTTGCCGCTATGGATAATGTTACCAACCTCTTCTGTGTTGGTGAAGACTTCGTCGCTATTTGGGTCATCTGCTGGATTCCTGGTATTGAAAGTCGTGATGACATCGGTTGACATTGTGGCCTCGTGAACTTGTGCTTCCACTACTTCTAGGAATTCTGGAAGGTGCGTTGGTGGTCGATCCGTGAAATTCTTTTCGAAGTGGGTGGCAAATGCTTCGGCTTTTTCAATTGCGGTGGTGGCAGTATCTTGTCCGTGTTCAATGGTTTCAGGCATTGACCTCGATTTTCCAACCAGCGAGTTGATTTTCTTGAAGGCGTCGGGGCCTGGTTTTATGTCTTCCAGCCTCTGCCTGAATTCGTTGTCCCTGAAGTGTTTCACAGCACGACGAAACATGACGTTGGTGCATTCCAGCTGGGAATGTACACTTCTATACTCGTCATTGTTGGTGTTCCAAGTTCTGTGGAGAATCCTCTGTAGCCTTTTTCGCAGCCGTTGTCTGTGTGCATGAATTGCTTGGATGTGTTGAGGTAGGTGCCCATATCTGTCTTTGCTGGTTCGGGTTGTCTTCTGTCGGTCTACAGCTGCGTTAACTACGGCTTCAAAGTGATTGATGACTCCGTCAATCTCGTTGTTGCCGAGGTTTTCGTCCATTGCTGGCAGTATCACATTTGCTTCGATGTCCGACTCGTATTGGATCCAGTTGATCCGGTTGAATTTGATGTGCAGCTCTGGTGCAGGATTTTCCACCATTATTCTATGGTTCAGCCGAATCCGAAGTTCTACAGCCAAATGATCAGAATCACTTACGTGCGCAAGGCAGGAGTAATTCCGAAAGTCCGGTAGGATGTTGACGAAGTTCGATGAAACCAAGAAAAAGTCCAGCATCGATGGTGTTCTTGGAAAGGTGTTTAGTGGTTGTGAAATAACCACTAGGGAGTGTTGATGTGCATTACCATGCAGCCACTCCACTATTGCCGTCCCTTGTGGTGATATTTCGTCGTCTCCCCAAAGCTGGTGTCTGGCGTTGAAATCCCCTCCAATCACACAATAGGTGTGTGTGCTGCACATGTTGTGGATAACAGTCAAATCGTGCATGATGTTTCCTCTTGGCGCCTGGCATTGGTTGTAGACCGAAATAACCAGCAGAGTTTCTACCTCAGACAACTTGATGGTAACGGCTGTTGTTTCCATGCTTGTCAGTCCTGGTATTTGTATTTTTTGGCACTTAATGGTGTTTCTGACGATGATCGCTGTCCCACTTCGGTCACTTGACTTATCTTCCCGATATGTCTTGTATCCATCCGGCTTGTATGGGTTGTTTGGGCTCAATCTTGTTTCCTGTAAGAGAAGAATGTCGGGTTTCTTAGACTTAATAAATAAGCTTAAGGAACTTCGTTTGGCTGTGGAATAGATAGAATTTACATTATATGTTAAGATACTGAGCGAATTTATTGGGAACATAATTCACAAATAAGTTTGCCCAGTATAATTGTCTTCGCCCTATCGTCGAGGATGCCATAGTTGCTAGGCACAACCTTTCTTGCCTTCTGGAGAAGGGTTAAAAGGTCTGTGCCGAACAATCTTTCAGTATCCTCAAAGATGTTAGACGAAGTCTTACCGGAAGGAACAGTGTTCCTTGATGTTGATGATGGCGCGGGCTTATTGGTAGCCTTGCCGGTGAAACTTGGTTTTGCTGCTGGCTTGGAGACCACTGGTTTCGTTGTTGGATTGCCTTGTGGTTTCTCTGTCCTCCCTAAAGCTGCGACATCTGCAAAACTCAGACCAGCTTTAATCGCTTTCGAGGCTGAGTTGACGGCGAACTGACGTTGTTCCTTCTTCTTTTGCGAGTTTTTGAGCCTCTCGGCAACTTTCTCCTTATATTTGGGGCATCCCTTGTAGTTCGCTGGATGTCCATTCTTCTGGCAGTTAGCACAAAATACTGCGTCGTCCTTCTTGTTGTCGATACTACGTGGGCAGTTTCCAGGTAGGTGCTCGACCTTGCACTTGACACACCTGTACTTCATACCACAGTTGCTGGCAACGTGACCGAACTTCTGACAGTTTTTGCACTGCGTAATGCCACTGGTTTGGAATTTCTCCCAATAAACTTTTTGGTTTAGCAATAAATTTTTGCTGAAAATAAAAGAAATGTCGCTATTTTTTCCAACTTGGACGACGAAGCTATTAAACTTGCGGTCAGTCCTTGTTGTTTTATAAGGGGTCACCTCAATTACCTGTATACCGGCGCTGATTAACTCATCTTTTATGTCGTCTACCAGATAGCTGTGATGGATGCCCTTAAGAACCAAAAGGGTCTTCTTGTCCTCCTTGCAGGTATACGTGTTGTATTCCGTTTTTATGTTTTTGAGAAAATCCCGGATTTGTTGGTGATCCTTTTTTGTCCTTGTGGTAACTATCGTCTTTTTTATATTTATGTTGTGGATTTTGTATTCTACCTGTAATCCCTTCAGGTGTTTACTAAGCTCCGCTACATTTAATTTGTAGCAGATAATCGGCGGCAGTATTGTTTGTTTTGGCTGTTGTTGTTGCACATTTGCTGAGGTGGAAGGTGTAGCTGATGATGGTGTTGTTGGGAGAATAGTTGGTTGTTGTTTTGTTGTTGGTGGTTTGGATGTGGTTGGTTTTGTTGTTGTTGTAGCAGCTACTGCTGGAACGGGTGTTGGTGGAGGGCTATCGGATTTTTTCCGCTTTTTAGCTGGTACATTCCGAAATTCATCTTCCTGTAATGGGGGAATTTTTCGTCCTCGTTGGAAGAAATCTCTGTCTCCGACTCTGCTGGAGAATCTGATTCAGATTCTGAATCCTCATCTGGAAGATCGGCGACCTCCATTGATTCCTCTTCGTCCTCGTCTTCTTCGGCTGCGGGCTGGTCGATGTAGAGCTCATCAACAATGGTGAGTTTCTCGTGTAGCGAGGCAAGGAACGCATTTCCATGCTCTGCTACTCCTGACTTAATTTTTTCTACGAGGCTGGACAGCGCCAAGTTGACGTCATCCTTCCTCTTTTCTTTTTTCCCCATTTGGTGTTGGGTATCACTTACTGTCTCTTTTTCAATTGTTTCTTGTTTTATTTTTCGTTGGCACTTAATCACTTTCACTGATATGATAATAATCACTTCAGCACAGGTAGCACCTTTTCGGGTTCGAACAGGTAGGTAAAACCTAACACTGTTGTTTTTATTGGGTAATAAAAGTTGGTGGTTTTGGAAATATGTACGTTTTGCAAGAGCACTACCGCACACTTTGGTTGTCGACTGATGTCTCAATGCGACAATTCAGAAAAATACCACTTCTTATATACACTTTGTCGAAGACATTTCGAATTGAAAATATTTTTGACAACCAATCAAAACTCTTGCAGGATATATTTTACACAACTTCCCTCTCCGTGATTCTCATGATTTCTTGCATCTAACAGATGGATTTCTGTGTGAATTCAATGGATTTTAAATGTACATTACTTCTATTTTAACACGCAATTGTTTAGGAAATAACCATAGCCCAAGTGCGGATAGTACATGTGTTGAATAGATGCTCTTACCATTGAAAAATAATAGCATTCCTCCCAATAAAAGAGAAAAAAGTTCATAAAATGGAAAAAATTTGTATACATTTGATTAAAGCAGACCGCAAATCATGCGAGTAAATGGAGTTCATATTTGGAATTATTCGCTTATTTAGTGGAAAAACCAGTTTAAATCCTAAGATTCCGCGAGCGGGCTACATAGACCCGACATGATGCGCATAAATTCGTCTTATCTTTTCAATTCGGCGCTTATTTGCTTGTGTTTATGGCGCCTGCCAGACAACCAGCATATACCCTTAGCGGAGCAACGAAGTTGCGTGAGCGTGCTAAACCCTGCGGAAAGATAGGTGAAACGCTAAGATCCCGCGAAGCGGGCCACACAGAACGAACATTATGCGAATATATGGTTATAATCTTTAGAATTTGGCGCTACATGAGTGCAATTGTTGTCTATTCAAAGGAAGATTGACACTATTCCTCACAGTAAAAGATGAAAATGATGCGAATATATGGACATTATCTTTGGAGTTGAGCGCTAATATCATAGTGCTTATGGCGCCTGCCAGCCATAAAGCATATACCCTTAGCGGAGCAACGGAGTTGCGTGAGCGTGCTAAACCCTGCGGAAAGATAGTTGAAACCCTTAGATCCCGCGAAGCGGGCCACTCACAACAAAAATGATGCGAGTTAAATGGCATTATCTATGAAATTTGACGCTTATTTGTAAATGTTTATGGCGCCTGCCAGACAATAAGCATATACCCTTAGCGGAGCAACGAAGTTGCGTGAGCGTGCTAAACCCTGCGGAAAGATAGTTTAAATCTTTAGATCCCGCGAAGCGGGCCACCCACAACGAAAATGATGCGAGTTAAATGGCATTATCTATGAAATTTGACGCTTATTTGTAAGTGTTTATGGCGCCTGCCAGAGAATAAGCACATACCCTTAGCGGAGCAACGAAGTTGCGTGAGCGTGCTAAACCCTGCGGAAAGATAGTTTAAATCCTAAGATCCCGCGAAGCGGGCCACCCAGAACGAAAATGATGCGAATAATTATCTTACAATTGAGGGCTTATTTGTTTGTGTTTATGGCGCCTGCCAGACAGCCAGCTTATACCCTTAGCGGAGCAACGAAGTTGCGTGAGCGTGCTAAACCCTGCGGAGAGATAGTTTAAATCCTAAGAACCCGCGAAGCGGGCCACCTAGGCAAAAATGATTACTAAAAGGATTTCCTTCTTCATTATTTTCAGAGTTTCGAATAGAAAAAAAGGATGAAAGGATGAAAAAAACGAAACAAAAAAAGTGTATATAAACAATGCAAATAAGCGCCGAATTGAAAAGATAAGGCGAATTTATGCGCATCATGTCGGGTCTATGTAGCCCGCTCGCGGAATCTTAGGATTTAAACTGGTTTTTCCACTAAATAAACGAATAATTCCAAATATGAACTCCTTTTACTCGCATGCTTTGCGGTCTGCTTTAATCAAATGTATACAAATTCTTTCCATTTTATGAACTTTTTTCTCTTTTATTGGGAGGAATGCTATTATTTATCAATGGTAAGAGCATCTATTCAACACATGTACTATCCGCACTTAGGCTATGGTTATTTCCTAAACAATTGCGTGTTAAAATAGAAGTAATGTACATTTAAAATCCATTGAATTCACACAGAAATCCATCTGTAAGATGCAAGAAATCATGAGAATCACGGAGAGGGAAGTTGTGTAAAATATATCCTTCAAGAGTTTTGATTGGTTGTCAAAAATATTATCAATTCGAAATGTCTTCGACAAAGTGTTTATAAGAGGTGGTATTTTTCTGAATTGTCGCATTCTTCGACGATGCCTGGAGCAGTGCGGTTGCTCCCAGAACAGTGCAAGTGAAGTGATTTTGTGTATTGGGTTCTATGAACCAAAATCGTTCTTTTTAGGACGACTAAATATTCAATGAGAGATATTGACCAATTTCAATTTAGGAAGGGAAATGAGGGGTAGAGGTGGATATGGTAAATAAATCGGTTCTTTTTAGGACGACCAAAAAATTCTTAAGAGATTTTACACGTTTTCAAAAAAAAAGAGGGGAAGAGGTGAGTGTGGTGAATAACTACTTCACGCCATTTTCGAAGCCACAAAATATTTTCTATAAGAGTTTTGATTGGTTTACTTCAATTTCCAAAATCAACGAAAAGAGATTTCTTAAGGGGAACTTCATATTTCCCCATGACATGCGGGCTTTTGTGGTGCGGGCTTTTGTGGTGCGGGCTTTTGTGATGCGGGCTTTTGGGATGCGGGCTTTTGATATGCGGGCATTCGTGTGCGGGCATTCGTGTGCGGGCTTTTGATATGCGGGCAAACGGACCCAACCCCATGCAAAATCGAACAGAACATGCAAATTAAGTGACTACGAATCTGCAGAAATAAATATCGAAACACTTTGTGCTAGTAAAAATCACAATAAAAAGTTATTAAGTTGCTGGGTTTTAATGAAAGCGTTTTTTGTAAGGTGTTGCCTAGTAATAAAACAGAAATTTTAAGTCGCAATAACAATATACATGACACTTCAATGCGCTTAAGTGCTATATTTTAATCCGCTTTTGATAAAATTATGATCTTTAAAACAGTTTGGAACAGGTGAAAATAACAATTGGATCAATAACAAAAAAAATACTAGGTATTAACGGACATGCCGGGCCTAAAGCCTAGCTTTTCCAACTGTTTGCTTCTCATGAAAATTGATAGTCTTGGGGATTTGTCAGACGTTCCCAAGAGGAAAAGGAAAAGGAACAAATCAAAAAAAAGCCACTTCGCTGGGTATCCCTCCGTCCCCCATCCCACTCCATCACTGTTGCATTTGCTTGGTTATTATAGGTGTCGAACGATTTTCGTCTGTACACCTATAATGACTGAGTAAAGGCAGCATCAGACGGATAGCGGCCCATGAGTTGGTGGACCAAAAAAAAATACTGTACGGGCATAACACCTACGGTAATTTGTTTTGGAAATCCAACGCGGATCTTCAATTCATGGTTTTTGCTTAGGTAGCGTCGGAGCTTGTGTTTTCGTTTATGTTTGTATTTTATAATGTGTAGGAATTTTGTGGTGGATGATAGTAACATTCGTGGCTTGAGGAAACATTTTTTTTCGTTATACGCCCACGCTTTCCACAACAAACCAGCTGTTTTGGCACTTAACAAAAGTCAGGTTAGCGTTGGCTCTGATTTAACAGAGTTTAGTCTGCCTGGATACAACTTAGTGCCACTATTCTTTCCGCATCGCGGTCTCGCTGTCTATATACGTAGCCTACCAACTTCAGCCTCAATATGGCCAATGTTCCAATCCGGAATTTAATTTCATTTGGCTCAAATTCCATGTCCGTAGGCAATTAATCCACTACTGTTTTATTTACAGAATCACCAATTTGGACAGACATTCAACTTATAATGAGTTGGATGCATTGTCTGACTCCATCACAAGAATTGTAACCCTTCATCCTCGTACTGAAGTCGTCATTGCAGGTGATTTCAATATACACAATCCACATTGGCTTCGACATTCTGGACAGACAACACCCGAAGGAAGGTATGTTGAGATTTTTGCTGAGGTTAACAATCTCACTCAGCTTGTAAATGAGCCTACACGAATACCGGACATAAGCAGTTAAACCACCAACACACTGAACTTGTTTCTCACCTCTCACCCTGAAAAATACAATATAAACGTATTACCGCCTCTAGGTTCGTCAGACCATTGTGTCATATCAGCGAATTTCTCGTACTCCGGCCACATAGTTAAAGAGCAAACTCCTAAAAGAATCGTATGACAATACGAGAAAGCCAATTGGGAAAAACTAAAACTTTAAGAGTTTTAACTGATCGCTGTGCTTCCACGACAGCGATGTGGATGCTACTGCTGATATGATAACAAACATGATTTTATTGGGTATGAAACACTTTATCCCTAACCGGATAAAAAGTATCAAACCCAAGGTAAACGCGTGGTGTGACTTGAGCTCCAAAGAGGCTATCAGGTTAAAAGAGGTAAGCTTTCGGTCTTATAAGGCCAACCCGTTCTGAGGAAAACCGGAAAAAAAATCAAACGAGCCAGAAATGACTGCAATGCCCTTATTAATCGTGTAAAATTCTCCCACGACCAAAAGCTGAGGCAAAAAATACTGCAAAGTCCCACGGGTAGTAAAAACTTTTGGTCGTTTGTCAAAAACATCAAGAATTCGGCCTCGTCATCTATCCCGACACTCATTTACAATGACATTCCAGCCGTCAGCTCTTTGCCTGTACCAAAAAAATGCGAGTCTTCTTCTCCCTCTTCCTACAGACTAATTGCACTCAAGTCCCTTCTTTCTAAGGTCATGGAAACGCTGATAAACCGTCAGCTTGTAACGATCCGCGGCCGCCTAAAGGCTACACCAAGTTGCTGGAAACATTTCCGAGTAGTCGAAACGACAGAAAAAGTTACTGTCCCTAAATGTAACCACGGCCACAGACGAACACACCCGCAGTGCAACGAAAAAGCGAGGCTGAACGCGTTCACTCGTGGTCGTGCCAAAACCCGAAATAAAAAAATCAACAGATGTCAGAAATAAAGTGAAGTTGAACGTGCATGGACACGACTCCCTCCCATCACCAAAGGAGACACGGCGAAGCAACGAGGAGCATCATCCTACGAATCCAGAAACATCCCGTCAACTGCGGGGAAGATCAACCTCCTCACAAGCTGGAGAAGTCTCCCATCGTCGGAGCCAAGCATCAGAACCAGGATTTCGGTGGAAAAGCCGACTAGTCCAGAGACACTTAACCTCGACAAACGTGTCGCTAGGGCGAGGACCAAGGCCCGCGTAAACCACGTTTCCTGGGTCGAGTCGTTCCTCTGCACCGCGGGGGGACTTGACTCCTCGGAGGCGAGTCGGTCGTCATCCCTTTGGGACGAACAACCAGCCGAGGCGAAGTTCTCTGGTCAACCAAGCGGTGAGGTAGAATCCCCCCAAGAGACGCGGTCTAGAATCCCAGCGAAAGAAACGCGGTGAAGCGAAAGAGCCCCCCCGAAGAGGTAAGAACAGTCGGAGCGGATGGCGAGGCGAAAGTACGCCGTTTTATCCCGGCTTTCTCGATTTATAGGCAGGCGTAGCACGAGTTCACTCGGACGAGCGCAAGTTCAACGACCTCCACGACGTACGGCATACGCGGCCGGCGACACGACGGATCACACGGCCGGTGCAGCACCAGCACATGGTCAACCACCAGCGCAGATTTACACCACGCGCCCGAATCAGAGAAGCAAGGTAAGCATTCGTCGACATGCAGGAGGAGAAGTCGAAGGAAGATCATTATCTTCCATGGGCGTTCCTGACTGACATTCACCCACGCCGCAGTCACCCACCCACACACACCACTCGTCAGCGGCAGCTCCAGCACCAGCACACCAGTTGCAGCAGCAGGCGAACTTCGCCGACGGCTCAAGAGCGTCGCACCACCCGCGCCCCATCGCATAGCATCATTGTAGTAGCGTAGTTATATATATCTAGACTTAGACTTTAGTAGTGTTTAGTGTTATAAATATCGGCTCCGTAAATTATTAATTAATTTTATTAATTGCATTTCGGGCTCGGCATCTCGCGAACAGCGGCATTAATATTCCGTGCGTTTGCCCGCCTGAGTACGTACTCGTACTCTCGGGCTGCACCGTAAATTAGAGCATTGTTCGGGTTTGTGGTTTTTCGCGAGGTTTTGTTAAAGTACACCGGTCACACCCTAGCCTAGCACATTCGTGCAAATCTTAATTAATTGCCCCAGATCCGGGGAGGTATTTCCGATACTCGGTAGTGTCTTCCACGAGAGACTTTCTTTTTGTTGCAAGGAAAGGGGCTGCAATTACGTAAGTAAGTTCCCACCCACTCGGGCTGGGGTCATCGACCCCCCCCCCCCCCCCGTACACACTCGCACATACACCCCCCTCGCATGAGGGTGGAGTGGATTAACATTATCGCGACTGTAATGACTTGCGTTATTTTTTTTCTTTTTTGAGTGACAAACGGATAGGGGCCGGGTTATAGGTAGTGCATTTGTTCTCTTAATTAATTTGTTCCTCACAGGGTGGATACATCGCTATGTGCGCACATCGGGGATGGATAAATCCAAGTAAGTTTGTTGTATTGCTTTCTTTTTTTCTATATACAAAATGCACTAGATATTGCCTGTAGTTACATTATATACATTTGCCCGTTCTTGGTGGGGGGGGGGGGGGGGGGGGGGTGAAAGTCTCCAATGGTTTTTATTGGTCTTATTGTATTGATTTTCGTTCGTGGTAGTTTCGTGGACCCGCGATCGTCGTTAATTTTTTTTTGAGGAATTAACCAAATTCAACGACAGCCATGTAGGTACGTCATAGAATTATCGGAAGTTGATTTTCTCTCGATGCCAGATAAGAGTAAAGTAAGGTGACGCGGGAGTAGGTTAACTTAATATTAATTATCGTAGATTATATTAAATATTTTTGTTATTATGGAATAAAATGAGTTGAAAGTCTCGGAACGGTCTTGGTATTGGACATTTATTCACAAGGGTCTTCAGATTTTTCTTTTATTCAGAATGGCCGAGTAAATTTAGTTGTCGGGGAAGGTAGGGAGTTGAAGGAACCGCGGATATGGGAAGGCGATTCGAGCGCCTAAGGCGCTAAAGGCACTATATGTCCCTTTTCAACGGAGGGGCCAGCGCAAGCAGAGCGAGGCGGTGGCCAAGGATCCGCAAGTTAAGGTTGCGGTGGGGTGGGCCAGCTCAGGTAGAGAAACAACAGCATCTACTTCCCCCAACCCAACTCTCGAGATTCCTCGGGCGTGGTCCCATTTTCCTTCGCGAGCCCTGGTGGTCCAGGTCGTCGCAGGCGCTTATTTCAAGGCCAAGTCCACTTCGGGCCGGGGTCTACCGTAAGGTAGATTGGGCTTCTCCGGAGGTAGTAGGGGTTACCAGCCCCGCACCACCGGGTGGCTGACTCCGTGAGAAGCGATGGATGGTAGTGAAGTTTCGGCATGTAAAAAGGATGTAACCCCAGTCCGAGCTCGCAGCAAGTACCCGCTCCCACTGCCGAGCTAGCGCGGGACGCTGTCATGGCTAACTGCGAGTGGTCGGACAACCCCCGACCCTCTTTCCAATCAGGCCGATCGTCAGTGCCCTGGCCGCCTGTAAGCGGGGGCCTGTCGAGAGGTTTAGTGGGCCGCCGTGGTTCGAGCTTTTCCGTAGGGAGTTTTCCTCTTGCTGGAAGTGGTTCATTCTTTTGGGAATTTAGGTCTTTTTTTCGGTTCTGGAAAGTAGGGATAGCGGCGTTGCAGGTGGTTGCCATGGTGGGGCAATTATCACCGGGATGGTTTCATCCATCCGCCCAGACATTTCGACCTCGGAGTCGAGTGGATAGATGGCAGCACGGTAGCAACGTTGTTAAGGAGGCTATATATATTTATTAACGTTACAGGTGGCGCCCAACGTGGGGTCCGAAGTTGGAGATGTGGGGCCTTGAACTTTAAGCCTACCTTTCAAAAAAAAAAAAAAAATTTTTTAACTTTTTGAGTGAATTTTTCCACCGAGTTTACTCGAAAGGAAAGTTTCTTCCCAGCTCCAAAACTTTTTGATTCGTTAAATTTTGGACATGGTGTGACAGAGATACCGTCCTCCGCGTTGGATCCTGGCATAGATTAGTCAGGGACGCGTGTCTGGTTCGCTTTGCGAATCGGGGACATCTGCCCTAGTGACTTCAGCCCTGGCCGGATCGTGGAGGAAGTTGTTCGCCGCGATCGTCTGATGCAGGTGCTGAAGGAGCGAAGCAAGCGCGCATATCCCCGGAGAGGAGCGGAGCTTTGACCAGTCTCGAACAGGACGTAATGTTTGAGGCGTTCGTTGCAAGGTTTCCCCTCTTCCGTCGCTCAGTAAGGTTAGCCCTTACCGCGCGAGGGACTTACAGTATCGAGAGTAGCAACGCTTTGGTGCACACGTAGACCGGTGCCTGGGCGAAGTTGTTCCCCGAGCACGCCTGATGCTACGTGGCGCCAGAATTGTGCTATTTTCGCCGTCACCTTTGCAAATTAAAACATCTTCCGATGAAAGTATTTTTTTTTGTTAGATGCGACACGAGAGAAGATAAGAGCCCATTGAAGTCGGATAGCAAGTCCGAACCTCCCAGAGTAGACTCTAGACCTTCCCGACGTCGTTATGATTATAGCAGTTTATAACAAAAGTATTTCCAGTATTATATAACCTTTATAATAGTTCGTACGGTAGGATAAGGATCATATTATTTTCTTTCATTGGATGGTTCATGTATCCTAGTATCCTTAAGAAATTAATCTTAAGAGCAAACTACACCCAGTGAATTTTCAACCTGTATAGTAGCAGCGGTCACCCTGACTGAGGACCGTTACTACACCGTAGTATTATAAGTTTTTTTTTTGAATGTAGAGTAGATATAAGCTTGAAATATTTACCCGTATTTTCGTTATTACTTAAATTAGATTAAGCACCTTTATTAGATTTAGTTTCGAATAGATTTTTTTTGTAATTGCGAATACCCACGCGTTCCGTAAAACAAGCGCGAACGGCCCTCGAAAGTAAAGGCCGAACCAGACATACTTAGCGAGCCACGATGTCGAATACCGACAGGGTCGATAAGCTAAACAGCTCGTGGTAACAGCCACGACGAACAGCAAGAGGATTGGGGCGGGAAGTCAGTTCCTCGAGCCGAGTGCCCAACGCACCGCGGCCCGAACAACCCATCGGCCGAGGCACCATAATGCCTGTAGGTTCAGGCCTCCCGGGAGCATCTTCAGGTACTCGGAGACCCCGGAACAATTCCCCTTGCAGACCAGACAGAACTTCGGAACCAGCACCTCTTCCTGAGAGGCTGGGACCATTCCCTATTATTACTTCACCCTCCGGGGACATTGATTTTCCGTCCGCGGGACCTTCGACCGCAGCTGCCATACGCTCGAGCAGCGAGGCGGGAGCCCATCCCTGCACGGGAACGGTCAATGGCGCCGCGACATCCAGAAGCGACGACCCGAACGAAACCGGCGATTTCGAACGATATGTTCAGCAGGTCGTAGCAGCGAGCGTAGGAATGAGGCGAGCGGAGGAGCTCCGCTCCATTCGGGAAGAGCTGGATCGCAGTCGTGCCGTGATGCGGCAAGACATGGCCGTAGTCCTCCGAGAGGCGGTCATGGGGCCTAATGCGTTTCGCATTCGCGATCCCTACGGACCAGGCCCGGCAAACTCCCAGCCATTCCACGAACCACCCATCTCCTCCTCTAGACGCATTCCTCCTCCTCATACGGGAGCAGAAGAACATTCGGACAGCCGTCCGGAGTTCATATTAGGAGCAAGCCCTCTTCAGCAAGCCGCTCCAGTAAATCATCCGCCCGTGTACCCAGTACACATGGCCAGAAGCGCCAACGTGGACAACTTTTTGGTATAGATGAGCCGCATCAATCTTAACGATTCCTCCACACGTCAGGGCGTAGAACAACCGATACCATCGCAGGGACCTTCTCAAGCGAGTTCGTACCCTCGGTATCACAACATCCCTAAATGGGACCTTCATTTCGATAACGAGGAGTTATCGGTCGACGATTTCCTGTTGCAGGTAGAGCGGCAGCGGGAGTCGTGCAACGCGACGTGGGCGGACGTAGTCCTGAACTTCCACCATTTGGTGAAGGGACAGCCCAAGGTATGGTTCTGGGGGTGGATCAAGCGCAATCCCAACGCTTCATGGGAAGCATTGCGCTTGGCTCTCCTGGAACAATATCGTTCTCTAGAATCGGACTTCGATATTTTCTGGCAAATGTCGGGCAGGCTACAAGGCGATTTCGAGTCCTTCGACGCCTACTACGAGAGTCTGTTGAGGCTAAACGCCCGATTGAAGTACCTGAAGCAGAATCGAGATAGTGAAACGAAATGTGAAGCGTCAAATAGGACAATACTTACTTACCTTTAACACCTCGGACATGGCAGAGCTAGTGTACATTTGCCGGAGTATCGAACGGTTCCTGACGGAAGCGCAAGGAACCCATCCGAGCAAGCCAAGACCTGCTGCAGCCGCGCCATTTCGCCGCACTATCCATGAGATCGACGAACCGGATTTGCAACAAACCAACTCCGCTGACGCTAGCGTGGATGCATTAGCGTTTCGCCAGCGCGAGCGGGGAACACTGATATGTTGGATCTGACGGGAGGCGGGGCACACTATGTATGAGTGCCTAAAGCTCCCGCAGACCCCCTTTTGTCTACGATGCGGATTGGAAAATGTTTTCGCCGCAAACTGCCCTCGGTGTCGGGAAAACCCGAAGACGAACTACCCTCGCACCGGAGAGGGCAGTTCCAAGACCTTCAGACCGGCACCGGAGAAGTAGACCATCCGAAACCAGCCATTACAAAAATTCTTAAGAACCCAGACGTACATACCCGGGGAGAACCCCCTCCACACCCTAAATCTGAACCCGAGATACCCGCCCAGCCAAAGCAACCCTACAAATCATTCGACCAACGATGGTCCGAATAAAAACTTTGGAAAAACTCTTCCGACTGCTAGGATACTAAAAGTTCGTAACCGTTTTCGTAGCAAAAGGAGAGCCCATGCGGCAATTGTCGCGACCACGCTGCAAGCTTCGCCTCGATCCGATGGAGACCAACGCCCGTATGCGGACGTGAATCTATTCGGCCAAGCCTGGTCAGGACTTCTCGACACGGGGGTCTGCATCAGCGTGATCGGCAGAGCTGGGGCAGTATACCTCAAGTCCAACCACATCTCGTGGAAACCCTTTTCGTCCGCAGTTACTACCGCTGATGGGAGAGCTCAGAGCATAGTGGGCGTCATTCTCACGAAAGTCACCTATCGCGACCGCACCGAAGATATCACGCTTTACGTCGTACCGACGATAGCGCAAGATCTCATCCTAGGTATCGATTTCTGGAGAACTTTCGAATTAGCTCCAGACGTCGTATCGAATTCGACATCCCAAGTCTTCGACGTGTGCAGTGTCAACGTAGGGATAGACATGACGGGAGACGCTATTCCTAAAGCCGAGATTCTCTCGCAAGCTCATACTCTCTCAGCCGAGGAACGCAAACACTTAGACGAAACCCTGAAACTTTTTTCGTCCTTCGCCAACCTAGGTCTGGGACGCACGCACCTCATGGTACATGAGATCGACACCGGAGACGCGGAGCCAATTAAAAGACGGCACTATCCTGTTTCTCCAGCGGTGGAAGCCCTTCTTTACGCGCAGCTGGATCGTCTGCTGGCCATGAACGTAATCGAGATTAGTCCCAGTGCCTGGAGTTCTCCAGTCGTTTTGGTAAGACGAGGGGACAAGCACCGGCTATGTCTCGATGTTCGGGAGCTAAACAAAGTCACTAAAAAGGACGCATACCCGCTGCAAAATATCGAAGGGTTGCTAGCTCGCCTACCAGACTCGTACTTCATGTCCAGTGTGGACTTGAAGGACGCTTTCTGGCAGATTCCGCTGGAGGGAAAGAGTAAGGAAAAGACAGCCTTCAACGTTGTACCATTTCAACGTCATGCCTTTCGGTTTGTGCAACGCGCCCCAGCGCCTATGTCGGTTGATGGATCAGGTTATTCCCTCCAAGTGAAGGCATAAAGTGTTTGTGTACCTTGATGACCTTCTCATCATCGCGAGTACGTTCGAGGAGCACGTAAAACTTCTAGCAGTAGTAGCGGAGAAATTAAAAGCGGCAGGTCTCACCATCAATTTGGAGAAATCCAAATTTTGCTACAAGGAACTTAAGTATCTTGGGTATCTCGTGGGAAACGGAGTCTTGAAGGTAGATCCGAGCAAGGTTAACGCCATCAGAGATTTTCCCATGCCTGCCAGAGCTCGGCAAGTCCGTCGATTCCTAGGCATGGCGGGATGGTATCGACGCTTTGTGCAGGATTTCTCTACCCTAGCAGGGAACCTATCCGATACCCTCAAAAAGGGACAAAAATTCACCTTCGGCGACAAGGCAGCCTCATAGTTTCAGGCCATTAAGGAAAGGCTATCGAGAGCACCAGTTCTGGCGAATCCCGATTTTAAACTAGAATTCATCAGCTCGTGCGATGCGAGTGGCACCGGCATCGGTGCAGTGTTGAGTCAGTTTGACGAGGAGGGGAATGAACGACCCATCTTTTATTATTCCCACAAACTGAACTCGGCACAACGCAACTATACGGTGACCGAGCAGGAATGCTTGGAGGCCATCATGGGCATCGCAAAATTCCGGCCATACATCGAGGGGTACAGATTTAGAGTAGTTACAGACCATGCAAGCTTGCAGTTGTTAATGAGCAAACGGCAGCTCAAGGGGAGATTGGCTCGCCGGAGTTTAGAGCTCCAGGGGTATTCATTCGACATAGAGCACCGGAAGGGAAGTCTCAATGTCGTACCGGACGCCCTGTCACGCGTCCATGAGATTGAGGCTCTCCATTCCGGCGACTCGGGGCCGAATAGCGTTTCCGACGTGTTGCACATAGACCTGTCGGATCCGAGCTTTCGCTCGGTCTCCTACCGGCAGATCATCGACAGCGTCGAAAACAACAAAGACCAGCTACCGGACCTTCGGATCCTGAACAATTTCTTGTATAAGAAGGTCCTCCGTAGTACAGGAAACGCGATGCGGGACGAAGACGCCTGGAAGCTCTGGATCCCAGCGGAGCTAACCCCTCACTTGATCGACCTAGCTCATTGCCCTGCGAAAGCCGCGCACGGCGGCATAGCAAAAACCTTAGACCGTCTAAGATCACTTTACTATTTTCCCAACATGGCCACCCAAGTCCACCAGTATATAAGTCAGTGCGAAGTGTGCAAGACCACCAAAGCTCCTAACACCACCTTGCGAGCAGAAATGGGGCAAGCGTTCCAGGTATACAGGCCTTTTCAACACCTGTACCTGGACTTTTTAGGACCCTACCCGCGTTCAAAACGTGGCAATACGCACATAATTATCGCCTTGGACCAATTAACGAAATTTGTCTTCATTCGGGCCATCCGGAGACCCACTTCGGACTCGGCAGTCCAATTCCTGCGCGACGAAATCTTCGCAGTGTTCGGCGTGCCGGAATCACTGCTATCCGATAACGGACGGCAATTTATCAGCAAGGAGTTTGGTTCTTTCACGGCATCTCTCGGGATTAAACATGTGAAAACCGCAGCCTACTCGCCTCAGGCGAACGCAAGCGAACGGGTCAACCGTTCGATTCTGGCGGCGATTCGAGCGTACATCACCCCTGACCACTCGACGTGGGACTCCCATCTGAACGCCATCGGCTGTTCTTTGAGAACCGCGATTCACTCGGCATTGGGAATGTCCCCATGCGAAGCTGTGTTCGGCCAGAGGATGGTAGAGCACGGGAGCGAGTATCAGCTGTTGCGTAACCTCAACGGGTTAAATAATTCCGAGATTGAGCTAGTGCCGAAAGCTACCAAAATGAATATCCTTCACTCGTATCTTAAGGACGCGCTGAGCAAAGCTCACGCGAAGTACGAGCGACGATATAATCTCCGATGCACCCCGAGGAAGTTCAAAGTGGGAGACCTAGTCTATAAGCGAAACCACCAGCTTAGCGATTTGGCCAAAGGCTTCAACGCCAAGTTCGGACGGAAGTTCGTCCCAGCAAGAGTCCTAAAGGTTCAGGGGAACTTATATCATTTGGTTGATGGCCAAGGGAATGATCTTGGATTGGTTCATAGCAAGGACATCCGACGATAAGCCCGAGAGCTCGTCAACTCGGTACCATCTATCTTTCTACTTTCACATTCCCACCTTTTTCCCATCCCAAACGCAGACATTTTCTCCCCAACTACCCCTGTCTATAACAATTTCAAAGTTCTCAACCACCTATGGTTTTTAAAATAGGAAAAAGTAAAAGAAAAAAAAACCCACTGCCACCTTAGAAGGGAGAAACCCAGAGGAAAAAAAACGCTACGGCTACGGCAAGCGGCCCGACCAGCACAGCCTGCGCACGAGACTCGGGAGCTCAACACCAGACCGGAGCACAGTCGGCGGCCACGTCGCGCTTTTCCTTGTCAGTTTCTCTCGCCGAGACTCGGAAACTTCAAGGGGTGTAACGATCCGCGGCCGCCTAAAGGCTACACCAAGTTGCTGGAAACATTTCCGAGTAGTCGAAACGACAGCAAAAGTTACTGTCCCTAAATGTAACCACGGCCACAGGCGAACACACCCGCAGTGCAACGAAAAAGCGAGGCTGAACGCGTTCACTCGTGGTCGTGCCAAAACCCGAAATAAAAAAATCAACAGATGTCAGAAATAAAGTGAAGTTGAACGTGCATGGCCACGACTCCCTCCCATCACCAAAGGAGACACGGCGAAGTAACGAGGAGCATCATCCTACGAATCCAGAAACATCCCGTCGACTGCGGGGAAGATCAACCTCCTCACAAGCTGGAGAAGTCTCCCATCGTCGGAGCCAAGCATCAGAACCAGGATTTCGGTGGAAAAGCCGACTAGTCCAGAGACACTTAACCTCGACAAACGTGTCGCTAGGGCGAGGACCAAGGCCCGCGTAAACCACGTTTCCTGGGTCGAGTCGTTCCTCTGCACCGCGGGGGGACTTGACTCCTCGGAGGCGAGTCGGTCGTCATCCCTTTGGGACGAACAACCAGCCGCCGAGGCGAAGTTCTCTGGTCAACCACGCGGTGAGGAAGAATCCCCCCAAGAGACGCGGTCTAGAATCCCAGCGAAAGAAACGCGGTGAAGCGAAAGAGCCTCCCGAAGAGGTAAGAACAGTCGGAGCGGATGGCGAGGCGAAAGTACGCCGTTTTATCCCGGCTTTCTCGATTTATAGGCAGGCGTAGCACGAGTTCACTCGGACGAGCGCAAGTTCAACGACCTCCACGACGTACGGCATACGCAGCCGGCGACACGACGGATCACACGGCCGGTGCAGCATACCAGCACATGGTCCACCACCAGTGCAGATTTACACCACGCGCCCGAATCAGAGAAGCAAGGTAAGCATTCGTCGACATGCAGGAGGAGAAGTCGAAGGAAGATCATTATCTTCCATGGGCGTTCCTGACTGACATTCTATTTTTACTCCAGTGTTCCGGTGACTCCACCCAGCCTGGGGCCGGGTAGGAAGCAGCGCGGTCGTCAGCAGCCGCTGAACCCCAGCCACAAGCGGCTGTGGCTAGAGGGTTCGCCCCCAGCAATCCGACGACACCGACACCAGCGTCGAAGAGTACCAGAAGCTGACACCCGCCGCAGTCACCCACACAAACACACACCACTCGTCAGCGGCAGCTCCAGCACCAGCACACCAGTTGCAGCAGCAGGCGAACTTCGCCGACGGCTCAAGAGCGTCGCACCACCCGCGCCCCATCGCATAGCATCATTGTAGTAGCGTAGTTATATATATCTAGACTTAGACTTTAGTAGTGTTTAGTGTTATAAATATCGGCTCCGTAAATTATTAATTAATTTTATTAATTGCATTTCGGGCTCGGCATCTCGCGACCAGCGGCATTAATATTCCGTCCGTTTGCCCGCCTGAGTACGTACTCGTACTCTCGGGCTGCACCGTAAATTAGAGCATTGTTCGGGTTTGTGGTTTTTCGCGAGATTTCGTTAAAGTACACCGGTCACACCCTAGCCTAGCACATTCGTGCAAATCTTAATTAATTGCCCCAGATCCGGGGAGGTATTTCCGATACTCGGTAGTGTCTTCCACGAGAGACTTTCTTTTTGTTGCAAGAAAAGGGGCTGCAATTACGTAAGTAAGTTCCCACCCACTCGGGCTGGGGTCACCCCCCCCCCCCCCCCCCGTACACACTCGCACATACACCCCCCTCGCATGAGGGTGGAGTGGATTAACATTATCGCGACTGTAATGACTTGCGTTATTTTTTTTCTTTTTCGAGTGACAAACGGATAGGGGCTGGGTTATAGGTAGTGCATTTGTTCTCTTAATTAATTTGTTCCTCACAGGGTGGATACATCGCTATGTGCGCACATCGGGGATGGATAAATCCAAGTAAGTTTGTTGTATTGCTTTCTTTTTTTCTATATTGATACAAAATGCACTAGATATTGCCTGTAGTTACATTATATACATTTGCCCGTTCGTGGTGGGGGGGAGGGGGGGGGGGGTGAAAGTCTCCAATGGTTTTTATTGGTATATTTTTATTAGTTTCGTGGACCCGCGATCGTCGTTAATTTTTTTTTGGAGGAATTAACCAAATTCAACGACACCCATGTACGTTTGAGACTTCTCCATTCTGGTGAAGCCGAGAAATATTATTCTATTTTTTTTTTTTTGCCCTTTTGGCATGGGAGTAGTGTAAGCTGAGGATATCTCAGATCCTCCGACCTAGTTCCACGTGGTTTTATTCTGTTAAATTTTCCTTTTGGGCTGAAGCGAGGCTAAGAATAATCGCATCTCATAGAATTATCGGAAGTTGATTTTCTCTCGATGCCAGATAAGAGTAAAGTAAGGTGACGCGGGAGTAGGTTAACTTAATATTAATTATCGTAGATTATATTAAATATTTTTGTTATTATGGAATAAAATGTGTTGAAAGTCTCGGAACGGTCTTGGTATTGGACATTTATTCACAAGGGTCTTCAGATTTTTCTTTTATTCAGAATGGCCGAGTAAATTTAGTTGTCGGGGAAGGTAGGGAGTTGAATGAGCCGCGGATATGGGAAGGCGATTCGAGCGCCTAAGGCGCTAAAGGGACTATATGTCCCTTTTCAACGTAGGGGCCAGCGCAAGCAGAGCGAGGCGGTGGCCAAGGATCCGCAGTTAAGGTTGCGGTGGGGTGGGCCAGCTCAGGGGGAGAAACAACAGCATCTACCTCCCCCAACCCCACTCTCGAGATTCCTCGGGCGTGGTCTCATTTTCTTTCGCGAGCCCTGGTGGGCCAGGTCGTCGCAGGCGCTTATTTCAAGGCCAAGTCCACTTCGGGCCGGGGTCTACCGTAAGGTAGATCGGGCTTCTCCGGAGGTAGTAGAGGTTACCAGCCCCGCACCACCGGGTGGCTGACTCCGTGAGAAGCGATGGATGGTAGTGAAGTTTCGGCATGTAAAAAGGATGTAACCCCAGTCCGAGCTCGCAGCAAGTACCCGCTCCCACTGCCGAGCTAGCGCGGGACGCTGTCATGGCTAACTGCGAGTGGTCGGACAACCCCCGACCCTCTTTCCAATCAGGCCGATCGTCAGTGCCCTGGCCGCCTGTAAGCGGGGGCCTGTCGAGAGGTTTAGTGGGCCGCCGTGGTTCGAGCTTTTCCGTAGGGAGTTTTCCTCTTGCTGGAAGTGGTTCATTCTTTTGGGAATTTAGGTCTTTTTTTCGGTTCTGGAAAGTAGGGATAGCGGCGTTGCAGGTGGTTGCCATGGTGGGGCAATTATCACCGGGATGGTTTCATCCATCCGCCCAGACATTTCGATCTCGGAGTCAAGTAGATAGATGGCAGCACGGTAGCAACGTTGTTAAGAGGGCTATATATATTTATTAACGTTACAAGCTAATGAAATATCTTGAATCGCGAACAGCAACAGGTCTACTGGTGGTTTGATGACACAACTAACCGAAAAGTGGAACCAATCTCTTCACCAAGGTGGTGAAAGTAAGATTGTTGCGCTTGATATTTCAAAGGCATTTGACAGAGTTTGGCATCAAGCTCTCTTGTCGAAAATACGTGCATTTGGAACCGGTGATACTCTTCTTCAATGGATTAGAAATCGGACCGTTCAATTCAAGTTGTTTTGGATGGTTTCAAGTCTGCAACTCACCAAATAAATGCTGGTGTCCCCCAAGGCTCCGTTCTGTCCCCGGCTCTCTTTCTTACTTTTATAAATGATCTCCTGTCTGTTACTTCTAATCCAATCCATTCCTTTGCTGATGACAGTACCCTCAGATTTTCATACTCGTTTCCTGGGTCACGTCCCACTTCTTCGGGTGTGGAACTGGAACGGCAACGTATGTTAAGCTCATTGAATTCCAATCTTAACAGCATAACTCAGTGGGGTACAACCAATAGAGTGGAATTTAATGCTTCCAAAACACAATGCTGTCTCCTGTCATTAAAGCAAAACCCACATACACTGCCATTATCCATGAATGGCACTTGCATCGCTGAAACCGAAAGACTTTCCATTCTCGGTATGTTTGTCAATGACAACCTTCGTTGGAATGACCACATATCCGATGTCAACAAGAACGCTGCGAAATGTCTAGGCTTCCTTAAGCGATGTAAGAAATATTTCACCCCTTCTGATCTGGCTACAATTTATAAGGCGTTTATTCGCCCGAAACTCGAGTACAACGCTCATATCTGGTCCGGTGCACCAATAACTTGTTTGGAGTTACTTGACAGGACCCAACAACGCGCGATAAAACTCATTCGCGACCGAGACATCGCGAGATTGATTGACTCTCTTAGTCATCGTCGTAATGTCTCCTGCCTTTCGTTATTTTATCGGTACTTCCACCATAAGTGCTCTAACGAAATAGCCAGTTGCATTCCACCCCTTGAACATTTCAACCCCAATATCCGCTATGCGAGGAATGCCCATCAGTTCACCCTCAAGCCTGTATTCGGACGTACAGCGAAGTACAACGAGTCTTTCCTCAGCCGTACAACATGAATGTGGAATACTCTTCCACGATCTATTTTTCCTTTACATTATAACATACAAACATTCAAAACCAACGTGCATCGGCAACTCTCCTTTTCTTCTAATCCTAATTTCCCTAACGCCCGCGCTGTCTAGCCAATACATGATAAGGGTACTAAAAAAATCCCTTTAGTGCGCGTAAATTATAAAAAAAAGGTGGGGAGCAGTGGAAAAAACTCTAGATGTTATTTAGCGTTTGAACTGGGGAGCTGTCAAATAGTAAGCAAAGAATAATAATATTTCTAGAAAAATTGATCCAGCGAAAGACCAAAAATCTTTGTGGACCACAATTAAATCGCTAGTCAGTATATGTTCACCTGAATTAATAAACGCAAATTAAGGGTGAATTATCTTTAATCAATAAATTAAATAGGAAATTTTAAACTGTTGCATCTTGTTGGGTTTTTTATTTCCTGTTTCTTCTCAGAGAAGTCTTACCTCGCCGACTGTCGAAGATGAAAAGATAGATGCTAATTCGTGCCGAGTCTCCTCACTTTATTCGCCTGCGTCCATCTCTGTATTTTCAGATAAAGATGGAGGTTTAGGATTTTATTGACGTGAGCGGATGAATGCGTTACAACTTGATGTGTCCTTCATGCTCCAAAGCGTGATTGTGTTTCAGACATAAGCGTGAAACAAAATCATGCTTTGCAGCTTCACGTTGACAAACGTATATAGTTGAACCATAGGAAATCAATGAACCTATCACAAAGCTGCATTGCGTTTCAAATTCAAAATGAGTTTTGTTAAAGCATAATGTTATGTTTCTTGTCATTACCACGCGCCAAAGCATAAGCATATCAATTCTTCTTAATGAGGCGTTTTTCTTTTTTAGCTCCGAGCGGGGCACTGAACTGTCAAAAAAAGAACTGTGTTACTTTTTTCGCTCGGAGCGCTCTGAGCACAAAATTTGTATTTCTTTTTTATCTCTGAGCTAGCTCAGGGCTCGCTCGATGAGCTCGATTAAAAATGACCGAGCACATCGAGCGAAAAGCTGAGCGCGGCTGACTTCATTCATTATTTTGTGCTTTTTCCATATTTTATTTACTAGAAATTATAATTTAAATGGAACAATCCTTGACAAACACCAATTTCAGAAGCAATCCTGACTATTTTGAAAATTAATAGAAAAAAAATTATCTAATGATAGTTCAGTGCCCAATTCTGTTTCTTAATTAGCTCGGAGCGCTCAGGTTATGTTCAGCTCGGAGCGAGCTCTGATCGCTCGGGCCCCGCTCTGTTCCCCGCTCGGGGCTAAAAAAGAAAAACGCCTATGGTAGAAAATAGCGCAAACAACATTGTAACGTGGGCATAAATATTACCCTACCCACTAGCGTCACCCGACGGAAACTAGCTACGCAAAAGTATACCTTGGGGCCATTGGTTATTCTACAAATCGGACAGAACCAGATGCATTTGATTTTGAGACATTTAACTTTAGTCAGGTTTCAAAAAAATTCTATCGTGCTGCAAAGTAGAAACAGATTTTGTTTTGTTTTAAGAAATAAATATAGAAATGCGTTATGCGCAAGTTGTTATGGGCCCAGCTGGTAGTGGAAAGGTTTGTGTTGTTTTTTCTATGTACTGTAACACATATGCCAAAGTTATCGTCCAATATACTTTCAGTCCACATACTGTGCTTTTATGCAGCGCCAAGCTCAGGACAGCAAGCGAACCATCGAGGTGGTAAACCTTGATCCAGCTGCCGAAAACTTCGACTACCATCCCCTAGTAGACATACGAGATCTGATTCAATTGGACGATGCTATGGAAGATGAAGAGTTGCACTACGGCCCTAATGGCGGTTTAGTCTTTTGTCTAGAGTTCCTTATTCAGAATCAGGACTGGCTTAAGGCGCAGCTTTGCGGCGGGTCCGATGACGAAGGAGAAAGTGATCCCGACGACGATTATATCCTATTCGATATGCCCGGACAAATAGAGCTATTCACGCATCTGACAATGGGAAAAGAACTGGTGCAACTACTAGAGTCATGGAATTTTCGCATATGCACTGTATTTCTAGTTGATTCCCAATTCATGATCGATGGTGCAAAATTTCTTTCCGGTACCATGGCCGCCCTAAGTGTTATGGTCAATTTGGAGATGCCGCATGTAAATGTTTTGTCTAAAATGGATTTGTTAAGCAAAACCACTCGAAACCAATTGGACAAGTACTTAGATCCAGATGCACGTGCCCTGTTGGGTGATATAACACAAGAATCGTCGTGGGGCAGAAATCATAGAAAACTATCCGAAGCTATAGGGTCGCTGATAGAAGATTTTAGTTTGGTACGTTTTGTCCCGCTTAATGTAGACGATGAGGAGAGTGTACAGGATTTGCTAATGCAGATAGATAATGTTATTCAGTATGGAGAAGATGCTGATGTTAAAATTCGTGATTTTGATCCACCAGAAGATAAGGAAGACAGTGAATAAAGAGCCTTTGGATATCGTATAATTTTCTTTTTTTATTGGTATAGATTTTGACCAAATTCTGATTATCCATTTTACTGCGCTGAAACGTTGCCCTTGTGAGGTGAATCAATTGCCTTTTGAAGACAAGCCTTAAGTTGCGTTTCACATATTCCTGAAAACAATAGAAGTTTATCTTAATAATATACAATAGTCGAGGGATCCTCTCACACTATTGTGATACAATTTCAAACACAAGCTGTATACAATAAATTAATTTTATTCCTTAGTACATTTTAGAGCAACTTTCCAGTCGCAACGGCTAAGTAATCACATTTTATGTTCATATGCCCAATATTCAATTAGCAAATGGAAACTTTTTGATCAATGACGCTTACCTAGTGACAAAGAGGTTTCAAAATCAGCCGCTCATTATTATTTAATATTTTCTGTATCCATAACAAGATTGCCGTCTTTATCTTTTAGTCTAACTCTTCCGTTAGAGTACCTTGTCTCTTGACTACCATCCGGATATACCAATTTCACTGTTCCATCTGGATACTCTCTCCGCTTACTAAGTGTAGTGTGAATCTCCTTCTGACCATTTGACAACAAAAGTATCTTGTCACCATTTTTCATTTGTATCAAATTGGTTCCATCAGCGAATCGCCACTCTTCTAGCTTATGCTCATCTGATGGGTTTGTCACTTTGATCGAGCTATTCGGGAAGTGTACCTCTATTCTGCCATCCTTGTAGCGATGTTCTGTTTGTCCATTTGGAAATTCTAGAATATCAAGTCCATCCAGGTAAGTGGTGTGCCATGTATTTGTCTCAGCGTAGTAATACTTGACAGTGCCCTCGTTGATGTTCGTCTCCTTGATATCTTTGTTGAAATAAAGCATGCGAATAATCATCCCGTCGGCGGATATTTTTTTAAGATTTCCATTTGGATACCAGATGTCTTTGCTGCCATCGGGGTTTCGAATTTCCCGTTTAAAAGAGGCATCGGCTGAATTTGACGTCGTTTCAACTGAATTATATTTATCTTCGGATTCTCTTCTTTCCGTCCGCGTGGGCGACTTTGCAAAGGTTACTTTTATCGCTGTATTGCCAACCTCATCGGATGATGGCTCACTCAAGTTTTCATCTGAACTGGGAACCGAAGAATTGAGTGCTTTTTTTTGACTGACTTTTGTTTTTACCTCGACACTTCTGCGGCGAACGGTAGGTTTAAGTTTTGGTTCCTGCCGAACAACCGTTGTCATCTTTTTGGGTTGTTCTTCTTCAACAGTATAAGCAAGAGAAGACTGAAAGTATCATATGAATTACATTTTTAATTACTATCGAAATCTATTCCTACGTTTTACTCACCACTTTAGGCGTCAACTTGGCGATATTTCTATTAATCTCCTGCAACATTTTATTATTGTTTTGCCTATTAATTTTAAGCTTTTCCGCCTCCAGTCGTTTGTTGACTTTTGTTACAGCTTCGATGTCCAAGTTCAATTGTCGCACATCTTTTTCGAGGCCTCTTACTTGAGCCCTTAGTCTAGATTGTGCCGCAATGTGGGTTTCCTCTTTCTTTTTTAGCTCTTTTTGTAGACTCTCGATCTCTTCCCGTAACTTTGCCAATTCGTTCTTTTCCTTGCTTGCATTTAATGCTTTCTGATTTCGCATTTGTTTCTCCATTCTCTTGCGATCCTCTTCGATCTTCATGCGTTCATCGTGCAAATAAATTTCCATCTGAATCCGTTCATCGTTCAGCTTTTCCAGTGATTCTATGCGCTCCTGCTCAAAATGTGCCTTGTCGAGCTCGTGTTCCTGCTTAGATTTTACCAGATCCAAGTTATTCTGCTTGAAGGTAGCTATTTCGGACTCTAGCTCATGCAGACGTGTTTTTATTATATCGGCTTTTTGAAGTATTTCCTGAGCCAATGCACCACCACCTTGAAAGCTATCGGTGGCTATGTCATCACTTTGGTTGGCAAAAATAAGTCGTTTGAACTCTTCAAACACTTGGGTCGCATCACTGTTATCCATAGCTGCCGAGATATTTCGAGTTGGCTCCTCTGTTTGAATGTTGTCAGCAAAGCGAACGTGAGATGATGTTCTTGGTGTATTATCTTCGTCGTCCCCTGTGTCAGATGAATCGGAAATAACTGACTTGGAGTTGTCATAGACTTCGTAAGGAAATGCAGGACGTTTTATTGATATCGATGTTTCCAATGTACTTTCACTTGTATCCTTTTTGGTCTTTCTTAAAAAATTTCTGATGCAGCTGGAATTCAAGTCGAAACTTCCATTTTTGGCTTTTTGCTCGAGCAACTCGAAAATACTTAGATTATCTGTTTCATCTTGAAATTCTTGACGGCTGGAACAGAACGCACCCTTCTCGATGGGTTTTATATTATGCGGATCAAGGATCGTTGCCCAGGAAATAATTTCTGGTGTTCCGTTTATGGAAGACGAATGAGATTTGATGTCCGGCGTTGAATTGCATGCAGTTTTTGATGCAAATAGTGATTTTTGAAAGTTTTCGTCCAAAAAATCAATACTTGAATGAATGTTAGACTTTTCACTTGCCTTGAGACTTAATATACCTTTTGGCAAGGGACGGGTTTTATCTTTCTTTACGTCAACAGGTTTCATTTTTACATCTCGAGTTTTTTTCTCATCTTTCAACTTTAAACTGGGATGGTTACTAGAGAATTTATAAGGAGGAAGTTTATTCAGTCGAAATTTATCTGGATCCATTCTAAACCGACTCATTAAACCTTGTTTTCGTCGAAGAAATGGGCGTTTAGGCTTCATAGTTTGTGACTGGATATTCTGCTGAACATACTCCTTCTCTACAACTGAAGTTCGATCAAGGAGATTTACTCCGAGACTGCCATTTATTTCACTAGCTTCATCAGGTGCATCTTCATCTTCCAGCAAACTAGTCTCATCGTGAAAAATCCCTAATATTTCGTACATTTTTTTGTGCTCGAGGCCTAGAAGTTTACGTTGGTTGTTTTGCCTCTCGAAGAGAATATTTTTTTGTTCTTCCTGCCATTGATTGAGTTTTTCAAGACGCTGCGCTATGTTTGGAGTATCATCTTTGTTTTCCGTCATCTTGATGTTATTAGGGATGAAAGTTGTTCAGAAAACTGCAACATTTAGTCAAGAAATCTCTTATTTGTAAAAAGAAATATTTCGTTATTTGAAGTTTGAACAGCAACTTGTTTGATATTTATTACAGTGCTGACAACTGCATGAGTGAAATTTTTTAAGCGTAGTATATGCGAAATGGAATCGAAAATAATAGAATGAAACATTTTCAAAGCTAATGGTAGAAACAGATCAACACTTCAACTTCAACTACGACTTCACATAAGCGACAACTTCCGAATTTAAAGTCAAGCCAAACACTTTGAAAATTGCAACTTCGAGAAGGAAACAAAAAATGGTTGTAAGCAAAAAAGAAAATTATGTGGTTAGTGTGTCGGACTACTAATCGAAATGTCGCCGGTTTAATTCCCGCCGGGGCCAAATAACATCTACAGCTTTTTTGTCCACTGTCCCACTTCTTGCGAACGTCTGACAAACACCCAAAAGTATCAATTGTCTTGTGAAACTTCTCAACCTTGCCGTTCTTGAAATTGTAGGTCTCCTCCACTTCGCACACGATAGTGGTTGGAGAAGCTAGGTTTTGGGCCCTGTATGGCCGTTAATGCTTAATATTTATTTATTTGTTTACAAGCAAGAGAAAACTGCAAACATGGCCTCAATTGTTCAAAACAATTTCAAATATTTCTACGTATGTACGTATGTAAGTTTTAAATTGCACGGAAGTAAACAGGTCCCACTTCAATATATTCGAATAAAAATTTTCTTAGGCATTAAACCAACATTTTTACAAATATTTATTGAAGAAAATGCTAAGCTTTCCCAAATCGGAGCACGAACATTGGAAAACTGTTGATGTGGAATTGTCATCAATTTTTACTTTATTAAGGTAATATTTGGAAATTTGAGGTTGCCTGTATATTTTTACATCAAGAGCTGTACAAACCCCTTTAATCAACATGTTTACTGTTTTGGTCAATTTCACTCTTCAATACCTTTTGTTTGCACATTATTAACAATCACAATGATTTCTGCATACGACTTCTACAAAGTACTGATATTGAATCAATGAATATTTTTTTTACGTTAAGGAGAGGCCTGAAAAAGATAGTTTTGCGAAACACTTTATTGGCTCATGTCGATTTTCAATTAGTCATTTTTGACAGTTGTAGAGCACTTTTTAGCTCGAAGAGTAGAGCGGCCCTTACACGGCCAATCGAATGACATCAATCACTAGCATGTGTTTGTGAAAATGTATCTGTATGAGTCACACACATTTGATGAAGTCTCATTGACGAAAATCAAAGCAAGTTTGATTTTGCATGATGAACGTCATGCTCATTGATATGTGTAAGGGTTGGATTGACGTCATTACTTTATTGTTGTTGTGTACTAAAGTAGATCTGGCAATGCTGGTATCTAGCTTTATGTCAACCGAGTTCATACATCCTGATTATTCAATACATCTGTTAAGATTGTACTCTTTCCCGTTTACTTAAAATAATAAATAATGATATTTTATTACACGAGTTTAACTTATTACTAAGAAGTTCCAAACAAGATATAATATAAATTGGCGACGAGGCAAAAGTTTAAATAGAATTCGTTAAGAATAATTGCTGCTACAGCTGCTGGTGAATTGGAGTGGACTGCTATGTCTGCTATAGTTGGGCTGGTGGGGCCTTTCGATGGCAAGTCGAGTTACCTAGAACGTGTTCAATTTTTCTTTGTGGCAAACGGCATCGAGGAGGAGGAGAAGAAACGTGCAATGTTCCTGGTGCAAGTTGGCGAAACTGCATATGAGGTGTTAATATCTCTGCTTACGCCAAAATGCCCACGCGACTACATATTTAAAGAGCTGGCGGAGAAATTGTCGGAGTACTACACACCGAAACCAAATGAAATCGTGGAACGGTTTCACTTCAACAAACGGGTGCAAGGAAAGGATGAGCCCGTTGGGGAATTTGTAAAAGACCTACGAAAGCTCAGTAAGCATTGTAATTTCAAACATGCTACGTGACCGTATTGTGTGCGGTGTCTACGATGAGAGAGTCCACAATGAAAGATGAATTGCTTGCACTGACAGTTAAGACGAGGTATAAGACTGGAACAAAATGTTTTCATTGCGGGTCTTCACATCAAGGCAAGGACTGAAAATTCAAGAATGCCAAATGCTACTACTGTGACAAGAAAGGTCATATTGCTAAGGCGTGTCTAAAAAAAACAGGCTGAGGAAGGTGGTAATGGTCGCAAAGAACTCGATAAGAGGGGTAAGGCGAATGCTATTCTGGTTGAACAGTCAAATGAAGCTCTCTATACATTGAACTCAGTGAATAACGTAGTGACTACAAGTTCAAAGTATATGGTGGAGGTAAAGTTAAATGGTCTACGGGTACAAATGGAGGTTGACTCTGGAGCGGCATGCACCATTATTAATTCTGACACTTGGGACAGAATTAATGAGGGAAATGTCGACTGAAATCAAATGTGATTCTGACTACGTGGAACTCAGATAGGCTAACTTTACGGGGTGAAGCGAAAATTAAGGTGCGGTTGTAGGAAATCCTGGTAGGGCACCATCTAGCAAGTGGCGCCGACATCATACGTTATTGGAAATAACCAAACACCTCCCTAAAAATCCGAGTTCTGAACGCGTCCACTTCACTCACACGAGCTGTCAAGAAAATAATCTGCATCCGATTTCCGGCATCTTCGAGTCGGCCATTGCAGTTTAATTGAAAGAGTGGAAGGAGGTGGACGTGCCAAACACCCTGCTGGGCATTATAACATCCCAAAACGCAGGAGGAACGGAGATACCCGGTGTAAGTCCTCAACACCAACCCGTGAGGCAAATTTCACCACCAATCCGGTGCAGTGGCCCCTTTTTACCCGCCGTGGGAGACTTAATCCAGGTGAGCCCAGGACGTTCAGGGGAAAGTAATTCTCCCATCCTGACGTTGGTATTCCCGCAGGTCGGGGCACATCAGACAGGCCATAGCTGCCAGCGAAACAGTCGTACTCTCGACGGCAATCAGAGGCGTGATACCGGCACGACCGTCCCTACAACGTCGGCAAGAGCGCACCATAGGACGCCGTACCGCGGCGCGCTGAGCTAACACCGTCCCCCTGTCAAGCGGACGAAGAACTCGTGGTCATCCTGCGTTCACGCCCAATTTTTGGCCGGTGGTCACAGCACTGGAACAGCAGGGAGTCGGCAACATAGGTCGAAAAACCATTGCATCCCAGGTAAGAAATCTTCGGTCTCGGTAGGAATTAAGTCCATCTTCTAATCTATTTGTATTCCACCCAGCTTTGGTTAGGAAGTAGACGGTATGGACCTATACCACAACACTCGAGTTCGAGGCAGAGCCATATAGCGCCTGTCTCGTGCGATATCTTTTTCCCCCACTGCGTCGTCGCAAGGGCAACGTCTCTACCATCGCGCATAAGTGCGTCCGAACTGCGCAACACCCCCGAGTCCCGCTCCCGGGAGGAGACCGGACGACCACCGTGCAACATCCCAGCATCAGAAGCAGCAGTGATAGTGATTTAGTTATATAGGAAAACAGAAAGTGTAAATTCTTATTAGAAATTAAATAGCGATTTCGTGCACTCGGTGAATTAATTAATTAAAATACCCCCGCGAGGGTGCAGTCAATCTTAGCGCCCCGGGGCGGGATCATTCCTAGTAATTATTTCTGAGCTCAGTGCTGCAAGGTACGGTGCATAGTCGTCCCTTCAACATCGTAATCCCGGTAAGGAGCAGGCCCTGAATATATTTTCGAATTCAGTCCGGGCCAATAGCCAACTCTGGTCTTAGTGCAAAGCACCACTAGTGCACACGGGCACTTGGGACTTGGGTGGATTTCGACCCCTCGTATCTCGGATACATTCAGCACTCTAGAATAACTCCACGTTAGAATATAAGTATAATTATAAGTTACATTTAGAATTAAATCCAATCCTAAACGTATTTAGAGGAAGATCTCTTTTAAAGTAGAATTTCGCGATTTAATAATAATTAGATAAACATTCCAATTGGAATAAATAGTTTTCGGTTGTAGATACCCGCCTTCGCTAGGCAGTAGTATTTCGCGAAGAAGAGGGCGCAAACCCCACAATCCGGCGAGTGAATTCTAATCGGTCCATTTTCGCGATAGTATAGGAGTGTGATAAGTCAGAATAAAATATTTATTCCATAGTTCAACATCTACGTAGCAGTGTATAGATTCCTGCATCGCATCGAGAAGCATCGTAGCTGTACGCACAACAACGACAGAACTCTCGGTAAGTTATTATGCTACTTTAACAACTAGATCCACTATATCTTATTTTCATTTTGTAACACATATTCTATGCCTATATAACTATGCATACTAACCGCTTCGAACATTCATTTCGGGTATTTTTAAACCATCTCCCTCGGATATTATCACATTTGACTCGGGATTCGAATTGATACTACACCGAACGTTTAACTTTCACCTTCCAGAGCTGCATAGCTTACCTGTCAGCTTTCGGTAATTCCATCACGCCGCCAGATCCGACCTTCTGTCGGCTTGTCCTTTTGTGCGGTCGAGACTTAGTTCGTTTATTTAATTGGTATGACGTCGTTCGAAAACCATACGCCACCATCTTAACGTCTTGAGATCGCCTTCACCGGTCTAGCCGCGACAATAATTATTTTTCCTCTTCATACCCGTTTCGAGCTTTTCGGAAGAGCCCGTTGGGACATTGTAAATATTTTTAAGCGCGTAGACACCTCTCATCGAAGAGAGTATTTTTAAGAATTCTCGCCGTAGAGTTTATATTATAAGTTAAAGATAGTTAATTAGATCTAAGGACCCCTTATGTTAGTCATAAGATACCGAGGACCCCGTTTTTTGGTCCCGAGAATATAGTTAAATAAAATTTAGCCCCTATCTTTGAACAGCGTCTTGTATTTTCGTGCGGTTATCTGTTCCGCTCCGGTATTCCAGATTCTTTCAGTCATGCCGAGGGAATAGAATACCCTTAGGGGATAGTGCAGATCCGGATGGAGGAACATCAAGGGGAAGTTAATCCAGGGTAACCGATCCTTTAGGAGGGTCAGTTGCCTTTTTCAATTTAGGGGCCATCGCCAATGGAGCGGCGCGATGGCCATCGGAGTCCATGCGTAGGCATGGCGGGGTGGGCCAGCTCGAGGGGGAGGCATTTTTTCCAGCTTCCTCTCCCCCTCCCACTATAGCATTGCGAGGTCTCAGGATGACTAAGGTCCGCGAAGCTACATATACGTACACACCTACACACTTTTCTGGCTCAACATCCGTCGGGAGGGACTTAAGTCTCTCGCTTTCCGGGTATCGCCCTTCGTATGGTTACGGCCGCGTATCATCAAAGCGAACAAGGAAGATACCCTAACTATTATCCCAATTTCAGGCATGTAAATAATGGTAACCCCAGTTTGGAACCAGCGGCAAGTATCCACTCCCACCGATGAGCTAGCGCGGGGATGTAGGACCCATGCCTGGCTGCTGGCGGCCGAACACCCTCGTCCATCCAACTCCTCGGAGGTGCTCCGGAGTCCTGTGACCGGGCACTCTTCAAGGCAGATAGAATGGGGCCGGACGAGGTGCGCTCGTATAGGTGGCGTTCTCGTGGCATAGAGCAGTTCTGTCTGTTCTGTTCTTGTGGTGTGAGGCTGTCCTCTACCAAGCCACGTTGACAGTCGACTCGGGGTCGAGTCGAGTCTGACGTTTAGGCTCCTGAACGAACCCACCAGTACGGGTGTTCCGTTACACGGTTTAAGAATATTTCCACAAAATTAACTGCAATTGTGACTGCTGAGAGTGGTTCGAATTTGCTGGGCAGGAATTGGTTCAAAGATCTGAAGATTTCCGTAGATGGGATTCAGAATATATCTACGTACGACAATATTGATCAATTTGTCAATGCGTATCCGGAGACATTTAGCGATGAGTTAGGTGTTTATAATATAATAAAATAGTGCTCAACCACAGTTTCAAAAATACAGGCAGGTACCTTTCGCAATTCGTCCTGCTGTTGAAAAGGAAATAGACCTACTCGTAAAACAGGGCATCTTAGAGCCAGTTTCATACTGCGAGTGGAGTACACCGGTTGTGGCCGTTCGCAAGAGGGATGGCAGTATTAGACTCTGCGGAGATTATCGAAGCACGGTAAATAAAGTAATCAAACACAACTCGTACCCGCTACCTACAATTAAAGAGATGCTGGCGCTAGTTGGACAGGGTCAAATATACAGTAAACTGGATCTATCTCAGGCGTATCAACAGCTTCAGATGAATGAAAAATCTGCGGTAATACTTACTTTGAATACGCACAAGGGCTCATTTAAAATGAATCGCATGCCTTTCGGAATATCGGCAGCTCCTCGGGAATTTCAACGGGTGATAGATTCAATGTTTTCTGGTATGCAAGGGGTAGGTGCGTATTTGGATGATAATATTGTTGTGGGAAGCAACCAAATGCAGCATCAGGAAAGGCTACATGAGGTGCTCAGGAGGCTCAGCAAAGCAAAGCTGACGGTAAAGAAGAGCAAATGTAAGTTTGGAGTCACAAACATGGAGTTTCTGGGATTCAAGCTTACGTCCGATGGAATAAAACCTACGAATGAACGCTACGGAGCTATTCAACTGGCACCAAGGCCAAAGAATAAAGGGGAACTACAAGCATTCCTAGATATGCTAAATTTTTATAGTTGTTTTCTAAAAAACAAAGCTACGGTAGCTGAACCTTTGCACCGACTGCTGGACAACAACATGAAGTGGACGTGGACGAATAAACACTCCGAGGCATTTGACCAGTTGAAGAAGCTAATACATTCTGACAAGCTACTGGTGCACTACGATGAGTCCAAACCACTAATGTTAAGGTGTGATGCGTCACCGTATGGAGTTGGTGCGGTGTTGGCTCAATTGGTAAATGGAGAAGAACGTCCGGTGGCATTTTATTCGCGTACGTTGGGTCAAGCAGAACGCAACTACGCACAGATAGAACGAGAAGCATTATCTGTAATCAACGGGGTAAAACATTTCCACCAATATCTGGCTGGGCGAAAGTTTGATATCTACACTGACCACAAACCATTATAGGGTTTATTGGGATCAAAGAAACCAATACCGGTGATGATTTCGCCAAGGATGCTACGTTGGTGTTTGATGCTAGGTGGCTATAACTACGAGCTTTTCTGTAGAAAAGGAGTTTGTCATGGTAATGCGGATGCGTTAAGCCGGTTGCCGATACAAGGGACAATTGATGAACCTTATCCGCCAGGAGACATATTGCTACTGGAATCGTCAACCCAACCAATATCTGCTGAGGATTTACGCTGCATGATGGATAGAGACTCGATACTTAAAAGGGTTAGACACTGGGTACTGCACGGATGGCCTACTTCGAAGCTGGAAAAGGAATATCAACCACGTCGCGAGGAGTTGTCCCTACATAAAAACTGTATTCTGTGGGGAAATAGAGTTGTGGTTCCACTGGAGGACGTGATACGATAATGGAGTTACTGCATGCGAATCATCCAGGTATGGCTGCGATGAAGATGTGTGCAAGGAGCTACTGTTGGTGGCCGAATCTGAACGAGGATATTGAAGCATGTGTGAATAAATGTGTTATGTGTCAGTCAAACCGGAATAGCCCGAAGAAAGCTCCACTACAATCGTTAGAAAAACCTACTAATCCATGGTCCACAATACATGTGGATTTTGCGGGACCATATAAAGCAAAGATTTTCCCGATAGTCGTCGACGCTATGTCAAAGTGGCTGGAAGTAGCCATAGTTAAGAATCAGTCATCAGCCCAAGTCATTCGAAATCTAGGGAGAATGTTTGCGATACATGGTATTCCGGATTTAGTAAAATCAGACAATGGAACTGCATTTGTGTCAGAAGAGATACAGAAATTCTACAAAAACAACATGGTTAAATTCAGAACGTCATCACAGTATCATCCAGCAAGCAACGGAAAGGCGGAACGTATGGTTCAATACACGAAGAGGACGTTGGCAACGCTCACGGATGGTGATATAGGACTAAAGCTTCAACGGTTGCTGTTCAGGCAACATACAACAGTACGTGCAACAACCGGGAAGACTCCAGCTGAAATGATGATGGAAAGAAAGCTGCGATCGTTACTCGACAAGATACATCCTTTCGCACTTGAGGAGAAGAAACCAGTGAAATGGGACGATGATAAGAAACACAAAGTACGAAGGTTTAATATACTCGTAGATGATTTGGTGTATGTTCGTAACTATGGACGAGGGGAGAAGTGGTTACCTGGAAAGATTATGGAAGTCGTGGCTCCAGTAATGTACAAAGTGCAGGTTGCAGACGGGCGTACAGGAAAGCGACACATAAATCAACTTCGAAGACGTCATTCGGCTGAACCTAGAACGAGGGTAGTATTAGGAGACACTAATTACGATTTGTTATGTAATCCACAGGTTCCTGAAGGCGTAGCTGAGGAGCAAGCCCAGACTTTAGAGTCGTAACGATAGTGAACCTGGAACAGACGACGAACCAACATCTGAGTGTGCAGAGCGGATCACAGGAACACCAACAATGGCTGAGTATCCTGATAGACAGGATGCTAGAAGGGAAACACCGAGCCGAGTCAGGCCCAAACGAGCACGACGAGCTCCAGCACATTTGCAGGAGTTTGAGGTCGATGTCTAGGTGGGGAGGAATGTTGTGTACTGAAGTTGATCTGGCAATGCTGGTATCTAGCTTTATGTCAACCGAGTTCATACATCCTGATTATTCAATACATCTGTTAAGATTGTACTCTTTCCCGTTTACTTAAAATAATAATTAATGTTCTTTTACTACACGAGTTTAACTTATTACTAAGAAGTTCCAAACAAGATATAATAATTGTGTTTTGTGTCACGGAAGCGAATCTGGCGCTAGCGGAAAATTGAAGGACGATGAAGACCGAGTATTTGTATTGGAATTAATTGAAATGTATCGGCCATTAGTGAGTTTATGGGATGTCAAAAGGAAAGATTATAGCGACAGAAACAAAAAATGCAACAATATGAAGTTTTACTGCAAAAGTATAATGAAAAGTATACTGATGCACAAAAAGCGAATGTCACCAGAAAAATAAATACGTTTAGAACGTATCATGTATCTTTTTTATAATCAAAGGAGGAATTATTTTAAGCAATTCCTCGTAAGTGGAGTTATCCATTCTCATAAAATGTTTATAATCGTCCTGTGCAGATATTTTCAATTCATTCAAAAGATTTTCACTGATTCCTTTTTTTTAACCATTCCTTCATCCAAATTCTCTTTTTTCTCGACATTTTTTTCTTTTTCCTCTTTATGCAATGTGCAAGAGCAATATGCAATACAATCGTCCGTTTCACTTATCGCACATCCGTACACCACGAAAGCTCACAAAAACTAAAAATTTCACGTCATTCGATTGAACTGTGTAAGTGGTAGCGTCAATCCACACATACACGATGCATGATGTCAACCGATTGATCGTGTAAGGGCCGCTTAAGATTTTACTTACCATTAGGCGCAAAAAATCAACTTGCACACAACAGCATTTGACAATTGTCACTGAAGATTGTTGTTATTGTTACATCCATGCAAGGATTCGAAAAGATTTTACTCTTTCTGTTTAATTAGTCTTCATAAGTTCTCCATCAATGTCTTTGTTCTCGATTATTATTATAGTAATTCACTTATTTAACACAGCAATTTACTTTCAAGGAAACACATTGAATAAACAATCAAATCTTTCATTTAGTATTTCCTTCGTTAAACATTAAAATCCCTTAATCAGTATTCCCTCCTTTTCACTGTCATCTATAGTTTTAAATCGCACAGCTCAGTAGTCGCCACTCAAACTTGCAGAGCTGGAAGGTTTATTTAAAGCCTGTGAGTGCAAAACCTGCGTACACTATTTGTTTATTAGTTTTAGTATTTATACTTTACAAATGTTTAAATAAGTGGGCGAGTAATGTGTTCCGTCTTTAACACGGCTAAATAATCTACAAAATATATGAATATAGTAACAAGAATAAAAGAAGTAACCAGATTTAGACTCACCTTTGACAAAACCATAAATTTATTGCCTTGCAAACAGCTAGCCAGCGCTTGCATGCAGCTTATTCGCGCTTAGTGCCTTCACTGCTTCCAATTTTATATCGGTGATTGCATTTTTCGAATGCAGTAAGTAGTGAATTCCTTTTACGTAGTCGACATTTCTTGGCAAACACAGCTCCGAATATTTCAAAATATACCTACTGATCTTTGTTTGCAAATAAAGAGAATTTTGCAATATAGTTACTCGGACTTACTGCATCCAATTCCTTCGCATAGTTTGATAACTCCATTTTTCTGCAAATAAAATCGAAAAACCATTGATTATTAATAAAAAAACTTAAATTTATTTCCTGATTCCTTTCATTCTCCAGACTATTACCGATAATTTTTTCTGTCAATTTTTTCTTTTTTGTTTTTCCCCTGACAAAAAATGTCAGAAAAAAAATGGAGGGTAAACAAACAAAATCATTTAGCAGTAATAGGCGGGAGAATACTAGGAATCAGCAAACAGAAGTAAGTTTTTTTATTAATAATCAATAGTTTCTCGATATATTTTCAGGGAAATGGATTCATTTAAATACGCAAAGAAGTTGGAAGCAGTAAATAGAAAGAACTGTACCTACTGTAAAGTTTGCTTTCTTTGGAAACTTTCAGGTGATGGCGAAGACGGAGTTGTGGTTTCGTGTGAATAAAGTGTTAAAGGCAGTCTTCTTGAAGATACATTTAATCCAAATACCAAAAGAGAGAGAAAATTCTCATCATTTTTCACACGGCTGGTCAATGAACTTGACAAAGACCTAAATGGACCAGATAATCATCTCGTAGATTGACATCGAGCATCAAGAAACTGATGCCGTCCAAGTGAAACAACCTGGTGATATAAACGTTCATTATGCAATTCGCTTTCTATATGCCATTGCATTTCAATTTGGACTCAAGTTTTGCGCGTTTGCTGGGAGTGCATACTCAGACTCGTCCATTAATCACATCAGGCATTTGGCAATTTATTAAGAAATATAAATTATAAGATTTGGCACCTGTCAAAAAAGTCCGGATCCCTATTTACATTTGAGAGCTGTCATCTGTCAAAAGGGAAAAAGGCCGATGCCATAAAAGTAAAGCAATGTTAAAAAAATCGAACACAACTTTGTCAAAAGAATCAAAATTCTACCTAGTATAAGTATTTGGGACTTTTTAGTTTAATATATTTATTTAAAAGCATTTCAAAGGAAATTTTGCTAAAATAAGAAAGTATTAATTACAAATTAAAGAAATGCCGGTAAGATGGTGCATATTCAATTTTCTTTCGAACGGGCGTGGTTCAATTTTTTCATTGATAAGAAATTCACTTCGATTTGAGAACAATGCTTGTCTCTTCTCCCCAGGCTTATCACTCCCAAATAAAGGAATGGAAGCAATCTGTAGGAAATATGGCTATTCTTCCGCTGCGTACACAATCTCGTGGACCTGCTCCTAGTGCCAATATAGAAGCCGATATCATTGATGAGTCACTGTATTACTTCAAAGCGAATGTATTTTTCCGCACCTATGAAGTGAAGGCAAGAAGCAGGCATATTGTCTATTTATTTTCATTAAATATATCTCGCACTGCATTTTTCAGAACGAAATCGATCGTGTTCTTATATACATAACTCTTTATGTCACTGAATGCTTGAAAAAGCTCCAGCGTTGTTCCAACAAAAATCAGGGACAACAGGAGATGTATAGTTTAGCCATTTCCAAGTTTGATATTCCTGGCGATACAGGTTTTCCATTGAATTCCGTCTACGCTAAACCATTGGGACCAGGCGATGCAGGTGGAATTTGGCTTTATATTAACTTTGTATATGTTGCTCATAAGTAAATTTTTGTAGATTTGATGAGACAATATCTTCTTCAGCTGCGTCATGAGACTGGTGTTCGAGTGTGCGAGAAAGTATTTTCAGATGATGGAAAGCCAAACAAGTGGTGGACTTGCTTTGCTAAGAAGAAGTTCATGGAGAAATCGCTGTCCGGTCCTGGTCAGTAAAGTTATTTTTGTTCGTTTGTAGTTAAAATAAAATAAATAGAAAATAATTTTTAACCAATTCCAAATTGGAAAAATCCGAAATAGTTTTACTTTGCTAGTAACATTAATTTATTTGTTTAGACATGTATTATTGGGGATAAGATAAACGTTTAGCTTTTCCAACATATTTTTCACATCTCTTGGTTTTGGTTAAAAATACCACTTGACCCGTTTGTTCCCCATTTGACGGTTTAGCGATACAAGTGATCAGCTTGCAGATTTGAGGCAATCTCTGATTCCCACTTATCACCGTTGTTAAGAAGCTTCTCTTTATTGTACAGTAGTTCTTCGTGTGTTTCTGTAGAGAATTCAAAATTCGGACCTTCTACGATGGCGTCAACTGGACAAGCTTCCTGTAAAATATAGAAATTATTCAATAATCTTCAAAACTTGCAAATATTCAGAGTGAGGTATGTGTATTTAATTGAATCAAAACGCATGGTAAATGCAGATTGACGCATTGACTTTTCTAAGCTTTTTAAATTGTGGAGCTAGGTTTTAAGCTGTTATCGTGCCAACAATGTAAAATGTCTAATACTACCGTAAAAACTTGCAATTGCTCGTTTTTGAATACGTGCCATCATCACGGTTTCCGAATTTACCCTAAACTTTCCTAGGTGCGATGATTTGGTATTGAAGGGAACATTATGTTTAATGGGGCAGCAGTGTATATATAGCTCTCAATATAAAGCAGATGAGTTCAACACGTATTTTTGTGGACAGTGTAACAGAGAACAGACACAAATCAGTCAATAGGATTTGTTCAGTATGCCAACCAAAAAGATGAGCTACCGAGTCAATTTAAATTTAGATCGGTGAATGCATATGAGTTATATGAAGTACTTCGAAGAATGAAACACAAGAGACATTTCAAATTGTCTAAGAGGAAACGCCCTTAAGCAAATAGTTAGAAAATATTTAATATTGGGTTATTGTCCAAGTTCATGGAAGGAATCATTGGTAACACCAATTCAGAAGTATGCGAGCTCGAGATAATGGGTATCGACAAGTGAACGCGTTGCCGGTATACGAAAAGATAATTGAGAAGATAGTTAAAATACAACTAAAACAATATATAGACGATAATAACATCATTGAAAATCAGTTCGGGTTTAGAAGTCATCACTCATTGCATACAAACTCAAGACAAAAGTACAAAATACAAGTCCATGGTATTCAAAACACAGTGCGATATAAATTTAACAAAAGAAAATGAAAACATTGAACAAGTAGATCAAATTCAGTGTTTAGGTGTTTTAATAGATAGCAATTTAAAATTTAATAAACACTTTGACTGTATACTTAAAAAAAGTATTCAAGAAGGTTAATTTGTTACGAAGAATAAAAAGTAAATAAGATTTTAACGCACCAGTCAGTGTTTGCATTGCCGAATTTTATATACGGTTCCACAGTCCTATTTTTGCTAACAAATAGTAACATATAAAGATTGCAGAAACTTTAAAACAAAGCAATGCGAACAGTCTTAAATTGTAGTCGTTAGACAAGTGTTTGTAAAATGTTAAACCGTCTGAAATGGTTAAGCCTTAAACAAAAATTGGTGTTAGATGTTCTTCGGTTTGTTTAAAAGATGAGAATGGGTGGTTTGCCTGCTAATAGCACCTAATAGTAGCTATTGAACTACGTCAACAATAGCATTGCATTTGTAGATGCAGAGTGGAAAAATGCCTGCGCTTTTTACATACATTATAAGAATTCTGTATCAATGACAGAAAAAGAATCCCATTTAGCGCACGATAAACAAAATTGCGACTACCTTATTATGAAAACACAATATGACAAAATAGCATTACCTACTTACAAAGGTTTTCAAATCTTTAATTCCTTGACTAAAATAAGAGCCAAGTTTTAATGTATATAAGCACAATGCTAAAGAATTTGTAAAAACTATTGTTTCAGAGATTAGGGTAATATGTAATGCCTGATGCTAAATAAATGAATAAAAAAAAAAAGAGAATATCAATGCGATAAACAGAGCTTGTCGTAAGAGGAGACTAAGGGGAGAAATCACATTTAGGTAATTTTATCACTCCTGTGAGCCCAGCGACACATTTAAAATCTTTAAACTGTCCCTTAAGCATGCATGCAACCCCGTAGGTTAGCACGTAGAAAAAAAGAGGCAACCATTTAAACTCTTCAATCAGAAAAATGTAACAACAGCATTTGATTGGCCTCAGTGATGAAGTGATCCGAAACCGGTGGCCTTCCAAAATTCGCTGAGTTCGAACCCCACAGGCGCACCAGTAGGTATGCAGTAAAGTAGGAGGGTTATGATTCCTTTTATCCTGAAGTCAGATCATGCAAAGTGAAAATAGTTGACCAATCTCGTTTTCACGATCTCTATCATATCTGTAGCAATAGACAATTTCGTATTTGTACTGGCGTCATCAACATTAACCTAGTCATGGGGCTGAGAGATGGGCAAAGCATTCGCTTATAGTCAAATATGAGCTTGACCATGAGGTCCGTCTCATCCACTTAGCAAAAACTCAGTTTTGAGGGCAGGAAAGGATAATAATGAACTTTCGGTTTGCAAAACTTTATGCGGATGTCTATTGATTGAGCTAGCTTGAGAAACTTGTTTGTTCGGATCTAGGTCCTGCCAGGATTTTACGGTCATTTAATTGTAAAGCATGGAAAAAGCAAACCCAATTAATTCCACGGCGAAATTCCAGGTTATTTGCGGATCTGATTTGATTTTTGCCTTTTAAACTGCGTCTTATTAACTCCTCGCAAAATAGATAGATTTTGTGCAACAACAATTGAGATATTTATAGAATTTCATAAAAAACAGATCTATTGGTAGTTCCTCGGAAGTGTCAATGTTATATCCATTATATATTCTCGGCCCTATCGAGGTATCCGTTTGGAACGGAGAAATTTCATTTGAGGTATCCGTTCCGATACAACTTTCGGAAAAATTCTCCGATGACATAAAGCGCACCTTGTCGCATTGCGTTGTACCGCGTTTATGTCACTTACTGTTGACAGATACACAGCTCAGCAAATTTCTTTCGAAACTCTCCGACAAGAAAATGCTGCGGATTATTTTAAGTAAAATGGAAAAGTGGTAAAAATTGGACGCAATAAAATAAAAAATATAATTTTTGATGTTTAGTGGTCAACTCGAGCTGTAATAGCGATCAGTTTGAAACTGTATTAGATGTATTAGATTTATCCATTTCACACTGTAATGGATTTAAAGCAGCTGATTCGCTGTCAAATAAATGCGATTGTATGCTTTATTTATCTTGTTCCGAAACGGATACCTCGATCGCAATCTGAGTTCCGATTGCATTTGCCTTTCGTTTCGGAATTTCTTCTGAACGGATACCTCGATAGTGTTGTCTATGTCAATATATATCATTATATATAATGAAATATATTGTATATTTAGAACGAATTCCAAGATACGGATGTAGTCCAAAAAGTGAAAACATGTCGACAGCGAAGCGTATCTTCGACTCCCGGCCCCAGGTTCGAGACCAAGCTATCGCGGATGCCAGATAGCTTGATCTGGAAATCTGGAAGCGTGCTCGCGATTGAGTGAGATGGAAGACTGCAATGTCTCAGGCAGAGACTTCACGAGTCGAGAACCTAAAAGTACTACATTCTTCTTTTCCTTTACGGCGAGATTAGGGTCAGAATAAGAGGGATCGCAACGCTTTCACTTTGGGGCATTTACACTGGTCCACTTCTGAGGTTCGCCGGTACAACCTCAATGGTGCGATGGTAGTGTATTCGCAAAGTGATTGGCAGGTCGCGTGTTCGAATCCCGACCAGAGCCATGCTTTGTACAATTGAATATACACAACAATTCAAATCTCCCTTAAGCAATTAAGGCACCACCTGTGGAGAAAAAACCCTATCGCACCAAAAACTTCTTTCCTATCCTTCTATTCTTTCAGTAGTAAGCAGCACCCAAAAACAGGAAATGAATCATTTGCTAGTTGCTTGCAGCAACGAAAATGCCTGCGCTGTGGCGACAATATAAGGGTACTGCATCAATTACAGAAAAAAATAAAAAAAATCCCTTTAGCGCACGCTAATTATAAAAAAAAATAAGCATCAGCAGGCTTCCGGGTTCAAGATATTTTTTTTTACTAAGGCCAATCAAAAGCTAACACCAGCATTTGTTGATAACGGGCGGACTTAATTTTTATGATTTCGATTTTCGACGCGTGCATGCTGTTATTGATTTTAGTTCAATCGTCCTCTTAAGACACCAGTGCATGCACATTTGCGGAAGGGTTTCAAGATATCAAATGCGTCGCTAGGCTCACCTGGATGGTCAATTTGCCTAGATGTGATAAGTCCCCTATGTCGCCTTGTTGTGCAATAAACCCAGTCGACTGTGAAACACACGTTATCACAAACAGGCAGTTTTATTCTCTAATTTTGAAAATGTTTACACGATCTGTAAACAAAATGCCTTACCTGGCAGAATCCGCAGTATATACACTTAGTCATGTCTATATCGTATCGAGTTGTTCGTCTACTTCCGTCAGCACGTTCCTCTGCTTCAATGGTGATAGCCTGAGCAGGGCATATAGCCTCACATAATTTGCATGCAATGCAACGTTCTTCTCCACTTGGATAACGCCTGAGAGCATGTTCTCCACGAAAACGTGGGCTCAATGGTCCCTTTTCGAAGGGATAATTAATAGTAGCCGGTTCCTTGAAAATATGTGCCAATGTCACACCAAAACCACGAAAGAGTTCCGTCAAAAAGAGCGTCTGAACAGCTCTATCTGTCACTTCATTTAGTTCCATACTTTCTTCTTTGTTATTCACATAAACGTACCCCTTGCCAGGTGTAATAATATCCTTTCCTTCGGAGGAGTACATACGGATGTTTTGGGGAACATAACGACGTCCTATAGAAATTCATTGATTTATATGTAAATAGAAAAATCGGTTTGTTGATGACATAAGATCTCATAACCTATAAACATTATAGCAAAACAAATACCGTATGTTGCAATAATAAACTTTCTTATTTCTTACCATGCTTTGCGAGCGAGAAAACTCTCATTGTGGACATTGCCAATATTTGATTTAGCAAATTTTTGCACAAATCTTTAACAAAACTTTGAGATCTGGATTTTTAAATCTCCAACTTCTACGGAAAAAATGTAACTAGATGTCAGTTTATTTGACAGCTGCTGGTACTTGGCACATTAAGTGGCCGCATTCAGTATGCAATTTGCCTTACTTAACCTAATGTCGTTTTCCATTGGTTTCACTCGGGGATCCACTCATTCTGAAATCCAATGGAACAGCAAAATTGCTTCTACTCGAGTTTTGACGTATTGTCTTTGTGTTAGTTAAACGTCAGAGGTTAGTTGTTTGCAAACAAAATTTAATTACACAAAATGGAATACAGCGAACTCCAGAAATTTGTGGTGGATGAAAATGGGCAAGTTAGCCAAATTAATGGAAACGTTGTCCTACAAAACATTTTGAGTAAGAATACCTGCTCTCTTGAAAAAAATTTATCTACAAACATAAGTTTTATTTCAGCTCAAGAATTTGTTTCGGCGTCTTACGAAGATGTTGCCGAATTCTACAATTTAAGGCGAGATATCGTAGACGAAATGGAAGACCAAAATCGTACAGGTACATAATATAATCAGCATCTGATAAGAGCTATATATTCTTAGCGCATTTTTATTTCTATATCTACAGAAATATTTAAATGGTCTAATGACCAAACAAAGTATCTTTTAACGCTTTACGAAGAAAGTTTCAAGCAAATAGGTCCCATGAAACAATTCCGAACTAAGAAGCATATGTGGGCTTACATCTGCGAAGCTTGCTGTACAAATTATGCAATTAATGTAACTCCGGAACAAGTGGAGGGTCGCTTCAAAACAATCATGAAAAAAACAAAAGCAATCATAAAAAATAACCAGACGAGTGGAGCAACACGAAAAGAAATGCCGTATGGAAGTATAATGAATAATATCATTAATGATGACGATTCTTTGTTTCCGGAGGTTTTCATGGGACCTAATAAGCTGCTAAGGAAGTCAAACCTCTTACCAATTCAAAATCAGCAATGTCAACCATCGACAAGCCATCACGATACAGAAAACCAGTCACCAAACCCTTTGCCTGTCGAGGATTCGGATGAGGCTGATGACGGTGATGGCATTTTGCTACCCAGCCGCAGTCCTACTCCAAAAAAAAGAAAGTGCCTTATGGAGAAGATGGTCGACCGACTAATCGAGGACAAACGTGTGCGGTCTTCTGCAAAAGAAGAGCAAAAAGAAAGACGCCACAAAGAGAAAATGGAGAAGTTTTCTCAGCTGGGAAATTTGCTTTCCAGTGTGCTCCAAGCAAAGTCACCATGAATTACATGTTTTTTTTAGTTTACTTTATTTATTAATTAATGTTTCCTGTGATGCAAACAAACAAAGCCACCATGAATTCCAAATGTTTTTTAAGTTTACTTTATTTATTAATTAATTTTGCCTGTGATGCAAACAATCAAAGTCACCATGAATTACAAGACTGTGTTTTTTTAAGTTTACTTTATTTATTTTCTTATTTTTTTGTTTCTGTGATGAAGTACTATTTAATTTTAGCCTTGAAATCCTTGCAATAAAAGTCAATATGTACATTAAAATATGTTAACTAAAACCTGTCTGCTATTCTGTTTCTTTTAATTTCTCCCAATCGCTGCAATGTTAAATCAGGCTGCACTTCAACGTTTTCCGTTTCGCCGTTGTTTGTAATGTCTTGCATGGCTGCGGCTTCTACATCCCAATTGTCGTTTTCATCTATACACATATTGTGTAGTACGCAGCATGCCAGTATAAATTTGCACATCCTTTCCACTGTGTGAAAATCCAAACGCATTATCTGACGGAACCTGGTTTTTAAAGAGGCGAATGAGTTTTCAATCTTAACTCGCGTTTGGCTCAGCCGTTTGTTGTATTTTCGCCTCTTTGCTGTCATGTTTCCAGTGTCCTTAAATGGTGTCATCAAAAATTCCCTTAAGGGATATGCGGCATCGCCCAATATGTGGTATTGTGATCCGCAAATTAGTGGTAGATCCTTACTGATAAAAGATAGTTGGAATACTCTAGCATCATGAATTTTGCTAGGCGCTCCAACAAATACGTCCAGATATCGGGTATCAGCTTCACAAATACCCTGAAGGGTCAAGGACAACAGGTCGTGTCGATTTATGTATGTTGATCGGATTTTGTTTGCTGGTTTCCTAACGTATATGTAACATCCATCGATGCATCCCAGTACATTTGGAAATCCTGCTATCTGAATGTAACAAATTTAGGTTTACGTTATAAATTCTATGCATCGACTAACCTGTTCAAATTTTGCTGAAATTTGAGCTTTCTCTTCGACGGTTGATGGAAATTTAACGAATTGGGGTGAAATTTCAAAAATTAATTCCAACACATTCGATATGAGTCTGTATGTTGAAGATATGGATATACCAAACAAATTAGCTACTTCTCGGTAGGAGTCCTTGTTTCCAGCAAACCTTAAAATAATAAACAAGTCCTTCTTTTGCTCGCCAATTATTTTTAGTAATGCTTACCAAAGAAATACGTATATTTGTGTTTTAGCAGGAATTTCTTGTCTGCCTCCGCCACCCTGCCTTCTTTTAAAATGAGTCGAGTTCTCGTACATATTTATTATTCTTAGTGCAGTTGCCCTTTGGACACGAAATTGTTCGCGGAACTACAATGAAATAACTTTTAACAAACATCTTTTAAAAGCATATAGCTAATGAATTATACCTCAGTTTCGGAGTATTTTTCCACAACATAAATAAAGTCTTGGACTCTGTTTCGTTTTGTTGGTTGAAATAATTGTTGCACCACGAATTCATCATTATCTGATGAGGACGATGATGAGGAAGATGACAAAAGATCACTTAATACCATAAATATATCCATTTTTTTAATACTTTTTAAAACGAACTTGTTGTTGTTTCTTGTCCCGCACTTTTTTCTTTCTTGTTTGACTTTATTTCTTTGTTTTAAATAAACTTTTCGCCATGAAACTACAAATTTGTTTTAAACCACTGCGGAACGTAAACAAGATGGGACAGATGCAATGTTTTTAATCATGTGTCAATTAAAAGGTGCTATAACTGCTGGGGTTTCAATCATGAGGCTAAATACTGCGTGAACAAAATTGTTTGTGCTAGATGTGCTGAGAGTCACGAAACTAAGACCTGTGATAAATTAACAAATAAGTGCAATAACTGTGATATATCTAATAAGAAACTAGGATTAGAACTTGATGTAACCCATGATTGTAGAAGCAGTGTATGTGAAGTGCTTAAGAAAAAAATTGAATTGGAAAAAAATAGAATATCCTATTAGCCATTAGCCCCACCTAAACGTTATGTATCCGGAAAAATAAGTGTGAAAAGATGTTTCAAGTGCTGGGGTTTTAACCATTTGGCGATTAACTGTACCAATAAAATATGTTGTCCTAAATGTAATGGGGATCATTCGTTAGAAAAGTGCCAAAGTGAGAGGTTAGAGTGTAAAAACTGTGTGCTAACAATTCATAAGCTGGGTATTGAAATTGACGCAGCTCATGATGTGCGTGATAATAACTGCCCTGTTTATGCTAGGAAACTAGAGAGAGAGAAAGACAAAGCTTACAATAATGTTAAATTATTTGAGTGCATGCAACTTAATATTCAAGGGCTGATAAACAACTTTAACGAATTGTCGAATATAATAAATGAAAAGGAATTTGAAATGGTTATTCTAACTGAGACTCATGTGGGACCAAAGGTGCTTGACAACGAAATAAGACTCAACAAGTACAATCTAATTCGATGTGAATCATCTTCGACAAGAACGGGGGGAGTAGTAATATATCTGAGAGAAAACTGGAAATTTAAAGTTATAAAAACAGTGGAAATAAACCTGAGCATATGGCTGCTTATTGTAAGTGTCCAAATCGGTAGCAGTTCTAAAACTTTTATGGTGCTGTACAGGTCGCCTAATTCATCTGCCCGTGAGTTCTGTGATCGTATGAATAACTGGATGGATGAATTGACAGACAATAAAGATATATTAATATTAGGGGACTTTAACATAGATTGGCTCAAAAGTAGCAGTTATACAAAAGAACTGGATTGTCTCTTTCGACAAAAAATGTGTAAGCAATTAGTTGAGGAGCCTACAAGAATAACTCCTTCGAGTAGAACGTTATTGGATTATGTAGCTACAAGCATAGACAAATGCATAGTTAAAGTGCAAAGCGATCTTAAAATAAGTGACCATGAGACAATAACAATAAAAATTCAAGTTAACACCAACATATACTGTGATAAAGCTTATAAGATTAAGTGTTTGAGATACAATAAATTCCAGTTTATACAAGCTGTAAGGAGAAGTGCAATAAATACTCTTAGTACGTGTATGAATTTTAATGACCAAATTAGTGACATATTCGAAAATGAACTGTTAAAAGTGATTAAATGTTTTGTGTATGAAAAAACTGTGATAGGCAGAAAACATGCCAGTAATAAGTGGTACTCAGCAGATCTTCGGAGACAGAGAACAGAAAAAATACAAAGTCATCTACGATTTATAATGACGGGTCTAACAGATGACTGGGAAGCGTACAAAAGAAAAAGAAACTTATATAAAAGCAATTTGGTAAGAGCAGAACAATATTACATAAAAAATAAATTAGACAACGTAGTTGATCAAAAAGCAATGTGGAAGGCAATTAAAACATTAGTGTTGGGACAAGTTTTACCTGAAAACAAGAGTGTTACATTTAACGGGACAACAGTGAAGTGCAATAAACGTATCGCAAATGAATTTAATGAATTTTTTGTTAAAAGTGTCAAAGAAATTAATAACAGTATTCAAAACATAACATGGATAAATTATGCGGAAAATAGGCAATCTTGTTTTAAATTTAAACCAATAGAATCAATGACGGAGTTATTAAAAATAGTGGATATGATGCCTAATAAAAATGACTTTAATTTTATGAACAAATCAATGATAAAAGACAGCTTTATATATTCGGGCCCTGCTTTAATGAACATAGTTAATCATTCATTGATGTATGGCATTTTTCCTTGTAATTGGAAAACCTCTTTAATTATACCAGTGCAAAAAGTGGCAAACAGTAACAAATGTGAAAACTTTAGACCGGTCAATATGCTGCCCTTACATGAAAAAATATTAGAAAAAGTCGTTCAAATTCAACTAGAACAGTATTTAGAAGAAAACCAAATTCTTATTTGTGAGCAATCGGGGTTCCGGAAAAAGCACTCATGTGAGACAGCATTAAACTATGTGGTCGCAGAATGGAAACAAAACCTCCATGATCATAAAAGAGTTGCGGCTGCCTTTCTTGACCTAAAAAGAGCATTCGAAACAGTGGATAGAGGTATACTGCTAAAAAAATTGGAGAACTATGGGGTAAGAGGAGTAGAAAGCAGGTGGTTTGAATCCTATCTTAAGAACCGAAGGCAGATAGTCAAGTACAACAATGAATTGTCGGATGCTATGGATGTAGAATTAGGTGTACCACAGGGAGCTGTTTTAGCGACGCTATTGTTCTTAGTGTATATAAATGATATTAAAAGTGTGTTAAGTTATAGTCAGATTGTCCTTTTTGCAGATGATGGTTTATTGTATACAGTGGGAGACCAGTTAGAAGATTGTAAGTATAAGTTACGAAGAGAGTTAAAGAATATAAAAAGATATATGAGTATGAATAAGTTAAAACTTAATGTTGAGAAAACTAAGATAATGTTTTTAAATGAGAATAACGAAGGTATTCAATTTGAAGAATTTGAATGTGTGAATGTAACCAAATATTTGGGGATAATGATAGATTGTAAGCTAGATTTTAAAAAGCATTTTGAATATATCCAAAAAAAAGTGGCCAGTAAAGTAGGCTTCTTTCGTAGGTTAAGAAAGAAATTATCTATTCCTTTGGCTATTAAAATATATAATACAATTATAAGGCCACACTTTGAGTATTGCCCGACAATTCTACTAATGGGAACTGATACTATGATAGCAAATTTGCAAAAAATACAAAATAAAGCTATGAGATCTATATTATTATGTAACAGATACACCTCTATAAGGTATATGCATCAAATGTTAAGATGGCTTAGTATTAAGCAACGAATTGTAATGTGTACTTTAATATTTATATTTAAAATCAAAAATAATTTCTTGCCAACATATTTAAGCAGTAGACTCGCAATTAGAGCAAGTGTTCAACCATACAATCTTCGTAACAATAACGATTTTAATATGCAATTGTTTAGAAATAATAGAACCCAAAATATGTTTTTTTATAAAGGTCTTAGAATATATAACGAACTACCTAGTAATGTTAAAAATGAAACAAATTTTAAAAAATTTAAACGTGAAATACTTTTGTTTGTCAACACAAATTATTAACATTTTGTATGTATGTATAAGTATTAATCACAGATTGTTAATTGTAGATTTTTTTAAATAGCAAATTGCTAAATAAATAAATTATTATTATTATTATTAAAAGAATTGACACTGACGTTTTCTTTTGACGTTCGGTTTGTGTGTGTATTAGTGCTTCTTGAGTGGATTCTGACTTCAAATCGAGAAGCGAAATTCTCTTCTCAGAATCACCAGAAGAGTATTTTTTGTGCCAATGGAACGGTTTCAGAAGTGATTTTTTCGATTCCGGACTCTTCCGGACGCTTCTTTTTGCCCAATGGAAAACGACATAACATAAGTCTGAGTAAATGGGCGCATTCCGTATGCCTTTTGCCTAACTTAACTTAACTTTAGTTCGACGGAATGGTCCAACATCCTTAATATTTAGGAAACGTCAGACGAGTTAATACAATGTCAACCAAATTTCTTCACTTTCTGTTTTAACATTGGATGGTTTTTTAAATGGTTGGAAATTTATTTCTGCTTTTATGGCACTTGGAAAAGAGTTGAATAGATGAAATCCTTTGTAGAATAGACTGTTTTGGGACGAGTATGAACGAATAGATGGCAGCTGGAATTCGTTGACATTTCTCAGTGCTTCGTAGTTTACATAACGAAATTAATACAGAGGCAAACGGTTATATTTTGAAAATGAAAGGGAAAACAATCATCCCCAAAAGGGCTAATTTACTGTCCCAGTAGCCATTGAAGCGTCCGTCGCAAACCAGCCAAATCAGTCAATTTCACGGCGTTCTCAAGAATTGGGCCTCTCCCAGATCACGTTATGGCGAATTTAGCGTAAGGATCTTGGTCAATACCCTTACAAGATAAAGCTGACTGCAGAGCTAAAGCCACTTGATCATATGAAACGACGTACGTTCTCGAATTGGGTTCTGGACATGAAGGAAGAAAATGAAGGATTTCATCGCAAATCATCTTCAGAGATGAAGCTCATTTTTGGTTAAACGGCTTCGTCAATAAGAAAATATGCGTTACTGGACAGGTGTGAAACCTCATGTGCTGCACGAAACAGCACTTCATCCGCATAAAGTCAGTGTTTGGTGCGGTTTTCATGCTGGTCATTGGGCCGGAAAACTTAAACTTAAAAAAGTTTAAGGGCCCCATCGGGAGCCCGAGATAATTAATATATAGAATTATTTAATTCATCTCAGCGGGAAGCTGTTACTTTATATATCGAGGTAAAAACCAAGGGATTAGCCCTTGTTGGAGCATAGACCTTGTTTTAGCCCTTAGGATAATAACAAACAAACACATCATTCAAACTCCTTGTATTTAACGTTCACAATAAAACATAAAAAATATAGTACATATAAACGAAACACACCTCACAAACAGGAAACATAAGATGTAGTGACAAAAATTACTTAGTAATTGCATTTAATCCAATCAGTAGGATTACGTTTAAATTACACAAAGCTTGATTCATCCCTAATTGTAGTTGGTTAAATTAGTAGTCCAAAACTCCAACTTCATATTCAGAAATTTGTCAATTTTTTTCATAATGAAAAAGTACAATTCTAGAAATGAAATAAAGCCCCAATAAAATGAAATTACAACCAAAATACGTCATATATGTGTTATTATTGCACTTCAACTATAATGTTAGGGCCTTTATAAATTTTTTGTCCGTTATTTCCTTTGGCGTAATTGTGCAAGAAAAAAACCGAATGAAAAATAACAAAATCGAATCGAATCCGGTTTGATTTTCTCATGTAAACGGACTAGAGTTTTCGTTCAAGTCTTGGCAGCACTGTCTGGTCGCCATATTGGCACTTATTCTTAATCCCCGAAACTTCATTTCTTTTCGGTTTTTGTGGCGTTAATTTTTTACAAACTTATGATTTTCGTGTTAATTTTTCTGAAATTGAAAATGTAGAAATTTTAAGGTTTCCATTATCTAATTCTTCATTCATATTTCTTTTTTCAATGACAAATGAAACATATCATTTGATTGCTTCATGATTTGTGTGTAGTCTTATGTTGAACCGCAAGAGAGTCCAAAACCTAGTCCCGGATATCAACGAGTGATAATCTTATGAGTCTTGTGTGTTTTGAAAAACTACTGCAGGAAAAACAAATACATATATATTATAATGTGCAACAACAAAAAAAATTGATGGAAAAGAAAATCTGGCTTACAACAAAAAACGTAAAATATATAAAATAAAATAAAATGGAGAACCTTAAAGTTCGCGAGGATCTATTCTCCAGCGTTAAGTACTTCATAAGTGGCAATTTAGACGAAAAGGTTAATAATTACATTACAAAATATACTTAAATATATAAAGTTCCACAATCATAATTTCTAATCTGTACAACTAAAGTCTTAATTAGGTTAGCAAAACGTGTTGTAATCTTTAGCATAACACCGTCATTAGGATGTTTCTCATAAAATCTTAATTTTGTTTTGAAATATGCATAACAACCTTGGTATAAACATTTTAATGTTAGGGTTGACATAGTTTTTGTTTTTCTTTGTTTTCTTTATTTTTGGTGAAACTTTTTCAAACCTTAAGTATGGATGTGGAAGCATAGGATTGGAAAATGAACTGCTTTACTTCTTTCTTTTTCTTCCTCCTTTATGACGAGGTTATGACCTGTTTCCTGTTTTCATATTACTTCATCACTGAGGCCGATCAAATGCTGGTGTTTGTGCATTTGTGTAATCCTGCAGTTTTAAGGCCTGCCTCTTCAAGGATTTTGACACGTGCATGCTCCCATGATTAATTATTGTTTTACTGCTTTACTGTCTGAACATAATGGAACCAGTCCCAATAGTTTGACCTATCAAAAGCAGGAAGGGGACATTGTTGGTTTAATGTCTTTACTGTTCTATATTTTACGTTTTGCTACTTCTGAACTCTAAGAATCTAAGAATCATGTGCCATAGCTATAGGTATCCCATTAATTCCAATTTGTTTTTATATCCGCAAGAAAAAAATTGCAGTTATTAAGTTATTAAGAATTTTAATAAATCCTCAAATTAAGACTTCAAGTTGATAAAACAAACTGATGTTTTTATTTTCCGTTTTGAGTATTCTCACAGCTAGGACAATGCCGCAGTAGCGACGACTTCGTTACATCAGTTGACTTCGTGATAAACTACAAAAATGTTATCCCAAGCCGACCAGTCTTGAATGATACCGCACTAGAAATATATAGAGACAAGTAAGATATATTGAACCGCCCGGATGGGGGTATCACCTCAGATCCCAATGAACTAATTGCCGCTCTGCGATGTCCTTAAGGCCGAATGTGGTCAGTTAGCAATAAAAGCTCTAGAACACCAAAGTCACCGGGCAGTATCTTCATGAAAACAGAGAAATACCACCGTCCGCTTTCATACAAACGATCAGGCTCAACCTTTTTGAGAATGTACAAAGAAGAAGACACTAGTTGAAACGGCATCAGCACTTGTACATCTTACGAAGTAATTTGGACCAAATATGACTTTCCGATGGGAGCAATTGCTGGTCCCTGCATTTTTGAGAGGCACGCCAGTAGTTTTTCAGATCTGTCGTACTGATCCGCTTTTGCCAAAATGAGAAAGCAATTACTGCATAACTACTTATTCAAAGATCTAAGTGATATGGGTAAAAGCGATAATTGCAACATCAGCAAATTTATCACCAAGCTAAAATGGTTCAACTTGCCATAGGCGGTTCTCAATTTTATGATGAATGGAATGGTTCAGGAGTTGTCTATATTTGAGTTGATTTGTATCAGTTACCTATGATTTCGAAAATAGTGCAAAGTTTTGTCACCACACTCTGATCTCATTCAATAAATTCCAATAGTGGTTTGTCTGTGGTTATTGCATCAACATCCTACTTTACCATCCTCGCTGAAAATCGTTTGACGTTTGATTTTCTCAATCACCCCACTCTGCTGGCTTTAACGTGAATTTGAGAAGCGGTCTGGGGTTTTACAAAGGACTGCAATAATGGTCTATGTGTGCCTTTTGTTTGTACTACGGATCCAACTGACATAGCCTAACATTTTTTGTTAATATCGCCTCATACCTTACACGCAAAAATCGAAGCCCTGATACGTTTAGATTAGTTTGAACAAGGAACCTTTTTCGTCCATACAAATGATCAAAATTATTCTATCTGAGAATGTTCTAAAGGAAGCTAACGTCGAATGGAATGTCATCTATTCTTTTACATCGTCCAAATCTCTTTCATGTTAAGAGAAAAAAAAGTCTCCCTTCTATATATAGAAACATTGTTTAACTGATTGTAAATTCCGGCCAGTAATTTCAAAAAGGTTCCCTTACCTAACCTAACTTATGTCCGTTATTCTCAAATTTTGTGATTAGGAAGTTGTTTAAGATCTCTCCAATTGACGAACAAATGCAACTTTATCGGAAATTATAATTATAATCAATCTTATATGACAATTTATTTATACCTATCGCAAACAACCAAAGGACTCCAATTTTAACTCCATGGCATCAGAATATGTATCATTTAAAATTTGTAGAACTGAATTTATCATCAGTCCAGTCTCTGATCGTCCAGAACAAAGTTAAATGCAGTTTCGCAAGAATGAATCCTGATTGAATTGATATATTTTATTTAACGGGCTCCCGAAGCGGGAGAGTCTCTACCTGAGACACTGATGTGCAGATCAAGTGCTCTGGCATCCTCGATGGGTTGGTCTTTAAAACGGAAGTTCGTGGAGCTGGGAGTCCAGATCCTCTTCGCAGGAGCATTATTGTCTAATTTATCCATGTTGCCAAGCCAATGTAGTCGATGTGTTTTAGCTTTCTGGACTACACCCACATTTTGGTACTGCTCATAGAGTTCGCGGTTGTATCTTCTCCATTTGCCCTCCTCGCACACAGGACCAAATATCCGACGGAGTATTTTTCTTTCGAAAGAACCCAAAATTAGCTCTCATTTCCTGTTTATTGTCCATCAGGACGTTAGGAGTTTTAATCCCATTTGTTTCGCCAAACCGAAGTATCAACGGCTGTCTTCGTCGGATCTCCATTATGGTGTCATTTGTGGGGTTGAAGTTTACTCCGAGGTAGGTGAACTCCCTTACTACCTCAAAGTTGCTGCTATCAACAGTGACGTTTTGTCCTATTCGGTGAACAGATATTTGTTGTTTGTTGAAAGCAAGTATTTCGTTTTGTCCTCGTTGACTTGAAGACCAATGAAAGCTTATAACACGGTACGCTGAGTTCGGTCGATGATGTTAATACCGGCCGCGTATCCCAGTAGTTGACGGATCTTTTTTTTTTTTTTTTTTTTTTTATTTATTTGAAATTGATTTTGACATTTTGTATTTCTTATACTATACGTATTAAAATAGTGTCAAATGCCAATTCAAAGGGCTTCATTACAAATAGTTGAAATATTGGTGGGGTGACCCTTAAGACATTAACAAAAAGATATAGGAATATGTAAAATGCATTTAAAAAAATACAATTCAAGTTTAATTTAAATATTCATTTTAAAATAAAAAGAGAAAATAGAGAAAAAGACTAGTTACACCAAAATGTCAGAAAGAATAGCTTCCATGTTATAGTAATTGAATTGGAAGAGCCAATGTTTTACACATTTCTTAAACTTTCCAGGAACGGTTAATTTTCTTTTCATTTATTTATTTAGCATACTTAAAGTATTAAGCTATTATATAACACATTTACAACGAAATCGTTTAAAAGTTATTTTTTACAAATTCTTTAACATTGCGCTTGTATGCATTAAAATTAGTTTCAAGTTTAAGTTCTTCTGGTAACCTGTTAAATATTTGAAAGCCTTTATATATAATGCTATTTTTTAACATTGCATTTCTATAATACGGTAGTCTTATATTATTAACATTTCTTAATCGATATGGCTGTACCTCACCAACATATCTAATTAGGTCGTTAAAATAACTAGGCAAATCACCTATTCTCATCTTGTAGATAAACAAAAGAACATCTAACACCAATTGTTGTTTCACACTTAACCAATTTAGACGGTTTAGCATATTAGCGACACTTGCATAACGATTACAATTTAAAATTATTCGCATTGCTTTGTTTTGCATTTTTTACAGTCTATATATGTTACTATTAGTTAATAAAAAAAGCACTGTAGAGCAATATTCGAAATGCGGTTTGATTATAACATTATACACTCTGATAGATGCGTTAAAATCTAATTTACTTTTGATTCTTCGTAAAAAATTTACTTTCTTCGCTACTTTTTTAACTACATAATCAACGTGTTTATCCAGCTTTAAACTGCTATCTATGATAACACCTAGGTACTTTATTTGATCTACTTGCTCTATATTTTCGTTTCCTATTTTTAAATTAATATTGCATTGTGTTTTAAATATTATGGACTTCGTCTTTTGAACATTCGTTTTAAGTTTGTTTGCCTTGAACCAAATGTTAACGCTGTCTAGATCTTCTTGTAGTTGTTCAGTCATCGTGCCGATGTCCTTACCCACGTGATATATTAAGGCATCATCTGCAAACAGAACTATTTTGCAATACCTTAATACTCTCCATATATCGTTTATGTAGATTAAAAACAACAGAGGTCCAATTATCGATCCTTGAGGAACTCCCAACAACGTTGATCCTACTTCCGAAAGTTTACCATTAACTGATGTTCTTTGAGTTCGCTGACTTAGATATGACCTGAACCATTGTAGTTCATTGCCACGTATACCGTAGTGTTTCAATTTTTGAATTAATATTTCTCTGTCAATAGTTTCGAAAGCTCGCTTAAGGTCCAAAAATACAGCTATAATAGTAGATCCGGCTGCTATGTCTTCTTTCCAGTTAATTAGCACATAATTTAAAGCAATTTCGCACGAACGATGACTTCTAAATCCGAATTGATTATCAATGATAATGTTATTAGTGTCTATGAATTTTTGTAGTTGACTTTTGCCTATCTTCTCAATTATTTTTTCATACACCGGTAACGCGTTTACTGGTCGAAAATCTTCACACCTTCTCGAGCCCTGCACTTTCTGTATTGGTGTAACCAACGATTCTTTCCACGAGCTTGGAAAACATCCCGAATCTAATGATTTATTAATAATCTCTGTGAGCACGTTTCCTACTACTCCGAAAGCATCTATAAACATTTTAGGGCACATAAAGTTAAAATCTTTTTTTTTTTTTTTCATTTGACGTAGCACCTCATATATATCATACGGGTTCACTCTACTGAATTTAAAACGGCACGTAAGTTCATCTATTTGATTGACATACTGAACAGTCTCAATTGACCGGTTTATGTCCATAACACTGTCCACGAAAAAAACATTAAACTTATCTGCAATCAGTTTTGAATTACGGATTGATGTTTCATTAAAAATGATATTCTCTTCAGTAGCTACTTTCTCAGATCCTAGCACATATTTTTTTAAAGTTCTCCACATACCTTTTTGATCTGATTGCATAAGAATTCTATTTTGCACAAAGATTCCCTTGCTTCTTACCAGTTCTTTTTTATAACGATTTCGCAATAGTTTATATGACTCCCAATCACTTATCTCATCATTTTGACGAGCTCTATGGTAACAAATTATTTTTTCTTTTTTTAATTCACGTAATCTGTTATTAAACCACTCTACCGAATTTATTTTCATTACTTTTGTTTCGACGTAACTATTTACAATTCTTAATAGTTCACTTGAAAATAAATTCGCAAGAAAATGCACATCGACGAGCGGAAAACATATGCTTTGCATTTGACACTGATTTATTTTATTAATGAATGCACGACTATCGTACTTCAAACACTTCACTGACTTTTGTTGCAATCTATCACTTTCTTTTCCTTTAGACTTTAGTTTCACTATAATTGTTTCATGATCCGTAATTTTTAGGTTAGGGTCCATTTCTGCCGATACCACACGTGAATTAGTAACAACGTAATCTATAAGTGTTTTACTGCTCGGTGTAATACGGGTACATTTATCAATAATTTGTTTAGCTGTGTTTTCTATAATGATTCTTGCAATTTCTTTTTGATATGTAAAGCTTGTATCTAACCAATTTATGTTAAAATCACCAACCACTATAAAGTCTTTTGCCTTATCATTCAATTCATTTAGTAACTCTTCAAATCTATCACAAAACACTCGACAAGACGCACTTGGCGAGTTATATAAAACTACAAAAGTTATCGGGTACCCCTTTGTTGTTAGATTAATAGACGCCCACCAATGTTCATAATCAAACCTCTTTACTTCTGGAGGGTCGAATCTAATTCCTTCTCTAACATAGACGCAAACCCCTCCTGTGTGTCTTGAATTACTATCACATCTTATTAACTCATAATTCTCAATATTAATTTCGTGATTCTTGTTTTCATCAGTAAGGTGTGTTTCTGATAGAGCCACTAAATCAAAGTCGTTGCCATATAATGTAGATTCTAATTCACAAAAATTGCCGGTTAACCCTTGAATATTAAGGTAAACACAGTTTAAATCCTTTGATGGCTAATACGACGATCTTTTTTTTTCGATTTCCAGTTGCTTTAAGAAGACTGGACATTCTGCATCTCTACAATCATGATTACAATCTAATTTTAGTCCATACTTTTTATTTGACCTTGTACAGTTTATACACTTTATATGATCTGAGCTACATTTTTTAGCATCATGGTTTTGACCGCACTTTGCACATACAATTTCATTTTTACACTTGCTTGCAATGTGTCTGAAGCCCCAACAATTGTAGCACTTTCTTATAGCAACATATTCAAACACTCTGCACCGATCCCATCCTATGCTCACCCTTCCACCATTCATCACATTTTTATAATCTTCGGCTTCCAATATTACAATCGTATTAAATACGTTTGGGTTTTTTATACCACGGTAACACTTCACACATTTCACTTCTCCCTTAATGTTGTTTTGACTTTTCAGTGCAACTTCTATCTCCCTCATCTCATACATCTCACTCATCCCAGTTATTAGAATTTGTGGTACTGACAACTTTGGACTATCAACATAATAATTTTCATTTAATTTATCTTTAACTTCTTTACTCAATTTTTCACTTGATTCTTTATCCGAACACACTATTGAAATCGATCCATCTCTTCTTTCATTGATATTATTAATTTTTATCGACAGATCTGAAGGATTTATGTTTACTTTGACATCGCTTTTTGTTTTGTTTATATTCTGCTTCTCTTTTGGTTTCACAATAACCGTAGACTTTGCTACTTCAGCAAATGATTTTTTTGTTGGTACTTCATTTACTTTTTGTTCTTCACTTAATTTTTTTAACGTGTCAACGGATTCCGTTAAACCTTTGATAATGCGTTCAAATGATTTCAATTCCGTTATGCATTTTATACACATAAAATGAATATCTGGTCTTTCGTTTATCAAATCGTAATCATATTGCTTCAATTTTAGGCACTTTAAATGATGAAATTCACCACAGAGACCACCACACACCAGCCAATTATCCCCCGTCTTTACCGGTCGACTACAGTCGACACAGGTCGCACTCATTTTAATTTTTTTTACACCACCGATACAGGGATCACTATGAAATTCAATTTATTTATGATTCCTTCCGTTTACTTTCACTTGCTTAAACTTTCATATATTTATTTAAATAGTTTCCACCGAAATTTATTTTGTTTTAGCAGCTGTCATCATGTCTGATATGAAGGGGTAGTTTGTTAAAAAGGCGGCAGGATGAAACAAAATAAAAGTTACGAAAAGCAGTGGTACGGGAAAACGGTACGGTAACAACGTTTAACAAATTACGGCGTAAATTATAATCAGATATTAATCATATTTCCCGATCTAATAAAAAAAGTTTTTAATACCTTAAAACAATACAAATGACGGACTGGAAGAATTTTCATAGCACGGAACAATGGAAAACTAGGATGTCGACGGTGTTTGCGGCTAATTTTTCTCAAAACATTTTTTTGTAAAACTAAAAGAGGCTGAATCTTATTCCGATGTGTCCCGCCCCAACAGGCTATACCATATTGGAGTTTCGAGTGAAAAATGCCGTAATAAATAATTTTTAATAGTTTCTCAGAGCAAACATTTTTTAAGTAAAAAAAATGTCGGAGTGTGCAACGAAAATATTTTTTTCAAAGACTGCGTGTGGCTTACAAAGTTCATTTTGTAGTCAATAATGAGTCCCAAGTATTTGAACTCTTCTACCCTCTCCACTAAAAAACACTCATCACTACAATGTAGCATGTTACTAAACGTGGTACAAGATGAAGCTGAGACACATGAGCAGCCAGTTAGTTTGAACTTTTTGCAACCCGTAGAGTGAAAGTAAAAGTCCGCAAAAGGGTCAGTTGTGGTCGATAGGTTAAAAAACATTATTTTAGTTTTAGAACTAATTCTCAGTCTATGTTCAGCGAACCAGGTCCTCAATAAATTTAAATCCCAGTTTATATCAGAAACTAAATTTAAAGCACTATCCGCACCGTAGGCACAGCCCACATCATCTGCGAAGGCAGTAAGTGTACCGTTAAAATCAAGCTCAAAAAGAGAATTAATGTATATAAGGAACAAAATAGGTCCCAACACCGAACCTTGCGGTACTCCCAAATTTAGAAACTGTACATCACTCCTGATTTCTCCAATTTTAACTCTTTGAGATCTATTTGAAAGATAGGATCTGAACCACTCGAGCATAAAACCACGAATTCCAGCTTTTTCTAGTTTATTCAATAAGATGGTGTGGTTAACCATATCGAAGGCTTTGGTAATGTCCACAAATAAACCTGCAGTGAGCTTTTTTGCATCAAGGTTTGAGAACACACTGGAGCACAAATTTAGTAGGGCATCTTCAGTAGACTTTCCAAGCTGAAAACCAAACTGCACAGGGCTAAAATACTAATTTCTATTTAAAAAAGATAACAGTCTTATTTTAACGATTTTTTCGAAAACTTTACTAAAAATGGAAAGGAGAGAAATTGGCCTGTAATTGCTCATGTCTTCTGCTGAACCTTTTTTAAAGAGACGCACTACGTCCACACATTTGAGAGCACAAGGAAAAACTCCAGAAAATATGCTTCGGTTAAAAAGAACTGCTAGTACATCTACCAAGAAACATCCGATGCGTTTTATAACCGTATTTGAGATGCCATCATAGCCGCAAGCATTAGAACCGTTAAGGGACCCAATGACTTTTAAAACCTCAAATGCAGTTATAGGCTCAAAGGAGAAACTATTACAATTCAAATACTCCCCACTGTAACAGCAACACGAACAACTCAGTTGACCTGTTTGTAAAGACAAATTGTTGGCTATTGACGAAAAGTAATTATTAAAAGCGTTAGCAACTTCGAATTCGTCAGACACATTACAGCCATTAGTACGAATTGTTGTAGGCTTGGAAGAAGACGAAGACTTTTTTAAAATAGTATTGACAACTTGCCATTCATTCTTAAGATTACCTTTAGCAAAAAAGAAACGATTTTTATAGTAGTCGTCACGGCTCTTACGAATTTCTTTTTTAAGCCCAGAACATAATTGTTTATATTGATCACTCAATCTATAGTTGTTAGGGTTTCTTAACCTGTTGAAGATCCATCTCCAGAAGAAGATTGAAGAACTCTTTGCTGGAATCCGGTGCAGATTTTTGAATAGTTCGGAAAAGCTGTTTCATTTTTTCCAACGTCACGCGACACAACTGGATCAGTTTTGCCGAATCCCGAATTTACTACTGGTCCGCCGGTGGAGTTTGCCGGTTTGACCTCAAAAAGTATCGGCAAGTCTCCCGATTTCGAATCGCTTCGTCACTTCTTTCTTTCTTTCTTTTTAGGGTTCCGTAGCCAAATGGCAAAAAACGGAACCCTTATAGATTCGTCATGTCTGTCTGTCCGGGAATGTCACAGCCACTTTTTTCCGAAACTATAAGAACTATACTGTTGAAACTTGGTAAGTAGATGTATTCTGTGAACCGCATTAAGATTTTCACACAAAAATAGAAAAAAAAACAATAAATTTTGGGGGTTCCCCATTCATACTTAGAACTAAAACTCAACATTTTTTTTTCATCAAACCCAAACGTGGGGGTCTTCAAAAATGATATTGAGGCTTCTAATATCATTTTTTTCTCAACTGAATAGTTTGCGCGAGAGACGCTTCCAAAGTGGTAAAATGTGTGCCCCCCCCCCCCCCCTGTAACTTCTAAAATAAGAGAATGATAAAACTAAAAAAAATATATGATGTACATTACCATGCAAACTTCCACCGAAAATTGGTTTGAACCAGATCTACTAAGTAGTTTTTTTTTTTAATTCGTCATAAATCGTAAGCCGCAATTTACCTTTCATTCAATCAACTCAAATTTAAAAAAGAAACATTTAATTTCATAAACATTAACCTTATGCGTAAACCGTGAACCATTATTTTCTAATAACAAGAACTTTTATATGATGTTACTCGCTGCTACGGAACCTTTCATGGGCGAGTCCGACTCGCACTTGGCCGCTTTTTTTAAAGATACATAATGTATATTCAAAATGTTTTTTTAAAATCCAGTTTACAAAATCTATCATTATCCTAAGTTATTTATATACATTAACGTGTCTAAATTGTAAAATAGAGACATGTCGCTTCTGGATCAAACAAATCCAAAATCACCAGCATTTGAATGGTTTTTATTGAATTTTATTATTGCAATTGAAATCGGCGGAGCAGTAGGGATGCATTAAAGTGGGAGAGTTATGATCCCCTTAATCCTGTAAATAACCTCGTCGTAAAGGGAGAAGGAGGAGAAAAGTTATTTAAATTTACACATTTAAGTTCATTAAATTGAAGGTCTTCGTTATTCTCATTTAAAAACATAACCTTTGTTTTTTCTACATTCAATTTGAACTTATTCGTGTTCATATGTATATTTCTTTTTATATTTTTCACGTCTTTTCGTATTTTACATAAACAATCTTCTAATTTGTTTCCTATAGTATACAATAAACCATCGTCGGCAAAAAGGACAATCTGACTATAACTTAACACACTCTTAATTTCATTTACAGTCACTAAGACCAGTAACGTCGCTAAAACAGCACCCTGTGGCACACCAAGTTCTACATCCATAGCATCAGACAATTCATTGTTGTACTTGACTATCCGTCTTCGGCTCTAAAGAAAGGATTCAAACCATCTGTTTTCAACATCTCTTACCCCCACAGCTCTCCAATTTGTTCAGCAGCAAAGAGGCTTGGCAAGGTCTTGACCACTGGCGATGCAAGGCTAGGTTTGAAATATTGTCAGTGCGTATGCTCCCCAAGTCGGATGCGAGCAGAGTGAAAGATTGGCATTCGGGCTAGATTTTCACAACCTCATCAAGAACGTCCCAAAGCAAAAGCTCTAACTTGTTGGCAGGGATTTGAACGAACATGTTGGGAAGTCAAACAAAGGCTATGAAGACTGCCATGGAGTACTAGGATACGGCACCAGGCAATCTCCAGGCGATGATATCATAAACATGTGAAAGTCATACGGTCTTATCGTTCTTAATACCATGTTCGTCAAACAAAGGCGGCACCTCCAGCAGTTTGGAAAATGAATCCCAGATTGATTACTATGTGATCGCACGTTTCATAAAGCCTCTTTGTTTTGGAAATCTGGCGACACACAAAAAAAGGAAGCATTAATTTGCTACACTTTGCACCTGGTTCAATGCTTTCAGTTTGTGCCTTACCCTGTACTTGAGCGCGTAGAGTACTCCATGGGGCCAATCGCACTCGTACAGCGGCTAGACTATTTCAAGATCTTGACGTTCACAAATCTGCTGGTCCAGATGGTATTTCCCCTATAGTTTTGTAGAGGTGATCTTCATCGCTCGCAAAAGCACTGCGTAACATTTTCTTTCTATCCTATTCATGGATCATTGGCTGAGCAATATCACCGAAAGTGAAACCAATCTCTTTACCGTGCTGGTGAAATCAATATCCTTGTGTTATTTGGCAGAGTTTGGCATCAACCTCTTTCGTCAAAAATCCGTGAATTTGCAATCGATGTTACTCTTCTTCAATGGATTAGAAACTACATTTTAGGCCGTTCAATTCAAGTTGTTTTGAATGGTTTCAAGTCTGATGGTCGCCAAAAAAATGCTTGCGTTAAAACCTCAGATCCATGGAATAAGGATCACATTGCAGGGCCTTACTCCTTTATTTAAGTTAGATTCAGTTAGTTTTATACAGGTTTTTACACATTTTCCCAAAGATCAATATAAAATTAAGAAATCAGTAAAAGAAAACGTATGTTCTTGAGAGACATAAAAACAGTATAACAGTAAAAATACTAACAAAAACAAAAATACAAGTATTTAGCGCCATAAAGACCATATGCAAAATAAAAATTAACAGAAAGCATATGTTTTTTTTAATTTTATAACTTAACAAATAAAATGTAATATTATTTTAAGTACACGCGCAAAACCCGACATTAAGTGAAATAATGTTGTGCGGGGCAAGGAAAAGAAAAACATTGTGTAAGGGCTTATTTTTCATCAAAAAATATAACTAACGTCACTAGTTCCTCTATGTCAGCAGCCTCTAAGTTATCAGAGCCAAAACGCCTGCGTAAGCTGACAATTTCATCTTGAATCAGTTCAGGTGTTGGCTACCCAAGCCCGCCGGTATTGGGACCACAGTTTCATCCAGGATGCTTGCAAACATTTTCGTTGCAAACTATCGTTGCAAAACAATTTTAAACTCTTACCACCGCCGTTTGTTTCATCTAATGCTTTCGAAAATGCTAGTTTTGTAATTTGATGCTTAAAATTAGAAAATATATATTGGTCCATCGTTGCAGAAGTGAAGTCGTATTAGGTAGTGACAAAGACAATCTCTACTTTTCCTTCCGACAAGTTTTGTAAATCAGTCGGATGCATTGTCTAAGAGTTTGTTTTATTGAAGAGATTTTGCTCATCATTGAACTTGTCTACAGTTTGACCAAAATGGGTTGCAAACCATTCCTCGAAAAGAGTTTTGTGACCCAAGCCTTTTTGTTTGCCTTCCAAATTACAGGTAATTTCTCTTTTACGCAGTCTTAAAGCTCTGGGATTAAGAAATTGGTAAACTAACATAAGTCTGATTTTAAAAGTTCTTGTTATGTTTCTACCTAGTAATAATGTTAGTCTGTCTTTTGCAGCCTTATGTCCAAGCATTGATTTCATCCTGTGAAATATAAGATCTGGTTGGGATTTTGTTTATTTTGCAAAAAAGTGCCGTTTCGTCTACGGTAAATATTTGTGCAAGGCTGTAGCCGCCAGTTTTAACAATTTCTGAAAAGATTTCTTGAAATATTTGTATAGATTCTACGTTAGCACAAGCTGCTTCTCCCGAAAGCTTCACATTGTGGATGCCAGATTTTTTTTAAAGCTATGAAATCAACCACGGCTCGCACAGTTTCATCTGTGAAGGCCTCACCTATTGTCTCTTTTAATTTTTCGAACAGTTTAAGCGCCTTCTCTTGTATTAGCCATTGGCTAAGTGAAATTTTTTAATGGGTAAGTAACATCATTAACAGTTCCTGCATTCGGGTAATGACACCACCTCAGAGTTTAGCAACTTTCGTGTCGATGGAAATTGGATCTGTGATGTATTGTTTATTGTTTTCTTTATCTTTTATAATTGTTCTTGCTGAAGTTGGTAGTATACCAATAGTTCTGGCTATATATAAAGCTCGTTTACCAAATTTAGAACGCTTTATTATGTCTAGCTTTGTTATTAAACTTAAGTGTGTTCTTTTCTGTTTAGGTGTAGGAATGGCTTCTTTTGAAGACATCCTAGGAATCAATTCTAAACGATATAAATTCAAATTTTTAATCTGCAGAACAAAGATAAGAACGACTTACTGCTATGACCTCACATCACTATTTGAATTTCGAAAATACATTACCCCTGAGCATGCATACTTGTGTGCACTGTGTGCACAGTTTTGTCATGGAACCTGAAAATCGTTAGAAAATTGGCAACATTTTGGAAACATTTTTATTTTGTTGTAATTTTCTTTTAAACAACCGACGTTTTAGCGAAGCCACGCAACGGTAAGCGGGGTATGGGTATGGTTCGTTGCCGACGTTATAGCGAAACAACGTAACGCGAGGCAATTTTAACCGGGGTATACCTGTACACCATATAAACGTAAAAAATCCTTTGATGATGACAGTTCCCTCAGATTCTCATATTCGTTTCCTGGTTCACGCCGCTTATATTCGCTCATGGAACTGGAGCGGCAACTTATGTTAAGTTCATTAAATTCCGATCTCAAAAGCATACTTAACTGGGGTAGAATCAACAGTGAGGAATTCAATGCTTCCAAAACGCAATGCTGCTTTCTGCCATTAATGGGAAACTTCAAACAATGGCTTTTGAATCGCCGAAACAAAAAGACTCCATCCTCGGTATGTGTGTAAAAGACAACCGCCCTTGGAATGAACACATATTCGATGTCGCCAGAAATCTGGTAAATGTGTAGGCTTCCTCAAGCAATGCAACATGCAAGATATAATTCACCCCTTCTGATCTGGCATAAGGCATTTGACCAAAACTTGAGTACAACGCTTAAATCTGGTCTAGTGCACCAATAACTTATTTGGAGCTTCTTATACTTTTCAGTGAAGGTATGATAAGAATTAAAGGAATCATAACCATCCCTACTGAACCGCCGGTTCGACCTGAATGTATATTGGCAGGCCTCCCGGTCTTAGATTATTATTATTCGATCTTCCTTTATGGGGATGCGTGGCGATATTTTTCATTTGCATTATAATTAACAAAACACTCTAATCCATCTAATTAAATCTAATCCATCACTTCATTAATACACGCGCTGTGTTACTTCGTTATAAGGGTACCTAAAATCCCTTCAGCGAGTGTTAAATATATATATAAAAAAAGTAGAAAGTGATGTGAAAAAAAAAACAAATTTGGATCCCCTTTGAATTTATTCGATTTTGTCTTTTAAATTAAATTAAATGTATACTACGAGTACCTTGGTTGCCTTCAGTTTCTTTCACAGTCGGAGACATGATTTTGTTTTTCTTGTGAGAAATTTAAACAGGAAGCTAACAGCTAAGATCTGAAATTTTCTGCGTTTCGTGATAAGATTTTTTTAAAAATAAAAATTCGCATGTTTATATTTGCTGTTTTAATAAAAAAAAGCCATATGGTATTGTAGCTACAGTACGTAATATAAAATAAAGTGCTTCTATAAGTATATCCAGTTTCCAATCACATTTTTTCATTAGCCATTTTCCATACTCGTAAGGAAAAACATGATTCGTAACAATGTACGAGTAGATAACAATTAATTTCACTGAACTCAGAATACGCAGTAACCACTCAGAATACGCAGTAACCACTGCACCCACATGTACATAATACGTATGTACATACATATACCTACAAACATCTGCACGTATGCCGCAGGTAAAAATGCACATGCGATAGTTTTTGGTAACGTTTTCTATCCAAAGAGTTGACGTCCTGAAAACTCTTGAAATCCACAAAAGACACAATTAGGACATTCAGAATGACATATTAAAAGCCCTCTCAAGCAGAGAACTCCATTGCAATCCAATTACAGTAATATCAACTCTATCCTTACCAGTAAAATAGAATAGGTCTTCGACCCGTGAGTATAAAAAAATATATAATGCTTGAGTTTATATTTTATTTCAAAGAACTTGGCAGCTTTCTGGTGTCGTGGATGTTTTCACGCTTTTTCGAAGTGAGGTGTTTATTAAGTTTATAGTGGCCTTTAGGACAAAGGTTAGTACGCTATGTGATGACCAGTGCGAGTTTGTAGCAGGTAAATCTGTCACAGAGGCAATCCAAAATAAAGGATCACGATTGAAAAACATCGTGATTCCTTAAAAGATTTACATATGGTATTGGTTGATTTTGAAAAGGCTTTTGACAGTCAAACAAGAGATCTGTTAGGGGTGGCGCTAAGAAAACGTGGCGTTAAAGAAACCTACATACAGATGATCATGTACATGTATGAGGTAGTAAGGACAAGAGTAAGATGCCCTGCTGGAGTAACCGAGTATTTCGCAGTAAAATTCGGTGTACACCAGCGAAGCGTCTTAAGTCCCTTGATATTTATTACTGTCCTTGATTATCCGCTTGAAGGAAAAGTGCAACAGTTATATAGTGATCGAAAGCGACGATCAAACGCCCTACAGCGAGCTTTTGATGTATGTGTCGCCAACCGGCTGAACTGCATTAAAATGAACGCGCTCATATGGAAGGCGGTTGCACCGGTTTGGCAGCACTTAGTCTTTTTTGTAATTCATTGTATTTCTGTATCTATATTTTTTGGCCATGAATTTGAAGGGGTGCTTTCGCAACCAAAAAATATAAAACTCATCATATTGAGGAATAAATAACCTTTAAAAACGACAAGAAGTGTTTTAATATTGGAAGTGAGTGAGGGGCACTCCAAATTCAGCCGCCATTTTGCTGCCGCCAGACAGTCGCCGCCGTCTATAACAGTATGTGTGGATGTTTTAGAGGGGAATCCGTCCTTGTCCTGCCGCAGGAGAACCTTAAGAACCCCTTAGGGTCTTATTGAACCTTTCAAGCTCGGACCGCAGGACCCGCTTTTATTTACTATTTATATTATCAAAATTATCGAAATCCACCTCCTTTTTCAGAACTCGTGACCCTGTTGAACCCTTACGGAGGGCGGTCCTTCTGATAAGACATTTTTTTATTATTATTTTTTAAATAAAAGTCCCTTGCCCTATTGATGACACTGCGACCTAAATTATCTTTTTTGTCAAAGGGTTGCCTTAGCCTAAAAGACTCCTAGTGAAAGCCAATACGTCTTTTGTGGCAGAGTTACGAAGCTCCATTTGTGAACGCGACTCCCTATGACAGATACATCGTCTCAACCAATACAGAGCTGAACCTTCACAAAGAATGTGCTCAGAGGTTTCCCCGTCCTCCACGCAGAACCTGCATTCTTACTCTGGACTTAGGTTCGTTTTGTTGAGATGATATCATAATCCACACTGGCCAGTGAAATGCCCACCAGCTTTCTAATATTTCCCTTATCTAGCGTAAGGATTTCCTTATAGGAGTATGGCCTAATAAATCGTTTGGATTGCCTTAAACCAGTGACACTTGTCCAATGTTATTGACGAAGCTGCTGTTTCCATTCTTTAATTAGCCCTAAAGCAGCAGCCCAATTGACTCTGCAACAAGGTTCTGGTGCAAAGAACACAGATTCAGATCCAGCCATCCGAGTTCGACCATGTTGTATTTGGTTAGTTTTTGCAAGGCATTGTAGCAGTTCTTAACAGTGAGTCCATTGTGTTGGACGACAGTGCCTGTAGTGCTGCTTGGCTATTTGAAAAGATGTTTATATTAACTCTTTTAATTCCCTTATTGGAGTTTAAGACAGCGCAGATCTTACTGGCATGGACTTCTGCCTGGAACACTGTGGGACACATTCCCATAGGTATCGAGACTGGTGTTGGGTCCAAAGACACCAGCTCCAACAGGAAATTTGGAAATTTTGGGAAAAACTGATAGTGTTTTGTATGCACATTTTTTTAAATGAAGAATGAGTCAACAGCTCTGACATTTATTTGCTTATCGTTTATCGTATTTTTTTTTGCGGTTTCTCTTTTTTGCGAATCGAACATCGGAAAGTTGTTTTTCGCACCACGAATCGATAATTTCGATAATAGCAATTGTTGTGAAAGTGAATGAAAAGTGATTCTATCGAACTAGCATCTACCCTTAGCGGAGCAATGAAGTTGCGTGAACGGGCAAAGAAAAAGGTGCAGTCATTTTAACCACCGAATTGATGAACCTCAAATCAGGAAATCTCTGGTCCTGAGAGTGTTTCTGTGAAGTTTAGTCAAAATCGGTCCACCAAGTTTGCCTTGCAATTATGTTTGTTACTAAAAAAAAAATTTATTTCGTTTTGTAAGGCTCAGCAAGGCACGCCGGGTACCCGCTATATACAATAAATTTGTAGTCTACTCGAATACATTTTGCCGACAATGCTTGGGCACGAGCAAAGCTGGGCGGGTGCACCTAGTACAAAATATTTCTATGTTCGGCATTGAAAAACAAAATTAATCCGAACAAAGTCTTCAAATACACTACCGTTCTGTATTATACTGAACGGATGGTCACCTTATAATATATAGCACACCTTAACCGTAGCCTATTATCGTATCTGTTGTTATAACTGCTCATAATGACGGGGTTGATTTTTACCTCAAAATTTCTATTGGTTCGCAACAAGTTTCTTCTTGGAGATAATTAGTTTTTGCAAATACCACAACTCTAACAGAACAGTTGAGGTGGCGGGGCTAACTTTTACCCACAAGCCAAGCAAAATACATATATGTAGTTATTTGTTTTGTTTTTTTGACGTGTTAAACTGATCAATTTTTTTCTGCGTTCCTCTTCTATTTGGTTTTATTGATTGTTTAATACTCCACTTGTACTGAGCGGTGCGTTTTAAGACTTACTTCTCATAACACATACAATTTCTCTTCTTCTTATTCTTTTAAACTGATTAGTTTTACACAATTCTTATCCATTACAGGTTGAATCGCTTCTAAAAAATGGGGGCGCACAATCACGATCATATGTGTCTGGGCTCGTAACTCACATTGTTTGCGGGAGTAATTACACAGAAGAGGAACTTGTCATGGGAATCGATTTGTACAGTGTAACACCGGTCACTGAAAATTGGATAATCCATAGTGTAAAGCTGGGTCGGATGGCCTCTACAAAAGCATTCGATCCTAACAAACCAAGTCTATTTTCAGGCGTCCGAGCCTATTTATCACAAATCAGCTCAACGGATCGCCGCAAATTGTATGCAATGCTTACATTTTATGGGGCAGAAGTTAGCCAGAGCTTTAATTCAAGAACTACGCATTTGATATGTGGGATAGCTGCAGGCAATGCGTATGAAAAAGCCAATTCACTGGTGAAGGGGCAATGCGACTTGGTATCGCCCGATTGGGTAATTGAATGTTTGAAGAAAAATGAAATGATTTCGTGTGAACTTTATCATCCGCGACTTCTTAAAATTATGGAGAGATCAAATGTAGCAAAGATTGCGACACCACCAGCAGTAGTTTTGACCGAAACAGCAATAGCCACAACATTAGCTACATCGACGGCCGAAAAACCATCATTATCTGCACTGGCAAAAATTATAGGCTTTGAGGAAAGTTCAGAGAGGAAAGTTAAGGCCGTTATAAGTAAACAACAGTTACAGCAACAAACACAACAGCAGCAGAAAGTACAACTTGAACAAAAACAACAGCAATTGCAGCTGGAAGAACACCAGGAAAAGCTAAAACAACAACAAATACAGCAAGATAAAATCAAACAAATTCAACAGCAACAACAACAACAACTGCAGCAGCAGGAGTTGCAAAAAGAACAGGAGGCTCAGCAGCTTTTACAACAGCAAAAAATTCAGCAAATAAAACAACAACTATTACAGGAGCAAGAACAGCAAAAATTACAACAACAACAGCAGCAATTGCTGCAACAGGAAAAAATTAAGCTATTGCAGCAGCATCAACAACACCAACAACAACAGCAGCAGTTGCAGCAACAACAACAGCTGCAGCAAAAACTGCAGCAGCCGTTACAACAGTCTTTGCATCAGTCATTAGCCTTACCAGCACAAAAACAACCGCAAACTATGTCTCCCTCTCAACCACAACAAACTTTAATTCCATCGACTACAACACCAACATCCTCAGCCCCTGCTCAAATAATTCGAACCATATCGTCCACGGGGCAGAATAACATTATTATTACCACAATTCCCAATTCCCAAATGGGCGCTAACAAGCAAGTGCCGTCAACACAATCTCCAATTATATTCGTTCGACCAAGATCAATTACTCAGGGAAAGACGCCGAGTTGTCCTAGTGGCGCCATTCAACAACCGTCGCAAATCATACTCCAACAAAAAATTATTCAGCAACCCAGTGCGGCTACTGGTGAAACGCAAACTCAAACGTCACAGCAGGCTGTGAATGCAACGCTAACCAAGTCGCCTGTAAATGTGTCACCTCAGATCGTTAACGTCCAAGTACAGCGAAATTTAAAGAGTCCATCACTACAACAAATGCAACAGCTACAACAACAGCTGCAGCATCAGCAATTACAACATCAGCCCACAACGGCATCGTCTCAAATTCAACTGATTCAGCAGCAGTCAGCACAGCAGAACGTTGAACCTCAACAGCAGCAACAACAGCCTCAACAACTTCAACAGTCCCAAAACCTTCAACAGCAGCAGCAGCAAACACAGATAATTCAGCATAAAATACAATTGCACCATCAGTTACAGCAAAGACTCCAGCAACAGTTGCAGTTACAAACTCAACAGCAGCTACAACAGCAACAGCAGCAGTTGCAGCAACCACAACCTGCGAGAACTCCTCAACCTTTAACACCCCAGCCACAAACATCTCAGCAGCCAAGAACACCACAAACACCCACTGGCCCCTCAAGAACACCACAACCGCAACAATGCACCACACCATTGCAACAACCCAGAACGCCCCAACCACAACAAACACAGCCACTACAGCAACCGCGCACACCACAACCTATAAGCGCCCCTCACACGCCACAGCCTCGCACTCCGCAGCAGTCCCTTTCCCAACCATCTACACCGCAACCTCAAATGCAACAATCGCCGCAGCATCAGTCCGTGCCTATGTCGCCACAACCTCAACAAGCACAGCAACCGCAACAGCAGCAACATCAACAACAGTCCCAGCCGCAAACTCAGTCAATCCCAATGTCACCACAGATGCTTCAGCAACATATCCTTAGGCAACAGCAAATTCTACAGCAACAACAACAGCTACTTCAGCAGCATCAACAAAGTGGACAGAGTCTAGCGCCGCATCAACAAAGTTTGCAGCGACAAATTCAGCATCAGCAAGCGCAATTAATCCAGCAGCAGCAATCTTTACAGCAACAGCTTCAAATGCACCAGCAGAGTCCAAGGATACAGCAAAACCAGTCGCCAATTGTTCAACAGACACCATCACCACAACCGCAATTGCAAAGTCTACTGTCTTCACAATCACCTAGAGCATTGCAGTCACCAGCGCCTCAGATGACGCCACCTCCTCAGTCTCCCCAACAAACTATGTCGGTGCAACATCATCAGCTGCGCCAACAATTACAACAAGGGCGTCAACAGCAGCATACGCCAACAGGGCAACAGCACAGGCAAATGATAGTCACACAACAGCAGATAACTCCCAGTTCAGCTAATACAACGACACCGATACAACAGCAAACCCTACAACAACAATTACTTTCCTTCAGTCAACAACAACAAAAAATGCAACAGCTCTTACAGCGGTCTCCTCAACATGGAAGTTCTTCTCATATTTCTGTGCAAGTAAGTCTAAAACTGTTTTCATAACTATCAACTCAAACTGACTAACTTATTTCCTTCTAGCAACAACCACAAACAAAGCAAGTTATCATATCTAAGCCAATAGATCCCACGGATCCAGTTCAAGTTGCTCAGGTACTAAGCCGAACGGCGCAGAGTCCCAATCACGACTCACTTATCCTACGACAACAAATGGCACAACAGCTTCAGAAACAACAACAGCAATCCCCTCGTCAATCTCCCCATCCCCAACATCAGCAGCAGCAGCCACAACAACAACAACAACAACAGCATCCAGTTCAACAGCAGCAAATAGTCATAAGTCAAGGCAACAATCAGATCATTACTCAAAGGCATGTAATTAATACTTCTACTGCACAGGGACAGCAAATCATTCAAAGCCACATGCTTAATATTCAGCAACAACAGCAGCAGAAACAACAGCAGCTGTTGCAATTACAACAACAACAGCTGCTACAGAAGCAGAACGCATCAATTGTTCCACAGCAAATACCATTTAGCCAGCAGCAGCAACAACAACAGCCGGGCTTGCAACAACAAGTGCGCATAATACAGCAACAGGGCTTAGGGGTAACTCAACAAATTGTACAGCAGCCGGCGGTAACAGGTCAACAGCACACTCTGCAGCAACAGCAGGTTGTATCGCAAATGCAATCTCCACCGTACCAACAATCAACGCAGCAACCTCAACAGCAGCAAATAATTGGTTCACAAAATATTCAACAGCAGCAACAATCGCCACAGATTATTCCGCAGCAACATTCACAGCTTGTGCAACATATTCAACAGCAGCAGCTGCCTCAGCAACAATTGCAGCAACAACAACAAATTAACGTTGGGTCCCAAACAACAAACAAACAGTTTCCGTCAAAGTTCATAATAAGCCAGCAGCAATTTAATCAGCTGACACCTCAGCAGCAACAACAGATTCTGCAAAGCCAAAATCAAAATGTGTTCTTCGTGAATCAGGGTAATCTGCAACAAGTACAACAGCAGCAGCAACAACAGGCCGCTCAACAACAACCGATAGTTCAACAGCAAATACTTCAGCAGCAATTGCAGCAATCCGCACAGCAGCAGCAACAACAGCAACAGATCCAGCAGTTGCAGCTTAATAATATTCAATCGCCACATGGGAGTATAAGTCGGATACAACAGAAACCGCCGCCGCCTATGTATCCTCACACACCCAACGTTACTGTAGGACAAGTCGATATGCAACAAAATACAAATAGCTTGTTGCAGCAACAGCAACTGCAACAGCAGCAAGTAGTGCTTAACTCTCCACAGCACCGAACACAACAACAAGTTCAACAACAAGTTCAACAACAAGTTCAACAACATTCTATACCTCAACAACAACAGCAACAACCACAGCAACAGCAGATAATAATCAATCAGCAGCAGATTATTAATCCTCAACGTCTGCAGTATCTTCAGCAACAACAGCATTTGCAGAACAAACAACAGCAGCCAACACAGCAACAGATAATTATTCAGCAAAACCAGCAAACCTCTTCGACATTACAAAGCCCGCAACAGCAAATACCACAATCTCCACAGCAAATCCAACAGCAGCCTCCGGCACAGCAGCAGATACTCACAAGCCAAGGTCAAACCATTGCCATACAAAACCAAATTATCCTGCAACAGCAACAACATAAACAACTTCAGCTTCAGCAACAACAACAACTCCTTCAACAGCAAGGTGATCCTCTTATCGGACAACATCAGGTTAACCTTCAACAACAACCTCAGCAACAGCAGTCAACGTCGCAAATTATTCAAACCCAAGTCACACCCCAAACACAAACTGTTCTTATTCAGCAGCATCAGCAAAATGCTCAGTCCATAATAAGTCAACAGCAAATCCAGCAAACGCCACCTCCACAGTCGCCTCAACAGCAACAAATAATCATACAGCAGCAATCGCCGCAGCAACAGCAACAACAGCATTGGGGCCAACAAAATCCCCAACAGCAGCAACAACAACAACAACAGGTTCTTCAAGCCCCACCAGGCTCACAAACAACAAATCCAGCTGCAACACAACAAACGCAATTCATTCGAACAGTTCGACCTGGCCAATGGCAGGCGACAACGACTGCAGGAATCCCAGGTGCTCCACAGAGGCAATTGATACAGCTGGATGATAAAACGCATGCACATTTCATGTCACTGGATCCACTGAAAAAGGCGGAATACATAGCAAAGTTGCAGAGCAAGCAGCGAGTGATGTTAAGACAGCCGGTAACATATCAACCACGTCCGGGAGCACCCAACGTTGTAGCGAACAACGTGGGTGCACCGCGTCCCGCTGGGACGCCGCATATTATTGTACAAAGCCAAATGCCAGCAGGACTGACGCAGCAGCAACAAATGCAGTGGTTGCAGCAGCAAGGTACCCGCCAGGTTCTAGTGAGGACTACTGGTAAGTTCTTAAATTTGTTAACTGAATTGATATCTTTAGTTTTAAATTTTTAATTTGTTGGTTGATTTGATAAGAGTGCTGCTTTCAGCCTTGGTGCATGTTTTAATAACATTGTAATAAAAATGCAATTTGATTTCCCCATCGAGTATCTAGAGGACATGGGACTCTTTCATATGCCCCAGTTATAGCCATACGTTAAATGAAAACGTAAAAATGTTGGTTTAGTTAACATGAAAAGACCGACCCAATCTTTGTCTTAAAATGTTGCTCATGAATTATAAAACTAATATGTCACAAATAATTGATAAATTAAACGTAAGATGAATTCATTCATTTTTCCGCACAGACCAATTTTTCTGTTCATAATCCCAGTAAATTCACAGAAATGATACAAATCGTTCCTATGATGTGTTCGTTTCAATGTGTTTACTGTTCCACTTTTCACACATGACTATAACTGGGGCCTTAGCCAGTATGTGCTCGCCATCTGACTGCTTACCAGTTGGGCTGCACGAGATACCCTCTGAGTTTTTGAAAAAGATGGAAGACATCAAGTCCAAGTGGAGGAGTTCCAGAAATCTACGTACAGGTGATCATGCACATGTATGAGGGAGTAAAAACACAGGTAAGATGCTTCGTTGGCGTCACCGAGGAGTTCGCAGTCGAAGTCGGTGTACACCAGGGAAGCGTCTTAAGTCCGTTGATATTTATTATAGTCCTTGATTATCTGTTTGAAGGAAAAGTGACGGACCCCAAAGTGCATCAGTTATTTTTTGCTGCCGATGGAGCCATCATAGGCGAGGATCAAACGTCCCTACAACGAGCGTGGGTGGACGTTTTGGAGGGGAATGGATTTCGTATTAGTCCGAAGAAAACAGAATACTTGTACTGCCCGTTCTATGATCCACTCCAACCAATTCCAGACATTTTTATTCTATAACGGCAGCTGAGATAAAGATGCTTCGCATGACAGCAGGAGTAGCAAAGATTGATCGAATAAGAAGTTCCAAGATCCGAGGAAGCCTTCGCGTCAAAGAACTTATCTCGAAAAAAATGGAGCACGACCGGCTCAGATGGTACTGTCATGTTCCAAGGAGAGATTTTACGAACCGTGTCGAAAAGGCAATATCAATCAACGTTCCAATACAAAAGCGAAAGAGAGGCAAGCCTAAAAACTCCTGGATCACACCAATGCAACAAGACCAACATTTGATTGCCCTCAGCGACAAATTGATTCGAAATCGGGAGTCCTGCCGCTATTTTCTGAGGTCGAACCGGCAAACCCCACAGGCGGACCAGTAGGGATGCAGTTCAGTGGGAGGGTTATGATCCCTTTAATCCTGATCATAGCCTCACCGCCATTAAGGGAAGAAGAAGGGATAACTTACTTTATCATGGATTTCTCAACATTCAAAATCTCTGTATAACTTCAGATAGTGCTAAAAAAACATTTGATCTCGTAATTAAGACAGGAGGTTGGATTGTATTTTTGATTTTAATTTACATGCAGGTTCGTTCCGCCATTTACTCGCAGTTACCTTGCTAATTAAACGCGCCGATTGACAGACAATTCAGTATACCACAGCGCAACTGCAACTCGACCGTTGATTGGGTGATTCTGTCATTGCCAATTGTCATTGCCAATTGACAGAAAGCTCAGTATATCACAAACGGCCTAAAGTTGAAGGGGTGTTTTTGACATTCGACTAACAGCGATGAAAAGTGTAGGGAAAATCCCTTATTCTTAAGGTTCCTCTCCGCTCCGGAGGTTGGAAGTCATCATTTTTACAGTCTCCTTGTTTGTTGCTCCTCTCATTATTTCTGAGGCCGAGAGGTTGAGCCATTCCCGCATGTTTGACAGCCATGTCAGCCTTTGTCTTCCGACCGCTCGTCTTCCTTCTATCTTTCCCTGAAGTATCAGTTGCAGAAGTTTGTATTTCTCATTTCTCAAAATGTGTCGTCCGAGGTATTCGATTTTTCTTTTTTTGATTAGGTACATTAACTCTCTTTTCGTCTCCATTCGTCGCAATACTTCTTCATTTGTTATCCTGTCAATCCAGGAGATGCGCAGTATTCTTCGATAAATCCACATTTCGAAGGCCTATATTTTTTTAATCGTTGCTCTGTGTAACGTCCACGTTTCAACTCCATATAAGAGTACCGACCAAACATAGCATTTTATTAATCTTATTTTGGTACGTAGATTGATTCCTCTGCTGCATAATCCTTTTTTCATTTTGCAAAATACTGTCCTCGCTTGTTCTATCCTGCATTGTATTTTTTTGCCAGGATTTGCGTTCTTACTGAACTCTTTCTATGTTTTTATTGTTAATTTTTAATTCAAAGTTCTGCATTTGTTGCTTCCTACTTAGAACAATAAACTTTGTTTTTGCTGTGTTTATCCGTAGTCCGTAGTTGTTACTTACATCATTTAGCTTGTTATGTTATTTAGTTCGTTCATGTCGTTTGCTATTATTACGGCATCTGCGTATCTTATATTGTTTTTTTTTTTTTTTGTCGGGGTGTGTGAGACTTTCTGCACTGGAGCACTCAGACTCAATACTGGTCCATTGTACTACCAGGCAGACACACCACATTTTACCGTGGGAATTTACTCGTTTTTCTAAGAAAAACGAGAAGGCGCTTCAATGATAAGGAGCTTAGGTTTACAGCACTCACCATATCCGCACCAAATACCTGCCACCTGATACGAGCAAAAGCAGGACAATCACAGAGGAAATGTTCCGCAGTGTCGTCGCTCTCTCCACAATCTTCGCAGTTGGTGGTGTCGCTTAGGCCTAGCACCTTAAGGTGTTTGGCAAAAGCGTAGTGTCCCGTAAGAACGCCAGTAGTCTGTCTGCAGTCTTTTCTGTTGAGAGATAACAAGAATGCCTCGGATTTCCCACAGACGTCGGGGAGCATTTGCTTAGTCTGTCTGCACCCTGGAGAGTCATGCCAACTGCGATTGTGTTCATAGGAAACTCAACCGTCAATGGAAGCCCTGACCGAGGACGCAGGCAGACAGATCGCTGGTTCAGGTCCTGAAAAGTCCCCCCTCTGAGCCGTGTCTAGCAAGTTCATCGGAGATCTCATTTCCCGTGATCCCGTTATGACCCGGGACCCAGACAAGTTTAAGTTAATTCAGCCTTCCGACCGAATTCAGAGATATCTTGCATTCACGTACTATTTTGGAGGTAGTTAAGGGTTTGAGTAAGGCCTTAAGCGCAGCCTGACTGTCGCTACAGACGCAGATACTTCGCCCCCTCCACCTGTTCCTCGTAACATAGTCCATGGCCATTAGGATAGCATAAGTCTCTGTTTGGAAGACTGACGCATATTTGCCTAACGGAAAGAAAAGACTAACGTTATCGCTCTCCACGAAGACACCAGCACCAGATCCTTGATCGGTTTTGGAGCCATCCGTGAAGATTCGACTGCATTCCCTTCCAGGTTCAGAGTCTGGCCAGAGCCAGTCCTGGACGCGAGGAAAGTCGACCTCGTAGTTGCGCTTTAGCCGAAGTTCCGGTGTCATCGCATCAGACGGCATATCTATAAGACAGGAGTCGAAGGACAACCGTTGCGCAAGTTCATCAAAACTCCAGTGCGAGTTATACCAAAAGCCACCTCTTCTAAGACGTGAGATAGCCTTGATTGTACAGCCCATGATGTAAACATCAAGGGGCGGAAGGTTCAATAGTGCATCTAGGCCGGAGCCAGGCGTGCTGGGGAAGGCCTCCGTGCAGCCGATACATACCTGCCTTTGGAGTTTGGCAAAAGCAGCAGTGACGTATTTACGTGAAAGCTTATTCCACCAAACAACCGATGCGTATGCTATAAATCCATAGGACTCTTTTCGGTGATAAGCCCCATGTCTTGCCGAAAATGCCTTTGCACTGAAAGAAAACAGACAGCGCCTTGGCAGTCTTCAGCTCAACATGTTTGGACCAAAGAAGTTTGCTATCCAGGATGACTCCCAGATACTTTGCTTCATTGGAGAGTTGGATTGTGATGCCTTTTAGCACTGGCTGAGTCAACCCGACCAGCTTCCTCCTTCTCGTAAAGAGAACAACCTCAGTTTTAAGAGGATTGACCGAGAGCCCATTCCTAGTGCACCATTCGTCGATCACGTCAAGGGCCGCCTGCGCCTTGGCGCATACAGTCGCTAGGCATGATCCAACAGAAAGCACGGCAACATCATCCGCGTACGCCTGAGCGTAAAGATTAGAACTGTTGAGTGCGTTCAACAGAGAGTCGACCAGCATACACCACAGCAGTGGAGACAGGACGCCGCCTTGCGGGCAGCCTCTGTTTACCCCCGCCATAACATAACGGCCACAATCCGCATCCGCAACCAACGTTCTATTCATTAGCATTGCTTTAATCCACAACACCAATGGTTCGTCTACGCCGTGTTGTCTGGCAGAGCTGCACATGCTATCAAAAGTCGCATTGTCAAAAGCACCCTCAATATCGATGAAAATGCCCATCGCTTATTCTTTTCTGTCAAGCGCGCCCTCAATTCTACCAACTAGATTTTGGAGCGCAGTCTCGCAGGATTTTCCGCGTTGATAGGCATGTTGCATCTGAGATAATGGGTGCAATCGCAAAGCAGTTTTGCGCACGTGAAGCTCGACCAGCCTTTCCATGCTTTTCAGCAAGAAGGAAGTCAGACTGATTGGTCTGAAGCTCTTGGCGAGCGAGTAGTCACTTCTGCCAATTTTTGGTATAAATGCCACTCTAACTGTACGCCAGGGTGTTGGAATGTATGCCAGTGCTAGGACAGCGGTGAAGGTTTTCTTCATAGTCGGTAGCAACTGGTTTGTACACTGTTGCAGCATGGCTGGGTATATTCCGTCCGTACCAGGCGACTTGAAGCCGTCAAAAGACGCGAAGGCGCATTTAATGGCCTCGTCCGTCACCACGGCCTTCGCAATATACCAGCTACGCCGAGTTGTTTGTCTTGGCTCACTCATAATCTCGGTAATCGGGGCTGGTTGTGAGCCAATTGTAATCTGGTTACCCGGAAAGTGAGACTGCAGCAGATAACTAAGAGTTTCCGCTTTCGTCTCAGTGAAGGTGCCATCAAGTTTTCTAAGTGAGTCCAGTTTGGCTGGTTTGCCCTTTTTCAGAACTTTAACCAACCTACTAGTTTCACCCAGTGTTTCAATCTTTTCGCAGAAATTCCTATAAGAAGGACTTTTCGATACCCGAATTAGCCTCTTATATTCATTCTGCTTCGATCGGTAGAGATTCCAGTCTGTCTCCAAATCAGTTTTGAGTGACCTATTTAGAAGCTTTCTAGCTTCCCTTCGGATTCTTTGCAGTTCAGAGCTTCACCAGGGAACCGGCGTTCTGCCAGGGGGTTTACTTACTGGGCACGTCAGTTCGAAACAGCTAGTAATGGCACTATTCAGGTTTTGAACAGCATCCTTTACCTTTTGTCTCGTCCTGAGTTTGGTTGGAGTTTTGAGAGTTTTTCCCATTTCCTCCCTGAAGCGTATCCAGTTGGTTTTTCTTGGATTCCTCCTCTCCTGCAAAGTTATGGCTTCGCATTCGATTTGGAATTCGATATATCTATGATCTGAGAGGGATGCCTCCGAAGAGTCCCTCCAGTTGGTAATCGCCTTAAAGTATCTATTTGATAAAGTCAGGTCGATCACCTCCTGTCTTCTTGACGTCACAAAAGTTGGTTGCGAGCCAACATTGTTGATAGTAAGATCAGATGATAGAATGAAATCCAGGAGATGGTTTCCTCGCATGTTGCATTTGCTACTGCCCCAAGCCGTGTTTTGAGCGTTGGCATCGCAGCATATAAATAGGCCCATCTTCCTGGTGTCGCAATAGTCTATGAGTTCAGCCATTGCCCTTGGTGGTTGAGGCACTACTGAATCATAGGGGAGATAAGCTGACGCCACGACGAAGGTCGTCCAATCTCCATTCGTTTCGTAGCTAATGGCTGCAGCAATCAAATCTTGGCCACAAAATTGTTCAAGCTTAGTCACTGAGAGAAGGTTCGACACAGCAAGACAAGCCCTTGGTCTCTCGGACCGCTCATCACAGAGTATCGTGGTGCCACGGACACCTCCAAGGCCACAGATGCGATTTTTCCACACCCATGGCTCTTGTATGGATGTTATGTGGGCTTTTGTGTTCAACACGGAAAGCTTCTTACTGATGTCTTATATTGTTTACTTTGACTCCATTTACTTTTATCCCACCGTCGCTTTCTGAGATTGCTTCTTTGAAAATTTCTTCCGAGTACATGTTGAAAAGGGAAGGCGATAAAATGCATCCTTGTCTTACTCCCCTTCGAATTTCTACTTGGTCTGACTCTTCTCCCTCTATTGTTATTTTTGCTTTCTGACCCCAATATAGATTTTCAATCACTCTTATATCGTTCATGTCTATATGTTTGCTGCCAAGGATTTCAATCATTTTTTTGTGTTGAACTGTATCAAAAGCCTTTTCATAGTCTACGAAGCATGCAAAAACATCTTTTCTCATCTCTAAGCTATGTTTAATTAGCATATTAAGTGCGAATAGTAGGAAAATCCCTACTTAAATGGAACTCCAGCTCAAAATTAAAGGTATAGGAAAAAACGCACAGATTTTTGAATCAACCAGAATTTTTGTACTTTGCAGATTTTATTTTTAAAAACTCCGTAGTTATGGTTTATTTTAGTAAAGCTTCTTTCAGAACTTGTTTGATAATGCCATTTTACATTGATTTCATTGCTTTATTTTTTTTTTTGAAAGAAATTCAACAAAGGTTGCCTATAAAAAATAATACAATATTTAAAGAAATTTGCTTCTTAAGCCCTAAACTCGCATTAGGATAAGATGGTGACAGATCTGCAATTTCATTTGATCTTCTTTCCCAAAAACTCCCTTTGGACTTAACAAACTGTCGTTAGAATGGCGATCCATTGAATACAATTTTAGCGAAGTAGAAAAAAATGTATGATTGATTCAAATGTTGATGCAAAAAAAAAACACACTTAAAAGTCGTTTTACAGCAGTTTTTTTTCGTTTGGGGCAAATTGAGAGACTCCACGTCGACTATCTATACTTTTATAGCTCATCTGTACGTACAAAAATACCAACTGAAATCTGAATGAATTAAAAAGATTTTTTTTTATTACACTATTAGCTCTGTGTCGTGGAGTGCTTAAAGCAAGCAACTATCACGAGCAGAAATTTACCGGCACTAAAAGTGCTCTCACAGGCTAATCATTTAGTGCAGGTGTTAGTAAGGACAAAACAATTAAAAATACAATAACTATGTACCTATAAAATACTAACACAGACACAAAATCATGCAAACAATTTAAGACATTAAAGCATTATTACGCAAAATATTTTTCAGCTTAATTTTATTTACATGTAAGTCAATCACATGATCATTTAGATTATAGAGTCTACTCATGCGACTAATAGGCTCATGCCTCCCATAATTCGTTCTATGATACACTCTGCGGAAATTATGGGCACCACCACGAAAATTAAAGCCAATAGACGACAGCAAGTCTATTAATAATCATCATGAATACACAAACAAATACAACGGCCCTCAGTCCCCGGCAGGCCTTAAATGGCCAGAGGGTGCTTAGAATCCCCGGTGGGCATTTAAATATTGGAACATGGATTGTTCGAAGTTTATACCAAGAAGGAAAACTAGATAATGTAATAAAAGAGGCCAGTAGACTCAAAATAGATATTTTGGGAATAGCAGATGTACAATGGTTTGGAAACGGAAATGTTTCTAAAAAAGGTTACTCACTATACTATGCATGCTCTGAAGCAAATCAACACAGATACGGGTTAGCAATTCTTATAACTGAAAAACTTAAAAAATCAATAATAGGAGTGGTCTACTTGTCAAACCGAGTAATACTAATGCAACTTAAGGCTAATACTACTGTTATTAACATAATCCAGGTGTATGCCCCAACAACAGACTGTGAAGAACCAGTTATCGATGAATTTTATAAACAACTGGGGCAAGCAATTAATGTAACAAAAAAGAAAGAGATCACGCTAATAATAGGAGACCTTAATGCAAAAGTGGGCAATGGAAGAATTGAAGATGTGGTTGGCGACCACGGCCTAGGTAATAAAAACGAAAGGGGTCAAACGCTTATTGGATTTTGTCAAATAAACGAATTAACCGTCATGAACACCTGGTTCAAATTACCGCCGAGAAGACTTTATACATGGACCTCCCCGAGACATACAGCGGATTCGGTAGTAAGAAATCAGATAGACTACATCATTAACAAAAGGTTTAGGAATATGATTAAATCAACAAAGACCTATCCAGGTGCAGACGTAAGATTAGATCACAACCCTATTATAGCAAAAATTAAAATTCAGTTAAAAAATGTTCAAAAAAAGCCACAACAAGGAAAAATAGAACTTAACCTCCTCAAAAATCAGGAGATACAAAACCGAGTTAAGAGAGAGATAAATGAAAGGCTAACACAAATAAATACAAGCCAAATCGCCGAAGACAACATTAATTCCAGATGGACAGACATTAAGGATATTCTACTAGAGACGGGTAAAAGACACTTAAGCAACAGAGATCAACAACCAAGAAATGAGTGGATGACAGATGAAATACTTATCCTAATGGAAGAAAGAAGAAAAAATAAGTCAAACGAAAGTAAATACAAGGAAATAAACAGATTAGTAAGAAACAAGATTAGAGAGGCCAAGAATAGATATCTACAACAGCAATGCGAGGAACTAGAGAGACATGCTACTGCCCCAAGCCGTGTTTTGAGCGTTGGCATCGCAGCATATAACTAGGCCCATCTTCCTGGTGTCGCAATAGTCTATGAGTTCAGCCATTGCCCTTGGTGGTTGAGGCACTACTGAATCATAGGGGAGATAAGCTGACGCCACGACGAAGGTCGTCCAATCTCCATTCGTTTCGTAGCTAATGGCTGCAGCAATCAAATCTTGGCCACAAAATTGTTCAAGCTTAGTCACTGAGAGAAGGTTCGACACAGCAAGACAAGCCCTTGGTCTCTCGGACCGCTCATCACAGAGTATCGTGGTGCCACGGACACCTCCAAGGCCACAGATGCGATTTTTCCACACCCATGGCTCTTGTATGGATGTTATGTGGGCTTTTGTGTTCAACACGGAAAGCTTCTTACTGATGTCTTATATTGTTTACTTTGACTCCATTTACTTTTATCCCACCGTCGCTTTCTGAGATTGCTTCTTTGAAAATTTCTTCCGAGTACATGTTGAAAAGGGAAGGCGATAAAATGCATCCTTGTCTTACTCCCCTTCGAATTTCTACTTGGTCTGACTCTTCTCCCTCTATTGTTATTTTTGCTTTCTGACCCCAATATAGATTTTCAATCACTCTTATATCGTTCATGTCTATATGTTTGCTGCCAAGGATTTCAATCATTTTTTTGTGTTGAACTGTATCAAAAGCCTTTTCATAGTCTACGAAGCATGCAAAAACATCTTTTCTCATCTCTAAGCTATGTTTAATTAGCATATTAAGTGCGAATAGTAGGAAAATCCCTACTTAAATGGAACTCCAGCTCAAAATTAAAGGTATAGGAAAAAACGCACAGATTTTTGAATCAACCAGAATTTTTGTACTTTGCAGATTTTATTTTTAAAAACTCCGTAGTTATGGTTTATTTTAGTAAAGCTTCTTTCAGAACTTGTTTGATAATGCCATTTTACATTGATTTCATTGCTTTATTTTTTTTTTTGAAAGAAATTCAACAAAGGTTGCCTATAAAAAATAATACAATATTTAAAGAAATTTGCTTCTTAAGCCCTAAACTCGCATTAGGATAAGATGGTGACAGATCTGCAATTTCATTTGATCTTCTTTCCCAAAAACTCCCTTTGGACTTAACAAACTGTCGTTAGAATGGCGATCCATTGAATACAATTTTAGCGAAGTAGAAAAAAATGTATGATTGATTCAAATGTTGATGCAAAAAAAAAACACACTTAAAAGTCGTTTTACAGCAGTTTTTTTTCGTTTGGGGCAAATTGAGAGACTCCACGTCGACTATCTATACTTTTATAGCTCATCTGTACGTACAAAAATACCAACTGAAATCTGAATGAATTAAAAAGATTTTTTTTTATTACACTATTAGCTCTGTGTCGTGGAGTGCTTAAAGCAAGCAACTATCACGAGCAGAAATTTACCGGCACTAAAAGTGCTCTCACAGGCTAATCATTTAGTGCAGGTGTTAGTAAGGACAAAACAATTAAAAATACAATAACTATGTACCTATAAAATACTAACACAGACACAAAATCATGCAAACAATTTAAGACATTAAAGCATTATTACGCAAAATATTTTTCAGCTTAATTTTATTTACATGTAAGTCAATCACATGATCATTTAGATTATAGAGTCTACTCATGCGACTAATAGGCTCATGCCTCCCATAATTCGTTCTATGATACACTCTGCGGAAATTATGGGCACCACCACGAAAATTAAAGCCAATAGACGACAGCAAGTCTATTAATAATCATCATGAATACACAAACAAATACAACGGCCCTCAGTCCCCGGCAGGCCTTAAATGGCCAGAGGGTGCTTAGAATCCCCGGTGGGCATTTAAATATTGGAACATGGATTGTTCGAAGTTTATACCAAGAAGGAAAACTAGATAATGTAATAAAAGAGGCCAGTAGACTCAAAATAGATATTTTGGGAATAGCAGATGTACAATGGTTTGGAAACGGAAATGTTTCTAAAAAAGGTTACTCACTATACTATGCATGCTCTGAAGCAAATCAACACAGATACGGGTTAGCAATTCTTATAACTGAAAAACTTAAAAAATCAATAATAGGAGTGGTCTACTTGTCAAACCGAGTAATACTAATGCAACTTAAGGCTAATACTACTGTTATTAACATAATCCAGGTGTATGCCCCAACAACAGACTGTGAAGAACCAGTTATCGATGAATTTTATAAACAACTGGGGCAAGCAATTAATGTAACAAAAAAGAAAGAGATCACGCTAATAATAGGAGACCTTAATGCAAAAGTGGGCAATGGAAGAATTGAAGATGTGGTTGGCGACCACGGCCTAGGTAATAAAAACGAAAGGGGTCAAACGCTTATTGGATTTTGTCAAATAAACGAATTAACCGTCATGAACACCTGGTTCAAATTACCGCCGAGAAGACTTTATACATGGACCTCCCCGAGACATACAGCGGATTCGGTAGTAAGAAATCAGATAGACTACATCATTAACAAAAGGTTTAGGAATATGATTAAATCAACAAAGACCTATCCAGGTGCAGACGTAAGATTAGATCACAACCCTATTATAGCAAAAATTAAAATTCAGTTAAAAAATGTTCAAAAAAAGCCACAACAAGGAAAAATAGAACTTAACCTCCTCAAAAATCAGGAGATACAAAACCGAGTTAAGAGAGAGATAAATGAAAGGCTAACACAAATAAATACAAGCCAAATCGCCGAAGACAACATTAATTCCAGATGGACAGACATTAAGGATATTCTACTAGAGACGGGTAAAAGACACTTAAGCAACAGAGATCAACAACCAAGAAATGAGTGGATGACAGATGAAATACTTATCCTAATGGAAGAAAGAAGAAAAAAAAAGTCAAACGAAAGTAAATACAAGGAAATAAACAGATTAGTAAGAAACAAGATTAGAGAGGCCAAGAATAGATATCTACAACAGCAATGCGAGGAACTAGAGAGACATGGTAGAAACCATGACAGCTTCAGCTTACACAAAAAAATAAAGGAAATATCGGGCACTGGGAGGAAAAAACAATTTGGTGTACTAAAGGACAAAGAAGATAAAATTTTATTGAGTACGAAAGACAAACTAACCCGATGGAAGGAATACATCGAAGAACTCTTTTATGATGAAAGAGACCAACAACAATCTCGTCACGGATCAGAGGGACCAGAGATCATGAAAGAGGAAGTCATGAAAGCGCTAACGGAATCAAAAAATAGAAAAGCAATAGGACCAGATGGAATACCAAATGAACTTTTGAAACTCATAGCAGAAGAAAATATACCGATTCTAGTTAACCTATTCAATGCAATCTATAGATGCACATTCCGAATGATTGGTTACAAACTGTCTTCATAACGTTACCAAAGAAAAATAATGCAACACACTGTGCTGATTATAGAACAATAAGTTTAATGAGCCACACGCTAAAGATATTCCTTAAAATCATCCACAAACGAATATATAATAAATTAGAAGAAGGCATTGGCTCCTCGCAGTTTGGTTTTAAAAGCGGCTTTGCACGAGAGAGGCACTATTCGCACTCAATATGCTAATTCAACGTAGCTTAGAGATGAGGAATGATGTTTTTGCATGCTTCGTAGACTATCAAAAGGCTTTTGATACAGTTCAACACAAAAAAATGATTGAAATCCTTCGGAGCAAACATATATACATGAACGATATAAGAGTGATTGAAAATCTATATTGGGGTCAGAATGCAAAAATAACAATAGAGGGAGAAGAGTCAGACCAAGTAGAAATTCGAAGGGGAGTAAGACAAGGATGCATTTTATCGCCTTCCCTTTTCAACATGTACTCGGAAGAAATTTTCAAAGAAGCAATCTCAGATGGTGGGATAAAAATAAATGGAGTTAAAGTAAACAATATAAGATACGCAGATGATGCCGTCATTATAGCAAACGACATGAACGAACTGAATAACATGATGAACAAGCTAAATGATGTAAGCAACAACTACGGACTACGGATAAACACAACAAAAACAAAGTTTATTATTTTTAGTAGGAAACAACAAATGCAGCACTTCGAATTAAAAATTAACAATAAAAACATAGAAAGAGTTGGCACCATTAAATACAAAGAAAATACAATGCAGGATAGAACAAGCTAGGACAGTATTTTGCAAAATGAAAAAAGGATTATGCAGCAGAGAAATCAATCTACGTACCAAAATAAGGTTAATAAAATGCTATGTTTGGTCGGTACTCTTATATGGAGTTGAAACGTGGACACAGAGCAACGATTAAAAAAAATAGAGGCCTTCGAAATGTGGATTTATCGAAGAATACTGCGCATCTCCTGGATTGACAGGATAACAAATGAAGAAGTATTGCGACGACTGGAGACGAAAAGAGAGTTAATGTACCTAATCAAAAAAAGAAAAATCGAATACCTCGGACACATTTTGAGAAATGAGAAATACAACCTTCTGCAACTGATGCTTCAGGGAAAGTTAGAAGGAAGACGAGCGGTCGGAAGACAAAGGCTGACATGGCTGTCAAACATGCGGGAATGGCTCAACCTCTCGGCCTCAGAAATAATGAGAGGAGCTACAAACAAGGAGACTGTAAAAATGATGATTTCCAACCTCTGGAGCGGAGAGGAACCTTAAGAAGAAGAAGAAGTCTATTTGACCGGATACAAGCTGCTGTAAAAAAAAATGATATCGCTATTAAGCCTTCGTTGAGAAAGGGGTAACATTTGAAGAAGCTTGATACGTTGGCTGTAAAGAGGAAGGTTAAATGGGTCATCCCATGGAACTCCTCTAAGTGCAAATCGAATAAATTTACGTTGAATGGCCTCTATTCGATTTGAATGAATGTTGTAGAACGGTGTCCAAACTTGAGAGGTATACTCTAGAATCGGACGGACAAAACAATTGTACAATGACATAGAAACTAGAGATGTAACGGATAGTGATTTGGCTAAATACCGGATATATTGTCGAGAGCAGAATACATTCATAGCGATGCTTTCTAGTTCAAACACGACACGTGTACAAGTTGTAACTAGTTTGGTTCCGTTATTTGTTTGTACGGCTCGTGTGTTTAATGTGGAGAGTGCTACGCAGAATCAGTAGAACACACAGTTCACAGTTGGCATAAATTACTGGTCGAACTAAGACGCTTATTGTACGTTTGCGAAATTTGTGTGTTCTTTACATTTTTGTATTCCTTGTTTATTACGTTAGTTATTAATAATGAATAAATATTACGATGGGTACATACTTATTGAACTTTCCTGTAGCAAATAAAGTGAAATGGCACCGCTGAGCAAAAGATCCCCAATTTATTTTACCTATCCGGTATTCGCCGAATACTTACTCTCTATCCGGCAATTCGGCCGGATAGCAAAAAAAGTGGCCGGATAACGGATACTAACCGGATATCCTGTACATCTCTAATAGAAACGTAAGGGTCATTAAATTCTTTGGTCCACCTTTTTACGAAGCAAAGCATAGAATTAGATTTATTAATAGTTTTGCCTTTATCTTTATTGTCATACATTGTTTGCTTACTTCCCCTCGCTAAAAAATTGCAAATAGTGAAGTGTTCGATATTAAAAAGTTTTCTTTTCATCGTATCATATTCGCGATTGTGTTTTTGTTACCTAATAATTATTTTAATAAAAACATAAAAAAAAGGAAATAAGTTTCTGTGTCAGAAAAACTTTTGAGTGGTTCTCTTCAACCTGCATCATATAGCCGTCTCATTTTGGCCTTTGAATCGTCTTTTAACTCTTCTTCCCCGGTGAGTTCACCTTTGTGATTAGCATTGGTTGCTCCGTCTCCGGTTGCAAACATTTAACTGTCTCTGGAAACAATTTGGTGGTCTCACTCCTCCGCACGTGTGAGTACAATCTTTAGTGCATGTTCTGCCGCTCTAGCAAATTGCTTCGTCTCATTTGTATTTTCTATTGCATGTTGAAACCATCATTTGTCCAATACTGCAAACCATTTGAAGTCGATTACTGCCATCTTACGGAAATTATTTCTGTTTATCTCATACTACAACCTATTTCATCTAGGAGAGTTTGACTGGAGAATTTATTCGTTGAGTTCATACATCAACCATCAACAATCTAAGCTCCTATCCTCCTTCATTCATTAACATAAATTGCGATGGGCGACTCAGATTGCTATATTTGCAAAAAAACATCTAATGATGTCAAGCTTTCTTGTGCAATTTGCCTTGAAAATGTGCATGCCAAATGCATAGGCATTAAAGGTAAAGATGTTGATAAAATTATATCGACTCCCGGCCTGTGCTTCTACTGCGAGAAACATCGCGGTATTTCTATAGATGTGCTGCATTGGAAAATTGTGAAGTTACAAAAAATTTTCAAAAATTTATCTCAGATATTTTCTGAAGTTCAAGAGATTTGTGCGATTGACACATGTAGCGTAGATAAAATAATGGAAGGATTCTCTAATGTTGAACGGCTACTGCAGAAAAAACAGCCCCACACAGCAGAACAACAACAGCAATTATCACAACAGAAGCAAATCAGCGACCAACAGTTGCAACTTATACACATGCAAGAAGAATTACTCAAACATCAACACAACATCACCAACAACAACAAAAGCAACAACAACACCAACAACAACAACAACAACAACAACAACACCTACAACAACAACAGCAGCACCAGAAACAACAGCAACTTCAACATCTCCATGTTCCTCAACAAAAAAGGCATCTGCGCTCTAATTCTAATCCCGAAATTGTAGTTCAGTCCTCATTACCACGCAGAGAGGTTGTCATCGTTAATAGAAATACAATACCCCCAGCTGATGAAATAGGGACCGACAATGAAGTCCTTAACGCAATCCAGTCGCCCGTGGTTAATGACAATAGTTCGGATATATGCTCACTTAGAGTTGTACCTCCACCTCTTACGGTGTTCCTATCACGCTTGGAATACGGCACCAAGTCTAGTGATATAGTAAACTATATTGCCTCAAAAGCTGTCGACATAAAAAACATAAAATGCTACGGTCTTACACCCGAAAATTTACCTGGCCGTCGCTCCTCTTCATTTAAGCTTTTAGCTCCACCATCTACTGGTAAGATACTGGTCAATCCAAGATTTTGGCCCAACGGCATGCTTGTAAAGGAGTTCGTTAACCTTCCCAGCTCTAAAAACTCCAAATCAAAAAACTTGGCAGTGAATTCAAAAAACTCGATGACATAAAATCTACATCATACCACTTATACTACCAGAACACAGGTGGTCTTCGCACAAAACTTAAAGATGTATTGCTGTTTTCCTCTTCTGGTCAGTATGACATCATCACATTCACTGAAACTTGGCTCACCGATAAACATCACAATGCGGAAATGTTCAACAGCCACCAATATTCCGTATTTCGGAAAAATCGTTGCTCTGATATAACCCAAAACGTGAGGGGAGGTGGAGTATTGGCTGCAATCCGAGCCTCATGGCATAGCCAAGAAATTGTATTGCCTGCACAAACTGCTGCTATTGATGTGGACCAAATAGCTGTTAGTATTAAATGTATTCCTGTCTCAGAAATCATTCTTGTTGTTAGTTATATTCCACCAGGAAGCCCCTTTTTATTATATAAAGCTCATATTGAAAATTGTTGCTTCATTTTAAACAACCTAAACGACAAACAACATGTAATTCTAATTGGTGATTTCAACTTACCTAATCTAATATGGACTTTTGATTACAATGAATCTAGGCTTATTCCATCAAATGTTAACTTAGATTATGAATATGAAGTTGTTGACACGCTTGCCCGGCTTGATCTTAAGCAGATAAATAGTTTTCATAATGAGTTTAATAATTTACTTGATTTAGTTTTCGCTGACTCAGAGCTTGACATTAGTGTTAGCAACTCCATAGTTCCTCTTTGTCGCAATACAATTTTTCATGTAGCACTTTCTATAAGATTACAATTTTGTGAATTTATTAAACCGTCTTCATCTGGATGTAATTTTAAGTATAACTACTCCAAAGCTAATTTTAATAGCATTTCAAATTATCTAAATAGCATTGAATGGTTAAATGTTTTTAGTAACCATAATTTAAATGATTCCTACAACCTTTTTATAGAAATCGTGAAAGTAGCAATCGATATGTTTACGCCGAAAGTAAAAGCCAAAACTGGCACCAAACCTGTTTGGTTTAATAAAAGGGTTATAAATCTTAATAATAGGAAAAATAAGATCTACAAACAGTTTCGGAAAAACAATAATGATCCTGAGCTTTATATCCAATACCGCCGACTCCAGGAGCAATTTAATGTTTTAAATAAGTTCCTGTATAGACAGTATGTTCTATCAGTCGAGTCAAAGTTAAGGAATAATAGCAAATGTTTTTGGAAGTACATCAAAAATAAAAAACAATCAATTGGTATTCCAAGAATTATGCGCCAAGATGACGAAACTTCTTCAGACCTATTAACAATTTGCAATATGTTTGCTAAGCACTTCCAATCGGTCTACACTTCCTCTGGATCTTCTTCTTTTAACGATAGTTCACTGTCAAGTAATTCATTAAATCTTGGCAAATTCGAATTTTCGTCTTCTGAAGTGGAATTAGCACTTTCTTGTTTAAAGACTGATACAAATCCTGGTGTTGATGGAATTCCGCCAATTATTCTTCGTAACTGTTCTTACGCGTTTGCTGTACCCCTCTGTTTAGTATTTAATCAATCCATTGAAAATGGGGACTTTCTCAAGGTCTGGAAAAATTCTTTAATTACACCAATTTTTAAATCTGGCTCCAGACATGATATCTCAAATTATCGCCCAATCTGCAAAATTCCAAGTATACCCAAGCTCTTCGAAAAATTAGTGTCTGATAAACTTGCACCTATCCTCAAGAATTACATCTCTCCATTCCAGCATGGTTTTGTGGCTGGTAGATCAACTTCAACTAATCTCTCAATATTCTGTAATCACGTTTTAAACGGTTTGGAGAAAGGTTTTCAGTTTGATGTCATATATACTGACTTTTCCAAGGCCTTTGATCGTGTAAATCACGCCATCTTACTGCAGAAACTGGCAAGATTCGGATTTCATTCCAATCTGTTGAAGTGGGTTAGCTCATATCTTACGGAGCGTATTCAGTTTGTATGCTTAAACGACATTCGGTCAACACCGGTTCAAGTTACTTCAGGTGTACCTCAAGGTAGTCATCTTGGCCCCTTACTCTTCCTGTTATTTATTAACGATATTCCGGAAATGTTTCAGAATTCTCAATGTTGCCGATGATTTGAAAATTTTTCGTCAAATAACATCGGTGTTAGATTGCAGACTTTTACAAGATGATCTTGATAGACTCTCGAATTGGTGCCATAACAATGACCTGCACTTAAATGTATCTAAATGTCAGAGCCTTACTTTTTGTCGTAATCTGTCCCCAATTCCTGTCTCGTATACGATTGGTGATGTTCCGTTATCCATTATACGATCAAAAAAAGATCTTGGGATTATGTTTGATCAAAAACTGAATTTTATTGAACATATTGAGTTTCTAGCTGCTAAAGCCAACTCAATGCTAGGATTTATATTGAGAAATTCAAAGGAATTTCAGGATCCTTATAGTCTCAAATGCCTCTTTTTTGCATTTGTTAGATCTCACCTCGAGTACTGCAGCATTGTCTGGAATCCATTTTATGAAGTTCATTCCATCAGAATTGAGAGGATCCAAAAGTGTTTGACTAGAGTTGCAGTAAGACGGCTTCGTTGGAATATTGAAATGCCTTCCTATGATACTAGGTGTAAACTACTGGGAATTTTACCTGTATCGACTCGTAGGAAATACTTATCTATAATGTTTGTGAGGGATTTAATTACCTGTCATATCGATTGCCCCTTTCTGTTATCTCAAATTGGTTTTTATGCTCCGTCAAGAGCACTCAGATATCGTCATGTATTTTATGTACCCTTGTTGAAAAAGTTGAGAAATATTTGTTTTCTTTAAATTCGTAAATTGTAAAAAAGCAGAATTAGCAGAATTTATTTGTTTAAAATATTGCTTGTCAGAATTTAAAAAAAAACAGAATTTTGAAAAGCAGAATTATGTAAGACAGAACAGAAAAAAAGCAGAATTTTGAAAAGCACAATTTTTGTGTTAAAAGTCAGAATTTTGCAAAGCAGAATTTCGACCCGCCCCCACAATATACGGCTCAGCCAGCATACTTCTGCAGCTTTACTGACTTAATATTTCGGTAGGGAACTTACTCATCACCCCAGGTATTATTTCATACTTTCCATGTTCTTTAGTCCATACACGCGGCTGTCACGGGAAGCAAACGCTTGCCATTGCATTTCTATTTGCAGGCCTTCTTTCAGGAGTTATCTAAATTGTGAAGCATCTAAGAATGATATAGTGAAAAATCTTAAGATGGTACTGGAGTGATTTTGAACCCGACCACTGAGGCAGCGCGCGTATGTTTGTATCACATAAAAATATGAGAACTAAAAACAGGCTAGTGCTTGCCATCTCGCTTCTTGCTGGGGTTACCAAGAAGTTGTATAGATATATAGATTAGATTTTATTTTTAGCAAAAGTTTGTCTAATTTCATAATAGTATTGCTACCAATTTACAAAAATAAATGAATAAAACAAATTAAAAAAAAACAAATACGCGTAACTTTATAATAGTTCACACGATATATATGAGAAATTAGCAGTAATAACAGGATAACGGTAGGATAGACCTGTGTTGGAGTACTTGAAAATATTTGACACATTTAGTTCATTAAGGTAGCAGATAACTTGAATTTACGATAAGAAGTCACTACCAAAGAAATGTCTCCTGGTTTCCCTTAGAGTAAGACATTTACCAGGAAAATGTACAATATTTTCCCATTGCTCGGTGTTGCAAATACCATATATAATGGGTAGTCCATCCCTATGCGGTATATATCGTAAGTAGAAGTTCTCTTGCAAGTTGTGGCATAGAGGCTGATCGGTTTCCTCGAGGAGCTGAGAAAGAGGTGGTGTCCAACTTTGATGTTCGTCTGCATCCAGATTAAGCTCTGACAACGCCATCCATTCACCGTACCAGTTGCTTTTATTTTATATTGCCCTAAGAGCAACCATTTTTGTGGGTCGATCGTTTGGCAAGTTCATCATTTTTAGGATATAATCAATTTGGAGCTTTAAAATTTTAACGAAAAGTGGAGACAGTCCAGTTTCTATCACTGCTATGGCCGAAGAACTTATTTGAAAAACACCTTTTCCAAGTAGTGTTTATCGGCGTTTTTGCTTTAATCAGCTTTTCCTTAAGGTGTCTAGCCATATTCAGACTTTTTGGTATATACATGCGAAGATACTTATATTCTTTCACAATTTCAATTTCTTGGCTATTGTAGAACCATTTTTCGTAATAGCAGTTTCTCCATCCTTCCTTTTTCCTATCCACCATCCACCCTTTTTAAGAATTATAACTTTGGACTTATCAAGATTTACAATAAGACTCCAGTGTTTGCAATAGTATGCCAATCGGTTCACGATCAGCTGAAGAGTTTCGGGAGAAAACACTAGCACAACTATGTCGTCTGCAAAAAGCAGTCTTCATTAAGACGCCTGCAAATTTAATTTCCCCTGGAAGGAAATCGCTGGTGTCCTCGATGAAGAGCGTAAATAAAACTAGGGTCAGCGGGCAGCCTTGCCTCACTCCAGTCTTGGTTTCAAACCATTCCGAGGATATCTTACCATCCCATACCGCCGCCATGGTATTTTCATATATTTTTTTTATGACTCTCCAACATTTTAGAGACATTCACATACTATACAGTTTGTAGAGAAGTGACCCCCGATCTACTGTATCGAATGCGGCTTTGAAATCGATGAACAAAGCATATAATTTTTGTCTCCTTTATAGAAATTAGTCTATTATACTTCTGAAAACGAAAAAATGGTCCAAATATTATGTACCTGGGTCAGCTTTACAACCTTTTTGTGAATCGGGAAAATAAGCAGCTCTTTAAACTGGATCGGTATTGACACATTTGTCATTATATTATTAAATCATCTGGTAAGCTTGTCAATAAGTTCCACGGTTCTTTATTTATAGAATTAGGTTGCTATTTTGTCAGCTCGTGGAGCCTTTCCATCCTTCATAGCGCTTGGTTCAACAGTGACCTCAAGTTGAGAAATCGGCGTATCCAAACTATCATTACAAAAACCTGGAACCGCAAAATGAAATGCATTTCCAAAGTTCCGGTTTCAGTAGCTCATTAAAATCTTCTTCTTATCCTTATTTCCTAAACGGCTCGCACTGTTTAAATGTTTGCATGATAAGGGTACTAAAAAATCCCTTTATTACAAACTTTTTTCAGTTTATTTTATCTGCTTACGTATGAACGCCTTCACTGGAATGGCGGAACACTGAATGACATCTGCCGTGCTATTTTGCACTCATTGTCGAACCATGGCTGGACATAGTGAATTTGGTTAGTCCTGTTTCCGTTACCGTTTGGGTAAGTTGACTTAATGGCTCCCGCAATGCTGTCGAGGTTAAACTTTTGATGTCTCTCTAGGTATCTGTTCAGGTTCCTTCTGTTGGATGCTTTTTCTTCCTTCCATATCAATTTAGGTAGCGGGTTCCTGTTTTTAATTTCATATTTCTCATTTATTTCGTATTTAAATGTCACAATAGCTGGAAGCCGTTCGGACTATGGTACATGTTCTATCACAAGATCTTCTTTAGCATATGAATTCCAATTGCCCCGGCTATGCTTTTTTCAAGATTTTCATTTCATGTTCATGAAGAAAGTGGTGATTTGGCCACAGCCCGCGAAATCGCCAAAGAATCCCTACTGGGATACTACTTACTATGGTAGTGTGCACAACTCATAGATGTACGTACACAAATTTCATTCAACTCAAGCACGTAAGGAAAAAGAGAAATAAGCCGTTTTCTGCGTAGGTCCTTGCAAAGGAATTTAAACTTTTTTTTTATAGTATTATTAGGGATTAAGTCTGACAGTATGTGAGACATACATCTTTATTAAGAGGTTATTGGGCCATTGCACAAGAGACCTACCTGTATAAAAACAGTTTTGTAGGCGAGCGGCTGGAGGCTGCGGTCAGAAACGGCAGAAAATCTTTTACCGAGTTTGAGGGGTTGAACAAGGTTGAAAATTAATCCATATAAAACTTTCACCATAATAGGTCTGAAAAAATGTATACTCAAACGCGTTTTGTGAACTACCACAGTGAAAAGGCGTTCATCTATACAAATTGTTCTACCGGAAGAAATCATCCCGTGTGCGCTCGAAGTGTGGAAACCGATTTTATGCGAAATAGTCTCGTGTGCGATGGCCCATTCAAATGCTTAATTTTCAGGAAGTTTAGGTTTGGGTATTAAATGGTACAAAAAAAAAGAACAATTCGTTATAAAATTCATTATATATAATATATTCCCAAACTCGCAACAATTTTTCCAGGCTGTCCCAGTCAATAAGTTCGAGCTCTGCTTATTATATAAATTGGCGATCCCATAAATTGTTACCCAAAAATATGTAGCATTTGAAAGAAAGCATTAAAACAAACAAACAAAACATAAATAAAAATAATTACAGGCGCAGCTCCAGGATTGAGTCCCATTACGCAACAGCCCCAACCACCAAGTACCCCACAACCACAATCACAGCAACAATTTAACGTGGTCGACCCCAACAATGTTAACCAACAGATGCTTATGCAACGACAACAATTACGTGTTCAACAAATCCAACTGCAACAGAGCCAACAGACTAAATCACCGCAGCTGCAGCAATCATCAGTTCAAATTGTTTCTAGTGGTGGCGGTGTGGCTGGAACTTCCTTACCAGATGGACAAATGCAAGGATTGCAGTCGCCAATATCTAGTGGAGGCCATTCACCTATGATAACCACAATGCAACAACAGCAGCAAACACTCATTTTGCCTCAAGATGGCGCTAACAATCTACAAACTCAAAATTCTGTTCTCCAAACGCAACAACAACAAATGAACCTTAAAACCAAGACTGCCTTAGCCAACATGCTTAGTAACCGTTTGAGCAATAATGGCTCAACAATGGTAAACAATGTGCCACAAATTGTTACCGCAGATGCAACTGCATCGGCAATGGTTCCTGCTTCATCAGTTGAACCATCGGCAGCGGGTACACTGCGCCTTATGACACAACAGCGAAACGCAGTTCTTAATCAGGGTGTACCGGTAGCACGTTCCCAGCAAGAGCTTCTTATTCTGCAGCAGCAGCAGCAGCAACAGCAGCAACAACAACAACAACAACAGCAGCAGCAGCAGCAACAACAACAGCGTCGAACTATTGCCACCGGTTCGGCACAATTAGTAGGAGCCAATGTAGTGGCACCGCCACAGCAAAATGCTGCCATGATGCCTGGTGCACAGTTTGTACAATCACGAACACCACTGCCACCACGACCCCAGTTCTATGGACACAACCCTAACCTTAAACTACCACCAGATTTGTTTTTGCTGGGGTGCCATTTCCATATTGTGGAATACGATAAGACTGACGAGGATGAAGTGCCCGATTGGATTGAGGCAATCAAACATTTTGGCGGCCAGGTTGAATCAAATTATGGCCAGCGAGTGACACATGTACTTTGCCGTACTCAGCGTCATGGGGTTGTTATGCAGGCCATACGTGATTCTAAACGATGCATCACAGCATATTGGCTAAGTGACACATGCTTGAAAAAACAACTGCTTCCGCCGTGGCAGTGTTTACATTTACCATTTCCGAGTATATTTGGAATCCAAAAACCTCTCGAGAAACATATCATTACTGTTAGTGGTTTCGATGATGATGACGAGTTTCGTCTGCAGAAAATGATTGAAGAAATGGGTGCAGTGTACACATCCTATTTGTCAGAGATGAACACAGTGTTGATCTGCCGTCACTCGGAAGGTGAGAAGTTTACCAAGGCCAAGGAGAAACAAATTCCAGTTGTAAATTCGTTGTGGCTAAGCGATATTGTGATTGGCAATCTAAGTGGGCTACACCAGTACGAGAATCAGAAGTATCAGCAGTATAATCTTGCAGCTCCATTTCGGATTGATTACATGCTAGTTGGACACTTGATGGGTAAGTTCGAAGACACATTTTTTACCGGCATAAGATGGGCATTTTATTTATTGTGTGTATTTAAGAGATATCCTAAAAAAAACCCTATCCTCTGAGAAAATAAGAGAATTGTTTTGATTAAATTAAAGAGATATCCTATAAAATCTCTGTCTTCAAAGAAAGTACAGGGTGACGTATCGATTTTTTTTTTTTATAACTAATAGTTTTTGAAGGTGACAGACCGTAAATGACCTCCATGCTCATCCACGCATATGCGACACCTGTTCAGAAAATTATTCATTGCGGCCTGAAGGTGTGAAGTCGGGATCGCCTACATTATTGTTTTAAAGGACTGCTTCGATTCAATCAAATTCATGGGCTTCGTTTTGAGCACCTCTTGCTTGACATAACCCCCCATTGCCGTTTAGATCAAAATGGACCTCATTTGACATAAACAAGCAATTTATCAAGCTGTTATCTTCTTCGGTCATTCCAATAATTTTTTGTCAAAATTCCAGAGGGTTTAACTTGCTTGCAATTTCAACTTTGTACGGAAAAAAGTTTAAGTCATCATGCATTATCCGTTGTAATGACGTCTGCTAACTCCAATTTGCGCCGTTAAGTTTCGAGTCGAAACGCTTGGATTTGGCTGAGTTGACGATACCACAGCCGCTATTGGGTCTTGAACCCGAACATAGGGATCTCGATGGTACGGTCTTCCAGATTCGGCAAACATGTTTACCAGCCTCATAATGGTCCATCTACTTGGAGAGTGCCGCCAAACTCCCGCCTAAATTCCCTTTGGACAGAAATTAAGGACTGCAAAGCATGGTACCGGTGCACTATCCAAATCCTCTTTTCGGTATCCCGATTACTCACACAGAAAAAAAGTTATTACGTTTTGTTTTTTGTAGCACGTTTCGTGCGCCACCCTGTATAAGATCTGAATATTTTCTTTTGATTTAATTTTGCTACGCTTCCACCGAACATGAAATCGATGTTAAAATTGAACTACGCTAAATCTACTACTTTGTGTGATAAAGGAAATTGTATTTTTCCCGTCGGCTTTTTTGGTAATATGATTGTTTAATCAAACAGTTTATTTCATTTTATTGTCCCGACGTTTCGGCAGGGATTGCTGCTTTCTTCAAGGGTTCTTTATTAAAAATATATGAAGAAATAACATAAATACAAATATGGAAACGTACATGTACAATGAAACTTACTTATTGGGTACAAATTGAGTGTTGTAACGTAAAACAAAAGAATACTATTTGGTTAAATTTAAAAATACAAGTGCTGTGAGTTAAACGCTTCAGTTGAAGCTTAGTCTATTAGTGTTTATTGGTTTGGACTATATATAGCTCTATAGCACATATATTTTGGATGTCCTGTTTTCTGTTCATGTTATTCCTGTTATTCATTATTGTAAATGTCTCGAGTGTATACCGCTTTGAGGTATGCCTCTCCGTCTGAAGGATGGAAACGTTGTCGAAGTCTGGTTTGTGGTTAGCGTCGATGGTATAGCTGGCGAGTGCTGTTTTATTATCGCTGTTAGATTCAACGTCTGACCGGTGATTGGAAATCCGTTGGGATAAGAACTGTTTGGTTGTGCCGATGTAGCATAGATTGCAGCTTTCATCATCGTTGCCCATGCAATCAATTTTGTAAACTACATCGTAACATTTGTGCTTCTCAGTTTTGGACTTTACTTTAGAGAAGGATGAAGCAAGTGTTTTGTTGGCTTTGAAGGCTACATGGACGTCCTTCGATACATTCTTTACTGTATGTTTGAAGTTGTCAGAAAGTTTGGGAACGTATATAACACTCTTGTAGACAACCGGTGTGACATCCTCTTCATTTGTGCGGAGAACTTTATGTTTTTGTTGGCGTATGAGATTACGTGTAAGTCCGTCAGGGAAGTTGTTATCCTTAAGGATTTGTGTTGCTTTGCGTTCGTTGGCGGGTGGAATTTTTGGTCACTTAACGCAAATATTTTGTGGATTAGGTTGGAAGCGGTGTTGGTGATGATGTGTTTTGCATGGTTTGACCGAAAATTCAAGAGTCTACCTCAAGCTGTGTCCTTGTGATACCAGTTGAAAGAAAGACTTTCTTTGTCACGATGGACTTCGACATCCAAAAATGCAATTGATCTGTTTTTTTCCAACTCTAACGTAAATTGGATTTTTTCGTGCAGACCATTGAGGCAACGCAGCATGTATGTCATCAACTTTGCGATGGTCAATGACAGCGAATATATCATCAACATATTTTGAGACGAACTTTGGCCTTCCTATTGTTGTGAAACACTCATCGAGTAAATGGTCCATGATTAAATATGCAATGGTGGGAGAAAGTGGGTTGCCAATTGGCATACCAAAGATTTGTTTATGGATGTCTTCCTTGTTACATGTGAAGTTGTTCTCTTTGATACAGAAATCGAGGATTTTCAGAAACTTGGCTTGGCTAAGATTAGTGTTCAAACTTATAGAATCCCACTAACTCTTGATCATAGAAATGGCAAGTTGGACTGGAATGTTGGTAAACAGGGAAACCACGTCATATGAAACCAAAACGTCCGTTTTTTGCTGTATTATTGCTCTGGCTTTGTTTACAAAATCATGAGAATTCTTAACAGAGTAGGTTGAATTAATCGTCGTGCACTGTAAAATTCTTCCTACGTATTTCGCAAGTTGATAGCATGGGACTTTCATGGATGACGTAATGGGCCTGAGAGGTGTGTCGGGCTTATGCATTTTGGGTAAACCGTATATCGAAGGTAGCTGTGTCGTATACGTTGTCATAATTGCCTTCTCTTTATCAGTGATAATATACATGTTATGGTGCAGCCATTTGACAATGTTATTGTTTTTATTTTGCATTGATTTTTTTTTTTTTTTTATAATTTGCTTACGCTAAAGGGATTTTTTCTGTTGTTACAGTACCCTTATAATGCTAAGAACACAGTGTAAGCTACTTGGTTTTAGAAAGAATAGAGAGATATGAAAGAAGTGTTTGGGTGCAGTTGTAGGGTTTTTCTCCACGGGTGGTGTCTAAGTTGCTTAGGGAGATTACGATTTCATGTATTCCGTATAAAGTAATGGCCTTGGCCGGGATTCGAACGCACGACCTTCCATTCCGTAAGCGAATACATTACTACTGCACCATTGCCACCCGCTATATATATGATGATAGTGGGTTGTTTCTAACTCGTCTGTATACAGATCGATCGCTGAGGAGTGCACTCATTTTCTCTTCATATTCAATCAGGTTCATGACGACGGTAACATTGCCCTTGTCAGCTGGTAAGATGATGATGTCTTTGTTTTTCTTTATGAACTTGACTGTTTCTTTGTGTACCTTTAGTACATACTTGGAGAAGCTATCGTGTTGATGATGCCTTTGGAAAGAGTACAATATATTGCAATATTTCGCTCTCATGGCTTCTTGTTCTCTTTCGTCATTAACCGTTCTTATCACTTCTTCTCCATCAGCCATCAGCTGAAACAATGGAAATGTTTTTTTGTCAACCGGTAGGGCGAACTTTTTTCCCATTGAGAGCAACCATCTGATCTGTAGTGGAAATTCTACATTGCTTTTATTGACGAATCATTTGTCATGCATTCTAATGTTATGCGTTTGCCAAAACATTGCATGACAAATGGTTCATCAATAAAAGCAATGTAGAATTTCCACTAGAGATCAGATGGTTGCTCTCAATGGGAAAAAAGTTCGCCCTACCGGTTGACAAAAAAACATTTCAATTGTTTCAGCTGATAGCTGATGGAGAAGAAGTGATAAGAACGGTTAATGACGAAAGAGAACAAGAAGCCATGAGAGCGAAATATTGCAATATATTGTACTCTTTCCAAAGGCATCATCAACACGATAGCTTCTCCAAGTATGTACTAAAGGTACACAAAGTCCAACTTGCCATTTCTGTGATCAAGAGTAAGTGGGATTCTATAAGTTTGAACACTAATCTTAGCCAAGCCAAGTTTCTGGAAATCCTCGATTTCTGTATCAAAGAGAACAACTTCACATGTTACAAGGAAGACATCCATAAACAAATCTTTGGTATGCCAATTGGCAACCCACTTTCTCCCACCATTGCAAATTTAATCATGGACCATTTACTCGATGAGTGTTTCACAACAATAGGAAGGCCAAAGTTCGTCTCAAAATATGTTGATGATATATTCGCTGTGATTGACCATCGCAAAGTTAATGACATGCTGCGTTGCCTCAATGGTCTGCACGAAAAAATCCAATTTACGTTAGAGTTGGAAAAAAACAGATCAATTGCATTTTTGGACGTCGAAGTCCATCGTGACAAAGAAAGTCTTTCTTTCAACTGGTATCACAAGGACACAGCTTCAGGTAGCCTCTTGAACTTTCGGTCAAACCATGCAAAACACATCATCACCAACACCGCTTCCAACCTAATCCACAAAATATTTGCGTTAAGTGACCAAAAATTCCACCCCGCCAACGAACGCAAAGCAACACAAATCCTTAAGGATAACAACTTCCCTGACGGACTTACACGTAATCTCATACGCCAACAAAAACATAAAGTTCCCCGCACAAATGAAGAGGATGTCACACCGGTTGTCTACAAGAGTGTTATATACGTTTCCAAACTTTCTGACAACTTCAAACATACAGTAAAGAATGTATCGAAGTACGTCCATATAGCCTTCAAAGCCAACAAAACTCTTGCTTCATCCTTCTCTAAAGTAAAGTCCAAAACTGAGAAGCACAAATGTTACGATGTAGTTTACAAAATTGATTGCATGGGCAACGATGATGAAAGCTGCAATCTATGCTACATCGGCACAACCAAACAGTTCTTATCCCAACGGATTTCCAATCACCGGTCAGACGTTAAATCCAACAGCGATAATAAAACAGCACTCGCCAGCTATACCATCGACGCTAACCACAAACCAGACTTCGACAACGCTTCCATCCTTCAGACGGAGAGGCATACCTCAAAGCGGTATACACTCGAGACATTACACATAATGAATAACAGGAATAACATGAACAGAAAACAGGACATCCAAAATATATGTGCTATATATAGCTCCATAGTCTAAACCAAGAAACACTAATAGACTAAGCTTCAACTGAAGCGTTTAACTCACAGCACTTGTATTTTTAAATTTAACCAAATAGTATTCTTTTGTTTTATGTTACAACACTCAATATGTACCCAATAAGTAAGTTTCATTGTACATGTACGTTTCCATATTTGTATTAATGTTATTTCTTCATATATTTTTAATAAAGAACCCCTGAAGAAGGCAGCAATCCCTGCCGAAACGTCGGGACAATAAAATGAAATAAACTGTTTCATTAAACAATCATATGACCAAAAAAGCCGACGGGAAAAATACAATTTCCTTTATCTCACATATATATCAAATTGGTCAAGCAATTTACATACTAAATCTACTACTATACGTTTCCAATCTAACATAAATCCTCCTGTAAATGTCGAAACTTGTAGTACAAATTATAATCTCTGCATGAGATACTGCAGCCTTCCATCTGTTTTGATCTAAGTCACGTAGTTTTACAGATTGAGCTGGCAATAGCTATTCCTTGGTCTTTAAAACTTAGGTTCGGTTCGGTAGATGACAAGGAACATCTAGAACCTGAGGACTGGGAGTCGGGACCTTCTGCTAGAGCATTATTGCCCATCGATGTGGCCGAGCCTATGTGACCGACGTATTTTCGCTGATTGGACTACATTCACACCTTATACAACTCATAAAGTTTACGGTTCACGCCCTCCTACACTCAGAATCAATTACCCTTTTCTGCCAATCACTTGGCGTCATAAAGCAGAACTGGCAGGATCTGTGTTTTGTGTCGTTCTTGGAGTTTTTAACTGCACGGTATGTCGATGACCGAAGATTATCGAAGTTGTTGCTGTTAACAATGTTGTTTTGTCCTTGTCAGTGGACCGATATCTCTCTCGTAAACTCCGTCGATCTTTTGGTGGAAACGTAGCTTAAATCATCTGATCTATCATATAAACAGACATGTTCTTCAATCGCCGTATACCACCCCTACCAAAGCACTCTGGCAGCGGCCCATGCTGATATCTCCCGCGTACCCTAGTAATTGGAAGGTTCTGATGAAGATTCTGATTTCCATGTTGACACCTGCCTAGTGTACTATTTGCTGCAGAAGAGAAATGTCTTGATAGTTCTTGCAAGACATAGGATCGCGGGCAAGATTTTACTAAAGTGAGAAAAAATTGGTGGCGCTCGCATATAGTTTAAGAGTTATAAGCTTTTAAAAATCCTAATTTTTAAGAAAAAAATGTGTGGATAGATGTAAAAATTGTTTGTTGTTTGTGCCCAACTGCCAATCCCCCATGCTTGGGCTCACTGTTGGATACATACATATATGCAAAGTTTGAGACCGCCTTTTTTTAATTTTTTGGGTGTTTGTTTATCCTTAACAACTTCCCATACCAAGCTTTTTTTTGAATTGGATCGGATCGCCTTTCTTCTAGGTGGGGCATAGGGAGCTGAAAGTAAAATCATCCATTAGGTTTTCTTCCGTCCATACTTGATTAGTGATTTTGTGCGTGCGGCCTACCAAAACACGTCCGTATTTTATGAGCTACGCCGGTAAGAGATGTAGAAGAACGTGCCTTTAATGCGGATTTCAGCCAGGCTATAAATTATTTGCCTTAATTCAAGGTCTATTGATTCTAGCTTTCCCACAACGAATCCGCATCCTTACATGAGCAGCCTTTTGTTGCCGCTGTAAGGTATGTCTTAATTTTGTCGTTTTTGCATACCTGATCCTATCTATCGTATCACCTGGATCCCCCGATGACACATTCAATTCGGAGCGTACAGCGTACGTACGTTTGAGATGCAAACCATTAATTAATAGTCCGTGATCTTAAATGAGTGTAATCTATATCAAAGGTACAGAAGTTACCCCAGGTTTCAACCTAAAAGATTTCTTCAGGACGTGTTGTTAGTAATCCGCTTGGTAAAAGTCAGCAATATCATTGACCGCTCCTCCTTTTCAACACACGATCTTCAAAATCCTAAACGACCTCCGCTAAAACAAATATATCGCTTTTTGCTTCTTGTTCAATACTCTCGATTTGAAGTAAAGAAAGTCAAGTTAGTGCCGACATGGTTAGTGCCTGGTTGCTACAACGGGGCAGTAATAAGCACAATTGATGATTGATAAAGTATGGTTTGTGAATACACTTCACATTAACCCACCACTGCTTAATTCGTTAAAAGTGCAGAAAATAAAATTGAGAGAAAATAAATATTAAAATTATCCTTTTTTTAATCACTTCAACAATAAAAACTACCCTTCAAGCAAGAGACTACGTTTTACGTCCGCAAGCGGAGTCAACTACATATTTATCACTCTGCATACGAGCTCTCGAAACGATGTTTTTCGATTTCAATTAGTATGGAAATTTGAATAGCCGCGGACTCAGATGTGTATGTATTGTGAGAACTGAATTTGGTTTTACCACGTTTGTTTTATAATTAGGCATGAGGAACAAATTTAAGAAAAATAAATATTATATTTACCTACCAAATTTCTTTTGATACTATTTCATCTATATATAATTCATATTGTTGTTCGTTTATTTGTAATTCAATTATTGTTGTTCAAACGAAAATGATAAATGAAATGATGACAACCAGCTGAATAATGTGGCTAAAAGGCTCAGCCGTTAGAACCCGTTTTAACCTACTTAACGCCGTCCAATAGAATCCGTCGCCAACTTTGTCCGCCGAAAACACCTTAAATGCCTTAATACCACTGAACGATCCAACAAGCTAAGATGCCAGAACAGTAAAATTGCTCATATCTCACCAGCTTTCTACTCCAGTGGTATAAGTAACAAAAATAAAAATCCCGACTGGGAGAAAAATCCCTATTTTTCACTTTGCTTATTTAAATAAGTAAAAAAAGAATTAACCAAATCGTTTTATTTTTCTTTATTAATTTTAATTATTGGCAAATAAATTAAAATAATATAAAAGAATGCATGATCAAAATCACTCAATATGATCATAACTGCCCTTTTAGATGATCAGTTATCAGTTTGAACCCCTCTGGGGGACCAGTAGGGATGCAGAATGGCGGGTTACAGTCCCTTTAATTCTAATCAAAGCCTCACCGCCATTAAAGGAAGAAGAAGAAGTTATCAGTTCAGTTGTCAGTTGAATTTTGAACAACTGAGAAGCTCAAAATTAAATTGACAACTGATCTAATAACTGATCATCTAAAAGGGATTAAAATTGGCCTTAAAGCCCTTTGGCTTTCATTTTTTCATACTGTTTTTTTTCTAAACGTAAAACAAACGCAATTTATTTGTTCATCTTGCAAGAACGAACGAATAATGCAAATTGAATTGGAATTTTCACGAAACTCAGTCATTCTTCTTCTTTTTTCTTCTGTTTTGTTTTGTTGTTACATCTGTCACTACTGAATATATTCTTTCCGAATTTAAATGATGAAGATTCATCACGTATTTGACAAGATAGGATAGATTTGGAAACGTTAGTTCATCGCTGAAATTACGAGGCTTAGATATTAATTTTTATCAAAACTGTTCAACATTTAAATCGATCATACAATCTCTTTCTACTCCGCTAAAATTGTATTCAATTGATCTCCATTCTAACGAAAGTTCGTTTAAGTCCAAAGAGAGTTTTTAAGAAAGAAGATCAAATTAAATTTCAGATCTGTCGTCATCTAATCCTAATACAAGTTTAGGGTTTAAGAGCCAATTTCTTAAATATTGTTTTATTTTTTATGGACAACCTTTGTTGAATTTATTCCAAAATAATGCAATGCAATCAATGTAAGATGACATTAAGGAAATCATGATGTTATCAAACTAGTTCTGAAAGAAGTTTTACTGAAATAAAACATAAGTAGGGACTTTTTGAAAGGAAACGGCTGCCAGTGCGACTGTCCGCCTCAAAGCAACTTTCCACTGGACCGAGAAGGAAATCGGCCACTCCTCTATTCTTATAAATTGCATAATCCTCCCTAGCAACATAGACTACATCACCCCTCAGCTACGTTTTGACAAAAGCTTCCAAGACACCATCCCCCATAGATCATTCTAGGACGATGGGGTTGGTGGAGGTGTGTTCTCTGACAAGTTAAACCTCAGCCTCTCTTTTTGTCTCCCTAATCACTGCAGTGTGTTCCAGGCGGAAATTATGGCGATCAAGGAAGTCATTCAAATCTTCTCAGACAGTCAAGCCGCGATAAAATCCCTGAATTCTGTCTCTATAAACTCCATCGTAGTCCTGGACTGCCGATTATCTCTCGCGGAGATTCGCGGCATTTTTCGATCACAAAGATCGCTGAGTTTTCCCGCCACTTTATCCACCCTACGCTTACGCGACGCTTAATGTCGTCACCACAGCTTGCTTCGCTATTAATCATAGATTCCAGATATTTGAACTTTTCGCACTTGGGAATCACTGCTCCATTCTTATAAATGTCCATATGCAAATCCTTTAAGGAATCACGTTCTTCCATCATGATCCTTATACTTTGTATTGCACCTGCGACAAACCCGCACTGGTCTTTGGGTAGCCGTATTGTTTTCCGCACTCGGCTGTCTAATAACCGGCCAACGATCTTCTGCTGAGGGACATCAGCTTGATTGAACGGTAATTGTCACAGTCTCGGGAATCGCCTTTTCCTTTGTACAAAGGAAGGAGAAAACTTTCCCTCTACTGGTTAGGCATTGGATCGCCTCTCATCAGTTTGGAGATAAGAATCATGAGCCATTTGGTCCCGATGCCTCCCATATATATATATAGATACATATATAGATATATATAACTGCTTTTCGTTTTTGTGAGTCTTTGACGCTTTCCTAATTTCTTCGCAGTAATGTCGTGTACTTCTTAATTTTAAGGAACGGATCGATTAAATTCTTCATTTAGAATTTGTTCGTCATCCACAAGAAGCACCCATTGAGCATTGTTGATGAACTTTGGTGAACGGATTTCCTGGCCATTGCTCCTTCGCTGAGCTCCACCACTTTGCGAGCCTCTTGCAAAGTCTGAACTCCAATTCGAGGCGAGTTTTTTCATCTCCATTATTAGTGGAGCGGATTGATCAAGCTTTGAATGCCGCTTTCTGGCCACTTATCAATGCTTTAGCTTAATCTGCCCCTACCAGTGGTTTGGCTCTATCCAAGTAAGGTCGTTGTAGGGAATTCCCCATATCTTGTGCTCTGCACTCTGCATCCTCAACTTCGTTGATGATTTGATGAAGATAATTTTTCATATTTGCAATAAATGTTTCGCCTTTCTCTTTGTCTCTTTGCCGGCTTTGTTTGACGAACATTTTATTTAGTACGACAAGTCCGTGTGATATATGCATATGGTTAGGATATCTTCACCCGGAGAGTTCCTGGTGCCGTATCCCAGTCCTTCATGGCAGTCTTGATGGTCTTCGTTTGACTTCCCGACATGCCCGTTCAAATATTCGCCGACAAACAAAAGTTCTTTTGGGATGTTCTTGATGAGGTTGTGAAAATCTAGCCAGACTGCATCGTTTTCTCTCTGTTCGCATCGATCTTTGGGAGCATATGCACTGACAATATTCGAAAACTCACCTTTCATCAACAGTGAGCGATATCAAACCATCGCTGAACTTTGAAATGGTCAAGACGCTGCCAAGTAGCTCTGCGGGAAGGATGATATCGATTCCACCTTCCATAAGAATACGTGTATTCTATATTGCTCTCCGTTGAATCAACGGATTGAAGGATTGTATGGGTTGGACCCTTTAGAATTTGAGAGCCTTATATCAGAAAATATCTAAATTAACATTTTTCGTCGGTGAAAACACTTTTTTAATCTCTGTCTTTAATTCTGTTTATTTCTTCGTAGAACATAGCATAAATTTAAGGTATGCACTTCGTACTATTGGTTTCACAGAATTGGGAGGAACGCGCATTTGTATACTGTAGGTAGAGAAGATCCTTTATAAAACACTCGGGTGGTTGTCAGACTTTCGCAACAGACTCGAATTTTGAAAAATGCTATTATACGAGCAGTATGCCTCAACGAAAAATGGCCAAGAGTTTGAAAAGAAATTGTGAGAAGCAAGTGTGCACTGTTGGTGATTTATTAGGAAATCTTAAGGTTATTATTTCTGAACTATTTGATAGTTTATTGGAGTTTTTTGATAAACATTAAATTAGATATAGTAGTTGATACACTATTATTCCCAATTCATCCGTAAAAAGCTGTGTGCCATGTTACTATCCTTAATTTATTCGCATCGAGTTTCTCATCAATGTAAATCCTCTTATACATTGCACCTATGTCTTAAAGTAGGCATTGTTAAGTGTTTGACGTCGTACAGCTTTTTAACAATTCAGAAGGTTATTGTTTTGTATTGGCCTGCGAATAACCTGTTCTAGCCTCATATTGTTTGGCGGGCTTTGGTTTGCAGTGTGATTCTGAACTTTCTCCACACTTGTTGTTATGTTTGTGAATTTGTTTAGAATACCTAGACATTTTAAATGTTCCTTCTTTATTACAGCTCCTTGGAAAGCCCCTATTAATCTAACGCAAGACGCACACGAGAGGGTAAAACGTTGCCTTTCCGACCCACATTATGAGTCACGCGCAAAAAGACAAAAAATATCGCCATTCCAAGAAGAAATACCAGAAAACATCATCTGCACAGAATATCCAGATACAGAGAAGCCTCCAAAAATTATCTTTTCACAGGTGTTCAATGCGGACTCGATGAAGAAAGCTGTCATGTAATGATTTGATTTCCTCGTGTTGGCTAAAACAAATTTTATTTTTCTCCTCTCCTGTCTTATAGGTGCCTTGGTGGTATGGTTGTCGATGATCCCACGGAAGCTCATTACCTTGTAATGTCACGTGAGAGTCGTACCTGTAAGCTTATACATGCTATTTGCCATGTGAGCTATGTTCTCAAAAGCGACTGGCTTGTGGACAGTGCAAAAGCTGGCAAATTCCTTTCTCCGGAACAATATAAAATTCGTCACATTGAAGTCGACGATAATCTTAAATTCCCTCTGGATCGAGCACTTATGTCAACACGACGACGAACGTTGTTCATCGGCAAAGACTTTTACGTGACACCTGATGTGTTTCCATCGCGGCATGATATTGTTCGAATGATTATGAGTTCGGGCGGTAGAGTTGAGGATACTCGACGATCTCTAAAGCACATCAACGAAACGTGTGCCGAGTCACCAGATAATTACTTTATTATAACTTGTCCTCAGGATTTGACAATTTTAGCGGACATTATCCGACAGGGAAAACCCAAATGCTGGATTTTGTCAACAGAGTTCGTGTTGAGTTCAATACTGAAACAGGAATTGGACATTGAAGCGAATATCATGCCATACATCTACAACAACAATCACATAGCTCCTGAGAAGCCCAACACGGGGGGAAGAGGTAGAAAGAGGGAGATTGCAACGAGTTGAAATAAAAACTATGGCAATAATTAAAAGTTAATTAATTTATCAACTCTATCGTCATATAGAGCGTATGTAAATAAACTTATAAAGTTCTGTAAATATAAATAGTGTAAAATAGAATGAAAAAAAACTTGTAGATAGGTATTAGATCTAAGTAACATAATTTATTATTTTTTCATACGTGTGTAATATAAAATGTATTATATGCAAACCATGAAATTAAGTTTCGTTTAAAAAATTGTTTGATCTATACATTATTGCATTTTCTTCTCTAATGAGTAAAAAGGACCGCGGGTGAATGTTTTATATTTGCGCAAATGACAGCTGTACCATATAATGCACATTATGACACTTAAAACAAGCCACCCTTTAAGTAAGACTCTGTTTTACGTGCGCAAACGGAGTCAATGAAATATGTACGACTCCGCATACGGGTTCGCAAAACGACGGTTTTCGGCTCCAATTAGTATGGAAATTAAGATTGTATTGTGACTTGTGAGTGAGTTCGCTGTACGAATCCAAAAAAAAGGTACACATCGAAGCTAGGTGAGAATCGAGTATCGCTTCAAAGCAAAATAAAAATCAAAAATGTTTATTCATGTTTATTTTATTTTCTAGAACAATACATATTTTTATTAGGTATATCTACCTACTATCATTTCTCTAACAAATTCTCCTGCGGAAAAAGGATAAGAAGCAAAAAAATGTGTATTCAGCAAACATTTGTGCCGGTAACAGGAAAACCATGGAAATTCCGTGCACAACTTGTGGTTCGTCTTCATCGGTTGCCACATTTGTGATTTTGATAAATCTAAATTCAAAAAAGTTAACTTGAGCAATTAACTATGTGAAATAATAAAATCAATTATAGTGTACGTACATTTTAAAGAAAAATGATACCTACAGCCAGAGACATGGTCAGTGACAGCACAAGTGATAACTAACGGCCATTACAAAGAAATACTTGACACTCGCTCTTCTTCCTATTGGGAATGTAGTTGCAGTCAACTTACAAATGTGTGGAACGTGGTGAGTGACAGCAGAGAACACACGGAAAAATCGCGAGAAACAAAATTAATTAAATAAAGTTAACAAAACAAAAAGAAAGTGGAAATATTAAGTAAATCAAACATTATAAAATAACGACATGCTATTATAAAGTAGTTTAATAAAAAATCTTAACGATCACACGGGATATTTGTGGATTAAAAAAAAAAAAAAAGAATCACCACGCGCATAAGAAATTGTTCTCAAACTCTATCCCCGCATGGGGGGATTACAAAAACTTAAAACAAATAAATCTAATGATAGGGACAGCACGTCCTCCCACAAAATAATAAAAAAAAGGGATATTAGAGCAGCGCGTTTGCTGCTGTTTCTCAAAAATAATAAAAGTGAAATGGAGAATTTTCCTATAACCCCAAAAAATGTGTCGCAGACCGCGAAAAAATTGAAAACGCATGGGTCATTACACCAAACACTTCCACCCTGACTTCTATGGACAGCACAAACTGTGTAGACGAAAACCCTTTCGCCATTCTGGGCGATATTAATGTTGCACGCAGGCAGTTAAGCCCGAGTAAAAAAAAAAGTTTCAACACAAAATCCCAGACCAACCAACGGAAGATTGGCCTACGCAATTGAACGACGCGACGATGCGAAAGCAGCACAAACAGCAGCGACAAAAAAAAACATCAACAGCATTTGGAGAATACTCCGGGAACCAGCGCAGCCTCAACCATTCTTGTAGCAGATACACCTAACATCAACAGCAGCAAGCGACCAGGTAAGTTCTGTCCACCAATTTTTATGTTCGATGCAGACACTAAGAAACTAGGCGCAGATTTAAGTGAAAAATCAAAAACGGTAGCTTTTAACTTTAAATTTATTAATTGCAACAAACGCAAAACAAAGCTTTTGGTGGATGAACCGGGGGTCCACCGGGAAATCATGGAATCTCTTAAAAAATCTGAAGAGGTGCAAGCATACTCGTTTACTCTAAAAGATAATAAAACGGTCAATTTAATTCTAAGGGGATTATCCTCCGATTTCCTGGCTGAGGAAGTCCTCAGAGAAATAGAGAATGTGTCACCAAATACAGTTGATAAAGTTTTCAATTTCGAAATCATTAGGTCCAAAAAAGAAGGACTAAAGTATAACCTTTTTGTTGTTAGACTCTTACCGGGAAGGTCGGCGGAAGAGATCCTAAAGATCAGGTATCTATGCCACTTCAGAATACACTGGGAAAAACCTCATGGCAACAAGGGGGCACTCCAATGCAGGAGATGCCAAAATTTTGGGCACTTAGCCAAAAATTGTACATTTTCGTATCGATGCGTAAAATGCGATAGTAAACACCAACCAGGGAGTTGCCCCTTGAACTCCATGGCAAAAGAAGAAGCAAAAGCTCGTTGTGTGAATTGTGGCTTGGACCATCCAGCCAACTATAGAGAGTGTGAGTCCTATAAGGCCTTCACGGCACAGAGGAGAAAAGTCCTTAGGGAAGTCTCGGAAAAAAAAGAAAAAGCTTCAATAAAACAACAATGCCTAATTCCAGGAGTTAACCGGGTCTCATCAGGGGTCTCTTTCGCCGACATCCTTAGAAAAGGTAAAAATGAGGCACAAACTCTGCCACAACCTTCTGAGGGTATTGCCAGAAACAATAACAACAACTTTTTAAATCAATTTCTCGATCTGTCAAACAACTTGTTCGGCATGGAGGTTTCAAGCCTCTTGGCAAAAATCGAAAGCTTCGTTATCAACTTTAACAATTCGGGCGAATCAATGCAACAGAAGAGGATGAATTATCTTAATATCCTCAACCAAATTATACTCAGCAACAAATAAATGGCCCTTGAGCTCCTAACTTTTAACATTGCGTCCTTAATCGAACATAGCAGGAGGATTGAACTCCATAAAATCCTCCTTGCCAGCGAATCCTCCATTGCCTGCATACAAGAAACCAGACTGACGGGTAATTTTAACAATCTTTTCAAATTTACCAGACACGCTCATTTGACTAAAATAAAGGCGCGGAAAATCTCATACATGCTTATGCCATTAATGAAGCATAAATCTCTCAACAAGAAGGTTAAACTTTTATTCTATAAAACAATGATAAGACCAATCTTAACTTACGCGTTCTCAGTATGGTTCTCAATTTCTCCAAACACGGCCAGGGAATTGGAAAGCCTCGAAAGGAGAATCTTGCGTACCTGTGTAAATAAAAACTTCCAATCACGCACCAAACGCTTTTCAAATGCATATATTTACAAAGAGTCAAACACCATTCCGCTGATTAAATACGCTATCGCTTTAATGACAAAATCTTTAAATAAAATGGAATATAACGAAAACGACACAATAAAATATATATACACGTCACAAATAAACACAAACTTGGACGACTCGTTGTATTTATCTCCATTCAGCTTGATCGCGGAAAACCTCGACATCTCTCCCGATGGACCCCCCATTCCATTCTACCAAAACGCTCATAGCGGCCAAAACCGGGGCTAAAGCCCCAAAGTCGTCTCTGTAAAATACAAAAAAAAAAAAAAAATATATAATAATAAAAATTTGCACCTATCGAACATATTAACTGGTGAATAGAACTTGTCTGAGTTCTAGTTTCAATCACCTTATACTATATCCAAATAAGGAATCTTATGTAACTCTTGTTAAATGTTAAATGTATTTACTGTAATGATGAATGGCCTCCGAAATACTTAATCTCGTATCCCAAATCAATGTATATAGTCAAAATAATTTTATATGAAAATGACCTTTCATTTAAATAAGAAAACTTACATATTATTTTATTCTAAATGTCATTATACCTTATTACTGTATAACTTAATTTGCGTCTCATCTCATACCAGTGAAGTCAAAATTTAATATGTAATCTGTTATCATCATCTTCTCGATATACGTAAACACGTATAATCAACAAAAGAAAAATAGAAAAAAAAATCGAAATGAAAAGTACAAATAACATGTATTCTCAACCAAAACATGAATGTAAAAAGAATCTCTCGATTCAAACAAAGCAAAAGTAAAATGAGGAAAAGAGATACCCAGATCTAGTGGTTGTCCCTTGTCCTCTCGTAGTTTTAAGTATAGTAAAATTGTATATAATCGTAGTATCTAGTCATATCACGACCACAGAGTCGAAAGAGACAGCATAATAGCTTTTATATTGAGCAATAGCTTCACAGCGTTAAAATATTAAAGTAAAGCCAAGTCGGCTATCGAAAAAAAAGTAATTGAAAGAGAGAGCCATACATTATAGCCTCATAAGTTTTCATCTCTATAAGTTCATATTCAGATAACAAATGTCAAAATCGATATATAACAAGACTCAATAAAGAATCTGAATCTGAATCTTACAAATGTGTGCGTGGAACCCATCATATATTGCAGATGAAAAAATTACGGTAAAAATTGGGTCAGCGATTTTGCTTGAAGGGTACAGTCAGTGCGTTTTTGATTATGGCTGGGTTCACATTAGTGCGAACTGTGGATTTATTTTTTTAAGGCCTTATCGAAATCCGTTCGGGGCCACAGAACCAACGACTGATCTATGGCCCAAATCAATAAGCTCGTTTCTTTAAAGCAAGTGTTGTCAAAAGACAGATTCAGATGAAAACAGTTTTTTTTAAATACATTGTGTAAATTCAGTAACGCATCACTGGCATCATGATGCTCATGATGCTTTGCAAAATGTTCATTAACTATTGGCATCACTTTCAACGTCAAGTGTTCATTATTGCAAAGTTGATCAAACTGATGCGCAAACATAACGAAAAAAAGCATCACAGAAATACCTGATGCGCTGTTGATTCGCCGGAAAAAAGCAAGAAAAATGTCGGAAGAGGAAGAAAAGTAAGTAAACAAACATTTTAATTGATAGATACTATAAGAAGATGTATAAGAAGGTGTCCAAAAAGGATTTAATGATTTTCGCAAATCCTAGAAATATGGTTTGGTTTTCATTTAGAAAAGTTAAATCATTAGTGGACTTACATCGAAGGTGGAGTGGCACATTCTAAAATGATTTTGAAATACATCGTCTGGATATTCTTCTAGAACTTTGAAATAGTCCCTAATCTTAGGAATTTTCCTTCTTTTAAATCTGCTAATTAAAGTCCGTGTGCGTTTCGAATACTTTCTTCTTGCTTCACATATATTAAAACTAAATTTATCGTCTTTACGATCAAAGTTATCGACTAAAACTTGTATTAACAAAACTTCAATTTTAAATGTTTGATTTAAACAATGCGTTCTAAAACTCAAACGCCATATTCAATCAGCAACGCATCAGCTTAAACTTTGCATCGCATCAGCATCGCAAATAAGCAGTGATGCCGCATCACTTTTTTTGATTTGCGATGATCCTGTGGCTGTTTTCGTTTTGTGAATCACCGCATTCCTCCTCATTTCGTGTTTTGATGCAAGAAGCTAATCCGAATCGCTTTGCATCTGAAGAACCTTCAACCGACACACTCATAGCGCAAATGTTGATGACTGCTTCATCCAAGGGGGATGAGGTTCTTGAGGTTCTCGGACATCTTTTTTCTGATTTTTTTTTTGTCACTCCAAACCTTAATAATTTGGAATTAAACATACGTATAAAATATGAAACTTACCTTTTTCCACTCAAATACAGACTTCACGGATAGCCCAACAATGTTCTTTTTTTTCTCCAAGGCTCTCCAAAAGCTGTTCACTTCCTCTTTTTTTCTTTGTGTATATCGATTTGCTATATCCGGATATTTTCCATATGATTTACTTATAATAATCTGCATCTGTTTTGTATTTGCTGCGTTTGACCTTCATAAAAACTAACTGCATTATTTTTCTAAATATTTGGCAGAAAAGAACTTATATTGTTGCTCTTTAGCTAAAGTTCCCAAACGAAATGGTAGCGGAATATTTCGGGGAAAATTACGGCAATATTTCCATCGGATATTCATTCACGATACCTATTTTTTCCGACGGAATTTGTTGTTCCCTTTCGAAAATTGTTCACGATATCTACTCGTATTTTGTGAAAAAGGGAAACATTTCGGGGGAAATATTATTCTCGATAGGGGTGAATATCAAATTCGTAAATAATCGTTCTACATCAAATGTGTTGCGAGAAGATAGAATGAAGATTTTTTTTTAAGAATGTAAGTAAATAAGAGTTATAAATGAATAATTCATGAATATTTCATAAACATTGTAATATGTATGCATAATGTTTGTTTTTTTTTACCAGGGAATCATCTAAAACCACAAATACTAAAGTTTCATAATTTGAAATTTTGGTGCAGTACATGACAGCATCCAGATTTGTCCAAGGGGTATTTGAAAACACCCGAAGCCAGACAGAAATCAAAACATTTGTGGACAATCTCTCAAATGATTTGAATGCTGAAGGTCCACCGCAGCGTGATACAGCGGGATGGAAAAAGGTAAACAAAGTTGCAAAATTGTTAAATTCTTTTATTTTCTTTTTGTTTCATTAGGTTTGTGCCGATTTTAAAGTACACACAAAGGGCAAGATGAGGAAGAACAAACTGAATTTGTCCGGAACTGGTGGTGGTCCGTCTAAATATCTTTCCCTTACTCCTTTGGAAGAAAAGGTCAGTGAGTTGCTTGATTTAGGTCAAGCAGTTAATGGATTGAGTGGTTCTACTTGCTTTGGGTTGCAGGATACCATTGTTGAACAACATCCAGGGCAAAACGATGAAGATCTATTAGGTATGTGCAATGGTGTCACAGAAGTAGAAACAAATTCCAACAATGTTCTAAGCCCGGAAAAAGAAAATGTCCCACAGCCGCCAATTACACCAAAAAAACGGCAATCACTCCTTGAAAAACAAGTTGAGCAACAAATTATATATCAAAACAACTCGTACGATGCTATGAAAGAGATAAATAAAAGTTTAAAAGGAATTTTGAAGTATAAAAAAGGGACTTTGAACTAAATGAAAAAAAATTACAAATTAAAAAAAGAGAAACTCGAACTAAAAAAACTAAAATTTGAATTTAAAAAAAAGAGTTATGTCGAAAAGAACAAAAATACAGTTGCTAAATTGGAACTTAAAAAAGAGATTCTAAGTCTACGCCAACAAATGAATGCCATACCATAAAAATACCAAAAAAGTGAATATGAAGTGAAAAGTATATTTATGTTATTGTAGGTGCTTATTTTAAAAGACTGAAAAAGATGTTTTTCTTTTGCCTATTTTTTTTTAATATTATGTGAACTATGTATTTTCAAAATAAAAAACTGCCTTTAAAATCAGTTGCGAATATTGAATCGCAACAGTCGTTGTCATGTTTTTCTTTTGTTGTGTCAAATATAATGCGAGACTCGTTTGGGTTATGTCAAACTCATGTGAGAATCGTTCGAAAATCGCAAATAGTTTGGCATTACCGACGTTCGATTCTACTTTCATAAGGCGTTTTTCTTTTTTAGCCCAGAGCGGGGCCCGAGCGATCAGAGCTCGCTCTGAGCTGGACGTAACCTGAGCGCCCCGAGCTAATTAAGAAACAGAATTGAGCACTGAACTGTCATTAGATATTATTAATTTATTAATTTTCAAAATAGTCAGGTTTGCTTCTGAAATTGGTGTTTGTCAAGGATTGTTCCATTTAAATTATAATTTCTAGTAAATAAACTATGGAAAAAGCACAAATAATGAATGAAGTCAGCCGCGCTCAGCTTTTCGCTCGATGTGCTCGGTCATTTTTAATCGAGCTCATCGAGCGAGCCCTGAGCTAGCTCAGAGATAAAAAAATAAATACAAATTTTGTGCTCAGAGCGCTCCGAGCTAAAAAAGTAACACAGTTCTTTTTTTGACAGCTCAGTGCCCCGTTCGGAGCTAAAAAAGAAAAACGCCTATAGAGAGTACCATTTGAAAGTAGAATCGGAAATAACTTTCGAATAGAATTAATAGTAGAAACGGATTTCATAGTAGGGCCCCTGTTGCCGCTAAGCCCTTTACCGGATATAGATCAGTACTTTCAAATCACGTTTTCTAGGTTTTATATAACTTTTGTTGTCGAATGTCAAAAGTTTGACATTTCTCACCTACTGAACTGATACATGCCCCCGAATTTTACTTATGTGTAATTTTTTATTTTTAACAAAAAAATATTGAACCCCTGCCATTTCCAAACTACTAGGTAGGTATAGTATTTTCGAATTTAGCTTTCAGGTTCAGTGTCACTTGTCCTATAGGGGTCAACTTTATACTTTAAAGTTGCAATTTTTTTTTACCCCATGGTATTTTCAGATTTTGCTCACAGGTCTGATTTCAGTGCCCAATAGAAAATAAAACGCGATTGATTTTTTTTTGTAATAGTGTGACAATTGACAGCCCGCTTGTTGTTGACAAGGAAATTAAATTATCAGAACAACTTATATATCCATATTTATTTGTGATAAAGAATTTTCTTTTCCACAAATTTTACATCAAAAAAGAACACTAACACTAGGGTTTAGGCCGAACGAGAGGCCCAAAGAAAAAGCAAGGGATTAGTTCGCATTCGGTTTATCGGCTACAGCTCTTTCGGAAGGATAGTGTTCTCTGTTTTGGATGCGAGCGTTTATAGTTGTAGGCATCCTACTAAGGTATGATTTACTTCACGCGAATCCTTCTTATTCTTTCGCGATCTCCAATCGTGTTTTAATGGGTACGATGGAAGCTTTTTCGAGTATCGTTTTATAAACACTGTGTTCTCATTGGTACAGTGGTTTGCGTTCAACGTATAGATTTCGAACTCTGGTTAGAGGATAAAGCTGTCACAAGAAAAAAAAGGATGCCGTCTACAGAGCTGTCCCTGCGCATGAAAGTGTCGATTCAGCGAATAGCATATGATTCGCTGGCATGCATCGTGTTAACAACAACAACAACAAGAACACTAACAGCAACAACCGCAACAACACAGCCACAACAACAACAACAACAGTATTAGCAACAGTAACAGCAACAACAGCAACTTCAGGGGTTGCCCAAACAAACAGGAGCTGAAAAAGCGAGTTTAGGCGCGCAACAAGCAGTCTGAAGAAGATATGCGACCCGCGCGCTCTCTAATTTTGTGTTCTTTGCCCAAATGGCCGGTGGAAACAAGCGCCCAGAAAATCCTAGCGAAAAACCAATTTCACGACTGGTGGCGCCTAAATATCATTGAGTGCAAACTCGGGTTGAACGCGAGGTATTTCCCTTCTTTTCCAAGACGCGGTGCTTTCCTGAACTTGGCCTTAATTTAATTTTGGTGGGGGCATACACCCCCATTTATTCAGCTTAATACAAGCTATTTAGGTCTTAAAAAAACGAATTACACTAAGACTTACAGCTAGGGCTTAAAAACTACTTAAAACTAAATTAGGTGGATGGTGAGGGATGGAGGAGGGTAGATTTGAGGGAGGAAGTGCAGTGATTAAAATCAAAGAGGAGGTGGTTAGAATTGACCTTCTGCAACATACGGGATATCGGCTCGTTCAAGCAGTACAACGTGCGACGGGTGGGAAGATAGAAAAGAGGAGGGGATCTTAAATTCCGAGGGTTAGTGTTAAAGGCAATGTAGTTCAAAAGATAGGAACAATCAACGGAGCCAGTGAGAAGACGATGTATAAACAGAATGTCAGCCACATCTCTTCTTTTTTCAAGGGTCTGAAGGTTTATTAAATTAAGGCGTTCGTGATATGGTGGAAGGATAAGGTGATTATTCCACGGGAGCCCACGAAGAGCAAAACGGAGAAATCGACGTTGAATGCTTTCGATTCTTGTAATGTGGACCTGGTAGTATGGTGCCCACACTTGGCTAGCGTACTCTAGGAGTGGGCGGACGTAGGTAATGTAAAGGGATTTTGTCACGTAGGGATTGGTAAATTCTTTAGACCACCGTTTGACGAAACCAAGGGCTGAGTTAGCTTTATTGATTATCTCGTCAATATGTGACCGAAAGTTAAGCTCTCTGTCACACAAAACGCCTAGGTCGCGAATGGTTAGAACGGTAACAATGGGTTGGTTGTTCAAATAGTAACATCTGGGGGGAGACTGAATCCGTTTACGTGAAAAAGTAAGAGATTCACATTTAGCAATATTCAGCTCCATAAAGTTTTTTTGACACCAGACCGAAAAACTATTGAGGTCTTGTTGAAGAAGATCAGAGTCGTGTGGAGAAGAAATGATTTTGAAGAATTTAGCGTCATCGGCATAGAGGGAGATGGAGGAGAAGTTGATGACGTTGTCAATATCATTTATAGCCAGAATAAAAATCAAAGGTCCAAGGTGGCTACCTTGTGGAACACCAGAGGTGGCTTTAAAAGGCAAAGAGAGAAAAGAACGAAAACGAACATTATAAGATCGGTTCTCAAGGTAAGAAGAAAACCAATTCAATAGTGGGGGATCGAAGCCAAGGAAGGAGAGTTTGAAAAGAATCAAACGATGAGATATTTTGTCAAACGCCTTACTGAAGTCAGTAGCGATTAAATCTACTTCATTGCCACTTTCTAAAGCAGAAAGTGTAACGGAGACAAAGTCAACAAGGTTGGTGGTTGTGGATCTACCTTTAAGGAAACCGTGCTGAAGGGGGGAGATAAGAGACTTGCACTGAAAGGATAATGAATAGTACATCATACTTTCGAAAACCTTGGGTAAATGCGACAGCTTGGCAATAGGTCGATAGTTAGATACGTCATTCTTTGGCCCTTTTTTGTGAACAGGTGAAATGAAGGACGTTTTCCAGATTTTAGGAAATTTCCCAAGAGATAAGGAATGTTTAAAGAGATTGGCAATAAAAGGTGAAAGAATCGCAGAACACTTTTTGAGAAGAATGGCTGGAAGGCCGTCTGGGCCGGGTACAAATTCATCATTGAGATGAAGAAGTCTGTCGCACACCGTGGAATGGTCAAAGGTGGGTAAAATGAATGGGCCAACGGTATAGTTTTTCAGATAACTGAAGTAGGAGTGATCCGGTTCAGGGCAGTCGTCAGTGAAGGACTGCTTGAACACGGTGGCAAAAGAGTTTGCGATTACAAATGGGTCCGTTAAGGACTCGCCTTCAAACAAGAGTGAGGAGGGATATCCATCAGATTTCCTTTTATAATTAACAAAATGAAAAAATGACCGTGGGTCCTTGATGAGGTTAGCTTGAGCATCAGAAAGATAGCGTTGATAGAGACAGTGAAAAAGGTTAGAGAACCGTAAGTACGAACCGAGATAATTCGAATAATCTGTAGTAGTTCTGGTTAGAAGATAGATCGCCCATAGTTTGTTACGTTTATTACGAAGTGAACGCAGTTTCCTATTATACCACGGAGGGGAAGATGGTGAGATTTTATGGCGCGAATAAGGAACGAATAAGGAAATGCATTTAAAGATTTCGTCATAAAAACGGGTGGCAGCTTCATCAACGGATAAGTTCGAGAAGTTGAGTTCGATTCTGCTCAGAAAGTCATTGATCTTTCGGAAGTTAGCTTTGTGGAAGTCGTAGGAGTACAGGTTAGTTGAAGGCAGGGATTGGGAAGAGGGGTGATAAAAGAAAGAAAGGAGCAGAGGAGGGTGGTAAGCGTCAATAGTAGAAAGGTGTAAAGAACTTTCAATGGTTGAGGAGTTTACAGGGTCAGTTGTGAAAACAAGATCCAACTGTCGTCCCATATAATTTTTAACACCACTGACTTGACAAAGCCCAGAATCAGTTACGCGGTCGACAAAAAGGCATTCCTTACTAGATATCGGGTTTATTGGGACGAAGAAAGATTGATCTTCCGATAGGGAGATTAAAATCGCCGAAAATTATGATTTCATCGTTTGGCTTACAAGTATCAAGTAAATGGTCGATGGCATCCACGACGAGTTGGTAGGATTCGATGGGTTGAGACGGACGTATGTAGAAGCACATTACGTAGAGAGAACGGTTAACGAGCGAGATTTTTACTACAACAAAATCTAGAGGAGGGGAGGTTGATGTTGAGATGATGGAAGAGTTCAAGCTGTTATGAACTGCAATGAGAACGCCACGGCAGGGAAGTATGTCTAGAAGACAAGTGACGTTATCATCACGAAAGACGTTGAAAGATGCTGGAAACAACTCTTGGTTTAAGATATTCGGGGAAAGATTAGTTTCGGTAAGAACATAAACATCAAAAGGAAGAGTGTGAGTACGACGGAAAACTGCGTGAGTTTTGGTGCGTTGTCCTCTTACGTTTTGATAGTAGAAGGATAGAGGCAATTTCAGATCTGAGGCGGCCAAAGGTGTTTTAGGGACGAAACAAATTATTGTGATCAACTCGGTTACGTTGAAGATATGAGATACGTTTGGAGTTAATATGAGAAGCAAAAGCAGATAGATCCTTAGCCACATTAGTTAAAGCTTTCATGGAAGCGGGTGTAAATATCACGGAGTGCAGTGGGATCAGTTGGGAGGCCTTCTTTCTGAATTGAGATTTGAATATTCGTCTTAGTCTTTCCGTCAATGCAGATTGATTCAGGTTTATCATGCAAGTAGGCAAGGTATAGGCGAACGTTTTCAAAGAGTCTGTGGTCTCGAAGCCGAGCCATAACGTAACGGCCGTCGAGGTCATTGTTCGAGGACGTAGGGGTAACAAATTTGGATGTTAGTTTGATGGTTGGGGGAAGTAAAGGATCGATAAACGCTTCAGAGGTTGGGGTTGGCGTGTTAATATGGGAAGTCTGGGCAGGATTGAGAATATGGGAGTGAACGAAGTTCGGGTAATTGGAGGAAGTTGTAGCAGAAGTTGAAGGGTCAGTGGAGTTTGGGGTCAAATTAAAAGATACCCGTTTTGGTTGAAGCCCTGGAGACGTCGAGTTGGTCATGGGTCGAGTGGAGGAACTGTGAGGAGATGTCAGCTTAGAGGAATTAAGGGAGCGAGAAGGAGTAGATATTTTGGGGGCGGGTTGAGGAATGGGTATGGGTTGACGGAGTTGAAGGGAGAATAATGGAAAAGTTCCAGCTTTGAAACTCCAGTTAGGATCGAGGTTACTGTTGGACATGGGGTTATATGACTTACGTTTAGTAGGCTTAATGTTATACTTAACGCTATTGGATCCCATCCTAGGCCGAATAACTCCTGCGTTAGACCATTTCGCGATGGACATATCTCCTAAATTCACTTCGTTGGAGGGACTCGAAAAAAGCCAGTTGTATTTCGAGGGTATGTCGAGTTTGAAACTACTGCTATTGGACTTAGTCGGGGAAATCTTCTGACAATTGGCAATGGTGATAGAGAATTTCAGCTGGAAATAGTTCTTCAACCAAGAGGCGTCAGCGTGCCGGGGGGCGTATTTTATGACGAATGAATCGTCTTTTTGAATTTTGTCCAGCCTTTTGTTCCAATCAGCCAGTGTCCATAGCGTGCCGAATCGGTTAAGGTAGATCGGTGTGGGTGGTCCCTTGATGGCGGATGGAGTTGTGATAGGAGTGGGCTTGTCCAAGGCTGTTATGGGTGATTTTAAAGTCCCAGGTAGCGTTAGAGTTGTTGTGGTCGTCGTGCAGGTCGGGTGATTATTGGAAATTATTGGTTCAAAGTGAATAGTTGGGCGAGCAAGTGGAATTGCAGTTTGGGGCGACGTGATGTTCAGCAGCTCATCGAGTATGGAAGTGTTATTGTGTGGTTGCTGGTAATGGTTGGACTCCAAATTGCTAGAAACACATCTTATCTCCTCCGCAATATCCATTACAGCTAACTTAATATGGGCCGATTCTTCTCTGAGAGACCTTAAATTAGCTTCTACTACATCCAGGTGTTCATTCTGAACGGTCGCTGCAGCAGCCAAAGATTTAATACCAGCTGTGTGGATCGCGTTCGATTTAACCGCAGCGTGTAGATCTCCAAGGACTGTTAAATGGTCACGCATGTACGTATTAAGTTGAACCATTTGGGAGTTAAGCGTTGAGAGGGGAACGGAAAATTTCGACAGCTCATTGTTGAGGTGAGTTGTGGTAACCAAATCTTGTGTCCTCTTTAGGGTTGATTCGTTAATAATTGCAAGTTGCTTCAAACAGGATTTGAAGTAAGACTTGCTTATTTCACTCGCGCGCTCTACAGAACTACTGAGCTCATCAATTGTCTTGGATACCTCATCCAACTTCGAGAATTGATTTATCACTTTTTTGAATGAGCGGTTCATGTCAATTAGCGTATTGTTGGTTGAGTCGTTATGGCATTTGATCGCGAGCATCACATGCGAGAGTGAAACTACTTTGCACTCATCGCAGAAGAAAAGAAAGTTGTTCGCAAAGTCCCTTACATAGATCGCGGATCTTTTGCCAATACCGGTACAGAGGGGGTGAAACAATTTCCCACAAAGGCCATTGCAGGCAATCAGATCAGAGTTGTTATTATCAGCACAATTGCAATTGGCACACGATTTTTCCATTTTTTTAGATTTTTTTTTCTGGTTTTTATTTATTTTTTTGTTTTTTTTGTTTTTAGTCAACGAACAGTGGAAAACGAAGGTGGAGCACTAGGGTAAACGCATTTAGACAATTTATGATGCGTCAGCGCACTGCTTTGAAGTTGATTAATTGGGTCAAATAATGTTACGCGATCAAAGGCAATAATCGAGTAATAGGTGGAAGGCAATGAACAGTTAATGGGTAGAAATTCAGGGGAAATTGCAAGTACGCAAATAAATTGGAATTCAATTTATTTAAACTAGCGAAGCGGGAGCAAAAGAAATACACGTCCGAACGATTGGAGGTAATAACAAAGGAGTTAATGGACGCAAGACTTCAATCGAGGAACACAGATCAAAATGCGCGGAACTGTTTGCGTGCATTTGAGTACGTTGGTGACCACTAAGGACTCGCCGCCGTAATACGAATCCTGACCGGGCAAACGCTGATGGAGGAGTTCGAAGCAGTGTGCTTATTCGATTATCGAAGGGAACACTGGTCGCGATTCTCCAGGTTGTCAAAGCGATTTATACGTTTGAGTGGGATCGATCCACCGAAAAGCATGACAACGTTTTTTTCGTGTTCGAGGACTCACAGGAAAATAATATTTGCGCTTGTTTCGCAGCCGTGTAAACGGTGAAAAATCCTATTCGCGGTAACCACAACAATTAGAGTAGGGCACTGGTGAGTCACTTCTATCTGCGCACCGAACGTGAGAATTGGCGATGTGACAATAATCAGCGTATTCGTCGTATGACGAAAACAATGTTAATGTAGTTGTTACCAAATGATCTTCTGTGCATCTTCGAGTCACTTAAAGCGCATTTGAATGTAGCTGTGGTACACTCTATCGCGAAAAAGCAGATAGGTCGAACTCTATCGGGTCGATTAGTTTGCATCCGAATATTAGCAAGGTTTTTGTGTGGGTTGAATACAATAACGTGATTCCGGACAATAACATCATTCCGGAAAATAATATCATTCCGGTTTCCGGGCGGGGCAAGACAATTGGTTTATGACATTCAGTGGAATAAATGCAAGAACCAATGAACGGGTGCTTGTTTGGTTGAGTTTTCTAGGGCTTTCGACACCGTATGGATAGAGGGTTTTTTTTTCTACAAGTTGACCAGGCGAAGGGATGCACAAACCTTTGCTATATGTAATTTATAATATGCTTATGGGAACGAAGTTCGTTGTCAAATATGAAATTCCATCCTGTTGAACATTTACACGACTGATCTGGTAGGTTCACGCAGACATGCGATTATGTGGCATACAGATCAGGTCTTAAGAGCGAGGTCATTAACATTCTTTTGCAGCGATCAAATTAAGTGATATTGCGACGAGTGGAAATTAAAAATCATTTTTCTGAAGACGGAAACAATCTTGTTCAGAACAACATTGGGTGGGACCTCTAGGGGTGGAGAAGCAATACACCGAATTTTAGTGGCATGTTGAGGAGGAGGGTTAAAAATGCCCTTCCATGACGGTGCGTTACTCAAGGTAACATCCTCTTAGTTTATAAGTTACAGTAAGCTAGCTAGGGTGTTTCTGGGAGAGGCTGGGCTCACTAACTTGTGGTGCTGCTTCCGGGAGGAAGCCAATAATTTAGATTATGTATCCTGTTAGTTTTGAGTTAGATTTACTCATTTTTGCCTAGTTTCAAGTTCAAATTACTACAAGTTCTGCCGGAACATCTATATAATATTTTAAATGTGGAAACGAATATTCAGATTTTAAGGAAATAATGGCTGGGAAGCCGCAAGGAAGCGTATTATACTGTTGCATGTTTGCTCAAACTGTCATTCAGCAAGCGCCATCTAGTAGAAAGTGGCCATATTACCGATTTTGGCAGCATTTGAATAGCAGTTTGAGTAGCTGTGGAAGAACTAGCACATACATAATGATGTTGTTCTCGAACCTTCTAAACGAACCTTCTCAACGAATCTGGAAATTTCGAGAGGTGTCACTAGGAGATATAAATAGATGTCGCAGGAGCACCCAAGACATTCGAGTTGTGAACCGCGATAGGTGAGGTGGTTGGAGAAGTGCGATAGATGACAGTAGTGAAAAGTATAGAGAATATTGAATAAGCGAAAAGTGATTGTTTATTTAAAGTGATTAATTGTGAAAGTGAATTGTTGAATTAAATAAGTGAATTATTAGAATAATAATCAAGAGTTAAATTGAAAGAGAACTAATAAAGATTAATTAAATAGAATTACGTTTTATCTTTTCGAATCCTAGCTTGGATGTAACATTGATGTCAGAAGTGGGATAAAACGTATTCAGTGTGAAATTAAAGTAAAGTGAATTAGTTAAAAAAAAAATAATGGGCCGCACATTGAAATTATTACAGCTCAGTATACCGCAGTTAAAAGGTGAACTAGAGAAGCGCAATCTCTCCACAGCTGGAGGAAAAAGTGATCTGGTGCTTCGACTGCAGGAAGCTGTTGAAAACGAAGGAGAAAACCCCAAGTCCGTTTTGTTCGACGTAGCAGAAGAACAAGTAAGTACAGGCGTTGATATGACTGCTATGATGAAATTACTTCTAACCAAGTTTGATGAACAGAAGAATTCTCTAGATTCCAAATTGGAATCAATGGACTCTAAATTTGATGAACAGAAGAATTCTCTAGATTTCAAATTGGAAGAACAAAAGAATTCCATAGTTGCCGCCCAAAAGAGCGCTGTGGAAGATTTTAAAAATGTTCTCGAAGGAAAACTCGAAGAAATTGACCACAAGTTCGAGAAGGTTGAAACCAAATTCGACGAAATCCATCAGACGTTTTGCAAGCATGAAACAAACTTCGAGAACTTGGCTAAAGAGCTCGAGAAAGTGAAGTAGCAGAAGGTTTGAGAAAATTCTGCGGCCTGCCCGAGAAGGAAAGAGATGCAGCCTCCTGTTTTCGATGGTCAAACATCATGGCCAATTTATAAGAAACAGTTTGAAGCAGCTGCAATGGCGAACAGCTGGGACAACGATTAAAAGTCGATTGCGCTAACGCTCACACTAAGAGGTACAGCTGCGGAGTTACTCCAAACCGTCTCAGAAGAGAAGCAACACAACTAGGACGCCCTGGTCAAGGCTATAGAGATGCGCTTCGGTGATGAGCATATGCAGCAAGTGTACAGGGTTCAGCTACGCAGTAGAGTCCAGAAGAGGGGAGAAACACTTCAACAGCTGCAAGCAGATATCGAACGCCTGGCACATTTGTCATATCCTAATGCTGGTGAGATTCTCATCAATGAAATGGCTGTGGAGGCGTTTATCCAAGCCATTGAAGATAGACAACTGCAAATGGCCGTAAGAATGGCTGGAAAGAGAACTCTCGCTGAGACCCCAGCATTTGCCTTCACAATGCAAGCTGCTGATCAGGCATCGCATGTGTTCCACCGCGTAAAGGAAATGACAGCCGTTGAATGCTCATGTCAAAGAGCAGACATTGCAGACCGGAGCAGAGATAACAGAGGTCAAATGCGCTGCTGGAACTGCAACAAAATAGGGCACCTACAGAGACAGTGCAGAGCTCCACCCAAACAAGGCAGTTGTCCACATTGCGGTCCTAGGAGGCGCAACGAAGAAGCATCTGGCAGATATAGCTTCGCAGAACCAGGGAAACGTGTAAGGGGCAGCTTCTCGGAGCAGAAGTGGGTTTCCGGAATCAATGACTACAGGACCACAATTCAAGTCTCCCAAACCAAACGAGGAAACCAGAGTTTAACAGTGGAAGCCTATATCGGTCAAAATAAGTGCGTGGCAGCCATCGACACCGGTGCCACCGCTTCCATTATAAGGAGGGACATCGTCCGTCAGTCTTGGTTGCACAACACCAGCAGTTACTGTCTGAAAACAGCAACAGGAGCGACAGCGAAAGTGTACGGAGATATCATGCTAACAATAAATTTGGCAGGATTAGCATTCTCCCACGCTTTCTTAGTAGCTGATATATGTGACGAATGCATCATTGGAATCGATTTCATGAAGGCGCATGATGTCGTATTGGACTTTGGTATGCAAGTACTCAAGTATCGAAACGTAGAGATTCCGATGGTGTACGGGAAAGAGAACGCCACATCCCTGAGGACAGTCAATAGTGAGGACGAGGTCCTACCACCTTCTTCAGAGACAATGATTCGGACAAAGCTGGAAGGTGATCCTATGAGCCACCGATTCTCTCTAGTTGATCCAAAAGACAACCACTACCGAAACTGCGTGGTTGGAAAAGTGCTTGTCGAGCCGAAGAACAATATTGTTCCCGTACGAGTTCTTAATGCGGAACACAAAAGCGTCAAATTGAAGCAAGGTGAGGTGGTTGGAAAGTGTGTACCGGGTACTGAAATCCACCGAAATATTCATCCGATATCCAGCGACCGCATGAAGACGAGGTACGACACAAAAGCCTAAACTACAGCAGGATTGGGAAGGACCCTATAAGATAGTGAAGCGCATAAACGATGTTGTCTACCGGATCCAACGAGGAAGAGGCAAGCTGAAAGTTGTCCATGTGGATCGTCTCCATCGCTACCATGGCGAAAATATTGACGTGCTTGTTCGGGACGAACAAGTTTAAGAGGGGGATATTGTTGCATGTTTGCTCAAACTGTGTTATTCAGCAAGCGCCATCTAGTAGAAAGTGGCCATATTACCGATTTTGGCAGCATTTGAATAGCAGTTTGAGTAGCTGTGGAAGAACTAGCACATACATAATGATGTTGTTCTCGAACCTTTTAAACGAATCTGGAAATTTCGAGAGGTGTCACTAGGAGATATAAATAGATGTCGCAGGAGCACCCAAGACATTCGAGTTGTGAACCGCGATAGGTGAGGTGGTTGGAGAAGTGCGATAGATGACAGTAGTGAAAAGTATAGAGAATATTGAATAAGAGAAAAGTGATTGTTTATTTAAAGTGATTAATTGTGAAAGTGAATTGTTGAATTAAATAAGTGAATTATTAGAATAATAATCAAGAGTTAAATTGAAAGAGAACTAATAAAGATTAATTAAATAGAATTACGTTTTATCTTTTCGAATCCTAGCCTAGATGCAACAATACTTATTATACACTCGTGATATAACACACGTAGAAGGCACTGATCTAGCTACATTTGCTAACTACACTGATATCCTCGCAGTAGGTGAAACGGTCGAAGAGACTACGGAAAAACTGCAAGAAGCTCTGGATAGAGTAAATGAATGGACTACCGGTCTTTTCAAACTCGGTTGAAATTCCGTTTGGAAACGAGGCTAAGTATCTTGGAATGGCACTGATGCAAAGCTGAAATGAAAAGCGCATGTAAAGAAAAAACCCAAAGAACTATATAATAAATATAGAGAAATGTATTGGTTACTCGGAAAATATTCCGAGCTTAATACAGAGAATAAACTGTTTTTTTTATAAGCAAGTGCTAAAACCAGTGTGGACATATGCTATACAATTCTGGGGTTGTACCAAATTAAATAACATTAATATTTTACAAAATTTTGAAAACAAAGTGCTAAGGGGTATTGTTAACGCGCCTTGGCATATCAGATATAGCGATATCCACAGATATCTCGGCATTAAAACAATCTAAGACGAAGTCGACTAGAAAGTCACGTAAATATTACAGTCCCACAAGTTTTGGATGAAAGAACCAAACCTTTAGCCTTAGCGCTATAAATAACCGCGTCTAAACTGCGGAGTTAACAGGAACTTCTAATAGGAAGGTACCTGCAAAACGTTATTATTTTGTGAACCCGGTTATAGTTAATAATACAATACATATAAGATATGAAAGAGAAATTGCTGATTGCAGCATTGCATTGCAGCACCGAAAAACGACCCTTAGCCTGTTATTATTAAGCCGGGATTCATCTAGAGTAATAGCCAAGCTACATAAGTACCGCACCAACGGCAGTTCCAAAAGGAGTTACAACGGTTGACAAAATAAACTTGGCAACTGGCTCATTCCCCCCTTCAAGTCACCTGGGGGCGACGAGATTTTTCCAATTATGCACCAGAAGGCAAACGCCATCATAACTCCGGCCCTAAATCGACTTTTTACAAAAAGTCTAGAATGTGGCTTTATTCCAAATGTCTGCGAGAAATGAAGGTTATCTTTATTCTCAAAACAGGAGAACCCAGCCACACCACTGCAAAGGATTTCGGACTTATAAGTGTAACATCCTTTTCAATAAAAGCCAATTAGAAATTAATGAACATCTGTATTCGCAATCGGCTTATCATCAACATGCCTTCCTCGGCCCAACATGCTTAGGTTCATTAAAAGCAGAGGATTAATAAATAATGTTTAAATCTGCGTGATGAGGAGAGCATTGCAGAGTTTCAAACTTGACCTATCTATCACCTAACTGAGGGGGTTTGTTAAATGAACGAAACATCAATGTAAGGCTAAATGACATTGACCTCAGGTCGACTGCCTGTACAGGCACAACACAAAGAGGAGTTATCTCCCCATCCTACTTTCGGTCCTCATCATTAACGAAAAACTAATAAAATACAAAAATAAAGTGGTTGAAGTAGTAGCATACGCAGACGATGTAGTATTGCTTGCGAAGGCAAATTCTTACCAACCGAAGCGGTTGACTCAAATTTAATTCTGTGGATGCATACGACAATTGTGCGACCAATACCCACATATGGCAGCGTATTATTTGGAGTCAAGTCGCCAATCTCAGGGCAATAACAAAGGTTTAAAGACTAGCTTGTACAGGGACATCAACCGCGATAAGAACGACACCAACCCCTGGGCTGGAGACTATTCTAAATTTGCTTCCCTGGATCATGCAAGAATCAGCTGCTAAAACGAACTCTTACTGTACGATAGCTAATCACTGTCTAGCTGGTCGGTGCCCCCAACTGGCCATAACCTTCTAAGGTTAGGAACCACACAATAAAATTAAATCTCAAATGTGACGAAATCTGTATAGACGTTGTGGTGATGAGGAAACCCTCAAGAGGATACGCCACTTTCTCTGTCACTGCTTGAGTCTCGGTCACCTGGGGAACACTTGGAAGATATATCCTCTATGACATTCAAAAACTTTCTGATCCCACTGGCTCGCTGTCTCACTGTTTAATCTTATTTTGCTCAACATCTATTAGTATGCTTCATATTCATCACATCGTAAAATACGCGAGCTTTAAACCTTTCAAAGGAAAAATAACAATTTCTTATTCGCAACTACTTTATTCCTGACCCATTAGAATAGAAGGTAATTCTTAAAATTCAAAAAGCACAACTCACTCAGAGCACTTTCTTCTTCCTTTAGGGTGAAGTTACGTTCAGAATTAAAAGGACCGGAACCCAGAAAATGGAAGTAATTTAATAGTTAATTGTTTAATATAATTCTAAGAGCGTTAATTTCAATACGCTTTTTTTTTGTATAAATTCAAAATACGAAATATGTAAAGTCGAATAACTTGAAATTCTGGATAAAGTGAATCCATCAATTTTTTCAGTTTTGGCCAGCAGCGCGGGATCATATTTGAATTAAAAAAACAAAACGTTTGAGAGAATGTTATTTTCGGAAACATCGTACCGCTTTGTATAGCCCATCCTAAGGATATACAAAATTTGACCCATAAAGTCTCCTCAAAATTACTACTTATTTTGTGATAGAAATTTTGAAAAATATACAACCTAGATTTCCGAATTAAAAAATGTCTATATAAAACAAAACCGTTTTATTGAATGACTCGATTGAAATTAGAACGGCAATTTGTTAAGGGGTAAATATTGTTACATCCCGGCTAGGATTCGAAAAGATAAAACTTAATTCTTTTTAATTAATCTTTATTAGTTCTCTTTCAATTTAATTCTTGATTATTATTCTAATAATTCACTTATTCTCAACAATTCACTTTCACAATTAATCACTTTAAATACACAATCACTTTTCTCTTACTCAATACTTACACTTTGTCCCTATACTTTTCACTACTGTCATCTATCGCACTTCTTTATCGCGGTTCACAACTCGAATGTCTTGGGTGCTCCTGCGACATCTATTTATATCTCCTAGTGACACCTCTCGAAATTTCCAGATTCGTTGAGTTTAGAAGGTTCGAGAACAACATAACATCTATTTATATCTCCTAGTGACACCTCTCGAAATTTCCAGATTCGTTGAGTGTACTAGTTATTCCACAGCTACTCAAACTGCTTTCAAATGCTGCCAAAATCGGTAATATGGCCACTTTCTACTAGATGGCGCAACTTGACTAATTGATGCTCAATGACACAGTTTGAGCAAACATGCAACAATATCCCCCTCTTAAACTTGTTCATCCCGAACAAGCACGTCAATATTTTCGCCATGGTAGCGATGGAGACGATCCACATGGACAACTTTCAGTTTGCCTCTTCCTCGCTGGATCCGGTAGACAACATCGTTGATGCGCTTCGCTATCTTATAGGGTTCTTCCCAATCCTGCTGTAGTTTAGGTGACATGCCTTTTCGGCGGTGAGGGTTGTATAGCCATACCAGATCTCCTTCCTGGAATCCTGTGGTGGTTGCTTTTGTATCGTACCTCGTCTTCATGCGGTCGCTGGATATCCGAATCTTATCTCTAGTTTTCCGATGAATGTTTCTGATGATTTCTCTGAGATCCGCAACATAATCATCTTCATTCGTTGCTTCATCAGTCGGAGATCCAAACATCAATTCACTAGGTAACCGGATGGTTCGACCAAAAAGGATTTCGGATGGAGAATGTCCTGTTGTGTTATGAACTGCGTTTCGATAGGCTAATAGGAACATGGGGATCTGCTTGTCCCAGTCCCGCTGGCAGTCGCCAACAACCTTAGAAAGGTGGTCGTTTAAGGTTCTATTGAAGCGTTCCACCATTCCGTCCGATTGTGGATAAAGCGGGATTGTTCTTGTCTTCTTAATCCCTAGTAGCTGGCATACTCCTTGAAAGATCTTCGACTCGAAGTTGCGACCTTGGTCCGAGTGCAATTCCATTGATACGCCAAATCTGCTTACCCAGTTGTGGACAATCTGCTCTACCACGGTTTTAGCTTCTTGGCTAGGTATAGCAAATGCTTCAGGCGATTTAGGGAAGTAGTCCATCACTACGAGGATATAGCGGTTTCCACTGTTGGTTTCTGGAAACGGTCCTGCGATGTCAACTGCAATCCTTTCAAAGGGCGCACCAACGTTGTATTGATGCATCCTGCCTTGCATTTTTACTCTCGGGCCTTTACTGGCTGCGCAAGTGACGCATTTCCGGCACCAGTTTTTGAGATCGTCTCTTGCGTGGATCCAGTAAAAGTGTTCTCGTACTTTTTCGAGTGTCTTATTTACTCCCAAGTGACCTCCGGACACTCCATCATGTAGTTCCCTAAGCACTTCGTTGACTTTCGATCTGGGTACCACAAGTTGCATCACGGCTGATGTTCCATCCGAACTTTCCCATTTTCTTTTCAAAATGCCATCCTGAACATGAAGTGAGTCCCATTGTGCCAAGTATGCCTTTAGTTCCGGACTCTTATTGGAGATTTGCTGCCAGTCCGGCTTGCCCTCATGTTCCTTCCAGGCGAGAATCGGCTCGATATCCGGATCTTCCTGTTGAGCATTCCGGATCTCCCGTGCACTCCAGCCGCTAATGGGCTCAGCTCTCAACCGTTGGACTGATACGTTATCTTTTTCCTCCTGGCGTACGCAATGTTTACAATCAGCCTTGCAGGGCCGCCGGGAGAGGGCATCTGCGTTGGAGTGAAGAGTTCCCTTTCGGTGCTGTATCTCGTAGTCATACATCTGCAGCCGTTCAATCCACCTCGCGACTCGTCCTTCAGAGTTCTTAAACTACAGAACCACTTTAGAGACGCATGATCTGTACGCAGGATGAATTTCTGCCCATATAGGTACTTGTGGAAGTGCTTTGTTGCCAGGATCAAAGCCAGGAGTTCCCGCCTGGTTACGCAATAGTTCCTCTCCGGCTTGGATAGTACTTTACTGAAGTAGGAAACTACTCTCTCTTGGCCATCATGGATCTGCGAAAGAACGGCTCCGATCCCAACATTACTAGCGTCGGCATCTACAATAAATGTTTTTCCTGGAGTAGGGTACGCTAGAATTGAAGCATCACACAGTTGGTGTTTGAGACTCTTAAAACTCGCTTCGCATTCACCTGACCATTTGAATGGTTTTCCCTTTTCCGTCAGTTGGTGCAAGCTCTTTGCGATCCTTGCAAAGTCCTTCACAAACCGTCTGTAGTAAGTTGCAAGTCCCAGGAAGCTCCCCAGTTGGTGTTTGTCTTTAAGAACGGGCCAATTTTTCACCCATCGACCTTCTCTGGGTCAGTCCTTACTCCCTCGGACGAGATGATATGCCCCAAATATTTCACCTCAGATCTAAAGAAATCACACTTTTTCGGGTTAAGCTTTAATTGTGCACTTCTTAGTCTCTGGAACACTTCCTTCAAGTTATCTCGATGTTCTTCAAACGTTTTTCCAACCACGATGACATCGTCCAAGTAGACCAAACACGTTTTCCATGTTAGCCCCAACAAAACACGCTCCATTAGACGCTCAAAGGTTGCCGGCGCGTTACACTATCCAAATGGCATTACTGTGAATTGCCAGAGCCCGTTTCCTGCTGTGAAAGCCGTTTTCTCGCGGTCTTCCGGATGGATCTGCACTTGCCAGTAGCCACTCTTCAGATCTAGAGTGGAAAACCATCGGGCTCCGGACAGCGTATCCAGCGTATCGTCAATCCTTGGTAGAGGGTAGCTATCCTTTTTGGTGACATTATTCAGTTGGCGATAGTCTACACAGAACCGAGTGCTGCCATCTTTCTTTTTGACAAGGACAATTGGAGATGCCCATGGGCTTTTAGAGCATTCGATTACTCCTTCCTTCTCCATCGTCGACACCATCTCTGCAACCTCCGTCTACTTAGCCAATGGTAATCGTCTGGGAGGCTGACAAATCGGTCTTGCATCTCCAGTGTCTATCCGGTGTTGTACAAGGTGTGTTCGGCCATATTCGCAGTCCCGCGAAGCGAATATATCAGCAAACTCGTTGATGAGGTTCCCTGCCATGGCTTGCTGCTCCTGATTCAGATAGCAGTGCTAAAATAAAGTTCTTTTCACCTCAGTCATTCCCATTGGTGAACGAGGCTTCGCAACACCTTCCTGTGATAGTTTCGTGATGGCAGTAACCGGTACACACTTTCCAACCACCTCACCTTGCTTCAATTTGACGCTTTTGTGTTCCGCATTAAAAACTCGTACGGGAACCATATTGTTCTTCGGCTCGACAAGCATTTTTCCAACCACGCAATTTCGGCAGTGGTTGTCTTCTGGCTCAACTAGAAAGAATCGGTGGGCCCCAGGATCACCTTCCAGCTTTGTCCAAATCAGTGTCTCTGAAGAAGGTGGTAGGACCTCGTCCTTACTAACGCCTGTCCTCAGGGATGCGGCGTTCTCGTTCCCGTACACCATCGGAATCTCTACGTTTCGATACTTGAGTACTTGCATACCAATGTCCAATACAACATCATGCGCCTTCATGAAATCGATTGAACGATGCATTCGTCACATATATCAGCTACTAGGAAAGCGTGGGAGAATGCTAATCCTGCCAAATTTATTGTTAGTATGACCTCTCCATACACTTTCGCTGTAGCTCCTGTTGCTGTTTTCAGACAGTAATTGCTGGTGTTGTGCAGCCAAGACTGACGGACGATGTCCATCCTTATAATGGAAGCGGTGGCACCGGTGTCGATGGTTGCTACGCACTTATTTTGTCCGATGCGTAGCTGGACCCTGTACACTTGCTGCATATGCTCATCACCGAAGCGCATCTCTATAGCCTTGACCAGGGCGTCCTAGTTGTGTTGCTTCTCTTCTGAGACAGTTTGGAGTAACTCCGCAGCTGTACCTCTTAGTGTGAGCGTTAGCGCAATCGACTTTTCCTTGTTGTCCCAGCTGTTCGCCATTGCAGCTGCTTCAAACTGTTTCTTATAAATTGGCCATGATGTTTGACCATCGAAAACAGGAGGCTGCATCTCTTTCCTTCTCGGGCAGTCCGCAGAATTTTCTCGAGCCTTCTGCTTCTTCACTTTCTCGAGCTCTTTAGCCAAGTTCTCGAAGTTTGTTTCATGCTTGCAAAACGTCTGATGGATTTCGTCGAATTTGGTTTCAACCTTCTCGAACTTGTGGTCGATTTCTTCGAGTTTTCCTTCGAGAACATTTTTAAAATCTTCCACAGCGCTCTTTTGGGCGGCAACTATGGAATTCTTTTGTTCTTCGAATTTAGTGGCCATTGATTGCAATTTGGAATCTAGAGAATTCTTCTGTTCATCAAATTTAGAGTCCATTGATTCCAATTTGGAATCTAGAGAATTCTTCTGTTCATTAAATTTAGAGTCCATAGAGAGAAGTAATTCCATCATAGCAGTCATATCAACGCCTGTACTTACTTGTTCTTCTGGTACGTCGAACAAAACGGACTTGGTGTTTTCTCCTTCGTTTTCAACAGCTTCCTGCAGTCGAAGCACCAGATCACTTTTTCCTCCAGCTGTGGAGAGCTTCCGCTTTTCTAGTTCAGCTTTTAACTGCGGTATACTGAGCTGAAGCAATTTCAATGTGCGGCCCATTATTGTTTTCCTTTTTTTTTTTAAACTAATTCACTTCACTTTAATTTCACACTGAATACGTTTTATCCCACTTCTGCCACCAATGTTACATCCCGGCTAGGATTCGAAAAGATAAAACGTAATTCTATTTAATTAGTCTTTATTAGTTCTCTTTCAATTTGATTCTTGATTATTATTCTAATAATTCACTTATTCTCAACAATTCACTTTCACAATTAATCACTTTAAATACATAATCACTTTTCTCTTACTCAATAGTTATACTTTGTCCCTATACTTTTCACTACTGTCATCTATCGCACTTCTTTATCGCGGTTCACAACTCGAATGTCTTGGGTGCTCCTGCGACATCTATTTATATCTCCTAGTGACACCTCTCGAAATTTCCAGATTCGTTGAGTTTAGAAGGTTCGAGAACAACATAACATCTATTTATATCTCTTAGTGACACCTCTCGAAATTTCCAGATTCGTTGAGTGTACTAGTTATTCCACAGCTACTCAAACTGCTGTCAAATGCTGCCAAAATCGGTAATATGGCCACTTTCTACTAGATGGCGCAACTTGACTAATTGATGCTCAATGACACAGTTGGAGCAAACATGCAACAATATTAAAAGGTTTTAACATTAGGTAATTTGAAGGGGGATGCAGGCGGTGAAAAAGCTATCCCGACCGGACACTTAAATATGGGCATAAAATACGCGGACGTCCCGAATGAATTGGGACATCTGGAAACGCTAGATATAAATTGTGCTGTGAAAACCTTCTGAAAGATGCCGGTATTTTGGAAGTTTTGCATTTTAGTTACACGAGCTGATTTCGACTATTCCAGAAACAACAACAACTGTGGATAGGTCATTTTCGATACTGAAAATAATCAAAACTTACCTACGGAACTCAACTAAATTGTTTATTGTGAGCTGTGACCGATGTGGATAAGGCAGGGCGGCATGTGTTCAATTGAGTTAATATATATAATTTATGTGACATGAACACAAAAGGAGTGGAAACTAGCGTCATCTATCACAAACTAGCTGCTTGAGAGCAGCCGTTAGCGCAGTTTGAATTCCATGGAAATCCCAATATCCAAATTAGGGGCAAATTCTTTTGTTCTCGAACTTTATCTGATATGCGAACGGTCGGGTAAGTCCTAGCACTTCGATAAGCAGTCGGTACTAAAATGGTGTCGACGGCTTATAGAAAGTTCGAGAATAAGAGAATTTCCCCTATATAACTATATTTTGGTTGTTATATTTGGTGTTTGTATGTAAAAGTATCAAAACTCAACGAAGAGTGAAATTTGAAATTTACCAAAGGTCAAAGAGCAGAGCTTACCAAACTATAAATAAATAGAATACCATTACCTACCAATGGAAAAAACTGCCACTCAAACTCAAAATGCAACTTTTCCCATAAAAAAAGAGTTTCACGAGCCGTGGATTTGGTGTTGTGTTATTCAAAAAAATTCATAAAAAGTATCAAATTTCAACTTTTCTCATAAAACGAAACTTATTAACCGTGTTCTATTATGTTTTATGATCTGGATGGATCTGCTGACGATAATAAAACAGTATGGATTATCGGACACTTGCAGAACTGAATTTCCAATTTGAAATCTTGCCTAGAGTTACCATACATTCAAAAATGTCTAAAATTGTACGCTTTCGGCCTTCAAACATTTTTCAAGTAGGAAATGGATTGAATTTGACTGCCAAACCTTTTTTATTTTATTTAATAATGGTACATAGTCTTAAAAAGCAATAAAAAAATGCGGTCTGCTAATTTAATGGAAAAAAATATAGTCTAATAATGTTTGGCTTTTTGAAATGATTTCAATTTTGGTATGGCAACATAAATTCAGGTATAAAATGAAAACCTATTGGCGCCTAATACCTAGTGGGAAAAAGTGTGCGCTAATAGATCATAAAATGTGATCCTGATCAATAGCAAGATCATGTGTATATGTTGTACGGCATAAAATTGATGATCTGTATAAATAATTGGCAATCATAAAACACGGCTATTGTATCAATTTTCAAATCCATTATTACCGCAAAAACACTCCAGTTTCATAAAACAACCTTTTGAAATAGCAAGAACAAAACACAAATAAGCACAGCTGGCTGCAAAGTGGCCAGATTTATTTTAAGCAATATTTCATGATAAGAAAAATTGTTGAATTTGCTAAATAAAAAGCTTACGCATGAGTACAATAACTTTAACGCCGCAAATAATCTGGTTTAGATCCCCTTCCCCCTCCCATAACGGTTTTATATCACTTATCGGTGAGAACAAATCAAATACCGTTGTTATAACATTTGTGTGATCCAAGAGTTTAAAATCCTGGCCCCTTGTTAATATAGCATTTTTTATTGAAAATTAAAAGCATTGCTCTCACAATCTAAATCTGGTGCTTTTAATGAAACATGTTTTGGTTCTGATCAGTTGACTGCTCTAGTATTGTTGAGGGTGGGGGTATCACACACAGTATCTGCCCTACCTACTGAAATTATTTGACGAAAAATCAAAACCACGCTTTTACTCACGTTGACGCTTGACGCAAAGCTATTTGTATGTATAAATTATACTTTTGAGCAAAGGAGAAAATCTTTCCATCAATAAAAAATGCAATAAGATCTACACGTACTTTCTTCTGTTTCTGAATATTGTTTTATCTTATTTTTACGACACCGATGGTGTCGGCTCATTTTAAACCCACGAATTTACATGCAATCTTGCGGGACAGTTTCAAAATGTTTTTATGTGTTTGTATGTCGCTAGGCTCACCTGAATGTTGCAGTTTTCTATATTTGAACTCTACACAAAGTTGCCTTTCACCATAGACACTGTTTTAAAGAGGCCGCTGCAGTCATATTCCGATTCTAATGAATAGGTTAATCATCGCTTTAGTACCGATAGTAGGTACCAGACGGAAAAGTACAGAAACCCTACAATCGACGCACTATACAGACAGAGAAGTAGACTGCTCTCAAAGCTTAAACGGCTTTACAGGTAATTTACTGACCGCAACGACCCGCAGGTAAGGCTGCTGAAATCAAAGATCTGAACCCTGAAACAGCTGATTAAAGAAAGTTATAGAATATCTGTAAGTCTGTATTGGGGCAATAAAATTCGGGCTATTAAAACCTGTAGCCCGAATATGGTCCCACAGATAAATAAGTTGTTCAGGAGAAAGGATCACAATGATATTCCTTGTTTTCGAATCTCCCAGACAGCAGAGAACGAACAGACAGTACTGACAGCTGGTATAAGTCCAGGAAGTGTCGCTCCAAACGAAGATTTTTCGTGGATTCTTCGAGGACCCACAGGAGAAAGTGGATTTGCTGGGTGCTTGTTTTGAGGTCGTGTATACGGTTTCCGACATTCAGTGGAATAAATGCAAGAACCAATGCACGGGTGCTTGTCTGTTTGATTTTGAGAAGGCTTTCGACACCGTGTGATTAAAGGAACTTTTCTACAAGTTGGCCAGACGGTTGATGCACAAACCTTTGCTATATGTAATTTATAATATGCTTATGGGAAAGAAGTTCATTGTCAAATGTGGCAATGTGACTTCGAGCAGAGTCTTTTAAATTAAAAACGGTTTCCATCCACTCAGACATGCTATAGCGTATGCCGATTATTTTGTGGCATGCAGATATGTCCTAAAATCGGGGTCATTAACATTCTTTTGCAGCGTGACTTCGATCAAATTAGGGGATACTGCTGCGATTGGAAGTGGAAAATCAACTTTCAGAAGACCGAAACAATCTTGTTCAGAACACCATTGGCTGGGGGCTTTAGGGATACCAGAAAAAAACTGGAAGAAATTGACCATTATTAGACAAAATAGGCAACCATTGGCGGTGAGAGGCGCAGTTAGATATCTGGGTATCTGGCGTGACCAGTATCTATATTTCGATAGACATATAGTTCCTTGTCTTGCTAGGGCCAAGACGGCTTATGCTCTGACAAGGAGACTGTTTCATAGCAGTCAACTTGAGTCCAGAGTGAAAGTCATTTGCTACGTGGCCCTTAAAAGGATGATCATCCCTTATGGTTGTCCATTGTGGTTTAAGCGGTCGCCAATGCTCATGAGCTCCTCCGTTTTAGTACCGCAAAAGCGAAGAGGGATAAATTCAACACGGAAAATCAATTCGACGAATTTTGTTGGATTGTTGAGGGGTCAACATCCCAGGACGGTGCAATACTCTAGGTAACATCCACTTAGTTTATAAGTTAGATTAAGTTAGCTAGGGCTTTTCTGGGAGAGGCCGAGCTCGCCAACTTGTGGTGGTGCTTCCGGGAGCCGACTGACGCTGTAAGGCTTCAGTCGAGTCACGGCGGCGCGTGTGTACGTTGACGACTGCCAGGCGCCCGGAAAGCAATTGGGATTTTGACCACTTGTTGCACAAGGCAACGAGTGCTCAGAATTCTTATTATAGTTAGAATACTCTAAGTAGTTTAAGTAAGTAGAGTATCTAGTTTGTAATTTGTTTTCATATAAAATTATAAAATTTGATAAAGATGTCGAGTTTTTCAAAATTTTCTCGATGATAACATATATGTAAGATTACTCCGGAAAATAGTTTTTAGGACGAAAGATAATAATTCTAAGGTTATAGTTAAGGTTAGAACGTCCGCATGAAGACAATTAATATAGAATATGTATTCTGTTAATTTTAAGTTAGATTTAATAATTTTTGTCTTGATATTTAATAAGCAATAAAAAAAAAGAATTTAAAAGTTAAAAAAAGTTAACCAATAGTAGGCAAACGAAAATTGTTCCCTTAGCCGAATGAAAGGCATTAACACTACAGTAAGGTTGCATGCTCGTGTTTTTTTTTATTAAACTTTTCATTCTTTTCAGTGTACCTCGTCAAAATTATCAAATGTAGCATAACAAAAATGACATTTGGCCAATTTTGACGTTTATAGTGAATTTTCGGTCTTATTCTTAATTCAAACACAGAAGCAGTTTCTCCTCTTTTCAGAAGAACTGTCATTGGAGTGCCAATAGACCTTTTCACCAGGCTATCTCTTTCTGAAGTGCCGAGTCCCTTTCTTAAACGTCAAATGTAAAATGAATGATAAAATTGCAGAAATTTGCACAAATAGTATAGAAAAATCATCGGGAGTGTTAATAAAGTGTATATTTAAATGAAAACAGAAGCTATTGGAGAGTAAAAAGTACCAAATTATAGAGAAAAAAACGTGAGAAAGTATGTTAAAGCAAAAAAAGCAATAAAAACAGTGAACATGTTCGCCAAAAATTGAAAAATGTGTGTGAATAATCTACGTTTAGAAAACTTTTCAACCTTTTTGCTCCCAAACAAAAATATTTTTTTGCCACAACGCGATTGTCACGGTTTCACTTTAATTTTTTGTACAGAATCCTAATAAATTGTTAACTTTTTAGTATTCCAAAATATTGTTTGGATACTCCTTCTTAGTTCTGGAAATTTGTTTTTGTTATAATTAGCTTTAATATAAACTTATTACGAGATATTCGCATCAAAAACATTTTTTGGCACAACTACGCGATTCTCACTTTTTCAGTTTTATTTTTTGTACACAATCATATTATAATGTTAATTTTTTAATGTTCCAAAACGTGGTTTGGGTACTCCTTCTTAGTTCCGGAACTTTTTTTTTGTTAAAATTGGTTTTGTTATAAACTTTTTAGGAAATATTCGCGAAGAACGTATTTCCCGCCAAGCAAATTCGCCATTGTTTTCCTTCATTTCATTCAGCTGTTTATCTTTTTTGTGTTCATTTGACACTGACGTTGTCGTGAGAAGGTCTATGGAACACTTTCAGAAGAGTCCGGAAGCGATCCGGACTACCAATACAAAACGACATAACCTGTCTTTCTTTCAAGACTCCATTCAAATCAAATGCAATGAATTTTCATAAATCATTCCGTTCCCCATATTAAGCAAGAATCCAGAAACAATTATCCTGTTTATATGAGGGATTCATTCCCGATTAAATTCGAATTGAATTCCATGTTAACGCATGTTGAATCGCAACAGGATTTTACAAAATTTTCTGTGATTGGATTGAAAATCAGCGAACGCGAAATGAAAGATCAAGATAGACAAGTGAAGGTGTGTGTACGCCCTTTTTGTTTTCCCTTGTGTTCAATTGACTGGGATTTTTGTTGCTAATAACACGAACCTATACAAAACTGTGAAATTCAATCTCTCGATTCAGAACCTGCCTCAGATCTCGAATTCCAATTCACTTTCAATTCGGCCATGTAAACGGAGTATATAATCGCCCGGCCTGCGCTCCAGATGGTCCATGACGACCAGCGCACGCTTTTTTCCCAAAAAATCCCAGAGAGAACGAAAGGAAACTAAACCCGCAGGCCGCAGTACTGAAATACGAGAATGAGTAGTTGGCACTCGCTCTACTCACGCTACCTCCCTGCACGTATGAATGTGTGTGTCACCTTCTTCACCGTCAGCGAAAAAGAAGACAATAAAAGTGCTACCCACTCCAGCCGATTGCCAAAGCGAGAGACAAGAAAAGGTGCGGCCATATTGATTAAACCCAGAACATTGTTTTTTTTCATATGTCTCCTTTAATCACACGCTCAAGAAGAAGACAGCTCGGTGTTCCATTCCAAAAATATTCCCATTAACTTGCATGTGTGCGTACGTTCCGCCGCCGCCGAGTAGGCGAACCGAACGAGAAGCGACCAAATAATACAATTTTATTCCTCAGTATTGAATTCGATCAGCCCGACGACGACTAGTCCACGAAGAAGCGAGTAATACGGAAAAAGTTCTCTCACTCCATAGATTTAAATAGAAAAAGTAAAGAAAAAAATTTAAACTTTTCCTTCATTCGTATCTTTCACATATGTATATATTTTTCTGTGTCAAATAGTTTTTTTTTTTCTTGAATCTATAAGTTTGTTTAAGCCGTCAGCTAATTCGCAGATTTTCTTTTATTTGGATTACTTTCAAGGATTATAAAGCAACTTTTACCGAGACAACACGATGTCTGAACGCGAAAATAATGTTTATAAGGCTAAATTGGCTGAACAAGCGGAGCGCTACGATGGTAAGTTCCAAGCAACTTTTTTTCCTTTCGTTTCCATCTTCAATTTTTTCATGGAACGATCTAGAAAGATTCGTTGGGGTTTTGGTAATCGGTTTTTACGGAAATTAGTCTTTATTTTTTTTTTTCGTGGACGACTTTCAAAGCAGATACATGGTATATAATATGTATGTATAGTAGGTATAGGTATAACCAAAAAGGAAGAGGAGAAATAAGAAAAAAGGTCAGCGCAGAGGTTGTGGCAAATAGAGAAAAAGAAAAAAAAATAGCAAGTGTAGCCCACCGAAAATTTCGATAAAATTTCTGTTAAATTTGCCGGCATTTTGGTACAATTTGTTTTCAAAATGCATCAAAATTTGGAATCTTCAAATGTAAAGTTTTTCTTCTGAATCTGCGTTGCTATGCCGCCTTTTTAGTTTTTTTCTTTTTCATTACCCAAAAATAGGGGGGAAACGATTATTTCAAATGTTTGGGGAAAAGAAGTTGGGAGAAGAGAGCGTTTAAGACAGAGACAGATAGATGGATTTTTCGAATACCAAAAAATCGATGAATGGATCAATAAAAGGTTTACGCCAAAAAAATTTAGCCATAGCGTTGTACAAATTCCTGGATTATCTTGTTTTCAATTATTCAGGTCCTAAAACGGATGGATTTCTTATTTTTTTTGCAATCAACTTTTTGGGTGTATTGTTACCAAGCCATACACAATATTCAATTTCTATTGATGCTATCCTTTTCTCTTTTTTTGGTTCTCCACGATGCTCTGATCACATGGCTGGATTATAGTATTTTTCACGCTTTGTGTGCTTCCAATCCAGTAAATAGATCCAGGTTTTTCGATAATTAAAATCGAAGCTGATTATTTTGAGCTGGGAAAAATTTACTTTTCTCTCCCCTCTGCTGTGACACTATTTCTCTCGACAGTTTATGGAGAAAATTTGATTAAACTTGAAATGTCACCTCGTTTTTGTATATCGCTTCAAATATTTGATTTGAAAGAGACGGCAATTATTGCAGAGAAGAAAAGCTGCGTGTGTACACATACACGTTACTATGCGCTCATTGAAATCCATATAAGTATGCACGTTTTTGAATGGTTCTTTTTCCGATACAACTTCTGGTTGCAATTTTCCATAGAAAAATCTTAATAATAAATTAGTTTATCTAAAATTGGTTTCTGAAAAAATTATGCAAGCAATCTAGTTTCTATGAGGGAGTAAAATGTACAACCCTTACAGCGGGTTTTTTTTTTATCCGGTTGTGTTTTAGTCGAGCTTGTTGTCTTTATCTTTCTAGTGCTGGTGCTGGCTTTCCTCGCCGGCTGCGTCGTCGGTTGGTTTAGTGTGTGAAAAATGATTCATCCATCGGAACAAAACGAATCTATTGCCGCCGCGTAGGTATATCCAACTCGATTTTGCTGTGATTCACACGATTCTCATAAAATTGGCTATCTTGCTTCACTCCCTATTATTCTCCCCTTTTTATTTTTTTTTTCAATTTGGTTGACGTATTTCCTATAAAGTATGTGTGTGTGATACTTTCGAGAAATGTTGCATTAATTACCCAGTCCTCTTAACCCCCATCGCTGCCCCCTTGCACAGAGATTTTTTCATTTTTAATTTTTTTTTGTTATCATGAGCATGACCTCAAGTAAGGCGCTTGCCATTCTTATTGGTTCATTTATCTGACTTTGTAAAAAGAAACGACGGTCGAAATTGTAGGACGATAACGCAAAGTAGACGGTGGTAGATTTGGGGGTGGTTAACATAGGGTCTTTGGTCTAGACGCATATAGATGTGAATGCATTTAAAGATATACATAATGTACCTGTATGTATAACTTGTACCTTGTTTTTTTTTTTTTGTTAAAGTTTAAAGGAATTGCGCTTGTACTTGGACATTTTGAGGTTGACTGATAGAAAACACAAATCCTCCACTTATGTACTCAGCTTTATTGAACAGGTACTTATTTAAGTAAGTAGGTACTATATATATTGCTATTCGCAATTTGTAACCAAATATGTACACTACCTTAAAGCTTTTTACTATTACACCGTCAATGAAAATGGTTGTTGACTCTGACGCCCAAAATGACATCAGAATTTGTCCAAAGTGGTCGAATTGTGTGAATCTAACGTGAAGTCAACGGGTAGACTATTTTCTTTTATCGTATAATATGAATTTGGTACCTATCTACCAATCATTGTGTGTATTCAACCAATGACGTATTATATGCAAATATTTAAATCTATTTAATTTGCATATGTACATGTACCATGCTTTTTTGTTTTAATACATATACATATAGATATTCGGCAGTTTTAATTATTCATTGTTATTTTATTGCCAAGGATACAGAAGTTTTACGAAGACTGCGGGAGCAAGTGTGCTGCTACCGGAATATTTTCCACATAGGGCATAATGCATTTATTCTTCTTTGTTAGTTTGTAATTGGGTCCGTTTCTTTAGTAAACACTAGTTTAAAAAAAAACTGCTTAAAGATGGTCCCTAACAAAAAATTCGTGAAATAGAGAGCTAAGGAAAGAGCAAATCCCTTGCCTTAAAGCATGGTTGCCCAAATTGACACTTTTTAGAAAAAATATATATCATAATTTATGTCTCCTATACGTAGTTAAGTTTCAACTGTCAAATGAAGGGTCAGTTGTCACCTGAAGTTTTGTGTTTGAATTTTTGTATTTTGCTTTATAAGAAAAAAATTAAAAATATAACATTAAATAAAATAAAACATAAATTAACTAAAATAATGGCTGTTCGAAAGATACTGAGTTAAAGGTGGATGCACACTTGTTAAAATAGACAACGAAAGGATTGGCGCATTTTGCGACACGTGTCGGCTTCAAGGCTTCAGGCACACATTGTTCGCACTTAGCTTCAACCTTTAGATACGAAGTATAAGCTCGAATAATGCATTAGTAAATGTCAATCGAACTCGGCAATGATTATGAACTAAGACAATATGCCCAGGTCAGTTTTTCTTTGTCACCTCTTTTAACGAGGCTTACCCTGTATCCCTAGAAATCGAAGTGGCTATCGCCAAAAAAATACTTTTCCACAATCCTCTAGAGTCAATTTTTTTTGTTTCTTGGCTCATTCAAATCTTTTTCCGCATAGAGTCAATAAAAGTTGGCTTTCTAGCCTTACGACTCACTTTAAGGCCGCCGAAAAGTAGATGAATCAACCTGTACTCCAGCTGACGCCAAGCCTGTTTGAAGCTCGCTACTTGTCTTCCAGGGTTTTTCACACTAGCCGTGTTTCTTTGCACGCGGATATAGGCATGCAGTAAAAAACGACCATCGCCGCTTAAGAATTCGTCAAAAAAAACTTGGCGCACACATGCACCTATGACGTTTATTAGTGGCACAGCTACAGCTGTAAGTTGAGTTAAGAAATTTGTATTGAAAATCGTGAAATTCAAAAATATTAATTTCCGACAGTTGAAATTAATGCCAAACATATTCTAAAATTATAAAAAACAGTTTCACATTGACGATTACTAAATTTTGAAAAAAAAAAATAATACTAAAATCACGAACAACATATTCGGCGGGATGTCAAACTTGACATTAGCTGTGTTTAATGAAAAAAAGATCAGAACAGACCAGATCAGATCAGCACACATGAGCGAAAACTGTCAGATCAAGTGAGAACAAAAAAGTACAGCTTCATGTGACAACTCTCATATCAGCTGTTGAATTCCAATATGAATAAATCTAAAGATTCAAAGTTGCTTTTGATAAATAAAACAAAATGAATACTTCAGACTTTTTAATAGTCGATATGTTGGAAGATTCTGGCAGTAGCATCTTGTTAAGTTCGTCGGATATTACAACATCGGATACGAGTAATAGCGAATTTCATGCCAAACAAACAAATCAGCTGACATCAGTGACATTTGACGTCTTCAATTTGACACTTTTCACGCAGTTGCCCTTCCTCAAAAGGAGGTGCAGAAAATCCTGTACTTTTCTGATCTTAACTGAGCTGGACAGCGTCATGGAACACAAAGTGACAGAATGCAAAACATTTTGGGGCAGGATTTTTGCTCATGGGACACAAAATCCTGTACTTTTCTGTACTTTTCTGTGCAGGTCAGGTTCATTAAACACACCTATTTCCTGAAAAAATCATCGCAACAGTTCATCAGAAACAAAGAAAATGGGTTTTGGAAGCTCTCACCCCTATTGCGAGTGTCAATCGACAATTGATAATTGACTATTTTCAATGTGTGCTATTGTGAACGAAAGATTCTAAAGGATTTTGTCAATCGCAGTCAATTGAAAAAATGCGATTGATAAGAATATCAATGAAAATGATTCGTTCACAATAGCACACATTGAAAATAGTCAATTATCAAGTGTCGATTGACACTCGCAATAGGGGTGTCTGTTTATGCCCGCTAAAGGACTTAGCAGCGATAGCTATCCCCGATAAAGTTAGCGTATATAGGATAAGTTGTATTTTACATGCAAATTTCATATTATCCCTATATCCGCTTGCAAAGAAACACTGCTACTGTTTTGGAATAACATTTTGTCATCTTGACCTGATGTTTTCCGTTTTCGACCGCAATTGCGGTAAGCAGCAAAATTATCCTGAAATTATCTTGCGTATCCGAACTTTTTAAGGTTTTATAACCATCTGAAACATCATAAACATTTTTTTTACATGTAAAGTAGATTTCAAAAATATCGGCACATAACCATATTATGTCCTGCCACTGGTTAATGTCCTGCCACTCAATCAATGATAACTGCTATTTTCTTAAAATCAAAAATCTACCTAGTTAGTAATATGCACATATTTATTTATAGATATGCAGGTAGGTACATTATGTACATATATTGTTGCATCACTTAAACGGTTGACATTATTTATTTATGAACCGTGACCAGCTGAAACATTTTTAAATTCTGAGTCATTTTTTCCATATCTACTTGAGATTTTGTACAGAGTCATGAGCTTTTTTTGGAGTTTTAAAAAATGTCAACGTCATAACGAAGTGAGTCAGCTATAAGGGTAGTTGATGACCTATTTAAAGAATTTTTGTTGCAGGTTGCATGATTCTACAACTGATAGGTCTACGATATTCAAGTGTTTTTTTTCTCTTCTCGGAAACAAATTTAGTGATCTACACCTACTCGTATAATATGCAACAAATGACATCCACCTGCAGCTGTACCATTTTTATTGATGAAACTGTCGGCTAATGGGGAAGTTACTTTGTTGTGATGTTCAGCATAATGCGCAATAAACTACCATTTGTCAGATTCAGGATGGATTATCGTTATTTATTATTGATTTGCCACGAAATCATCCAAATATGTCAATATGTAATTATATTTTCAATTAATATTAACCATGAGGAAAAGGTGTAATGTTTGTTTAAAGATAAAAAAATGTGGAATAAACAAATTTTAATTCATTTGTCCTTTGCACCCCCCTTTATTTTTCAATCGCGTATTTTAGAATACTAACATGGGATGTCAATGCATATTATATATTAAAAGTCTTATTAAAATCATTTGACACAAAGCTCCACCAAAAAAAAATGGAAGGCTGTGTTCAACTGATATACAGTAATACCACAAACAAACAATAATATCACAAAGATACAAGGACTTTTCACATAAGCGCGACTTGCTCAATCGAACGATTAGACAAATTGCGGAGAAGACAAAAAACAAGGTTCAGGATTAATTACCTACCCAAACGTCGCATTTCAAACTTTTCAAGTCAAGTTCCTTTCATTAACCTATGGATGACTTACAAAATCGTTCAATCTTTACCTATAAATCCGAATATCAATTTGCTTGTAGTTTTCCAGTTGGAATTCGCTGTCGTCCGCGACCAAAAAGTTATGTCATGTAAATAAAAGTGCCAATCGTTCGGTGCGGGTAATTGGTCGCTCTCATATGAATAGTCCTTCAATTGACGGGCTTCCGACCCATGGTGAGTAGTTTAAAGACCAAGGGTTCTAGCATCCACTTTGTTGGTGTACAAAAGCGGAGAAAAGTCGAACAAAGAAACTAGCGACTGTGAATAGGTTTAACGAATTTGCCCAAGCTTAATACCTATATTTGAAGAAAAAGACGCATGTTATATGGCTAAACAAATTTTAAATCGGCCTTAGTGTGAGTTTCGACAAAAAATATTTCACCCTATTTCAAATATTTCAATTCTGTCCGGCCGAAAGGATATTTCACTTCGAATCGATAGTGAGATTTCGAACACTGATGAAAACACCTAATGTGTGCTTATTTTTGGTTAGGTTAGGTTAAGGTGGCTGTTAGCTAATAGCCAACACAGTTAGACCAATGAGGTCCGTTGTGATGCCACGGGGATCGGGGGTTTCGACCTCTAATCGCTAAACCATTTGGAGCTGCTAATGAAGCGTGATAGAATTCTAACATCTGTGTTAGCTAAGTCACTGAGTTCATTAAGGAAGAAGGCTCTTAGATAGAGATTTCTTTTGTGGGAGAGCGCAGGACATGCGCAGAGCAGGTGAAGTGTAGTCTCCTCCTCCTATGAGTCCCGGCAGCTTCTATAGAAGTCATTTGAATAGACGTCAAGCCTTGATGCGCGCTTGCCTATTAGACAGTGTTCTGTAATGACAACTATAGCAGAGCCAATGTGTAGTCGGTTAAGTGAGATCAAACCCATAGAGCGTCGCAGATCCAGCTTTGGCCAGATATGCTTGGTCGCTAGACATGTATTACTACCTGTCCACCTAAGGTTTGTACTCTCACCTGCAAATAACTCAAAACATCAGTTTACAAGTAGCGATAGGTATATCTAGAAAACCCTTAACAGGTAGGATACTTAATGCGGTTCCTTCTTTGGCGAGTTCATCTGCCCTACAATTTCATGGGGTGTCTATGCCCCGGCACCCAACAGAGGTGGATATTGAACTGCTCTGCCATCTCCTCAAGAGATGAACGGCAGTCTATGGCTACGATGTTCTTTTACAGGTTTGAAATATTAAGTGCCAAATATACAAAATTCATGAGTATTATATTGAACAAAGAAATTAAAAAGTTGTAGAATATTTTGCATTAAAATGCATAGCATAGCGCTGCGGCTCTTAATACAAGAATAATATACTCAAGAACAAGTTATTCAAAGGCATTTGAGAGATCAATCCAATCCTTTTTAGTTTTGCGAACCATTGTGTAATTCAAAAGTTTTTTTTTTTTTGAAATAAATATAGTGTGCATATTTTCATTTCATTTATTTCATCTATTTATTTTAGCATATTAACGTTACACAGTAAGATACACCATCTTTTTAAATTGATGTCTATCATTATAGTGTTTTACCAGTCAAAATTTAAAAAATTCAGTTACTCTGTTATTAGAACGTTGCTATTGATTCTTGGACAACGAAAATGGCTTTTCCATCATTTAACTTAAATGCAAATCGCTTTGTTTTTTGTTGATGGTTTTGCTCCTGAAATAAAAGAAAAACAAACGTCATTGGTGTGAAGGTTTTACAAAATTTTGCAATTACTTCGAATTGTCAAAATGGAAGGTAGGTTCATTTTTATTTATTCTGCAAAGTGAAATTGCTCATCGCATTGACTCAGTGGTTCATCTATTATACAACTAATCGAAGGGTCTCTTAGGTTCAAAACTCGCCAGGTCCTGGGCACGATTGTTTTCCATTACCTCTTGCGAACATCTGAGAAACATCCAAGAATTTTTTTCTAATGGGTCTTGGAACCGCAGAAAATTACTTTAAAACCGGAAAAAAGACATTCACATATCCTTAGAAACCGTACAGTAAAGTTTTTCTCCCAAGAGGTGGTGTGGAACAACAAAAAAGGACCTTAAAGACAAAAAATGTTTTTTTCTCTCAAAAATGACGTTATTTTTGTTTCATTCACAATTTAAAATAATAATAAATAAATACTAAAAAACAAGAAAAATGTATATTTTGCACCAAGAAATACACAACCAACTGCACTCATTTCACAAATAATTCACGAAACAGAAACAAGGGGATTGAAATTAATTCATAAAATATTTGACGAGGTTATGATCTGGACTAAAGAATCATAACCATCGCACTTCACTGCATTCTTACTGGTCCGCCTGTTGTATAAGAACGCTGTTTGATATTGCTTCTTTGACAGGGTTAATAGGATCGGATCTCTCCTTTGAACATGACAGAACCAACTGAGCCGGTCGTGCTCCATTTTCTTCGAGATAACTAACGAATATAACTCGGAACTTCTTATTCAATGGGATTTCCTAAGAATGATAAAAAGATCAAGTACAAGTATAAACTAACAATTTCTGTAGTAAAAATTATTTCAGTTAATCGATACTTTCAGTTATGTGTGTTTCAGTTAACCAATTTAGTAAATCGTACTTCAGACCTGCGGAGTTGACGGTCATACTTCAGATATATGTACATTATGTATTGTATTGTATTGTTGATATTCAATGATGTGGGAGCAGTCGATTGACCACACTAAAGTACAGTTTATCATTTTGTTAGGGCTTAAACGATAGGCATTGGCACCCAATGCAAATAGGTTAACTTTTGACGCACCTGTTTAATTCGCCGATTATGTCACCATTGAGTTTTCTGCTCAACTGTGGTAAACCCTTCCACTTGTTTAAATATCTGCCACACCTTTTTAGTACTTACTGGTAAATTGTTAGCAAAAATAAATCCGAATGGGGAAGTGACCAGGCTTGCAAAGATTCCTGTCTCTTTTTCAGCCACATGTACAAGTATTGTGAGACGTACAAGCACTGGAATAATTCAGCCAAAATATAGTATGGTTTATCAGCTTTTAATATTAGTATTTTGGCAATTTGTTTTATAGGTACTTTAGCGTAGGAACAATTAATGTAGCTTGTATCAAGAATAAACTACAAGCTTACTATTATCCAAGTTCATAGCAGCGGAGCAGAAAAACACGTGCTTTGACAAAAAAAAATGTCCACCACATGTTGCATTTTATAGAGAACGAATCAGTCTGTTTCATCCATGAGAAAATGTTTTAACTGTCCGTTATTTTATATTTAGATTTGAACATTTTTCTTTAACAGAAATGGTTGAGGCCATGAAGAAAGTCGCATCTATGGATGTCGAACTTACTGTCGAAGAGAGAAACCTTCTATCGGTCGCATATAAAAATGTGATTGGTGCTCGTCGTGCCTCCTGGCGAATAATTACCTCTATTGAACAGAAGGAAGAGAATAAGGGTGCCGAAGAAAAGCTGGAAATGATCAAAACCTATCGTGGGCAAGTGGAGAAGGAACTACGCGACATCTGTTCGGATATTTTGAATGTACTGGAGAAGCATCTTATTCCATGTGCCACCAGTGGCGAAAGCAAAGTATTCTACTACAAAATGAAGGGTGATTATCATCGTTATTTGGCTGAATTTGCTACTGGGTCGGATCGTAAGGATGCCGCCGAGAATTCACTGATCGCTTATAAGGCAGCCAGCGATATTGCCATGAATGATCTTCCGCCAACACATCCAATTCGGTTGGGCTTAGCTCTCAATTTCTCCGTAAGTAAACAACAGTGTAATGATTCATTTTAAAAAGACTAAGAAATCGACACAAAAACAGTTGCATATTGATTTGATTATATTGCTATGTTTTTTGTCTCTAGGTGTTCTACTATGAAATATTGAACTCGCCGGACCGTGCCTGCAGACTGGCGAAAGCAGCGTTCGATGATGCCATCGCTGAGCTGGATACACTTAGCGAAGAAAGCTACAAAGACTCAACGCTTATTATGCAGCTGTTAAGGGACAACCTAACACTATGGACGTCCGATATGCAGGCTGATGGTAAGTAGATAAACTTCGTTGCTAATAAATGAGAATTAAAAAATTGCCTTAAGTTTACTTAAATATTAAATTAAGTAGTAGAATAAGATAGCTAACCAATCACGCACGGACATTTTTTGCACAGGTCTTATATAAAGCTTTTGAAGTTAGCTGAAAGTCTCGATCGAGGGTGGTTCAGAGCATGTTCTATGTTTTCTTTCTCTGTTCAGTGCTCTGCTCTGAACTAAAAGAGAAAACCCTAATCATTGCATTTAATTTAGAAACATTGTGTGGATCCGGAAACGCCAAGAAAATGCCTATCGATGCGGCATGACTGCACAAATTACGACGCCAATGCATAACACAAACTGATGCTGATGCATTGAAAGCATGGGCAATTTTATTGATGCTTTTTTCGTTGACATTTGCGCATCAGTTTACATAACTTAAAAATGAACACGTTTGCGTTAGTATACGTGCGTCAGGGCTGATTGAACATAAACTCTGCAGTGATGCGTTTCCAGATTTACCCGAAGAACTGCACACTGGTGAAGGTTCCTATTTAAAAAAGATCCTTTAATCAGTGGGCTGATTATGGACTGCATTATCAGTCTCCCTCCACTTGCCTATCCCATCTACTCTGAACAACCCCCTTCTGTATCCAATGTTCAAAAAGTATATAACCTGCTTTGCTTGTTCCCTTGAACTCGAATATAAACCTAAAATTGTATTTAACTAGCAGAAAGCCCTGGCAGCTAAGCGGTTTAGTGTTTTTATATAAATTTTATATGTTAATAAAGTTTATTAATAATAATAATAATATGGAATTCGAAGAGAGTCGTTTTGAATTCGTTATCTCTTTTTCGACTGGACTAGAAAATATCCTTCCAATATTTTCAGTCAGTCCAGTCAGTGAATTGACATTGGAAAGCTTCCGCTCTTTGGGAAAACGTTGTTATAAAACAATTATTTTCGATTAACAATAATGATTACTTAAAACTCGGTTAAACAAACTTTGGTTTATACATAAAAACCTTCTAAATTAGATCCAAGCTCCAGAACTCTGGGTAGTAATATTCAGTCAATCCCTTCGAGTTAGTTATTAGCGGACACTATTGTACTTATGAACTCATTATCTGGTTTTGTTTTTGGTACGATTTTTTTTATCATTTCGCAGGCAATGACAAACAATTTTGTTCTTATTGGCGTTCGAGAATATAGTTTCCGTGCAGAGACGGGCTAAGAATAATGCTGCAAATCTGTCGAAATCGTTAGAAATGGCCGGGGTCATACAAATGCAATAATACCAGCATTTGATTGGCCTCAGTAAATAATGATCCCTTTAATTATGATCCTCTACGGTGAAAAAAGAAGAATGTTCAAGAATATGGCTGATGTTTTCTATTATGGTGTTCCAAGAGGGACAATCATGGGAGTTATTCTTCTTTATTAGCAAAAATTGGTGTGTAGATTCTGTATCTCCCAATCGCAGTCGAACCAAGGGGGTAATTTTACGTATTTCGGAAGTTTAGCGGTTAAATGGATGCGATCTGTCGACGTTTAAATTTTCGTAGTGGTGGTTATACAAGTTCCAACTATCCAGTTTCTGTTGGCGAAGAAAAAGTTGTATAATGATTAAGCACGTCTGGCTAATTGAATACCTTAAATTCATTGATATGTTGTGCTTTGGAATCCACAGGATTTTGCCTTTGTAAAGAGTTAGCATTTTGGAAGCTGCCCTAGGAGCTACAAGTATAGTGAGCGCTTCTGAAGAAAAGATGGCGGAAAGTTCTGGCAACTTGCTTTTTTTTTTATGGTCGATCAGATTTTCAATACGGCAAAGGAGGTGTTCGACCCATCAGTAACCAAATACAAATTTATATGACTTATCTAACCATACAAACCATATGAAACTGAAGAAACGCTAACGAATGAAGTGCGGTATACAGTAGAGTTGGTGTTGGATTTGCTATTATCGCCCTAAGGGGTCAGCATGGTGCTTTCTGGTTACATCGACCATTTAGGGAAATAAGGTTTCATACCTTACGGCCGCGCTTTTGGCATTGGTCTGATCGGCGATGTTTGTGGATTTTTTTTAATCAATCGATCGAAAATTTGATGGTATGAATAACAATTGACAAGTTAAGTTATACATCTGTTGTGAACACTGACAACCCAAATGCAACTGTAAAGTGCAATTTCATTTGACGTTTAAAGTACTAGTTATAGCCATACGTAAAGTGAAAACGTATAAATTTTGATTTGCTTTTTTGGTGCGCTAAATAAATAGATTTCCGTGCGGAAAAATTGATGAATTCGTTTTCTAGCCAGTTTTTTTTCTGACATATAAGTTGAGAAATATTTTTAGACAAAGATTGAATCGATCTTATTCGTTTGAAGTGGACCAAAAAAGCATATCAACATTTTTACGTTCTTTTACGTATAGCTATAACTGGATCCTAAGTTATGAAATTCTTTTTTCTTTGGTTCATTCGTTTTGCTTCAGTTAAAAATAAATTTTGATTTAATGAACTTTGTATTACATATTTCAATACATATTATTTTTGCCAAAAAACAATTCAACTGACCTTTCATTTTGAAAAATATTGTTTCAAAAATAAAAACAGCGAATTCTCAATAATTATTTGTCAAAATTTAATAGCTTTCAATATTTTTGTCAACGATAATACCATATTTATTCATTTAAAGTGTTCACAATAGATCAAAACTTGCATAATATGTACTCACAGTTGATGATTGATACCGATTTATAAATTTTGTTGACCTTTGTCATAATAAGGCCATACGGCCGACCATATTCGTTTTGTAGACCAACGAGACATGGAGCGTCGGATATCGTTGTGAATGAGTTTAAAAGACATTTTGCATATGTGTAGCTTAGCAATAACAGAGTCTCTCTTTTAGGTACTATGCTAGGACGGGTGGCTTCAACCAGGATGTTCCTTATTGCTGTTATTTCCGCTTATTCTGGATGATTTTTTGTAACCAAGTCTGATCACTTTATATCGAATAATGGGCGATTAAGTTAACAAAGTTCGCTTCAAATGTAAAAAATATAGCGATTTCGATTTTCGATAAATTACAAGTAGCGACAGATCGCTGATATATTCGCTCATCGTTTCAAAACCAGTCTAATCAAACAATTCAGTGAAAACGCTTGGGAATGTGGGAGCTCGATATTGTGATAAGCAAAATTCGCTAAAACATTCGAATCAAGTCGAATGTTCGATTCGCTACTTATAATGTAGGCCCAAAATGTTATTATGGGTAAATTAGGAAACGCATCAGTTCACTGTTCATTAACGCAACAATTTTGCATCACTGGAAAGGCATTGCGTTCATTTTTGTAAAGTTGCGTTAACTGATGCGCAAATGTCAACGTTAAAAGCATTAAGAAAATTGTCGATGCTTTCAATGCATCACCATCAGTTGTGTTGCGCATCAGCATCGGAATTTGTGCAGTGATGCATTTTGTTTGCGTTTCCGAATTCACCCCAAGCCGAAGTAAAAAATCAATTTTTTGTTCATGGGGGTTTTGATGAAGCTATTCATTATTCTTTATGTGGGTTTTACACCTCCCCTACCTAATGCGAAAGTTTGGAAAACATTCAAGAGGTACGTACAACTGTTCGACCCATCCCTAGACAAAACTTTGCACAAACGATTGGTTGCAAAGGAAATATACGTGCAAATATACGTGTAAAAACAGCGTGCATAAGTAAAGGTTTAACAGAAACATTTTTAAAAAGAATTTCTGCTGTTGGAATATTTATAAAAAATTACCTAATGGCGTAGCGAATTCCACGACCGCAAAACTATCGCAAATACTTTTTCTAATTTTTTTTTGTCTTTTACACTTTTTCAGGTGAAGGCGAACAAAAAGAACAAATCCAAGATGTCGAGGATCAGGATGTGTCGTAATTTATGTACCATTAAAATGTGTGAAAATGGCATAATAAATATAAAAGAAAATATATAATAATAAAATAAACATCAATAAAATTTAATAATTAAAAACCACACGCAAAACAACAACTTTAATTGTAAGGAATCTAAAAAATATAAAAAAAATAATATACATATAAGAAATATAAATTATAAGTGTATTGTTTCGTCTTTGTATTAAACAAAATCAGCAACAACACAGCAAAAAACACCCACACTCAACATAAATATTTTTTTTTAGATGGAAGTCAATTTAATTATTATATATGAAATAAAACAAAAATAAAAATTAAATCATCCGATAAAAATTCTTGAATCCTCATTCTTTTTGCTATCTCTCCTCTCCGCCCATACATTTACCCAACATTTTATTTAGATGTTTTTTTTTTTAATATTTTGTTTATGTTTATTATTATTAGTTCCAAAGGTGAAGATAGTATTTTTCCTAATTAATAAATAATGTTAAATACCCCCTCCCTGCCTAGCCCCAACAACAAACCTACTTAGTTTCCCCACGCAAGTTCACAACACCACTTGTAACGTAGAATTTTTTCTTAATTATATTCTAATGAAATGAGAAAAAGCTAATAAAATTATAAATTATTTTTTATATATATTTTCCGTTTGTTTTTATTTATAAGAAATTTTTACATTCTGCTTCAAACTTTTTTTGATAATTAGTGTTATTCGATAAAGCAAATATCGCATTGTTGTCATGCAAGGATACAATGAATTACAAATTATATTTATATATATATGTATATGAATATATATATATATATTTATATATATATGTATATGAATATATATATATATATACATATATTTATATATATATTGCATTTAATTAGAAATATTTAAAAGATTAAAAGCAAACAAAATAAACTTAATTCATACAATTCAATAAACAAAGAGAAAAATAATAATTAATATCACAGAAGTAGAACTTTTTTTTTCTTTGCCGTCGCGACTATACTGCATTTATTAATTATTATTATAAACAATTATATGAAATAACAAAAAAAAAAACATTAGAATTTACAAAAAATAGTGAAAAAGGCGAGCAAAATAAAAAAGGTACAGAACAAGTTTTTTAAGTAATATGTGGTAGTACGTACCAAAATTTAATCAATGAAAAAAAAAGGAATAACATGAATCTTTTTTCTATTAAAAGAAATAAAAGCAACCAAACATGTATTGTTTTGTCTTGCATGCATGTGTAGGTAAGGGACCTCTGGAAGAAAAAAAACACGGAACCGATTTTCGAAATTGATAATAAAGTATTAAAAGAACAAACATATAACTGTTATGTTACCAGCGTTTATAAATATGTGTGCATAATTTTCTATGATTTTAACAACAATTTTCTTTACTTAAATAAATGAGAAGGAAAAACATAAAACACGGAAAATGTGCTTTCCTTTGAATAAGGCTGAATTCCTAAAAAAATATGCATTGTGAATGCGCACTGCATTTGCAAATATTATGATGCTTTCTCACTTTGTCGCGTTTTTAGTTCTGCCTGCTGACCATTTTGGAATGGCGTGTGATGCATATGATAAGCCATGTGTTTAATGTCATAATTTGGAAAAATGTCAAGAAAATTTGTTGCAACTCTTATAATAAATAATCTTAAAAACAGTTACATCTCTCCAAATCGTCTTCTTTTTTTGTGTAAAAAATTTTGCTTCGGAAAGTTTATCTGCGGTTTGTTGTTACCAGCAATTTTATTTGACGGCACTTCCTCCTGCAGATTAAAAAAAATAAAAATTGTGATAAATATTAAACTAAATTGCCTACGACGCAAATAGGTGTATTTGCAGCAGGAGAGGGAGTTCTTTTTTTTCGAATAAATTTAGTTTAATGGTTTTTTTTTAATGTAACTAGCAAAAGTTTAATCTGTCATTTGGTGAAAACAGAACTTATTTTTCTTACCATTCTTTAGAAAACGAAGGTTTTTGGCAACCTCAAACGGTTCGAGGTACAAGACGTGGGTGTACCTTGGTCCACAGGGGTTGTAAACCTTGAACCTAAAAGTCTAACGTTTCCCATTTTCTTAATAAAAAGCAAAAAAAACATTTCAAAACAGCTGCAAAAAACAAATTACTGCTAAGTTTTTTGCATACATAAAAATATGCAACTAAAAAATTACTTCGGAGTTTTTTTTACATAGTTGGCTCTTCTTGCCATATTTTTATGGAACACAGTAAACTAATTTTGTTAAAACTAATATAACAACGTGTAGCGTAGGCCGGTCCAAGGTACGATCACTATATAGGTCCAAGATGCAAACAAACTTAATTTTTGGAGTTGTATCTAAGACGCATACATATAAAAGTCACCCTCTTTAAGAGTGTCGTTTTAGTTTATCGACTCTTGTTCTTACTTGAGTTGTAGCGGTTTACAACTAAAATTAGACTTTTAGATGGTACTTCTAAGCGAGTCGAACGTTAACTTTGCTATTCATAATAGGGCCTTAATATATTGTCCCAGAATTTTTTTTAAAAAAACATCGATGCATGAAATATTGTTTTAATGCATTTATGAACAGAAATACTGCTGCAAGTATACGGCAGTTCTGCATTACCAAAATAGAGCTCAAATGCAAACATAAATTCCTTCCTCCTGCAACGCGGCAACAACAAAAACCACTGCAAACTTGATCGCATTTTGACTGTGATTTTGCTTTTATGAACGCAGTTGTCAACTGCTGGTCATGCAAAGTTAATGCAGTTTATTTACATTTATGAACGCAAATCTTGCAGGACTGCTGGATTTTTGTATTTTTGAACTTCATCATTTTCTCTAGGGGCGCTCGTTTAAATATTTTCAAAATCCGCCCACTGACACGTCCACTATTTAAACAAAAAACCGTTTATTGAAGAATTCCTATTTCGCAAAGTATGTAGATAAAGTCGTTTTAAACCATTCTTTTATACAAAGTTTTCTGCCATGCCCACTTTTAAGGGGCGTACAAAAGAATTTGTTTGTTAGATAAAATCCTTTAGATGTTAGGTAACAAAATATGTAGATCAGCGGCCCTACCATGAAACTCGATTCTAAAGTGAAACTATTCGAATTCGCAAAATCGCAACTCTGTAATTCTATAAGTAAGTTCTGAAAACGAAAATCGAACAGCTTGAGTACTGCCAATTCTTTTTTGTTTTCTTAGTACAAAATTGGTACTACCTTTTGCGAAAGTTAATGTCAAATTCGAGCGAATTCGTAAATAATCGTTCTACATCAAATGTGTATGCGAGAAGATAGAATGAAGAATTTTTTTTAAGAATGTAAGTGTGTAAATAAGAGTTATAAATGAATAATTCATGAATATTTCATAAACATTGTAATATGTATGCATAATAATATTTGTATGCATAATGTTTGTTTTTTTCTTACCAGGGAATCATCTAAAACCACAAATACAAGTTTCACAATTTGAAATTTTGGTGGAGTACATGACCCAGCATCCAGATTTGTCCAAGGGGTATTTGAAAACACCCGAAGCCAGACAGAAATCAAAACATTTGTGGACAATCTACTCAAATGATTTGAATGCTGAAGGTCTTTCCTTACTCCTTTGGAAGAAAAGGTCAGTGAGTTGCTTGATTTAGGTCAAGCAGTTAATGGATTGAGTGGTTCTAGGTTCTAGGTACTTGTTTTGGGTTGCAGGATACCATTGTTGAAAAACATCCAGGCCAAAAAGATGAAGATCTATTAGGTATGTGCAATGGTGTCACAGAAGTAGAAACAAATTCCAACAATGTTCTAAGCTCGGAAAAAGAAAATGTCCCACAGCCGCCAATTACACCAAAAAAACGGCAATCACTCCTTGAAAAACAAGTTGAGCATCAAATTATTTATCAAAACAACTCGTACGATGCTCTGAAAGAGATCAATGAAAATTTAAAAGGAATTTTGTAGTATAAAAAAGGGACTTTGAACTAAATGAAAAAAAAATACAAATTAAAAAAAGAGAAATTCGAACTAAAAAAACTAAAATTTGAATTTAAAAAAAAGAGTTCTGTCGAAAAGAACAAAAATACAGTTGCTAAATTGGAAATTAAAAAAGAGATTCTAAGTCTTCGCCAACAAATGAATGCCATACCATAAAAATACCAAAAAAGTGAATATGAAGTGAAAAGTATATTTATGTTTATTTATGTTATTGTAGTTTTGTTAATTAATATTGTTCTTTAATTGCGCATTAAACGTTGGCTTAAAAACTACTAAAAAATGCATTTAAAATCAACAGTCGTTGTCATGTTTTTCTTTTGTTGTGTCAAATATAATGCGAGACTCGTTTGGGTTATGTCAAACTCATGTGAGAATCGTTCGAAAATCGCAAATTTGTTGGCAAATAGTTTGGCATTACCGACGTTCGATTCTACTTTCATAGAGAGTACCATTTGAAAGTAGAATCGGAAATAACTTTCGAATAGAATCAATAGTAGAAACAGATTCCATGGTAGGGCCCCAGGGTGAGTTCATAATTGCAAATAATGTTGCCCAAACCATGCAACAAATATTCATTGAATGCATTCATGAACGCAAACGTGACAAATGTGAGCTCATAATTGCATATATAAACAAAGTCATAAATGACAGAATTAAAAACCATTTTGTCAATGACAACTTGTAGGTATATAAAATATTTTTAATAAGTTTAATATACACCATCGCTCAACATGGCTGATAAAAAAATGTTATTAAGAACTCATTTTAAATCCCTTGGATGGCATAAACTTGGAAAGCATCAAAAAAAAAGGCGGAAAGAAAAGTCCGAAAAAAGGAAAATTATATTTGTTGTCTCTTAAGAATTGGAGAGTGATGGCCAGACATATTCCAAAAACAGGACGTTTTACAAAACAATTCATGAATTTCCAGATGATGTTTTTCGACATCATTTTCGTATGTCGAGGTCAACATTTAAAGTACCTTTTCAGTTAATTCCATATTTGATTTTTAAGCTCAAAAATGAATTGTATTAAGTTGTGGAGAATGAACTAAATGGATTTTGGAAAAAAAAAATAATTTCGGACGGCCTAAAACTGGTTTGAGGCTAGCACTATACCTAACTATTTGGAAGCTCGCCAATAACTGTTCGTTTAGGAAAATCAGTAATTTGTTTAATGTTGCTAAAGGAGCAGCTTTCGAATATTTTATGGAAATAACTAAATTCGCAAGCATAAGAAATAATCCGTTTCGAAACGTTCTTGAACGTGCAACACAAAGCCGAAAGGATTCAAGCAATTTCGTATCATCATCAGACCAGATTTTTTGCTCTTGTTGCATTCCTATATAATAAAAATTATTCCTTATAATGTTTTAAATGCGAAATAAATAGTGTTGCATGTTTGCTTGAACTGTGTCATTCAGCATTAATTAGTCAACTGCGCCATTTAGTAGAGAGAAGTAGCCATATTACCGATTTTGGCAGCATTGGAATAGCAGTTTGAGTAGCTGTGGTATAACTTGGTATGTTGTTCTCGAACCTTCTGTACTCAACGAATCTGGAAATTTCGAGAGGTGTTGCTAGGAGATATAAATAGATGTCGCAGGAGCACCCAAGACATTCTAGTTGTGAACCGCGATAAAGAAGTACGATAGATGACAGTAGTGAAAAGTATAGAGAAAAAGTATAAGTATCCGAGAAGAAAAGTGTTTGTGTATTTAAAGTGATTGATTGTGAAAGTGAATTGTTGAATTAAATAAGTGAATTGCTAGAATAATAATCAAGAAGTAAAAGACATTGATAGAGAACTAATAAAGATTAATTAAATAGAATTACGTTTTATCTTTTCGAATCCTAGCCGGAATGTAACATTGGTGTCAGAAGTGGGATAAAACGTATTCAGTGTGAAATTAAAGTGAAGTGAATTAGTGAAAAAAAAGGAAAGCAAAAATGGGCAGCACATTGAAATTACTACAGCTCAGTATACCGCAGTTAAAAGCTGAGCTAGAAAAGCGGAATCTCTCCACAGCTGGAGGAAAAAGTGATCTGGTGCTTCGACTGCAGGAAGCTGTTGAAAACGAAGGAGAAAATCCCAAGTCCGTTTTGTTCGACGTAGCAGAAGAACAAGTAAGTACAGCCGTTGATATGACTGCTATGATGGAACTACTTCTGGCCAAGTTCGATCAGAAATTCGACTCTATGGACTCTAAGTTAGATGAACAAAAGAATTCTCTAGAACAACAGACAAATTCTCTAGATTCCAAACTGCAATCAATGGACTCTAAATTTGATGAACAAAAGAATTCTCTAGAACAACAGAAGAAATCTCTAGATTCCAAATTGCAATCAATGGACTCTAAATGATGAACAAAAGAATTCTCTAGAACAACAGAAGAATTCTCTAGATTCCAAATTGCAAGCAATGGACACTAAATTCGAAGAACAAAAGAATTCCATAGTTGCCGCCCAAAAGAGCGATGTGGAAGATTTTAAAAATGTTCTCGAAGGGAAACTCGAAGAAATTGACCAAAAGTTCGAGAAGGTTGAAACCAAATTCGACGAAATCGATACAAACATCGAGAACTTGGCTAAAGAGCTCGAGAAAGTGAAGAAGCAGAAGGCTCGAGAAAATTCTGCCGACTGCCCGAGAAGGAAAGAGATGCAGCCTCCTGTTTTCGATGGTCAAACATCATGGCCAATTTATAAGAAACAGTTTGAAGCAGCTGCAGTGGTGAACAGCTGGGACAACGAGGAAAAGTCGATTGCGCTAACGCTCGCACTAAGAGGTACAGCTGCGGAGTTACTCCAAACCGTCTCAGAAGAGAAGCAACACAACTACGACGCCCTGGTCAAGGCTATAGAGATGCGCTTCGGTGATGAGCATATGCAGCAAGTGTACTGGGTTCAGCTACGCAGTAGAGTCCAGAAGAGGGGAGAAACACTTCAACAGCTGCAAGCAGATATCGAACGTCTGGTACATTTGTCATATCCTAATGCTGGTGAAATTCTCATCAATGAAATGGCTGTGGAGGCGTTTATCCAAGCCATTGAAGATAGGCAGCTGCAAATGGCCGTAAGAATGGCTGGAAAGAGAACTCTCGCTGAGGCCCTAGCATTTGCCTTGACAATGCAAGCTGCTGATCAGGCATCGCATGTGTTCCACCGCGTAAGGGAAATGACAGCCGTTGAATGCTCATGTCAAAGAACAGACATCGTAGACCGGAACAGAGACAACAGAGGTCGAATGCGCCGCTGGAACTGCAACAAAATAGGGCACCTACAGAGACAGTGCAGAGCTCCACCCAGACGAGGCAGTTGTCCACATTGCGGGCCTAGGAGGCGCAACGAAGAAGCATCTGGCAGATATAGCTTCGCAGAACCAGCAGGCGGGAAACGTGTAAGGAGCAGCTTCTCGGGGCAGAAGTGGGTTTCTGGAATCGATGACTCCAGGACCACAATTCAAGTCTCCCAAACCAAACGAGGAAATAAGAGTTTAACAGTGGAAGCCTATATCGGACAAAATAAGTGCGTGGCAACCATCGACACCGGTGCCACCGCTTCCATTATAAGAAGGGACATCGTTCGTCAGTCTTGGCTGCACAACACCAGCAATTACTGTCTGAAAACAGCAACAGGAGCGACAGCGAAAGTGTATGGTGAGGTCATACTAACAATAAATTTGGCAGGATTAGCATTCTCCCACGCTTTCTTAGTAGCCGATATATGTGACGAATGCATCATTGGAATCGATTTCATGAAGGCGCATGATGTCGTGTTGGACTTTGGTATGCAAGTACTCAAGTATCGAAACGTAGTGATTCCGATGGTGTACGGGAAAGCGAACGCCGCATCCCTGAGGACAGTCATTAGTGAGGACGAGGTCCTATCACCTTCTTCAGAGACACTGATTCGGACAAAGCTGAAAGGTGATCCTATGAGCAACCGATTCTCTCTAGTCGAGCCAAAAGACAACCACTACCGAAACTGCGTGGTTGGAAAAGTGCTTGTCGACCCGAAGAACAATATTGTACCCGTACGAGTTCTTAATGCGGAACACAAAAGCGTCAAATTGAAGCAAGGTGAGGTGGTTGGAAAGGGTGTACTGGGTACTGAAATCCACCGAAATATTCATCCGATATCCAGCGACCGCATGAAGACGAGGTACGATACCAAAGCAACCACCACAGGATTCCAGGAAGGAGATCTGGTATGGCTATACAACCCTCATCGCCGAAAAGGCATGTCACCCAAACTACAGCAGGATTGGGAAGGCCCTATAAGATAGTGAAGCGCATCAACGATGTTGTCCACCGGATCCAGCGAGGAGGAGGCAAGCTGAAAGTTGTCCATGTGGATCGTCTCCATCGCTACCATGGTGAAAATATTGACGTTCTTGTGCGGGACGAACAAGTTTAAGAGGGGGATATTGATGCATGTTTGCTTGAACTGTGTCATTCAGCATTAATTAGTCAACTGCGCCATCTAGTAGAGAGAAGTAGCCATATTACCGATTTTGGCAGCATTGGAATAGCAGTTTGAGTAGCTGTGGTATAACTTTTTATGTTGTTCTCGAACCTTCTGTACTCAACGAATCTGGAAATTTCGAGAGGTGTCACTAGGAGATATAAATAGATGTCGCAGGAGCACCCAAGACATTCTAGTTGTGAACCGCGATAAAGAAGTACGATAAATGACAGTAGTGAAAAGTATAGAGAAAAAGTATAAGTATCCGAGAAGAAAAGTGTTTGTGTATTTAAAGTGATTGATTGTGAAAGTGAATTGTTGAATTAAATAAGTGAAATGCTAGAATAATAATCAAGAAGTAAAAGACATTGATAGAGAACTAATAAAGATTAATTAAATAGAATTACGTTTTATCTTTTCGAATCCTAGCCGGAATGTAACAATTGTTATTTCTATATCTGCGTGGAAAATTAAATAATTTGCAAAAATTTAACTTACTCCTTCTCTCCCCCCCATTTTCCTGCAGCTCGGCAACAAAACAAAAACACATGCACAATTGACAGCGTGCTGACTGTCAATTTTCTTTTATGAACGCAGGAGCTGCCAAACTACTGCAATGATAATGCAGTACTTTTACATAATGAACGCGGAATCTGCAGGCATGCTGCATTTTTACATTTATGAACTCGCACCATTCTCCTATACTTAGCTTTTTGCCACGCCCACTTTATGAGGAATAGGAATAGGAATAGATTATCCAACAACGGACTGTAGCTTTTCCCTATGTTTTCAACATAAATTTTCGTGTGTTGATATTTCTCTTTTATGGTTCAACTTCGACTATCGTTAGCGTCGTTATCAAAAGTCTCGGCAGTTGCCAGCTCGTTTTTTGCGGCAATAAAATTGATCCTATTGTCGCTCCTTTTACGCTTTGGGACGCCCCACCTACTCACGAAGTTGCAGATGTATGCCGGCATCCGGTGATAGATCAGCTGCTACTTCAAGGTTGACTGCTCTTACCGTCAGGCTCTCATAACGAGCCATCCAGCGCTTCTCGTAAAACTGAAACATATATACTGGTGCGAAGTAATCGAGATCAGTATCAGTAGCTTGAAGATGCTACTGCTCCTATCCACTAACAGATTCTAACTTAGTTGAGCAATCTCGCTTGCTTGGCGGCACAAGGGTTGCTCAGGTTCATTTGGCAGCGTTTTTCGTTTGATCTCTTACAAACCGAAGCATCCATGACACAAAGCTTTTCATCTTAGAATACTTCGCAAGTCTTGGTAGGTCAAAGTTTATAGTACTTACTCCGCTAACACATAAGAGAAACTTCGGGCGTACCTCTTACTGGTATACGTGGCCGCTGACATAGTCTGGTTGCACAGGCCACTCTTTCAGAAGCGCGAGAAATGATGGGCCACTTATCCATTTGTTTTCGGCGAATATCGTGCACGCGTTGCTTCATCTGCCGGATTGAGCTTTGACGGCACCCAACGCCACTGATTCATCTGGCTGGCCTCGAGTATTTAAGCAATCTGGAACGCGATGAACTGATAATGCCGGCGCGGCTTGGAACGGATCCAATTAATAATGGTCTTGTAGTCGTTCAAAGGCAGTTCGTGCCATTTCGCAATAGAGTTGCTCAGCCTGACACCCAGAATCGCTGCTGATAGCTCGAGACGCGGGATGGACATCAGCTTCTGTTGAGCGCATTTGGTTTTCCAACAGACAAATGATACGAATATGTGAACAGCAGACTCAAGTCGAAAATAACCGAATGCACTGAGGGCCTCCTCGCTGACGTCGCCGGAATCGTGAAAACAACAAGGCTAACCAATTTACTTTCTCCACTTAACCATTCACCGAACTGCCCGATCGTTGCATACGGCTGCATCATGATGCTATGCTGATCCCATTCCATCCTTTTGCTCATCGGTAGATTACTGACAAGCTCATTCAGCAGTGGTTTATTTGACATGGTGCTGGAACATTCCGCTTGCTTCAAAGAACATCGCAAGATTTTGAACCTTTGTCGCCAGTGGTATAAGTGATTGAACGGCAAAAGGACATTTATGGGCGACATAAAGGTGGGCACTCTTGGAATGGACGAATAATTTGACGTCGATGCTGACGATTGCGCTACGCCTATATTTATTGCCACTGTGGCCTGTGGTTGTTGTGGCAGGAACACTGATCTCGATGCGGGCGTTTGATGTGTTGATGTGGCCCTCCGGTTCACATGAATTTCTGTGGGAGATGTACTTACGCAGGGAACGACGCACGCTGGCGAATACTTAGTGCTGATGTTGGTTGAAATACCAGCTGACGTTCTGCTTTGTCGGTTGCTGCACTGGATTCGGCGTGTAGCTCCCTCAACTCTCTGCTCACTTCTTCCATCGACATCGTATCTCTTTCCAAGAGAGTGCTGTCCGAAGTACTTCCTGCAATATCGCTGTGCTCCTTTCCGACAACTGATATAGCATTTTGGGCCAATAAAGACCATATACATATGTATTACAAATTTCAGCTTTCTAGCTCAACATTCGATTTTTTCGATATATTTATTTGTTTTTTTTTGGAGAATTCTTAACCTTGATTATTTCGAGCCGCTAGAGTGTATATGGTTGAAATTTCAGCTTTTTTAGCTCCAGTTTAAAGGTCTAAATTAAGGTCTAAAGTCGAGTTAAGGTCTTAATTTTAGCCGACGGACGCACGGCAGGACGGATATGGCTAGATCGACATTACTTTAGATGCTGATCATGAATATAGTAACTTTAAGGGGTCCACGGACAATATTAGAATGTGGTTTAATAACGTCAACGTTCACCCATGTTTACTCGTGTTGCTACATGGATCTGTGCGTCGACGCGGGAGTAAATAAATTCTCCTTGCCCCACGTTAGCCAGCTGTAACGTTAAACACACGACACAATTGTATGCAGTCGCAGGCTAAGTAAGTAGGTACGATGGAATTCTACTCTCCCTGACATATCGCTAAAGGAGTCAAGCCACTAGGGATAAAAAAACAAAAGTGAAAAAGAATCGAAGGACTTTTGAACCCCACTGCTGAGCGTCAACAACTTCGTCAGTATACCTCTGATGGGTTCCTGGTTCTTTCCGACGTACGTGTAGGAAAAATGGAGCGGGGAAGAGCATTCCACATTACAGGCTTAAGGGTATACTGATGCGAATTCCTTGCACAGCGGGTATTGCGGTTGAAATGTTCTAGGGGTAGCCTCTGAAAGAGGAAATAAAGACAACTGAATCACAGTCACACTGTGGAAAGTTCCCTCACTGTTGATCTCAATACTGAACGCTGGACGACCGACCCCCGTTTACAGGAACTGAAAAGGGTTGTTCGACCACTCACAGCTAGGCATGACCTCTCCCCGCGCTAGCTTGTCGGAGGGATAAAAAGTGATAAAAAGCTAAAATCCAACAGCTTCTTCTCGAATACAGTGGCTTGGTGTACCACCACTGCTAAACAAATCCGGGACGAGACGGTGATATTATTACCACACAAACATACCTGTTGTTATGTTGGGAACCAGGGTCGAGCCACAGGGGCAACTTTGATACAGGTGAGGAGGACGCGGCATGCTTGTGGTTGCTCGGCTCAGCTCGTCGGACGGGGGTAGTTCTTGTCTCCTCACCATATACCACCTGCTCAACAAACGTTTTGTCCATGCCAAAAAGTTGTAAAAAGAGAGAAAAAAAGGAAGAAAGCTACTCGGAGCACGGACGGTCGAAAAAAGATAGGAAAGTGAAAATAAAAGAAAATAAAATGTCCAAGGACATAGGCCGATACCCAAGAGAGAGAAGGGAAGGAGCACCCGAACTAATCTAGCTAACCTAAATTAAATCTAACCTAACCTAAAATTACAAGCTATGCCCTAAAATGTACCTAAGCTAACTTAAAACTACACTAAAACTATGTTACCCTAACCGCAACTCACTTTCCCTAAATCTTTCTTTGGTACCGGGTTCGTTATGAGCCCGAAACATGCCAGATGTTATTGGCAAGGGTTGGCCAGCCCACCCTTGTGTCTTTCGCACAACCTTAGCTATCACTCTGGCCGATGTTGTGAGTGATAGCCCCCCCATTGTTATGAGTCGAGGCTTGGCCACAGGGGCTTCTTCGGAGTAGTGGAGGAGGACGGTGGCACGCTCGCGGTTGCACGGCAATCGCTCGTCGGACGGGGGTAGTTCTTGTCACCCCTCCCACTAAACCACCTGCTCACAAACAAAAATATTCGTGCCTGAGAAAAAAAAGGAAGAAGATAGGCAGAAAACTAAATCGGACGGACAAAAAAAGACAGGAAAGAGAAACGAAGAGAAAGATAGGACAGAAGAAAAGGAAAATCTCAATACCTTTGCCCTACCAAGGAGAGAGTCCAGGAAGTCAGATGCAATTTTCACTACCCTAACTATGCTAACTAATCCTATTCTAATCTAAAACGTAAGAGCTAAACCTTAACATCTATCCCTAATCTAACTTATATCTAACCTAATTCTAGACTACTTTGCATCAACTGCTTCCTAATGTCGCTCCCTGATAAGGTTCGTCTCGTTCCTGAGACTTGCCAGATGATGACGGCTCTGGCTCGGCCTACCCACCCTATGTGTCGTTCGACACTCCATTGGCTATCTCTCTGGCCGGAAATAGTGAGAGACAGCCCCTTGACCAGAATCCAGCCACTTGTCCGTTACGTGTCCTTGTAGTGGAGAGTACGTACGTCGTCACGTCCCGTCCTCATGTCCGTCGGTCGTCTACGTATCGTCTTCGTCATGGCACAAGCGGAATGACGGCCTTCCCAATTACTCCACACACCAAATCGCTTAAAAGCCTCTGCCGTCTTCGGTTCGGAAGGAACCGACGGTACTGTCTTCCTCTAAACTAACGATTACACTTGGGATGTAGCTGTTCTAGCTTATGGTGATGGCAAACGTAAAGTTCAGATCGCGACTGTAAAAGGTCGCGGAAGACGAGAGAAACTAATTATCCTCGACGTACCCAGTACTTGAATCCGGCCAATAACAAAAAAATAAGACTGATATGAACACTTTAATACGTACACGAACATTAACTACAACAAGCCATTAATCCACGAATAAATATTCTTAGTATTGGACCGAAGGTTCAATTCTAAGAATTCCCTATACTTTTAGCGACCCTCTCGCGTGGTTAGTAACCTTGTCGAGTGTACAATGCTATGTTATCGACGACCAAGGTTGTCAAAAGGGCCACCCATTGCAGACACAGTGGCGTATCCAGAAAAAAATTGTGTGGGTGGGGGGCTCCACTGTAAAAATTTTCAATAATTTTTTTCCCTTTTAATTTTTTGTAGTCCTTTTAAGTTAATAAAACATTTTTTTTGTAATCTAAGAAACCCTAACTTGCATAATCAATAAAATTAAACTAAGCCCCCTGCTTTATGTGTCGCTGCGGTACTGCTTCGTTGGTGTACCGCTTGTTGAGTCGCTGGCAAGGATATTTCCACCGGTGTTGCACTCGATGCTGTGCTGAACGAACGAATGAGTGATGGGGGGTATCACGACACGCTATGTAATTGCTTTTGCTCGGTGACCAAAAGAGTTAAATAAGGCAGGCATTAGCAATATTGCCAGGGAGTATCGTACAGTGATGAGTACCGTTAAATACGACCGCCAATCGTTAACGGAGGAGCATGCGTCTACGTATAGGGGTGACTGAGTCACTCCCGCAATTTTCGCACCGTTCTGTCGCCACTGTATCAGCTAGGCGAGTGAATGTTGAACTTGATCAAACTAGCAGCGTGCTGTGGTGCAACAGAAATTTCCTCCTGCTATGAGTGGAAAAAGGAGTGTCTTTTTACTGTCTTCGTACACGAGAATGTTTTTACTTACCGAGATAGGATGTCGCTGCTCCGGGGTCGAGTGATCATTTCTACACTCCTGGAATTGGGAAGTTTGCCGATGTCTTTCGTCGACATCTTCCCCCTTTTGTTCCTGCCATGTCCGGGAGGATATATCGTCCCTGATTCACGACGAGATCTCCTGTCCGTCCTCATCCTTGCGGATTCGGGTGCGGTTACTGGGAATATCCCTTTTTGGTATATTCTTCTCTTAAATTCTTCCGACTTGTGTCGGATGTCTTCTTGTTAATACGATTTCCTCGTTGGAGGAGATTCTACTCTCAATTTTCGGGCGGACCCGGGCCGATTTTCACGTGCCGAACTGGGCGGTCATGCTACTCGCATTCGCGTCGAAATTAAGATGGTATAGGTACCCCAACGTGCGTCTTCCCATTCGGACAAGGTCGCGGATAAATGGGTCTCGCGAGTGACAAAGTGTTTTTCGTCTTCCCAAATGTTTAATTGGGATTCACCTTAGGAACAGCGGAGTCTAAGGACATGTGCGCACATCGACCAGGATTAGGACCGTACATGATCCCAAAAATTGTTCTGCTGATTTTCTTTCTATTTTTACTACTAAAACGACTTAAATAAACTTATATTTAAACAAATACGAGGTAATGAGGTAAGATGTAGTGGGCGTTCCGGGAGATAAAAGGGACCTTGCACCCATAAGTTTAGGGGTCATCGCAAGAAGAACGATGCCTCCTTGCCTCTCTTCGTTCTTTTCTTCTTCCCATGCCCTTGGTGGTCCAGGGCGTCATATAATCTGTCGATCGGTGAGGCCTCTTCGGGCCGTTAAGTCTACCGCAAGGTCGGAAATCTTTTCCGAGGTTTCCAACAACAAATTATCGGGTTGCTGACTTCTTTTACCTTTAACCCGCCAAGCGGCAAACCCAGGTACGGTTATCTCTTGAACCACCTGCCTGAAACAAGATGATTTTTTATGCAAAATGGCACGTTGTCTATATTTCTAAGCTTGCTGCACCGATTGTAGTAGAACAGCACAACTTTTCCGGTTTGACATTTCATGACGTGAGATTCTATGACAATTCCTAACATAACTTTCCAGTGGAATAGAAATTTCCGCTCGTTCTGTGGTCGCTTTTCAAATTATCGGCTGATTTCGAGGTCAATTGACCAACGTTCCTATGGCTTCGATGCTATATCCGGTATTTTGGTTAATGATTTCGGTTGTGGACGGAAAGGCTGCGGGGCAAATGTGGTGAATTGATAAAGTCACACACACTTGTTTGAAAATGTGATAATGTGCGAGGCTTGGTCAATTTTATGAAAATTTAGCTTGTATGCAAAGCGTTTTCCACTGGAAAGTTTGGTATCTAGTTCATTTAACAATCTGTGTTGCGCAATGCGCATACACACTTGCATGCATATCAAGTTAGGAAAATCCAATCCAAATTATCATCTTACAATAAAACCTTGGTCAGGATTCCTGACTCAGAAAATATATTAACAGAAAAGCAACAAACGCTAACCATTGTTATATAAAACACAAAACAAAGTAAAAACAAAATTATTATTATTATTATAAACTTTATTAACTTATAATAAATTACAGAGTTAATATAATTAAAATGTATAGCACTAGCTGCAGGGCTTTCGGTTAAGTCTGGTACATATTTGAATAGTTAAATGCTTTCTTCCAGGTTTATTATATTGTTGCATCCAGGCTAGGATTCGAAAAGATAAAACGTAATTCTATTTAATTAATCTTTATTAGTTCTCTTTCAATGTCTTTTACTTCTTGATTATTATTCTAATAATTCACTTATTTAATTCAACAATTCACTTTCACAATTAATCACTTTAAATAAACAATCACTTCTCTTATTCAATATTCTCTATACTTTTCACTACTGTCATCTATCGCCCTTCTTTATCGCGGTTCACAACTCGAATGTCTTGGGTGCTCCTGCGACATCTATTTATATCTCCTAGTGACACATCTCGAAATTTCCAGATTCGTCCCGAACAAGCACGTCAATATTTTCCCCATGGTAGCGATGGAGACGATCCACATGGACAACTTTCAGCTTGCCTCTTCCTCGCTGGATCCGGTAGACAACATCGTTGATGCGCTTCACTATCTTATAGGGTCCTTCCCAATCCTGCTGTAGTTTAGGTGACATACCTTTTCGGCGATGAGGGTTGTATAGCCATACCAGATCTCCTTCCTGGAATCCTGTGGTGGTCGCTTTTGTATCGTACCTCGTCTTCATGCGGTCGCTGGATATCCGAATCTTATCTCTAGTTTTCCGATGAATGTTTCTGATGATTTCTCTGAGATCCGCCACATAATCATCTTCATTCGTTGCTTCATCAGTCGGAGATCCAAACATCAATTCACTAGGTAACCGGATGGTTCGACCAAAAAGGATTTCGGATGGAGTATGTCCTGTTGTGTTATGAACTGCGCTTCGATAAGCTAATAGGAACATGGGGATGTGCTTGTCCCAGTCCCGCTGGCAGTCGCCAACAACCTTAGAAAGGTGTTCGTTTAAGGTTCTATTGAAGCGTTCCACCATTCCGTCCGATTGTGGATGAAGCGGGGTTGTTCTTGTCTTCTTAATCCCTAGTAGCTGGCATACTCCTTGAAAGATCTTCGACTCGAAGTTGCGACCTTGGTCCGAGTGCAATTCCATTGGTACGCCAAATCTGCTTACCCAGTTGTGGACAATCTGCTCTACCACGGTTTTAGCTTCTTGGTTAGGTATAGCAAAGGCTTCAGGCCATTTAGTGAAGTAGTCCATCACTACGAGGATATAGCGGTTTCCACTGTTGGTTTCTGGAAACGGTCCTGCGATGTCAACTGCAATCCTTTCAAAGGGCACTCCAACGTTGTATTGATGCATCTTGCCTTGCATTTTTACTCTCGGGCCTTTACTGGCTGCGCAAGCGGCGCATTTTCGGTACCAGTTTTCGACATCGTCTCTTGCGTGGACCCAGTAAAAGTGTTCTCGCACATTTTCGAGTGTCTTATTTACTCCCAAGTGACCTCCGGACACTCGATCATGTAGTTCCCTAAGTACTTCGTTGACTTTCGATCTGGGTACCACAAGTTGCATCACGGCTGATGTTCCATCCGAACTTTCCCATTTTCTTTTCAAAATGCCATCCTGGACATGAAGTGAGTCCCATTGTGCCTTCAATTCCGGACTCCTATTGGAGATCTGCTGCCAGTCCGGCTTGCCCTCATGTTCCTTCCAGGCGAGAATCGGCTCGATATCCGGATCTTCCTGTTGAGCATTCCGGATCTCCCGTGCACTCCAGCCGCTAATGGGCTCAGCTCTCAACCGTTGGACTGACACTTTATCTTTTTCCTCCTGGCGTACGAAATGTTTACAATCAGCCTTGCAGGGTCGCCGGGAGAGGACATCTGCGTTGGAGTGAAGAGTTCCCTTTCGGTGCTGTATCTCGTAGTCATACATCTGCAGCCGCTCAATCCACCTCGCGACTTGTCCTTCAGGGTTCTTAAACTGCAGCAGCCACTTTAGAGACGCATGATCTGTACGCAGGATGAATTTCTGCCCATATAAGTACTTGTGGAAGTGCTTTGTTGCCAGGATCAAAGCCAGGAGTTCCCGCCTGGTCACGCAATAGTTCCTCTCCGGCTTGGATAGCACTTTACTGAAGTAGGAAACTACTCTCTCTTGGCCATCATGGATCTGCGAAAGAACGGCTCCGATCCCAACATTACTAGCGTCGGCATCTACAATAAATGTCTTTCCTGGAGTAGGGTACGCTAGAATTGAAGCATCACACAGTTGGTGTTTGAGACTCTTGAAACTCGCTTCGCATTCACCTGACCATTTAAATGGTTTTCCCTTTTCCGTCAGTTGATGCAAGCTCTTTGCGATCCTTGCGAAGTCCTTCACAAACCGTCTGTAGTAAGTTGCAAGTCCCAGGAAGCTTCTCAGTTGGTGTTTGTCTTTGGGAACGGGCCAATTTTTCACCGCATCGACCTTCTCTGGGTCAGTCCTTACTCCTTCGGACGAGATGATGTGCCCCAGATATTTTACCTCAGATCTAAAGAGATCACACTTTTTCGGGTTAAGCTTTAATTGTGCACTTCGTAGTCTCTGGAACACTTCCTTCAAGTTATCTCGATGTTCTTCAAACGTTTTTCCAACCACGATGACATCGTCCAAGTAGACCAAACACGTTTTCCATGTTAGCCCCAACAAAACACGCTCCATTAGTCGCTCAAAGGTTGCCGGCGCGTTACACAGTCCAAATGGCATTACTGTGAATTGCCAGAGCCCGTTTCCTGCTGTGAAAGCTGTTTTCTCACGGTCTTCCGGATGTATCTGCACTTGCCAGTAGCCACTCTTCAGATCTAGAGTGGAAAACCATCGAGCTCCGGACAGTGTATCCAGCGTATCGTCAATCCTTGGTAGAGGGTAGCTATCCTTTTTGGTGACATTATTCAGTTGGCGATAGTCTACACAGAACCGAGTGCTGCCATCTTTCTTTTTGACTAGGACAATTGGAGATGCCCATGGGCTTTTAGAGCATTCGATTACTCCTTCCTTCTCCATCGTCGACACCATCTCTGCAACCTCCGTCTGCTTAGCCAATGGTAGTCGTCTGGGAGGCTGACGAATCGGTCTCGCATCTCCAGTGTCTATCCGGTGTTGTACAAGGTGTGTTCGGCCATACTCGCAGTCCCGCGAAGCGAATATATCAGCAAACTCGTTGATGAGGTTCCCTGCCATGGCTTGCTGCTCCCGATTCAGATCGCAGTGCTGGAATAAAGTTCTTTTGACCTCAGTCATTCCCATTAGTGAACGAGGCTTCGCAACACCTTCCTGTGATAGTTTCGTGATGGCAGTAACCGGTGCACACTTTCCAACCACCTCACCTTGCTTCAATTTGACGCTTTTGTGTTCCGCATTAAGAACTCGTACGGGAACCATATTGTTCTTCGGCTCGACAAGCATTTTTCCAACCACGCAATTTCGGCAGTGGTTGTCTTCTGGCTCGACTAGAAAGAATCGGTGGGCCCCAGGATCACCTTCCAGCTTTGTCCAAATCAGTGTCTCTGAAGAAGGTGGTAGGACCTCGTCCTTACTAATGACTGTCCTCAGGGATGCGACGTTCTCGTTCCCGTACACCATCGGAATTTCTACGTTTCGATACTTGAGTACTTGCATACCAATGTCCAATACTACATCATGCGCCTTCATGAAATCGATTCCAATGATGCATTCGTCACATATATCGGCTACTAGGAAAGCGTGGGAGAATACTAATCCTGCCAAATTTATTGTTAGTATGACCTCTCCATACACTTTCGCTGTCGCTCCTGTTGCTGTTTTCAGGCAGTAATTGCTGGTGTTGTGCAGCCAAGACTGACGAACGATGTCCCTCCTTATGATGGAAGCGGTGGCACCGGTGTCGATGGTTGCCACGCACTTATTTTGTCCGATATAGGCTTCCACTGTTAGACTCTGGTTACCTCGTTTGGTTTGGGAGACTTGAATTGTGGTCCTGGGGTCGTCGATTCCGGAAACCAACTTCTGCCCCACGAAGCTGGTCCTTACACGTTTTCCCGACTGCTGGTTATGCGAAGCTATATCTGCAGGATGGTTGTTATCCCTGCCAGATGCTTCTTCGTTGCCCCTCCTAGGCCCACAATGCGGACAACTGCCTCGTCTGGGTGGAGCTCTGCACTGTCTCTGTAGGTGCCCTATTTTGTTGCAGTTCCAGCAGCGCATTTGACCTCTGTTATCTCTGCTCCGGTCTACGACGTCTGCTCTTTGACATGAACATTCAACGGCTGTCATTTCCCTTACGCGGTGGAACACATGCGATGCCTGATCAGCAGCTTGTATTGTCAAGGCAAATGCTAGGGCCTCAGCTAGAGTTCTCTTTCCAGCCATTCTTACGGCCATTTGCAGTTGTCTATCTTCAATGGCTTGGATAAACGCCTCCACAGCCATTTCATTGATGAGAACCTCACCAGCATTAGGATATGACAAATGTGCCAGACGTTCGATATCTGCTTGCAGCTGTTGAAGTGTTTCTCCTCGCTTCTGGACTCTACTGCGTAGCTGGACCCTGTACACTTGCTGCACATGCTCATCACCGAAGCGCATCTCTATAGCCTTGACCAGGGCGTCGTAGTCGTGTTGCTTCTCTTCTGAGACGGTTTGGAGTAACTCCGCAGCTGTACCTCTTAGTGCGAGCGTTAGCGCAATCGACTTTTCCTCGTTGTCCCAGCTGTTCGCCATTGCAGCTGCTTCAAACTGTTTCTTATAAATTGGCCATGATGTTTGACCGTCGAAAACAGGAGGCTGCATCTCTTTCCTTCTCGGGCAGGCCGCAGAATTTTCTCGAGCCTTCTGCTTCTTCACTTTCTCCAGCTCTCTAGCCAAGTTCTCCAAGTTTGTTTCATGCTTGCAAAACGTCTGATGGATTTCGTCGAATTTGGTTTCAACCTTCTCGAACTTGTGGTCAATTTCTTCGAGTTTTCCTTCGAGAACATTTTTAAAATCTTCCACAGCGCTCTTTTGGGCGGCAACTATGGAATTCTTTTGTTCTTCGAATTTAGAGTCCATTGACTCCAATTTCGAATCCAGAGAATTCTTCTGTTCATTGAACTGAGAGTCTATAGAATTCTTTTGTTCATCAAATTTATAGTCCATTGATTCCAATTTGGAATCTAGAGAATTCTTCTGTTGTTCTAGAGAATTCTTTTGTTCATCAAATTTAGAGTCCATTGATTGCAATTTGGAATCTAGAGAATTCTTTTGTTCATCAAATTTAGAGTCCATTGATTGCAGTTTGGAATCTAGAGAATTTGTCTGTTGTTCTAGAGAATTCTTCTGTTCATCTAACTTAGAGTCCATACAGTCGAATTTGGCCAGAAGTAGTTCCATCATAGCAGTCATATCAACGGCTGTACTTACTTGTTCTTCTGCTGCGTCGAACAAAACGGACTTGGGATTTTCTCCTTCATTTTCAACAGCTTCCTGCAGTCGAAGCACCAGATCACTTTTTCCTCCAGCTGTGGAGAGATTCCGCTTTTCTAGCTCAGCTTTTAACTGCGGTATACTGAGCTGTAGTAATTTCAATGTGCGGCTCATTTTTCTTTCCTTTCTTTTCACTAAATACGTTTTTTTTTTTTTAAACTAATTCACTTCACTTTAATTTCACACTGAATACGTTTTATCCCACTTCTGACACCAATGTTGCACCCAGGCTAGGATTCGAAAAGATAAAACGTAGTTCTATTTAATTAATCTTTATTAGTTCTCTTTCAATGTCTTTTACTTCTTGATTATTATTCTAATAATTCACTTATTTAATTCAACAATTCACTTTCACAATTAATCACTTTAAATAAACAATCACTTCTCTTATTCAATATTCTCTATACTTTTCACTACTGTCATCTATCGCCCTTCTTTATCGCGGTTCACAACTCGAATGTCTTGGGTGCTCCTGTGACATCTATTTATATCTCCTAGTGACACCTCTCGAAATTTCCAGATTCGTTGAGAAGGTTCGTTAAGTTCAGAAGGTTCGAGAACAACATACCAAGTTATACCACAGCTACTCAAACTGCTATTCCAATGCTGCCAAAATCGGTAATATGGCCACTTTCTACTAGATGGCGTAGTTGACTAATTAATGCTGAATGACACAGTTCAAGCAAACATGCAACAATATTGAAAATTCTATATGTTTTTTTTTAATATTTTGTTCGGAGGGAACTGTTAGTAGGGCGGATAGAGTAGAATTAGGATATATTTCCTTTAGTTTGCGCTGGATAGCGTTGCAATCATAGACCAGGTGTTTAATGGACATAGCTTGGTTGGAGTTGCAAAGTTGGCAATAGGGTGGGTTGAATCCGGAACAGCATTTGCGGTTGTCGATGAAAAGTATCACCTTACGCAAGGGACTGCTAGAACATTCTTGTTCGGTATTCTCTGCCGAAGCTATAGCCACCCAACAAGCCACGCAACTTTCATGTAACAAAAAGACGATTATTATGTACGGATAGTGTTTCAATTATCGCGGGAATCCAAAACATTAAGAACAATACACCAGTTATAAAATGTATCAGAGATAAATTAATCGCCAACTTTAACAACTTAAAACTTCTCTGGGTACCGGGCCATGCAGGTATAAAAGGAAACGAAGACGCCGACAAGGCCGCCAAAGATGCGCTGGGAAGTCCCCTCATTACTTACTGGACGTTCAATAAAAATGACATCAGAAGAAAAATACAACGCTTCTGGGACGAGAGGAAAAGGGAAAGAACGCTTTATAAATTTATTAATTGTTCTGCAAAATGTTAATTATTATACTATTGTCTACTTATTAATAATTTCTCTGAATTGTTCTTATCACATTTTATATATTATACCTAGCAAGATGAATTAATAAATACAAAATACAAATAAAATACAAAAACGTGGAACGAATACACCCACCACTATGCAACACTAAACCCAGATGGCCAAGCTCCCACTTACCCAACTGACTGTAACAACAAAATGAATAAAGTCTTCACCCGACTCCGATTAGGGCACACTGCTCCTACACACAGCCACCTCTTCACCAAAAACAAAATTAATATTTCGTCTCAGAGAGAACAAAATCCACCACTCACAGATATGGTGATTTTGATTTCTTGTGCAAGCATAACTATTGTATGAAGGTTCCATTTGAGTAAGTTAATTTTTATCTGCGCATTTTCCTTTCCACTACAAATAATGCAATTTAAATGAAAGTATTCCGCAACGCGTTACCAAATTCCTATCCAGTCCAGGAATAGATAATAAACTTCGACGAAAAAGATTCAGTCGCATATGATAACATTATTATTTATATTCAGAATAGTCTTAATTTGCGACAGTGAGCTCTAGACTGCTCACATCGGTACAATATTTCAAATAACATTGGTTATACAAAATGTCTTGCGTTAACAATTATTTCGTCTTCATTCGATTGAGTAGATCGCCTAGCTTTTGAGATCGCACTTCATTGGGAGTAAGATTCTTAATATCTTCTAAACATCTTTGTGTTGTCACCTTAAAAAAAAGATATCATTAGTGTTTGACTACGTCTAATTTCAATATTTTTACTATCAGATTCGGATCAGCACTTCCTTCATGTTTTATGGCTAGATTCCATAGATTAACGGCCAAGCCGAATGTCTTCTCTTTGGAAACGTCTGCATAACGAATAATCCTCAAAAGTAACTCCAAGGCCAGGATTGACTGAACTCTTTGCTGATTAGCAAATCCTAAAGATTTCAACTGACTGAGAATGTGTTCGACGATTTGTGCACACATAGAATTTACTTCAGCGATAAATTTCGGATCACCACCATAAAGGCCGTCATTTGAGACGACTGCAAAAAGACGGGAAATAGAGATCGCCTATTTAAAAAAATATGCTTAGTAACTAACCATTTGGAACGTGGTATGGAAAATTATCCAAACTCTCAATGTACAACATATCGAGGGCATGCAAATAGACAGTTGTGGGTCCAGTGCTGTGCAAATCAAATGGGAATTTCTTTAGTACATCAAGCAGTAATCTAAGTAAGTAGAGAACTCCTTGTTCGGGGCTATCCTGGAGAAGAACACGTAACAATTTACAGACATTAATGTTATTTGTCAGTACTTACTGGAACAATTATAAGCGTGGACAGCATGTTGCATAAATAAGAAACCAAATAGCCTTCCGTGCTTTTGAGTTTACCCTCAATTTCGATGGTGCGTGGTAGCTCGGCAACAAGTTGAAGCGCAGTTTCAAAACATGCGTCGGCTGAATGAAATGAAATTCAGATGAATATAATCGAAAGTGGTTACTTATGTTAATGGAACTCAGAATATTTGTCTACCGCTCAATTACCTTGTCCTAAACAAACGTTTAGTAGAGCGACCTGACCACTGAGAAGATATAAATCCATTTGTGTGGCTACGGATGCAATGCTAGGAATGGTGATAAAACAATAAGCCGCACACGCTTTCACAAACGCAGCAGTCTTTCTGGTATGTTGACCGCTTACAACATTTCGCGTCTCAATTGCGAGCTTATTAACTGAATGCACAAGAGTTGTGATAACTGCATCTAGATTTGGGAATGCAGCTCGGGCTTCGACATAAAATGTTAACTGTTGTTCGAAATCACGCCCGTAGTTTACGTTTTTTACAAAATTTGAGATTAAGCTTCCAATTTGACGGCGCTCATCATCCATGGTAAGTGCACTGTAAAGAAAATGTTAATAGGGAATGAGAGGGAAGTTATTGTTTTGGATTTTAATAGGGAATGCATAAAGTTAACGAAGTTAAGTACATGCTATTAACAAGTAAACAAACATTAGTCCGCTCACTTCGAGGTAGCAAAGGAGTTCACCCATCTCTTGACTGCATGGGCTTGTCCATATCAAGTGAATGGGGAATAACGACAAATCGAAGAGGATCTTGGAATCTCAACCCCACGTTCAGGACCACAGGGACAAAGAAAAAAGCTATCTTGAATGCTAGACCGATGCAGTGTTTCGTCACGGGTTAGGGGTCATTTAAATTAGAACGTTTGTTTGCCACCCAAAGTTACTTCGTAAGTTTTAAACATGATAAGTGCCCACAATAGTGAGCAGATATATTAGGCACGTCCCACGCGAAATAAAATCTCTTAACATCAAATTTTTGTCTCAGAAATCTCCGGAAAAAACAGAGCGCTGAGATTTTTCGTCGCACTTAAAAGTATCTAAAGAATATCTAAGTGGTTAATGAATTGTCTCACACCACAACTCCAGGAAGCGGATGATGGAAATTAATTTAGATGACCAAATTTTTATTGACGCTTTAAGCTGCGATCAACAGACATTATTCCAAGAAGAAATTATTATTATAATTATTAATTTAAAATGAAAGGGAAAAGCGGATGGGCAATTTTATTCATTTCAGTAGCATGAAAAAGATAATGCTAATTTAAGTTAAAGTGGGTAAACAAAAATGATTTCTCGTTTGTTCGATTGTCTCTCCAGCTTGCCCCAACAGAACATGAGTTAAGGTGATGGATTGAGTCAAAAAATGTATATAAATTGCCTTCAAAGCCATTATTATTTTACGTACGTGACAGAATCATTTAAAACTTTACAGATGTACATAAGCGCATTGCTGACAACCGCATCCGACGTTGTCGACTCCACATTATTCTTGTATACGGTCATAATGTGTTTACAGACCTCAATTTTGGTTGATTCTTTTTTGAACAGGTCCAGTACAGGCAGAAAATTGTCCTAAAAAGATAACTTCATAAAAGTGATTCCAAGTTACCTTTTGTCTTAAAACTTACCAATGTTAAAAGGGTTTCAAACTCCCTACAGTACCTCACGACCTTTTCCAGAATTGACTGCAGTTGTGGGTAGTGGTTTTCAAAAATCTTGTTAGGACTCATTCGTGTTTTGATCTCGCCCAGGAGGTTATTCACCTCTTTCATCTTAACCAACAAATATTTAAAAGAATTCTACAAACGAAATTTAGTTGGTCACAAATTTACCGGAAAATGTTCGACTATAAATTGTGCCCACGTTTCTACACAATTTATATACTCTGCTGGTTGTGTGAATGTGTTAATTGTAATAAATGCAGCACTATAAAACTCTACATTGTCCTCTGGTGCTGGAGGACATTTATTTATACTAGTACCCAGCGCACGAAACAATTGACCCTTCGATATTCCTTCAGTTGAAGAGTTCGAGATTACTTTAACAAGCTCGAAGCCATTGGCGGCAATAAATTCTGGCTTTAAGGAATTTAACATTGAGACCAGCAGAGCTCCACTGAAAAGAAAATTGAATATATATATTTTAGTTTCGGCAAGAGCATTTTCTACACGTTCAGGTTAGTTGTATGATGATGTCTGTGGGTATATACCAAAAAATATGGAGAATAAGAAGATCCTGAGTAGAAAGAAGACGGCGCACGCAGTTGAAGGAAATCTAGCTTTTCAAATATTTTTGGAGCCAATGGGGAACCTAATCCCCTTCTTCCTTAATAGCGGTGAGGCTATGATCAGGATTAAACTACACTTAACTACACTTAACTCCCTCCCTACTGGTCGGCCTGTGGGGTTCGCTGGTTCGACCTCAGAAAATAACGGCAGCACTCCCGATTTTGAATCACTTCGTCACTGAGGCCAACCAAATGATGGTGTTGTTGCATTTGTACGATCCAGGAGTTTTTAGGCCTGCCGCTCTTTCGTGTTTGTATAAGAACGTTGATTGTTTTTGCCTTTTTGATAGGGTTCGATGGATCTCTCCTTTAAACATGACAGTACGAACTGACGCAATCCCGCTCCATCTTTTAAGAGATAAGTTCTTTGAAATGAAGGCTTCCTCGAATCTTGGAACTTCTTATTCGATCCATCTTTGTTACTCCTGCTGTCATGCGAATCATCTTCATCATAGATCCCAGATATTTGAACTTTTCCCACTTGGGATTCAATAGAAATAGGGCGCATGCACCAAATCATCAACCAAGTGAGGATGGAGAAAAGCGTGATTGACTGGACTATCAGCTTCATACAAAAAAGGTGATCCTATGTCCCGCAAGAACTGCCGAGGCATATTCCTGCTCAATGCCGCATATAAAGTCCTATCCAACATACTAGGTCCGTTCGCGTACTAATATGCAAACGTAAATTTATATATACTTTCGTGCGAAACTACACAAACGCGTTCGCGTACTGAGAAAATGGTATAAAGATGAACGAAAAAATGCAATTTCGTTTCTTTTTCTTCACACAGAATTTCAGCGGGTAAAAAATGAAAACTGTCAAATGATGAAATCCTATGAGTTTGCTACCAAAAAAAAAAAAACAGCTGTTGTTTCTTTTCAAGACAAACTTTGACGTTTTTCATCCTTTTACGCAAAAGCTTTCGCGTACTTTTCTTTGAAATAAGAGGATTCGCTCTGGATTTTGGGGAATTCACAGTTTTCATTTTTCTACACAAGCACAGTGGCTCAGTGGTTAGTGCGTTGGACTACAGACCGAAGGATCTCAAGTTCAAAGCAGGGAGACATATACACTGCACAGCAAAAGATTATAGGCCGATAAGTCTCTCCTCTTTTCTCCTAAAGACACTGGAGAGAATAATCGACTTATATACAAGGGACCTTCTAAACGAAAACAACCTATGCAGCACTCAACACGCCTACCTCAAAGGCAAGTCCGTTGAAACAGCCCTGCACGAAGTTGTGTCAATAATAGAAAAAGGATTACACCACAAAGAATTCACCATGGCTGCATTTTTGGACATTGAGGGAGCTTTCAACAATGTTAAAACAGCGGCCATAAAAACAGCGCTCGAAGACTTGGGAGCGAATAAAGAAATAACGAACTGGGTTTACGAAATGCTCAACAGAAGAGTAATTAACTCAGAGATCGGTGAGAGTTACATAAGGAAAACAGTGACCAGGGGCACCCCACAGGGAGGCGTCATATCTCCCCTCCTGTGGCTCATAGTGGTCAACAAAATCCTAACGACTCTAAAGGTCAAAAGAACGAAAATAGTAGCATACGCAGACGATATTGTAATTCTAATAAGTGGCAAGTATCTCCCCACTATTAGTGAACTCATGGAATCTGCCCTAAAAGAACTATCCTCGTGGGCACGACCGAACGGCCTTGGAGTTAATCCAGTCAAAACCGAATGTCTTCTGTTCACTAGGAAAAGAAAAATCGAGAAATTCGATATGCCGAAGCTAAACGGAATTCGTCTGAAACTTTCCCCGGAGGCAAAGTATCTGGGCATCATCCTAGACTCTAAGCTTACGTGGAAACGTAACACAGAAGAAAGAGCAAAAAAGGCACTATGCGCCTTCTACGCATGCAAGAAGACCTTTGGCAAACGTTGGGGTATGCGCCCTTACATAACCCGGTGGATGTACACAGCGATCATACGACCCATACTTACATACGCGTCAATTGTATGGTGGAAGGCAACAGAAAGGACTACCTATCTCCGTAACCTCTCAAAGGTACAGAGATTAGCATGTATTGATACAACGGGAGCAATGAGATCAACACACCAAGCCGGGCTGGAAGTCATTTTAAACCTACCACCGCTTGGTGAATATATTCGCAGCATAGCAGACAAAGGAGCCCTCCGCCTCAAGGAGGCAAACATCTGGAGGCACAGCTCCTATGGACACGGCTCTATAATTCACAATTACTTGGGTATCGATCTATCCAGGAAAACGGACTACTTAATCCCCAAACGAAACTTTGAGAAAAACTACTCCACATACATACCCCAAAGAGAGAACTGGAACACGCACTTCAGCGTGCAAGAAATCCATATCTATACCGACGGGTCGAAAATGGATGTGGGTACAGGAGCAGGAGTCTTTTGCGAGCCCCTAGACAAAAAGGACTCGTACAGACTTCCCAATGAATGCAGCGACTTTCAAGCTGAGATTGTCGCCATCGAGAAGGCAGCATAAACTATCTCCGCGAAGATTCTGGATCCTTCCACGATCAAAATCTTTGTAGACAGTCAGGCGGCTATCAAAGCACTAGACAGCGAAACCATAAAGTCAAAAACAGTCAGGAACTGCCAAGAATCCCTCAAAAAAATAGGCGAACGACACAGGATCACTCTCTGTTGGGTCCCCGGTCATAGCGACATTGTTGGGAATGAAAAGGCAGACGAGCTAGCGAGAATCGGGTCAGAACTTGACGCAATAGACGCCATTACGTCAATAGACATCCCAATTAGTGCAGCAAAAAGAAACATTGACCAAAAACTGAGGGAACAAACTAACACTACCTGGTCCCAAAGACACGACTGTGTTATATCTCGCAGTCTATGGCCAAGAATTGACGAAAAAAGAACAAAATGCATTCTGGAAATGAATAAGCAAGAAATACGCATCTTAACTGGCGTACTGACAGGCCACTGCACCATAGGTGTAATGGCAAGCAGGCTGGGCATCAGCTCACCAGACTACTGCAGGAGCTGTCAAGATATAGAAGAAACCGAGACCATCAAACACCTGCTCTGCGAATGTCCAAACCTTCAGACATCTCGACTTCGCTATCTGGGCAACAGATTCTTCGAAGACTTAGAGGACGTAGCACAGGTACCACTGAAGGACACTATCAGGTTTGTCAAGAACACAGGTTGGTTCCAATAGGCCAACCGGCAAGATCAACCTAAACTGAGTATGGTAAGTGTTTTATCGTAAATGTAGGTTTACCACATAAAACAATAAGGGATCACAATAGACCAATGGGCCCCCGTGCAAGCACATCAGCCTTGCTGTGCACTTCCCTTCCAACCTAACCTAACCTAACCTAGTTGTCCCAAAATTTGAATAGTTTTTCAGAGGAGTGGAAGGGACTTTACATTTAAGATCTATATTGAATTTGTTATTGGTGCAGAACATTATAGGTCCGTTCGCGAACTAATATGCAAACGTAAATTTATATAAACTTTCGTGCAAAACTACACAAACGCGTTCGCGTACTGAGAAAATGGTAAAAAGATGAACGAAAGAAAAATGTACTTTCGTTCATTTTTCTTCACACGGAATTTCAGCTGGCAAGAAAATGAAAACTGTCAAATGATGAAATCCTATGAGTTTGTCAGCAAAAAAAAAAGACAAACTAAGATGTTTTTTCAACTTTTTACACAAAAGCGTTCGCGTACTTTTCTTAGAAATGAGAGGATTCTCTCTCGATTTTGGAGATTTGACACTTTTCATTTTTCTACACATAAAGTACCTTTATGGATTCGTCATGTCTGTCTGTCTGTCCGTCCGTATGTCACAGCCACTTTTTTCCGAAACTATAAGAACTATACTGTTGAAACTTGGTAAGTAGATGTATTCCGCATTAAGATTTTCATACCAAAATAGAAAAAAAAAAAACAATAAATTTTGGGGGTTCCCCATACTTAGAACTGAAACTCAAATTTTTTTTTTCATCAAACCCATATGTGTGGGGTATCTATGGATAGGTCTTCAAAAATGATATTGAGGTTTGCAATATCATTTTTTTCTAAACTGAATAGTTTGCGCGAGAGACACTTCCAAAGTGGTAAAATGTGTGCCTGTAACTTCTAAAATAGGAGAATGATAAAACTAAAAAAAACATAGGGCGGGCTACAGTCCGCTTGGGCGAACTGTTGGATACCCTATTCTTATTCCTATATCTCATAAGTGGGCGTGACAAAAATTTAAAGGATTTTATCGAAAAAACTAAGCTTTTGTAAATAAAAACGCTCCCTAGCTCAAACTTTGGTTTTTCAATAAAATTGTTTTATTTAATTGTGGGCGTGTCAGTAGGCGGATTTAAAAAAAAATTAAGTATGAGCATAAAGGGCACCTAGAGAGTATATACTATAAATTTCAGCTCCCTAGCTCAAACTTTGGACTTTAAAAAATAAAAAAAAAATAATTGTGGGCGTGTCAGTAGGCGGATTTTGAAAATATTTACACATGAGCATAAAGGCCCCCTAGAGAGTATATATTAAAAATTTCAGCTCCCTAGCTCAAATTTTGGTTTTTCAAAAAAAATATTTTATTTAATTGTGGGCGTGTCAGTGGGCGGATTTTGAAAATTTTATGTCCCAAGCAGTTTTATGGGCCGAAGATCATATATAAAAAATTTCAGCTTTCTAGCTCAAAATTCAATTTTTCCCAAAATTTGTTTTATTTAATTGTGGGCGTGTCAGTGGGCGGATTTTGAAAATTTTATGTCCCAATCAGTTTTATGGGCCATAGATCATATATAAAAAATTTCAGCTCTCTAGCTCAAAATTCGATTTTTTCCAAAATTTTGTTTTTTTGAGTTTGTGGGCGTGTCTGTGGGCGGATTTCAAAAATTCTTAAACTTGATTATTTCGGGACCCTAGAGAGTATATGGTTAAAATTTCAGCTCTGATGCTGATCATAAATATAGTAACTTTTAGGGGTCTACGGGCAATATTAAGGTATGTTACAAACTATGCGTCAAAATTAATATACCCCTAGAATAGGGTATAAATATATGATGTAGGTACATTAGCTTACCATGTAAACTTCCACCGAAAATTGGTTTGAACGAGATCTAGTAAGTAGTTTTTTTTTAATACGTCATAAATCGTAAACCGCAATTTACCTTTCATTCAATCAACTCAAATAAAAAAAAAACATTTAATTTCATAAACATAACCTTATGCGTAAACCGTGAACCATTATTTTCTAATAACAAGAACTTTTATATGATGTTACTTGCTGCTAGGGAACCCTTCATGGGCGAGTCCGACTCGCACTTGGCTGCTTTTTCATATTAAAAAAAAACAACATAAACAACAAGGGAACAGGTCTAGTATTACGGTTGATATTTCAGTTTGTTTTTTTATTCTTTTATATAAACCCATATCACATATTCTTCTGATTTGCTTGATGAACAACTAACAATAATAAATTCAATATTTTCCCTTTATTAATTTTCAATTAAATATTTTCTATTGGGTTTTTGGGTTATAACACACTTGTAGTTAGTCTGCTTCCGTCAATTTCCTTTGAGTTGTTTGAATGCACAACCATATTTTGTAATTGCTACTACGTAGAGTGGACGGCTAGAGTAACTGCCCTATTTCACGGTTCGCCACAACCGATCATCAGACTGAAGTACTGGTCTTTTTTCCAAACATTATTTGCAAAACACCCTTAACCTCTAGTAGTACTCGAACCTAGACCAGTGTCATATCAGGCAAGCCTACACGCACTTCGCCATTGAAGCCACAAGTTTCAGCTCATCATGAAATGGGGTTTGGTTGTTTATCGATTTTTATTGGTAGAGTCAACACTTTTAAGCGTCTACGAGTTCAATCCGTTTCCCTCCATTTCTACAATTAATAATACATTTGCCTCGTTGGGCAGAGTGGGAAGGGAGAATGGATGACACCAATATTTTCTATTTATCTCGATTTCAAGATTGCTTTGAATTTTTATTCAATGTTTCTACTGTCATGTAGTTTGCTTATACAAAAGCGTTCTCTGATAGAATTTATCCCCACCTTTCAATGTTTGAAAAAAAAATATTAGGCATTAACGGCCCATAGATCGCCTAAAACCTAGCTTCTCCAACCACTTTGTCCGAACGGCAAATTTGAGAAGCTTCTCATGACAATTGATACTCTTGGATATTTGACAGACGTTAGCAACAGGTGGGGCAGTGGAAAAAAACTCAAGATGTTACTTGGCCCCGTCAGGAATTGAACCGGGGACCTTTCGACTTGTTTGAAGTTACTTAAAAAACAATGGAACAGAAGTATTAATGTTAATTCTTCGAGTGACGTATTCGATTACGAATTGCAGAACTTTAAGCATGAAATGCAAATTCAGTACGTGCCCATAGGCAGGTGACGAACTCGGTTAGCATTTCCATTTAGAAAGTTTATTATGCATATCACATGAAATCAAAAATGCAATGACATCCAAACCACAAATTTTATTTAGTAAAACCATCGTCCGAAAGGGCTCTCTCTTTTTTCTTGTTTTAAATATTTATAGCTGTAGCTGTATATTTAGTAACTAATTGTTACTAAATTACAACGGATCTCAAATTGGGAAATGACACTCAAATGCCTCAGTGTTTCCAAATTGGGAAACTACTAAAATTTTGGAAATTTGTGGATATTATAGCGCTTTGAATAATTGATGAAAGCTACTTCATTTCAGATTTTTTGAAAGTTAGCTATATATTTCACGGTACCGAATGGATCATTACCGATTCTGGGTAATCTATCTCTAGGATTTCGATTTAATTTTTTTCTAAAAAAAAAAAAAAAAACTTATTAAAAACTTCACTGCCTGTTGTAGTCGGTTTGACCTCAAAAAGGACCGACAGGCATCCCGATTTCGAATCACTTCGTCACTGTTCTCAATTTCGAGTTAACCAACAAAAAATAAATATAAAGTTAACCAACAGAACTATATAATCACCAGTGGCCTCTCGAAGAAGCAGATATATACAGAATCAACCACACCAAAGCAGAAAACCTGTGGGCCATTTCTTCCAAATATATAAGGTTCTCAAATGAGTCGTGGACAACCAAAATGACAATCGGGAAGGTTTTGATGAATGAAGCAATTTTTAAGCGCAAATGATGGTTTCGAGTATACGTGAGTTTCCTCCAATTGCCATGGCGCATGGACAATTAGAGAAATAGGAAAGATATTTTGTTGTTGTTGGTTGTAGTGTAGTAAAATCACCATGCAGGAGCGGGTTAAAAATGTCAAATGCTCCCTCAAAAACCCAGCGCTTGTCGTAAAAGGCGACTAAGGTGAAAAAATCACTTCCAGGTTGTTTTAACATTCAGGTGAGATTAGCAACACATTTGCCATCTTGAAACTCTCAAATGGGTGTACATGCAAATCCGTGGGCTTCAACGACTGGAGATCACCGGTGTTGAAAAAGATCGATCAAACAATAATCAATAACAATAGTGTGGTTCAAATCGTAAAAAGAGACAGGCCTAAAAACTCTTGGATCACAAAAATGCAGTAATACCAGTATTTGATTGGCCTCAGATAAAAGTCATTCAAAACCAAAAGGCATGCCGCAATTTATTGAGACCAAACCGTGGAACCCCACAGGTGGAACAGCAAGGAAGCAGTAAAGTGGGAGAGTTACGATCCCTTTAATTCTGATCATTACTTCGTTGATAGGGAATAAGAAGTAGTGTAGTAAAAGCAAAGGAAGGGAATATTATTTTCCTACAAAGCAGTTGCTATTCATGCCATAATTAGAGAATTTTAACATTTCGCTTTAATAACAGAAGACAACATTCGAATTTACTTCTTTTGTTATTCCATTTTGCATGCAATCAAGTTCGGAATTAAAGCAGCTTAGCATGAACAGTGTTTCAGTTTCACTCTCGAAGATAGGGTTTTGAATTGGGAAGTGCGAATTTGAAGCTTTATAAGATAGTCGACTTCGAGTCTCTCTCCCAAAACAAAAAAACAGCTGTAAAATGATTTTTAAATGTTTGCGAATTTGTTTACTGGTTTTTGTATATAAATCAAATAAACTCATTCTCAGTTATGCCCAAAATACATGTTCAGAAGTTCTTTTTGCCTCACTGCATGTAAAACACATGTACAGAATTATTTTGCGTGCAGCGGATCTAGAATTAGAGATAACTTACAGAACTGCAGTAGCTGCAGAATTTACATGTTTTCTCGCCCATTTAAACGCGTATATTCTATTTTCTCTGCAAGAAACATTCTGCACTTGTGTTTTGGACTTTAAAGTAGTTTTACATGGGCGCCGCCTTTTCTAAAATGTGAAGTTAGAAGCGTTTTTTAGGCGACGGTGGATGTGGAGATCGACTATCTCAAGTAGCTCATCTGTGATCAAAAGCCTTCCAGATGTCCAAAGCGACAGTTCTTGATTCGCCATGATGTTCAACTCATACGTCCATAGATAACTTATATTACTGAGTGGGTAACCCGCTGAGGGTCGGCTCGAACCAAATTGCTGTAATTCCAATTTAAGTGAGTGCGGTACTGACGTCTAAGTACGGAAGGGGAGAGTACTGCTGTAATTAGAGACTGTTTTAAGAGGGCCGCAATTCGAATGGTATATCCGCTGAGTTTTGAAGAAAGAAAGAGACTAAGGTATTTCTGAAACCATTGACAATCTCGGGAATGCGTGTTGGTTCATCAACAAGCATACGAACTTGGTAGATCCTTGTATAACGAGCATTAACCATAAAATGAGAACTTCTGGCTCCATTATCAACTTTATACAAGCGGTACGGGACAAGGAAGATACGTTAATTCTGTTGATGTGTCGACTTGAGTTTCGGTCAAGGCTGGGGTACGAAGTTATTGTCCTGAAGATGATGGTGGAGCAGTAAACATAACGGAATCTTACGCCTTTAATATTATTAAAAGTCATTATAAATAGTTTGTATTGAATGTTATACGCTCTAAAATCGTCCCCACGGAAATTCGAAAGGGAGGCTCATTAATTTATGGAATTCGTCATCCTATAACGCAACATAATTTCTATTTACTTTGTACCCAAATTGTTAATTTGTACCGTACCATCTGCCAAGATCTGAAACGCAGTCAGGACTAATTCACCACAGATGTGGTGGTATCTCACCGGGTGACAAGTGGCCAAGTCCTCGTCTTCCACCTGTTTATTATTATCAAATAACGAATACATCCTGAAATCGACTTACTTATTCTTGATGTCCTTACATTTCGTTAAGATTTCTTTAGAATACTCTTCCGACTTCTTAACAAGCGCCTGCAGTATACAATCAACAGCTGGAGTGTAAAGCGATAGATAGCTACTAATATCGATACGTTGACGATTAATTTCAGAGCGTGTGGCACCGTTGAACATCTGTAAGCAAGGAGTAGTATACAAAAATTAAATAAATATACAGCTTCCATATCTTACCGTGTGGTAGACAGACAAAAAATCATTGAAGTTTTCTTTGATGTACGTTTTTTCCGTCGATACTGTGAGGCCGAGGCGCACCAAATAACATCTGGCATATGTAGCAACGAGTGGGTCTCCAATACCACGAATCATTCGAGTTATCCTCATCAGCGCTTGACCATATTCACTGAAAGTTTAAATCAATTTGAGTTTTCGATATAAATAGCATGCGAATGATTTCAGCTCACTTCTGTGAAATGAAACTATAACATCTCAAGATAGCCATCTCTACATAGATCCTTGGGAGTAGCTCTCGTATCGATGCAATTTTGAAGAACCAATTCTGACACGTTTCTTTGGCGTTCTCCCGCACCACTTCTGGAGTGAACTTCTCCGGTAACCCTAGTGTGATTCGTTTTCCGGGCCTAGACGAACGTACATATTTTTAAAATTTGTTGTCGTACTTAAAACTAAGGGTACCAACTCGACAGAATCGGCTTTAGAACGAAGTCGTTCGTAAACGAGCTTTCCGAAAATATCCAGCACATCCGTAATCAAGACAAACTGACTTGGATAAAATTGCAGCACAGAAGTATCAGACAACATTTTAGCACATTGAATTGCGATTTTTAGCGCTTTGACTCGTTGGTCGCCGTTCCAGGATTGGACCAGTTCATGGTTCAGCTGCTCTATGCGAAGGATGTACTCCTGTTGCGTTAAGTTCATCATATGTCGCATTGAACCATCTTCGAAGTCATCCAGCTGCTCCAGACGGTATTTTACTTTATCCGAGACAATTGTTTGTGCTTTAACTAAAAGTAAATTGAGTTGAGATTGGTTTCATGTGCTACAACGGAACCTACTGAGCTCTCCTCCAGTCAGGAAACTTGTGGAAATCGACAGCTTCTCAGAGGTTATAAACTTATTTAAGATTCCAAGTCTTTTTTTGTTCCAGTTCATGGAATCCTCATCGGTTTGGCGATCTTTGTCCCGCTTTTTAGTCTTCTTAAAGGACGTCTCCTGTGTAATACATGCAACGGATGAAACAAAGGAGAAGAACAGTTGTGCTCAAACATTACATAATCAGTTGCCATTTGAGAGAGCGGATCCATAAGCTCTTGCTCCTGGCGAGCAAATTGTGACAGTGGGTCTGACCCATCCAATGCCATTCCAAGCGGATCGATCAGGGATAGTGTGGATGAAGTTCGGCTACTCGATAGGCTGCCATTACCCGATCTACGAGTTCCTTTACTATCTACTACCTTGGGGAAGCAAACGTTTTTTTAATATTAGATAAATGGCCTTTTATAGATTTTTTTAATCACCGTCATCTGTTTTAGGGGATGCTCGTAGGTGAAGTACCCCTGAAGGATGTTTTTATTGATTTCATAGTCTTTTGGTACACATTGCCTAAAATAAGAAGAAGTAATGAATTTACGACACATAAATCAGTTACTTAGGTACCAATCTGATGCCATTTTCAGTGTTTTTTTTGCACAAATTAATTAAATCGGGTCACACGAATATCAACAAATTTAGGAGGACGTAAACATTATCTGAATTTCCATTTTGACAATCAGCTGTCGTCGTTTATGTATGTTCGATTTGTTATACAAGTTCTACCTCCTTACATCGTAGAAATATTTCGCCTACACATTTAGCTTGTATACAAACCACATTGCTGTGTATACTGGATAGAATGTTTGTGCAAAGTGGATTTTTTTAGCAGATTGGATGTGAATTGGATAAAAACCAAGTTTGGCAACAGCTATGCGCACAAGAGGGCGAAAATAGCTTCCACAATTCATTTAACAAAGTGAAGGACCTAAAAGTTAACTTTATAACCACAACGCAGAGTGATGCCAAGCATAGTTAAATAGGTAGAACAGTTTTTTCTAAGAATAATTTAAAATCTTGTTATAATTACATTAGAATCGGCACCGAAGAATACATCCGCTACGCCGTAGCGATCGCGTTTTTCTGAATTACACATCGGATTCAAGAGAAGTAATATCGAACAATGCTTGTGTTTGAGACTGTAAACTTCAAATATATTTGTTATCATTCATTAATTTTTTTTCTTATTTCAATTGTAAATTTAACGTACCGTATTTTCTTTGACGCACTGTACATAGCATTATATATTTATCACAATTAAACCTAAGCTCATAGCGGTGCACCTTTCGCTTTGTAATCAAACACCGAAACAGTGGAGCGCTCTTAGTTCAATATTTGCTAAAACAACAACTTAAACACATTCTCTTAAATTGTACGTACATAACGCAAAATAGTTTAAGCTTATACATACATAGCGCCCATTAGAGTCGGTGCAGCTTAGATTTGATTTCTTGTACTTGAGTACTTTGTTCCTGATCGCAGCCGAGGTAACATCAAAAAATAAACGCCTCTAATTAAACAATACATTTTTTATTTCCTCTAAGCACGGTTAACTAATTACCGTAGGTGAGTCCTTGCATAATTTGAATTTGGATTCAAAGGAATCTCAATCATTAAATGGTCCTTCGAGCCGGATTAAAGAAAGTTTTAAAAAATAAATTGCATAAATACCAACAAATACTGAATAATAAATCGCAATCACGTGCTAAAAATTGAAACACGTGATAGACAGTGTAGGATAGTGAAGTGCCCTTCCCAATAACATTCTGTTGCGTTTATGAAATTGTTACTTTGGTGTTGATTTGATTAAATCGTTTTCTAGCACGTAGAGAATTATGTCTACACTAAAGCTAAAATGCGGAAATGCTAAGGGTCGTCTAACTCGTGCTGCTAACTTTACGGATACGCTAGATGAAGGCACTCCAATAGAAATGCTCGAAATTCGGTTGAGAAAATTAGACGAAGCTTGGGCAGATTTCGGTTCGTTGCATCTTGGGCTTCTCCAAGAAGCTGGTACCAGTGATTTTGATGATTTGGAAGCAGAATTCGCCGATTACGAATGTCGGTATTTTAGCGCGCATTCTTCATTTGTAAAAGCGATTAAGGAAAGGTCTCCTATTGTATCTAATACCGAAAATGAAGCAAATGTGTCTGCAGTGGAAAAATTGATAAATCAGCAATCATCGTTTTTAGAAAGACTTAATTCCACCGCGAATGACTGTTCTACTGTTAATCTTCCTAAAATAACTGTTCCATTTTTTTCCGGTAGTTATAAAGACTGGCCGTCGTTTCGCGATCTCTTTATGGGCTCAGTGGATAATAAGCCAAATCTAACACGCACACAAAAATTCCACTACCTGAAATCGTTTTTACGTGATGACGCGGCGAATCTAATAAAGCACATCCCTATATCAGACACTAATTATATTGAAGCTTGGGAACGGTTAGAAAATAGATACGACCGGGTACATTTAATAGTGCACGCATACATTCAAACCTTCATGTCCCTTCCCTCAATAAACACGTGCAATGTGCAATTACTCCGAAAGCTAACCGATGGTGCGGACGAAGTCATTCGGGGACTACATGCTGTTGAACAAACCGGGCGCGATCCATGGGTAATTTATTTATTGCTGAATAAGTTGGACAACGATACGAAACAAGCTTGGGCGGAGCACATCGGATCTCGTGACGACGGCCTAATTGGAGAACTTCTGTCGTTTTTGCAATCTAGGTGTGACGCACTTGAATCGAGTCAATCGTTTACCCGTCCATCTATATCAAGGGCCAAGCCACCAGGTCAAATTAAGGCTCACTTTGCCGAGTCACCTAACAGTAAAACACAGTGTCCCAAATGCGCTAGTGACCACCTTTTATCGCAGTGTACGCAATTCGTTTCTTTAGACATCGGTTCGCGACGAAATTTTGTGAAAGACAAATCCCTGTGTTACAATTGTCTTCGGATCGGTCATTCCTCCAATAAATGCCGTTCGACCTTTCGCTGTCGCGTGTGCAAATCGCGGCACCACTCTTTAGTTCATCCAACGGAGTCTGAATCCGTAGGTCCCCCTCCCGTCGAACATTCAAGGGATCTACCTTCGACATCCAAAGACAATATCCCCTCTTCGAGTACCTTAATTCCGCCGATCGTGAACAATCATTCGCTTGAACTTAGTCATCGTAAACAAACCATTCTTCCCACTCTATTGGCTAACGTTCAGGACAACCAAGGAAAATTTGTGACTTGTAGGGTTCTACTCGATTCCGGCTCCCAGGTGTCTTTCGTCGTTGAACGCTTTGCGCAGAGACTCGGTCTTAGTCGTAAACATGCTCGTATACCAATTCTTGGATTGTCTACCACTGAGGCAGGTTATACAAAGGGATGCATCACATTAAAAATGTATTCGCGGTATGACTCCTCCTTTTTGATATTTGATGCATTCGTCTTACACAAGTTGACATCAAATCTACCCTCTCAATCAATCAATATATCTTCTTGGCCTCAGATTTCGAATCTGCAGTTGGCAGACCCTACCTTTAATGTGCCAGGTACAATTGATGTTTTATTAGGAGCGGATAAACTGTGGAGTGTTATAAAAGGGGATCAAGTACGAGGTCCACTAGGCACACCAATAGCCCAAAACACGACATTCGGTTGGGTTATAACCGGAGAAGTTTTCGATCCCAGCTTATCCACTACATTTTCGTTACCATCGTATCACGCTACTATTGATATCGATGTTCTATTGCAAAGATTTTGGGAACTCGAAGACGTGTCTCCCTTGAAAAAATACACTGCTAGTGATGACCCTGCGGAAGTTCATTTTTGCAAAACCTTTTCCCGTTCGTCGGAGGGAAAGTATGTAGTCCAACTGCCATTCAAGGATCCTTCTCCAACATTTGGCAAATCTTTGACGCCTGCCGTTTCTCGTCTACATTCCATGGAACGTCGCTTTACTACCAATCCAGAATTGAGGCAGGCATACGCAAAGTTCATGCAAGAGTATATTGCTCTCGGACACATGTCGCGAATTCCTTCGGAGGAATTGGAAACGGATCCTGGGAAGTGTTTCTATTTGCCACACCACGCGGTTTTTAAACCGGACAGCACTTCAACGAAATTACGCGTTGTCTTTGATGGTTCTGTCAAAGATTCTCTGGGGCAGTCATTGAATAGTAAACTACTCGTCGGTCCACCAATTCAGCGCGATTTACTGGGTGTTTGTTTGCGGTTTCGTCAGCATCGATATGTTTTTACTGCGGATATCGTCAAAATGTTTCGGCAGATCTGGGTTGCAGATAAGGACACCGATTTTCAACGCATCGTTTGGCGCGACTCTTCAATTGATGAAATTCAACATTATTGGCTCCGTACCGTCACTTATGGTACTGCTTCTGCTCCTTTTCTCTCTGTTCGGGTCCTTAAACAACTCGCGGAAGATTACCAATCTCAGTATCCTAATGCTTCTCGCGTGCTGTTGCATGACGTATATGTGGATGACATCATGACGGGCACCAACTCCGTTGAAACTCTAATCGCGTTGCAGAGTGAACTAGTCGAGCTGTTGTCGCAGGCCAAATTCCAACTTCGTAAATGGACTTCGAACTGTTGGCCTCTGTTGGCCCACCTACCAAGAGATGATTGTGAGTTTTCTTGGACCGATCCTGAACAATCGCAATCGTGTATGAAAGTCCTTGGCATGTTTTGGAGTCCGGCAAACGATAACTTTTCTTTCAAAATTATTCAGCCGCCAAAAATGGTATCACCGACAAGAAGAAATTTGCTATCCGAAATAGCTAAAATCTTCGACCCATTGGGATTTCTGGCACCATCAGTGATTCTCTTCAAAACGCTTTTCCAGGAACTCTGGTTGCCTGAGTTAAAACTGGGTTGGGATGATCCGCTTCCTTCCCACTTGGCTCAAAAATGGGAAACCTATCGACAGGAATTACCTTTTTTTGAAAATATTCGAGTTTCCAGAAACATTACGTCGCTACAATTCAAAAATGTTGAGCTGCATGGGTTCTGCGATGCTTCCTCGGTAGCTTATGCAGCCGTAATCTACGCCCGTTGCCAAACAGGTATCAGCGAATTCAGAACTACTCTTATTGCAGCAAAAACAAAAGTCGCTCCCCTCAAAACCGTGTCGATACCACGACTCGAGCTATGCGGAGCTTTGCTGTTATCCAGATTGTACACTCTCGTTATGTCTTCGATCACAATGAAAATTGCAGGAATCCGTGCGTGGTGTGACTCGGAGATAGTGTTACATTGGCTGTCGTCTTCCCCGCGCCGATGGAATACATTTGTTGCCAACCGTACGTCAACCATTCTCGAGACTATTCCGTTACAATGCTGGGACCATATTGCGTCGGAGTATAACCCTGCAGACTGTGCATCAAGAGGGTTACTACCATCGAATCTTTTGAACCACGAACTTTGGTGGAGCGGCCCAAGTTGGCTTTCAGACCCTGAGCAATCCTGGCCGAAATCTGCATTTTCTCCTCGATCAACTATAAATGAAGCAGCAACCAAAGAAGAGAAACGGCAACCAAAGGTAACACTTGCCGTAACTTCGGAAACCAATGCTTTGCAAGGCCTCATCGATAAAATCTCATCCTGGAATCGATTGCAAAGAATCGTCGCGTACTGCCTTCGGTTTATTTCAAATTGCCGTTCATCTAAATCGTACAGATCCGTTTCAGGGCTTAGTGTAAGTGATCTAAACAAAGCCAAAACCCTGGTTCTCAAATTTATTCAACACCAAACATTTGGTGAAGAGGTTCGCTATCTAATACGCAACAAAAATCTACCACCCAAATCGCAATTAATAAGGTATTCACCATTTGTGGACCAGGATGGACTTCTTCGCGTTGGAGGAAGGATAAAACATGCTAATGTCGCCTATAATACTAAACATCCTATCATTTTAACTAATAATAATCATGTTTCTTTTATTATAGTAACAGGTATTCATATAAATCATCTACATACTGGGGTATCTGAGACATTTGTAATCCTTCGACAACAATATTGGATACTAGGAAGTCGAAACTTGATTCGCAAGATAATTCACGCTTGCAAGGCATGCTTTATGCAGCGAAAGCATACAAGCACTCAGTTGATGGCTGATTTACCATTGCAGCGAATTCAGTCAAGCCGACCGTTCTCTAATTCTGGATGCGACTATGCTGGCCCGCTCGTCATTAAGCTATCTCGTGGACGTAAACCGAAACGTTCAAAGGCATACATCGCATTATTTGTGTGTATGTCCACAAAGGCCATTCATTTGGAGGTGGTGAGTGATTTGACCACCGATGCATTTCTGGCGGCGTTGAGAAGGTTTGTGTCCCGCCGTGGAAGATGCTCCAACATTTATAGTGACAACGGCAGTAATTTTCAAGGTGCACGCCGTTGCTTGAATGAAATGCAGAAGGTTGTACTATCTCAGGTACATAACGATGATGTCGCAGCAGCTCTTGCGAAAGAAGGTATCGCTTGGCATTTCATCCCCCCATCCGCACCGCATTTTGGTGGATTGTGGGAAACGGGAGTGCGGTCTGTCAAACTGCATTTACGACGGGTTGTCGGTAGTAATATTTTGACCGTTGAGGAATTATATACGGTGTTGACTCAAATTGAGGCAATATTAAATTCCCGTCCTTTGTGTGTATTATCTGACGATGACATAAATCCGCTAACACCTGCACATTTTCTCGTAGGTGAGCCGTTAACAGCTATTCCGGAGCCTAACCATCTCGATACACCGCCGAATCGATTATCTCACTGGAAGTACATCCAAAGCATGGTCCAAGGTTTCTGGAAAAGATGGCAGATGGAGTACATCACAACACTTCAGGAGCGTCCTAAGTGGCAGCACAAAACAACAGACTTTAAACCAGGCGATGTTGTGATCATCAAGGAGCCCAATCTACCCGCAACCAAATGGCTTCTCGGAAAAATTCAATCCGTGGCACCAGGCGAAGATAAGCTTGTACGTGTTGCCACCATCGTCACCAGTCGGGGTACATTTGTGCGCCCAATAGCGAAGCTGGCAATGCTCCCTAGGTCCTGAAATTATATTCCAGGGGGCCCGGGATGTTTGAGACTGTAAACTTCAAATATATTTGTTATCATTCATTAATTTTTTTTCTTATTTCAATTGTAAATTTAACGTACCGTATTTTCTTTGACGCACTGTACATAGCATTATATATTTATCACAATTAAACCTAAGCTCATAGCGGTGCACCTTTCGCTTTGTAATCAAACACCGAAACAGTGGAGCGCTCTTAGTTCAATATTTGCTAAAACAACAACTTAAACACATTCTCTTAAATTGTACGTACATAACGCAAAATAGTTTAAGCTTATACATACATAGCGCCCATTAGAGTCGGTGCAGCTTAGATTTGATTTCTTGTACTTGAGTACTTTGTTCCTGATCGCAGCCGAGGTAACATCAAAAAATAAACGCCTCTAATTAAACAATACATTTTTTATTTCCTCTAAGCACGGTTAACTAATTACCGTAGGTGAGTCCTTGCATAATTTGAATTTGGATTCAAAGGAATCTCAATCAGCTTGATGGATTATTTATGCAAGGTAAAAATAAATAAATTTCGAGACAGTTTTTCCGTGCCTGTTAATCAAATTGCAACTATTCGCCATAGGATCGATTAGCCTGTTTTATACCAATCCCCAGTTAAAGATCTTGGAATTGGAGTTAGCAGACGGTCATTACAACGGATGATTCATGATGTCTTAAACTTGTTTCTGTACAAAGTCCAAGTTGCAAGCAAGTTAAACCTTCTGGATTTGCCTATTCGCCTGTAATTTCGCCAAAAAAGAATTGAAATGACCGAAGAAGACAACAGCTTGATAAATTGCTTGTTTATGTCTCATGAGGCCCATTTTGATCTAAATGGCAATGTAAATAGCCAAAATTGAAGTACCTATATGGAGTGAATCTAATCCAGAAATACTCCATGAGACGATACTGCACCCAGAACTGTGTGGTACGCAGTTTCATCAAGGTGCATTGTGGGGGCATACTTTGAAGAAAACCTTGTAACAGTAACTGTCAATGGGGAACCCCGGCACCAGCGAGCATACCCCAACCTTAGGGAAAAGCATATCACAATACTCTATGTGTAAATATTTTTTCACCTCGCCCAATGACACGCCCACAATTTAAAAGAAAAAACGCCATCGAGTAAACGCAAATTCGAGCTAAAAAAGCGGATGTTGGAACATAATGTTACATCCAGGCTAGGATTCGAAAAGATAAAACGTAATTCTGTTTAATTAATCTTTATTAGTTCTCTTTCAATGTAATTCTTGATTATTATTCTAATAATTCCCTTATTTAATCCAACAATGCACTTTCACAATTAATCACTTTAAATACACACTTTTCTCTTACTCAATACTTATACTTTTTCTCTATACTTTTCACTACTGTCATCTATCGCACTTCTCCAACCACCTCACCTATCGCGGTTCACAACTCGAATGTCTTGGGTGCTCCTGCGACATCTATTTATATTTCCTAGTGACACCTCTCGAAATTTCCGGATTCGTTGAGAAGGTTCGTTTAGAAGGTTCGAGAACAACATCATTATGTATGTGCTAGTTCTTCCACAGCTACTCAAACTGCTATTCAAATGCTGCCAAAATCGGTAATATGGCCACTTTCTACTAGATGGCGCTTGCTGAATGACACAGTTTGAGCAAACATGCCACAATAATTATTATTTTTATTGTCCTGTTTTAGAGTTTGAATTATATTTGTGATATACCAGCGATCATGAAACTGCAGTAGGACAGTATTTCGACAACGACAACGACAACGACAACGACAACGACAACGACAACGACAACGACAACGACAACGACAACGACAACGACAACGACAACGACAACGACAACGACAACGACAACGACAACGACAACGACAACGACAACGACAACGACAACGACAACGACAACGACAACGACAACGACAACGACAACGACAACGACAACGACAACGACAACGACAACGACAACGACAACGACAACGACAACGACAACGACAACGACAACGACAACGACAACGACAACGACAACGACAACGACAACGACAACGACAACGACAACGACAACGACAACGACAACGACAACGACAACGACAACGACAACGACAACAACAACGACAACGACAACGACAACGACAACGACAACGACAACGACAACGACAACGACAACGACAACGACAACGACAACGACAACGACAACGACAACGACAACGACAACGACAACGACAACGACAACGACAACGACAACGACAACGACAACGACAACGACAACGACAACGACAACGACAACGACAACGACAACGACAACGACAACGACAACGACAACGACAACGACAACGACAACGACAACGACAACGACAACGACAACGACAACGACAACGACAACGACAACGACAACGACAACGACAACGACAACGACAACGACAACGACAACGACAACGACAACGACAACGACAACGACAACGACAACGACAACGACAACGACAACGACAACGACAACGACAACGACAACGACAACGACAACGACAACGACAACGACAACGACAACGACAACGACAACGACAACGACAACGACAACGACAACGACCGACAACGTGGTCGTGTTGGTAGGTCGTGTTTTCGAATAATGACCAGAGCCATGCTTTGTAAAATTGAATACACACAACAATTCCAAATCTCCCTTAAGCAATTAAGGCGCCACCTGTGGAGAAAAAACCCTATCGCACCAAAACTTCTTTCCTATCCTCCTATTCTTTCAAGTAGCAAGCAGCACTCAAAAACAGGCAATGAATCATTTGCTGGGTGCTGCTTGCAGCAACAAAAAATGCCTGCGCTGCGGTAACATTATAAGGGTACTGTATCAATTACAGAAAAATAAAAAATCCCTTTATCGCACACTAATTAAAAGAAAAAAAGTGGTGTGGGTGCGACCCGCAAGGTCCATACGACTAACTTCTCAGTGACGCTCTATAGAGATTTGAAAAAAGTTATATATTTCATAAAGTTCAGGAACAAAGATTGCGGAGCATTTGCAATCTATTTTGCAACATTGTTATGCTACAAGAAATTATCAGAAAACCAAATTCAGTATGATGTATAAATTATGAGGAATCATATAGTTACGATGCTACTAAATAAGAAATTATTTCCTTTCCCAAATGGTGGATATCAAAAATAATTTTATTACACTCGTCATATATAATAATCGCATAACATCAATGTAATAATGATTTGCTCAATGACAAATGACAATAAATAGTACAAATAAAGGCAATTGTTTTAGTTATTTATTTATTTACAAAAAACGGCTGGACCGATTTCGCTGGAAACTTAATCGAGTTACGTAATTACGCTTCGAATAAACCCGGTCCCATGTCAATATCATCTTTGGTTCTCGAGATAATCGTGGCGAAAGATAATTCTGAACGCACATACGTACATACACACAGCCAGACATATCTATTAAAACGTTAAATTCAGATTCTGGTGACCTTGAAACGTGGAGATATATCAAAATCCGCGATTCACAAAATCGGCCCCATTACAAGAACTTCCACTGGGAAGTTACAATAAAAAAAATTAATTTAATTTAATTTAATTTAATTTAATTTAATTTATTTCATCAATAGAGTACATTTCTCTTACAGACTAATAACAATATGATTTGTTGAATATTAATAGATAATTCATAAACATATAGACGAAAAAGAAGAAAAAAAAAAAAAAAAAGAAATAAATAAAGAAAAAGAGATAACAATAAGCAATAAAATTTCAATAGTGCAATTAAACTAAACTAAGTCTGTCTTAAAGTTAGAAGAAGATTGTTTTTAAAATCCAACCTGCTACAACTCCTGAACAAATCGATAGACGTCATTATAGAGTTTGCTTCTTTGATGCAGCAGGCAATAGGTTCATTACGAGAAAAATTGGTAGTAAGAAGATTTTCACGAAAGTTAAAGTAACTGCGAAGACGACGAGAGCACAGAGGGAAATTGATCATACTAAGCAATTCAGGACACTGTATTTGATAATGAATTAAATCTCTTATAAACATGACAGAGAAATATTTACGTCGAATACGAAGGGAGTTCAAGTTAATCAAAGAACATCTAGTTTCATAAATAGGTGTGTCAATTCTCCAATTTAACTTGAATATTACGAACCTAGTAAAATTTCTTTGAACCCTTTCAATCCTTTTACAGTAAATGTCGTAATGCGGGTTCCATATTACACTGCAATATTCGAGGTGGGGTCTGACTAAAGATATGTAGAGGGATTTTAGAGTGTAAGGATCAGTAAAGTCCTTAGAATTACGTTTGACGAAGCCTAACATGGAGTTGGCTTTGGAGATAATGTAATCAATGTGGTCTTTGAATGTAAGGCGCGAGTCCAGAATAATGCCTAAGTCTTTCTTAGAATACACTCTTTCAAGTTGTGTGGATTTTATGGAGTATCTATACGGAATAGGTACCTTCGATCTAGTAAGAGTGAAGCACTGGCATTTTGAAATATTCAAAAATAGATTGTTCAGGTCACACCACTCAACAACCGCAGCAACATCGGCTTGCAGTAATTCACAGTCATATTCAGAATTTATTGAACGAAATAATTTAAGGTCGTCCGCAAACAGTAGACATTCGGAATGTTTTATCACACTGGGTAGATCATTAATAAATAAGAGGAATAAAAGAGGTCCTAGGTGACTGCCTTGTGGAACCCCCGATGTTACCTTTATAGGCACTGAAAGAATATCATCAATTTTTACTAACTGAGTGCGATTCATTAAATAAGATTCCATCCATAACAAAATATTGGAGGAAAATCCAAGAGTACATAATTTTTGAACAAGTGTGCTATGACAGACTTTGTCGAAGGCTTTCGCGAAATCAGTAAAAATCGCATCCGTTTGATAGCCACGACTGAAATTTTTTATAACGAAATTGCAAAAAAGAGCTAAGTTAGTAGTAGTGGATCTACCAGATATAAACCCGTGTTGGTGATCCGATACCACAGTCCGGATTGAAAATGTAATTTTATTGCAAACAATCTTCTCAAATAATTTGGGGATTGCAGATATCTTGCATATAGGCCTATAATTGCAGACCTTCTGCTTAGGACCAGATTTATGGATTGGTATTATATGCGAAAGTTTCCAAGCATTCAGAAACATACCGGAGGCAATAGACTTTCTGAAGATAATACATAGAGGTTTAGAGAGAATTCTAGCGCAATTTTTTAAAACAATGGGGGCAATCCCATCGGGGCCCTCATTTTTACTAGCTGTAAGACTAAGTAGAGCTTCCTCAACATCAGTCCTGTAGATACTAACATCAGTAATGTCAATAATTGGGTGGACATTTGAGATGTTGAAGGGAACGACATTAACTGGGGAATAGACAGACTTAAAAAAAGAAGCGAAGAAGTTGCACAAGGTTTTTTTATCATCAGATGAGGAGTCTAAGTAGAACATAAGATTAGGGAGACCATTTGTCTTTCTCTTGGAGTTTATAAACTTCCAAAAATACTTACTATTGGACTTTAGATTAGTTTCTGCGGAAATAATATATGATTGATATAGAAACTTATTTAAGATATTATATTCACGTTCGCAATGCAGATACCATGACTTAAGTAACGGATTAGCTATGTTTGATCTGAAACGTTTGTAAGCCTTATTCTTTTTATTTTTTAGATTTGTTAACCTCTTGTTAAACCAGGGAGGGTTCGAGTTACGGTTTATATGCTTTTTGGGCACATAGAGACTAATTACATTCTAAAGAACTGAAAAAAAGGATTCATACATCACATTTAAGTCATGAGATGATAAAACGGAATCCCAAGATACATTTTGTAGAAAAATGCTCATTGCATCGAAGTCAGCCTTATCATAATCTTTATATACTTGAATACACTTGGATGTTAATTGGTAATGTAGTGCTGAAAATTCAGCCATAATAGCACTATGGTGCAAAGAATGATCAAAGATGGGAGAAGCAGGAACGTCGATTTTAACAACAAACTCTTTGTCAACAAATACGAGATCAAGCATACGATTTAAGCTGTTAGTAATATGGTTAATTTGAATACAGTCATATTGACTGAAAAAGTCCGTGAATAATACTTCAATATCCGTTGATACGTTAAATGGTACAAAAAAAAATTACAACGAAGCAACAGCAACAGAACACAAAATATGTATAAATTTTCAAAGATTTTTAATAAATATATGTTACATAACAACAACTATCAATTGCTTATAAGTTCTCATCATAAGAGCAATTTTTTTCTCTGCAAAAAAAAAAAAAAAAAGTGGTCTGGGTGCGACCCGCAAGGTCCACACTTCTAACTTCACAGGGGGATCAATATGATTTATACGATTAGTGGGAAATTTTGAAATGTAGTTAACCAAAAGATATATATACATAAAATACAAAAGGTGGTGAAGGTGTAGAGGTTAGTGCAGGTTCAACCCCCATGGGCAACAACAACATACGCCACCCAATCTCCAGCCTCTACACCAAAAGGAGGATTTCTGCCTGGTAGTACAATGGACCGTTACCGAGGCTGAGTGCTCTGGGATTTGGATTTCCTTCTTTATAAAAAAAAACAACATAAGATATGGTTAAGAATTATTTAATATTAAAAAATACTCTTTAATATTGTTCATGGAAATTGAATGTTGTTAATAATAGCGGAGTGTGATATATATTAATGCAACCATTGTTATGAACACGGAGACCTGTAAATTTACATGTTACGAAAAAACGGAGCACAATGTAATAATGATTTGCTCAATGAGAAATGACAATAAATAGTACAAATAAAAGCAAATTATTTTAGTTATTTATTTAGGTACTAACAAAAAACGGCTGGACCGATTTCGCTATAAACTTATTCAGTTCTAAGTTACGTAATTACGCTTCGAATAAACCCGGTCCCATGTCAATATCATCTTTGGTTCTCGAGATAATCGTGGCGATTGGCGAAAGATAATTCCAATCGCACATACGTACATACACACACCCAGGCATTTCTATAAAAACGTTGGATTTGGATTCTGGTGACCTTGAAACGTGAAGATATGTCAAAATCCGGGATTCACAAAACCGGCCCCATTACAAAAACTTCCACTGGGAAGTTAAAAACCCTCTCATTCAGAGAGTTTCTTTGCAACGCAACCAAAAAACAAAACATTCTCCGCATTCATAGGGTGATTTTTTTTTTTTTTATTTTTTTTTTATTTTATTTATTTATACATAATTGATTTTGCATAAGATGTGTTTAAAATATCTGCGAAGCTATAAAATAGCTTATCTGCAAAAGGTTTTTTTTTTATCGAATTCTTAACATTGATGTGCAGAAACTATAACAAAATCCATCCATAGCCAAATAAATATATAAAAAAAACAAGTTTTTTGTATTTCCTGTCAAATGTTATTTATTTTAAAAATTTATAGTTTGTGATTTGTTTTTATTCAAGTAAATAGTTCCATATAATAATTTTTTTTTTTTTTTTTTTTACGCTGGGAGGTGGTAATGTTCCAAAGACGAAACCGAGCCCGTACTCAGTAACAGTGTGGTGATTTCTACCCACTAACCCCTTCTCCCGTCTTCCCGTTTTCCCTGCGATACAACCTTCTTCGTATTTCATTTTTGCAGAGCGGGGATTAGCCAGCTTTCCAATTATTGCACCTAGTAGTTAGACCAATCAGCAATTTGTCTTTCATATTTTTAAAATTCATATTCTAAGTATTTGTCCATAGAGGATTTAATACTGTTTTTGTTTTATTTTTGGGACTATGTAGCTAGTTCAAAAGGTTTTATTTTTCTTAACCTCCTAGTCATATTGCTTGTATTTAATAGTTCCTTCATTTCTGAGCTGACGTGATTGAGAAGCCTAAGTTTATGTCTATTAGCTACTTTTTTGACTTCATCTTCAATCATTTCTATTTCTAGATCTCTATGCAGATCAGCGTTTCTTATGTACCATGGTGCATTTACTATATTCCGTAGAACTTTGTTTTGAAATGTTTGAATTGTCTGTAAATTTGTTTTGCATGTGCATGCCCACAGCTGGAGCCCGTAGGTCCATACTGGTTTTAGAATTTGCTTATAAAGCAGTAATTTATTGTAATTTGACAAACAAGAGTATTTCCCTATAAGGCAATACATTTTACTGTAGCGAATATTTAGTTCTTCTCTTTTTATACCCTATTCTAAGGGTATATTAATTTTGACGCATAGTTTGTAACATACCTTAATATTGCCCGTAGACCCCTAAAAGTTACTATATTTATGATCAGCATCGATAGTAATGTCGATCTAGCCATGTCCGTCCGTCCGTCTGTAGCCAAAAATTAGGCCTTTAAACTGGACCTAGAGAGCTGAAATTTTAACCATATACTCTCTAGGGTCCCGAAATAATCAAGTTTACGAATTTTTGAAATCCGCCCACAGACACGCCCACAAACTCAAAAAAACCAAATTTTGGAAAAAATCGAATTTTGAGCTAGAAAGCTGAAATTTTTTATATATGATCTATGACTCCTAAAACTGCTCGGGATAAAAAATTTTCAAAATCCGCCCACTGACACGCCCACAAATAAATAAAATATTTTTTTTTTACCCTATTCTAAGGGTATATTAATTTTTGAAAATCCAAAGTTTCAGCTAGGGAGCTGAAATTTATAGTATATACTCTCTATGGGCCCTTTATGCTCATGTGTAAATATTTTCAAAATCCGCCCACTGACACGCCCACAATTAATTTTGTTTTTTTTTGAAAATTCAAAGTTTGAGCTAGGGAGCTGAAATTTATAATATATACTCTCTAGTAGCCCTTTATTCTCATGTGTTAATTTTTTTTAAATCCGCCTACTGACACGCCCACAATTAAATAAAACAATTTTATTGAAACACCCAAGTTTGAGCTAGGGAGGGTTTTTTTTTTGATAAAATCCTTTAAATGTTATATAACAAAATATGTAGAGCGTTCTTAACAATTCAACCATACTTAGACTTTTGTCACGCCCACTTATGAGGGATAGGAATAAGAATAGGGTATCCAACAGTTCGCCCAAGCGGACTGTAGCCCGTCCCTATGTTTTTCTTTACATGTGCTTTCCAGCGCAGTTTTGCGTCTAGTGTCATGCCTAGATATTTGGCTGTGTTTGCGTAATCTACTTCTTTATCATTTATGAATACTGGTATGTGCTGAACATGTTTATTTGTAAAATTTATATGGACCGATTTTAGGTCATTTAGTTTAATTTGCCAATTTTTTGTCCATTTTGTTATATTGTTCACTGCCTTCTGTAGTTTTTTTGTCACTACTTCTACAGTTTCTCCCACAGCAAGTACAGCAGAATCATCTGCAAATGTTGCCACAGTTGTTTCATCACTGTTCGGTAAGTCGCTAGTAAATAGGAGATATAATACAGGACCTAACACACTTCCTTGTGGTACACCAGCTTTTATTTCTCTTAATGTGGAGTAGTCATTTCCTTGTTAAATTCTAAAGAATCTCTCTAATATATAGGACTCTAAAATTTCTGAGAATTGTTTTGGCAGATGCTTTTGCAATTTATAGATCAGTCCTTTGTGCCATACTTTGTCGAAAGCTTGTGCTATATCGAGAAATATAGTAGAGCATATCTTTTTTTCTTCAAATGCTTTTTCGATTTTATCTGTTATTCTATGCACCTGATCGATCGTCGAGTGTTCATTTCCAAAACCAAATTGATGGTTTGGGATTTGTTATGAGTCGAGGCTGGCCACAGGGGCATCTTCGGAGTAGTGGAGGAGGACGGTGGCACGCTCGCGGTTGCACGGCTATCGCTCGTCGGACGGGGGTAGTTCTTGTCACCCCTCACACTAAACCACCTGCTCACAAACAAAATTATTCGTGCCTGAAGAAAAAAAAAAGGAAGAAGATAGGCAGAAAACTAAATCGGACGGACAAAAAAAAGACGAAAGAGAAACGAAGAGAAAGATAGGACAGAAGAAAAGGAAAATCTCAATACCTTTGCCCTACCAAGGAGAGAGTCCAGGAAGTCAGATGCAATTTTCACTACCCTAACTATGCTAACTAATCCTATACTAATCTAAAACGTAAGAGCTAAACCTTAACATCTATCCCTAATCTAACTTATATCTAACCTAATTCTAGACTACTTTGCATCAACTGCTTCCTGATGTCGCTCCCTGATAAGGTTCGTCTCGTTCCTGAGACTTGCCAGATGATGACGGCTCTGGCTCGGCCTACCCACCCTATGTGTCGTTCGACACTCCATTGGCTATCTCTCTGGCCGGAAATAGTGAGAGACAGCCCCTTGACCAGAATCCAGCCACTTGTCCGTTACATGTCCTTGTAGTGGAACGTACGTACGTCGTCCCGTCCCGTCCTCATGTCCGTTGGTCGTCTACGAGTCGTCTACGTCATTGCACTAGCGGAAGGACGGCCTTCCCAAATCTCCACACACCCAATCACACTCGTTCTTACTCCATTAAAACAAAATTATCAACTCAATTGCAAAATCCACTATAATTCATCATTTAAATCTAATACTACGTTAAAACTAAATTCAAAATCGAATGGATACTGGAGTTCTCGGAAGTGAATATCCTGACCTTAATCTAAATAAATTCACTTTGGCAGGATTCCTGCCTAAAAACAAAAGAAATAATAAAATGAAAAAAAAACTTACGTGTCGTCCCTCGTCGTCCTGCCGGCAGCACTTGGAGCGAAGATGCCTGTAAATTTATCGATATTTTTGGGCTTCACCGCCTCTTTTCCGCGTATTCACGATCAGAACACTATATCCTTACAATATTATTTAAAACTAATCTCAAAAAAATCAATTAAACTAGCAAAAAAAAAAAAACCAAAGGAAATTCAATACACTACTTCACTAATACTATCTTTCAGATCGTTCACTAATTCACTTCTGTCTTAATGTTCTTCTTGCTGCACCATTCACTATTGATAGGGGGTTATACCCCAACTGGAGCACAATGGCTGCTGACAAGCGGAGCGCCTTATGACCGCGTTGACCTTTTTGAAGGACAATGACACTGGGGTCTTTGTCTGGTCCTTTTAATGCGTCCGTTGGAGGATGTTGTGCTTCAAATCGGTCTTGGCCGTTATTAACGCTGAGGCACAGATAAGCGGACGTTTAATGTAGAGTCTGTGGGCGATCCCAGGACAGAAAAAAATTTTTTGCAGAGGTGAGGGTCGTCTTCTGACTTCACGCCTCAACCCAATACCTCTGCCTTTTTTCTTTTTTTATCTTCCTTATTTTCGATCTGGTGTTTTTCGTCTCCAGAGCCTGTCTTACGTTCGTATGAACCTGTTAAGATGTTTAATGCCCTTTTTCCTATTTCTTTGTTTTGACCGGTCGACGTATAATTGCACAATATAAATGATATTTATCGGATATTGATCACAAATATACTTTGCTTGCAAAAACTTGCAAAAAAAATTGTCACTTTATATTGCTGCTTACTAGCACAGTTGGATGAAACTAGGGTAATGACCCTTAACCGAACTTTTCTAACAAAATTTAAATTTCTATGTATAAGCTACATATACTTTATCGAATATACTTGTCTCTATCCGCTGGTATAGACTCCTTATCAACCATATCTCTAGCAACATGTTGACCACTTCTTACTTTACATAAGCATGATACAAACAGCTACTTATTCATAACACTAAAATACATCATACGTAATCTTAATCTATATTGCATTTTCCTAATCCTAATATTGCACTAAACTTAATGGGTTTAAAATCCTATCACAGTTCGTATATAATTTAAAAAATATTATGTAACTACTTAAACTTAACACTACCTTATCATAACTATTATTGCAACATCCCATTCATCGATTCCACTTAATCGATGACGCTTGAGATTGCCTGCGAGGTGCGAGCAGCCAAGCAGATGTATCTTGTGCACTGTGTGTGTGCACTTGCAGTCTTGTTTCCTCATTAAATGTCATTATTGCAATTATTTTGTTTTGGGTCGCGTGTGGATTATTTAACTTGTTCGTCAGGTAAGTGTAATTGTTTTGTTTATTGTCTATTATTCACTGTGTCTATCATTTAATGTCTTTTTGTTTATCTGTTTCACGATGCTGCATCACCGATGGAGATAATTCTTTTTTTACATGGAATGAAACCAAATTCGGCGAAAACAACCCTTCACGTGCTGGTGGAAGGGCAACAAAAAAAATTAGCACGAAATTGGAATTAATAAATAGATCTACAGGTAGGTGAATTTAATAATTATGCTCGTATATAATAAATAGTCTGTGTCTATCAATTGTACTTGGGATTTACCAAATCCAAACAACATTTATTTTTGGTCAGTTACAATTGAATTTCACATTGCTGTGTTTGTAGGTGCGTGTTGTTATTGTAATTTGCATTTATTTTGTTTGTCATTATTTCTTTTTTTCATGTTTTGGTTTTTGATTGTTTTAGGATGGTGCAACGAAATAGACTGCAAGGGTTCATCGACCTCGGGTTTCTCCACAGGTAAGTGGTTTCGTTTTGGATACAGTGGCCCTATATTAAAGTGGTAATTTGTTTTTATTTTTGTTTTAGGTACACTTGACATCGCCCAGGAACCAGGACCCCGTAACAGGATCGACGGCGGTTGGCGAGTGGTCGCGAGACTAACGACCTCGTAGAAAAGCGGGTCACGGGCGAATATTCGTTGACAAAACATTTTGCTGTAGTCCTGCTTATTGCACCGTGAGCGTGGTCTCAACTCTGTGCCGAACGTGTGGCAAGGGCCTACGCCTTGAGATGTCTACATGCCGGGCATCTTTGGTGAGTTTTTCTTTTTAACATATCCGGTATTGTATTGCACGTGAACAAAAAAAAAAAAAAAATAATACCTAAATAACTATACATACTTAACCCTAATCAGTCTTAGCCTCTATACTTATTCTAACTTTATACTTAGTGTGACTAGAAAATACAAATAAATAAATCAATAAATACTTAAACTAGATAAATAAACTCTTTATACCTAAAACTAGTTGAATAAATAATAAATAATCTAAATAAATAAAATATATCTCTGGACGATACTATAAATAATAATTTAATAAATAACACGGAAATAGACACTAACTTATCTCATAATTTGACAACGGCAGCATGAGTGCGTCATTACTCCTTGGCATGTTTATGTGTGGAGGTCCTTCGCATGGAAGACTCCGATCTTCTCGCCTCGTTGGTTCCCTATCTCGTAGAGAGAGTTACCTATGGCTTTCAGGACGATCGCTTTTAGGAATTTAGGTCCTAATTTTGCATTATAGCCATCGGGTTGGCTACTCTGCTTGAAGTTTCGTCGGTAAACGACTTGTCCTACCGTGTACTTTACATCCCTACTTCTCGTATTATATACTTTTGTAGCCTTGTTGTGCGCTAGCCTCAAGTTGTCATATATTTTCGTCCTAATTAAACCTAGCCTATCAGTCTTATTAGTGATTCGTATTCCAGTGTCCTTAAGCATGTCCAGTCGGCGTAGAATTTCATACGCGCTTGCGTGCTGGATCATGGGTACGCCAAATACAGCGTAATATGGTTCTAGTCCGGTGGCGTCGTGCACTACGCTCCTCAAGGCAAATGCAGCATTGCTTACATGCAGGTCCCAATTACTTTGGTCGCCGTCTATGTATGACCGGATTTTGGTCAACAGAGAACGGTTCACCCTCTCGGAAGCATTCGCTTGAGGAGAGTAGAACGCGGTCCGGACGTGTCTGACTCCATACTTTTTAAGAAAGCTGGAGAACAATTCTGAAACGAATTGCTTTCCGTTGTCTGAATGGACATATTCTGGGACACCAAACACATGGAAAACGCTATCTTCTAAATACTTCACTACCTCAGCTGCCGTTGCTTTACGGATAGGCCGCAATAACACATACTTACTGAAGTGGTCTAACACGATGAAGATATGGGTATGTCCTGTTTTAGTTCGTGGGTAGGGTCCTAAAAAGTCGATATAGAGTCGCTGAAAGGGTCGCTCAGTGATCGTTTGTTGCCCCATCGGCGGTCGGGATACCACGTTAAGTGGCTTATTGCACTTGCAAATTTCACAGGATTGTACGTGTTTTTGGACATCGGATGCCATTCCTGGCCAGAAATATTTTTGCTTTAGCTTGGCTACAGTTTTGTTCACCCCGCCATGTCCTGCCGATGGGGAGTCGTGGGCGGTTACCAAAAGGCTCCCACGCAACTCCCTCGGTACCCAGAGTTTCCAGGCCCTATCTTCCTGCAGTTCGTCACCAGTTCGTATGTCTGTCCGTTTGTAAACGTAGCCGTCTGATATACATAAGTCAGGTAGTCTGTCTTGGTTCTTCTCGACCATCTTCCTCAACTCGTCATACTCTTCCGAAGAGAAGTATGGCGACTTGAGATCGACTTCCAAGAGAACAGTGTCAGGCTTGAGCTCCTCCATGTGGACGCGTGAGAGAGTATCCGGGACTACATTTTGGATGCCCTTCCTATGTTCTATCACGAAATCAAACACTTGGAGCTTGAGGCTCCATCTAGCCAAGCGGCCTGACAAGTCTTTCTGGGTCATAAGCCACTTAAGGCTAGCGTGATCCGTGATAATAGTGAAAGGCAATCCTTCCACATAGGCTCGGAACTTCTTCACTGACAGGACGGCCGCATAGCATTCAAGTTCTGTAACGCTATAGTTCCGTTGTGCGGAATTAAGCTTCTGGGACATGAATGCTATCGGTCGTTCGTTATTCTCCGCATCCTTCTGGAAGAGAACACTTCCTACACCAGTTGTCGAAGCGTCACACTGTATGTAAAAGTGTTTTGTAAAGTCAGGGTTGGTCAGTATTGGCGCGGTAACCAGTGACATTTTGAGCTGGTTGAAAGCTCTAAGCGCCTCGTCAGTCATGTTAAATGTTTGTCCCTTTTTCAAGCAGTCTGTCATGGGGCTTGCTAGAGTAGCAAAGTTCGGTATGAACCGCCTGTACCACCCTGTCATACCTAGGAATCGACGGAGTTGCTTGGGAGTCTTTGGAACCGGAAAGTTTTCGACTGCCGACACTTTGTCTTTGTCGGTTCGCAAGCATCCATCACCGACTATATACCCTAAGTACTTAATCTCTTTGTAGCAGAACTTACTTTTCTCCACATTGATGGTAAGCCCCGCATCTCGTAAACATTTAGAGACCTCCTCTAGCGATCGGGCATGTGACTCGAAGTCTGGAGAACAAACCAAGAGGTCATCGAGGTAGACAAAGACATGCTCCTTTAACTTGGAGGGTATGACTTTGTCCATGAGCCTACACATTCTCTGGGCAGCGTTGCACAATCCGAATGGCATAACCGTGAATTGGTACAACGGCCGCCCTGGGACTGTGAAGGCCGTCTTCTCTCTTGATTCCTTCTCCAGAGGAATCTGCCAGAAAGCGTCTTTGAGGTCTATCCCTGATATAAACCTGGTTTCCTGCAGTCGACTAAGCAGACCCTCAATGTGGGGAAGTGGGTATGCATCCTTCTTTGTTACTGCATTAACTTTTCGTGAGTCCAGGCACAATCTGTTTTTGCCTGGCTTCCTCACCAACACAACAGGTGAGCTCCAGGCGCTATTGCTCTCCTCGATTACACCCAATGACAGCATACGGTCGAGTTCTTCAAACAGCAATTTCTGTATCGCGGGCGAGATCGGGTAGTGTCTCTGTTTGATGGGAATTTTGTCGTCATCCACCTCTATCATATGTTCTTCGAGACTGGTTTTACCCAAACCCCGCTCCGCAAATGATGGAAAGAGCTGTTTGATTCGCTCTAGCCGCTGTGCTTGTGCTGGTGAGAGTGCCTGGACTGGAGGAGCTTCTGCTGTCGGTGATGGAGTATCGATCTCGCTTATCACATTCGGAGCGACCCTAAACGCACTCCAGAAATCCACACCCAGATAGAGTTGCTGTTGTAGGTTTGGAACAACAAAGAGTTCGATCTCTTGAGTTTTGTTACCCCACGAAACTCGTGTCGTAATCCGTCCCTGTATTCGTTGTGGGTTTCCGTCTGCTGTCCTTAGGTCAGTTGCCATCTTAGTCATGGTAAAGTCGTGCCTCTTTAAAAATTCGTCCGCCCCTTTTCCCAGGCAACTAATCGACGCACCACTGTCTAAGAGGCCTAAAAGTTCTTCTCCACCTATCTTCACTTTGGCGTATGGTCTATTATCGTCTGTTGTGTTTAGGATTGTCGATTCAATTCTACTCTTTCGTCGTCTAAATATTGCACATTTCTCCCTCAGCCTTGAAATTTTCTTAAAATTTCTTTCTGTCTTAGGCCGCGTCAATTCTTCTCCGAAAATTCTCTTTCTAGCTTCTTCGTATTCTTGCAATCGTCTATGTAAACTCTTTCTGGACGGAACGTCATTTTTATTGGTGTGAATCTTCAAGTTGGGGTCCCTTCTTAAGATTCGGACTGGCCCGCGTCCATGTGTATCCCCGGGATCGAGTTTGTCGTCGACGGTTTGCTCCCGGATGTACCGCCGATCTTCGAGTTTCCCTGGCACTTTTCACAGTTGAAGGCCAGACTTCCTTGCCCACAACTGAAGCACGTTAGGGTGTGAAAAGGTGAGGTGCAATTCTCTTCAGATTTGGGTGTATTAATAGCTCTGCTTTCCTGTCTAATGTCTTTTGTCAATTTGGTCGTTCTGTCCATGTTAGTATACTTAGTAGGTCTGTTCGGTCGTTTCTGTTGGAGCGCCGCTACTTCAAATTCATCATCTTCTGGCTCGGTATCTTTACCTTCCTCGAGCCCTGCCTTATTGACTTCGCTCACATTTCTCCGAGCCCTACTATCTCGTGCAGCGATATGAATTTCAGCTCTTCTGCACTCATCGCGTAGCTCCCGGATCGTCAAAATGTTGCATCCAAAGATAAGGTTTGCTACCCTATCCTTCAAGTTCTGGCGAAGAATGGCCAGCAAATCCCTCTCGTTTGGTCTTTGTCGCATTTGTAATGTCAATGTCCGTATGTCGCTGTGGAAGTCGTCAAATGTTTCGTGGGGCAACTGCCTCCTATCCATGATTTGCCGAAGTATCTCATGGTCCCCTCGGTTATTTTTGAAATGGTGGAGCAGTTCGGCTTTGAGGTCGAAATAATTTATAAGCGCGTCTTCTGCGTTCTCCTCCATGTACTGCCAATACCAAACCTCGGCCGGCCCCGTTACCAAATGGTGGAAGTTAGCGAAAACTTGGTCGCTTGACAGGCCGCTCTGGCGTTGGAGAGTCTCTATCCTAAAGATAAAGCTCTCCACGGACATACTTTTTGGGTTCCCATCGAACTTGATGCCCCATTTGTGGACGTCTATCTTTCTCCCTACCTCGGAGCGTGGAAACTCCTGTCGGGAAGACTCCTCCCTATGGGATTCTCCCCGACCAAAACTATGTGGCGATCCGGTCATTAGGTGCTGCTGGGCTGACGATTGTCTTTCGCCCTCAACATTGCGGGAGGTTTGGGGAATTGATGACCTGCGATTGGTCGACGTTTGAGCAACAGTTAGCTGTGCTACGCTTTCATGGAGAGCTTTCATCTCCTCGATGAGGGTGTTTTGAACCCCCTTCAAGCCTCCCGCGAATATTGTCAGCAATTCGGCCTTATTCTCTCTGATCGCTAACGAGACCTCCCTTTGAACTTGGGCTGAGATTCGGTCTTCTAGCGATCGATTACCTGGTATGCCCTCTCGTTCTTTCTCTTGGAACAGTCGCTCCCCATCTTGCCGCAGTTCTCGATCCCACCCTTCGAGCTCTCGGGCTGTGCGGTTCAGATTATCCGCACAATCAACCATTGTCACATTGGACTTGACCTGAGCCCTTGAATGGGACGACTCGCCCGCTGCTGACCCAGGGACTGGCGAAATGCCTAATTCGTGCGTCATTTTGCGCGTTAAGCGCCCCTCAGGCGGCTCCGCTTGCCGAGCCAAAGTTGCCTTAGCAACTGCCCCTTTTCCTTCCATAGCTTTCAACTAAATCAAAAAAATTAAAAAACCTAAAATCCTACCAAACGGTTTTAAAAAAAAATTCAAAGAAAATTAAAATAAAAAATCCAAACTGAATAATTAATAAAAGTTAATAAATGTAATATAAAAAGGTAAATAAAACAAAAAAATTATCAAGTAAACTCCAAAAGGGGGAAGTTGTTTGAGGTTTTTGTTTTTCAAAAAAAAAGGATTGAATAAAAAGCAAAAAAAATACAAAATAAAGATAAGATGATGGTTTAAAAAAAAATGTATGCAAAAATTAAAGGAAATAAATAAAAATGTAAAGATGTAAAAAAAACTGCTAAGTAAATTCAAAAAAAAAATCCAGAAAGTAAAAAAAAGGTTTAAAAAAATGTTATGTATTTAAAAAAATTATAGAAATAAAAGATAGATCCTGTCTAATTTATTGAAATGTTTTAATGTTCTATTTCTTCTAGATAATTGTGATGGTGTGTGAAGTTTTGGGTCGGTACTCCTGTACCATTCCGCCGGCGAATCAGTTTTGTCGTCAGCGTTTCTGTTCGTCCTGTTGTGTTTGTTTGTCCTAGTCTTATCTAGTCGTGACTGGGTCTCAGGAACTAGACGAGTGTTGAAAGTATGCCGTTCTGCTCCTTACCACTACTTGCCATCTGGTGAATAACCTGATTGAAGGCTGGCCAGTAGCTCCAGGCATACTCTCAACACGGTCAAGGCTTTCAGACCAATGTTCTTGCCTCACGATGAGCCGTACTCTTGGCACTTGCTCATTGGATAGCAATTAGAACACGGGTCTGTCTACCCCGATCCGCTCTGCGTTCTAATATGAACTTCCAATTACCTCACATGATCTTTTGGCTCTTGGCCTTCAGATTGGACAGCCGTCTTCCGTTCATATTAAGAACTCAGAGCTTATGCGGTTATTGAGAGTCGAAGAAAGACAGAAAAGTAAAATTTAAAAAAGGATAAAGAGAGAAAAGAAACTAAAAATCGCGAAAAATCAAAAAAAGTAAACAAAATCTAAGAAAATGAACAAATCTGTTGCGGGTCCAAGGTAACGACCTTTGCAACTAAAAATCGTTCCCTTGGAAGCGCAACTGGACCGTCTTTATTCGTTGGGCGCCATTGTTATGAGTCGAGGCTGGCCACAGGGGCATCTTCGGAGTAGTGGAGGAGGACGGTGGCACGCTCGCGGTTGCACGGCTATCGCTCGTCGGACGGGGGTAGTTCTTGTCACCCCTCACACTAAACCACCTGCTCACAAACAAAATTATTCGTGCCTGAAGAAAAAAAAAAGGAAGAAGATAGGCAGAAAACTAAATCGGACGGACAAAAAAAAGACGAAAGAGAAACGAAGAGAAAGATAGGACAGAAGAAAAGGAAAATCTCAATACCTTTGCCCTACCAAGGAGAGAGTCCAGGAAGTCAGATGCAATTTTCACTACCCTAACTATGCTAACTAATCCTATACTAATCTAAAACGTAAGAGCTAAACCTTAACATCTATCCCTAATCTAACTTATATCTAACCTAATTCTAGACTACTTTGCATCAACTGCTTCCTGATGTCGCTCCCTGATAAGGTTCGTCTCGTTCCTGAGACTTGCCAGATGATGACGGCTCTGGCTCGGCCTACCCACCCTATGTGTCGTTCGACACTCCATTGGCTATCTCTCTGGCCGGAAATAGTGAGAGACAGCCCCTTGACCAGAATCCAGCCACTTGTGCGTTACATGTCCTTGTAGTGGAACGTACGTACGTCGTCCCGTCCCGTCCTCATGTCCGTTGGTCGTCTACGAGTCGTCTACGTCATTGCACTAGCGGAAGGACGGCCTTCCCAAATCTCCACACACCCAATCACACTCGTTCTTACTCCATTAAAACAAAATTATCAACTCAATTGCAAAATCCACTATAATTCATCATTTAAATCTAATACTACGTTAAAACTAAATTCAAAATCGAATGGATACTGGAGTTCTCGGAAGTGAATATCCTGACCTTAATCTAAATAAATTCACTTTGGCAGGATTCCTGCCTAAAAACAAAAGAAATAATAAAATGAAAAAAAAACTTACGTGTCGTCCCTCGTCGTCCTGCCGGCAGCACTTGGAGCGAAGATGCCTGTAAATTTATCGATATTTTTGGGCTTCACCGCCTCTTTTCCGCGTATTCACGATCAGAACACTATATCCTTACAATATTATTTAAAACTAATCTCAAAAAAATCAATTAAACTAGCAAAAAAAAAAAACCAAAGGAAATTCAATACACTACTTCACTAATACTATCTTTCAGATCGTTCACTAATTCACTTCTGTCTTAATGTTCTTCTTGCTGCACCATTCACTATTGATAGGGGGTTATACCCCAACTGGAGCACAATGGCTGCTGACAAGCGGAGCGCCTTATGACCGCGTTGACCTTTTTGAAGGACAATGACACTGGGGTCTTTGTCTGGTCCTTTTAATGCGTCCGTTGGAGGATGTTGTGCTTCAAATCGGTCTTGGCCGTTATTAACGCTGAGGCACAGCTAAGCGGACGTTTAATGTAGAGTCTGTGGGCGATCCCAGGACAGAAAAAAATTTTTTGCAGAGGTGAGGGTCGTCTTCTGACTTCACGCCTCAACCCAATACCTCTGCCTTTTTTCTTTTTTTATCTTCCTTATTTTCGATCTGGTGTTTTTCGTCTCCAGAGCCTGTCTTACGTTCGTATGAACCTGTTAAGATGTTTAATGCCCTTTTTCCTATTTCTTTGTTTTGACCGGTCGACGTATAATTGCACAATATAAATGATATTTATCGGATATTGATCACAAATATACTTTGCTTGCAAAAACTTGCAAAAAAAATTGTCACTTTATATTGCTGCTTACTAGCACAGTTGGATGAAACTAGGGTAATGACCCTTAACCGAACTTTTCTAACAAAATTTAAATTTCTATGTATAAGCTACATATACTTTATCGAATATACTTGTCTCTATCCGCTGGTATAGACTCCTTATCAACCATATCTCTAGCAACATGTTGACCACTTCTTACTTTACATAAGCATGATACAAACAGCTACTTATTCATAACACTAAAATACATCATACGTAATCTTAATCTATATTGCATTTTCCTAATCCTAATATTGCACTAAACTTAATGGGTTTAAAATCCTATCACAGTTCGTATATAATTTAAAAAATATTATGTAACTACTTAAACTTAACACTACCTTATCATAACTATTATTGCAACATCCCATTCATCGATTCCACTTAATCGATGACGCTTGAGATTGCCTGCGAGGTGCGAGCAGCCAAGCAGATGTATCTTGTGCACTGTGTGTGTGCACTTGCAGTCTTGTTTCCTCATTAAATGTCATTATTGCAATTATTTTGTTTTGGGTCGCGTGTGGATTATTTAACTTGTTCGTCAGGTAAGTGTAATTGTTTTGTTTATTGTCTATTATTCACTGTGTCTATCATTTAATGTCTTTTTGTTTATCTGTTTCACGATGCTGCATCACCGATGGAGATAATTCTTTTTTTACATGGAATGAAACCAAATTCGGCGAAAACAACCCTTCACGTGCTGGTGGAAGGGCAACAAAAAAAATTAGCACGAAATTGGAATTAATAAATAGATCTACAGGTAGGTGAATTTAATAATTATGCTCGTATATAATAAATAGTCTGTGTCTATCAATTGTACTTGGGATTTACCAAATCCAAACAACATTTATTTTTGGTCAGTTACAATTGAATTTCACATTGCTGTGTTTGTAGGTGCGTGTTGTTATTGTAATTTGCATTTATTTTGTTTGTCATTATTTCTTTTTTTCATGTTTTGGTTTTTGATTGTTTTAGGATGGTGCAACGAAATAGACTGCAAGGGTTCATCGACCTCGGGTTTCTCCACAGGTAAGTGGTTTCGTTTTGGATACAGTGGCCCTATATTAAAGTGGTAATTTGTTTTTATTTTTGTTTTAGGTACACTTGACATCGCCCAGGAACCAGGACCCCGTAACAGATTAGCAATTTTTCTTCGATTATTTTGTTGAGACGTTTAATCAACATCTTTTCGAATAGCTTGGACAACATAGGTGGTATAGATATGGGGCGATAGGAGGTGACCTCACTAGGCGGTTTGCCTGGTTTTGGTATCATAATCACCTCCGCGACTTTCCACATGCTAGGCACATGCATTATCCTGAATGCAGCATTTATGATCTGTGCTAGTTTTTTTAAGCCCTTTTTTGGGATTTGTTTTAGGATTTCCCCTGATATTAAATCAAATCCCGGGGCTTTTTTAGTACTGATGCCCTTTTTTATTTCATTGGCAATTTCTTTAGCCGTTACCGGTTGAATGTGTCTTTCCTCTTCGCACAATTCTTCGCTTTCTTGACAGTCTTTATCTTCATATGGTTGAAAGACGCCTTCGAGATATTCAGCAAATAAATTAGCTTTTGCTTGGTTGTTTTTTGCCCAGTTACCTTCACTGTTTTTAACTGGTGGAATGTGAGCAATTGGCCTTTTTATTTTCTTTGTTGCCTTCCAGAGTGAGTACTCGGTACTAGCATCATTTGTAAGATTGGTAAGGTATTTTTTAAGAGACTCATTTTTAAATTCTCTTATCGATCTTTTAAGCTGACTGTTTAGATTATTCAGTATTGTTTTGTCTCTGGGCGCTCTTGTTTGTTGCCAACGTTTTCTAGCTCGTCTCTTTTCCGTAATTTTATCATATATTACTTTTGGATACGAGTTTCGTTGGGTTTTAGTTTTCGTTTTAGGTGTTGCAGCCCATGTAGCTCTTTGGATATTGACAGTTAATATTTGAACAGCATCTTCTAATTGATCTTCTGTTTCAATTGTTTCTAAGAGCTGAATACTATCCTCTAGATGCTGTCTGAAGTAGCTCCAGTCAGTCAGCTTATTCCCTAGCCTTGCGCTATTTTCTTTAATAGTGATTTTATCGCCAAGTGTTAAAAGTATTGTAGAATGATCTGAGTCAATATCTGGCCCTTCTTCTACCTTTATATTGTTAGACGAGATATTTTTTGTTACGAAGAGGTCGACAAGATCAGGGATTTTGTTTTTATCTGTTGGCCAATACGTAGGTTTTCCCGTTGAGTGATACTTGCCGTTAATTCCGTTTATTACTTCATAAAGTTCTCTTCCTCTTGTATTTGTCAATCTAGATCCCCAATACTTGTTTTTGGCATTAAAATCTCCCACTGCAATAAATCTATTGCTAAATATTCGGAAGAGACCTAAAATTTTTCTTTAGATTGTAACTGGGAGAACAGTAAATTGATGCAACTGATATAGTTTGTCCACTTTTCGTTCGAATGTTAATAGAAATTCCTTGCATCGCGCATGATTGGAACTTGGCTTCTATATGGTGATCGATCTTATTCTTTACTATAATTGCAGCCCCGCATTTTGCTGAATTATGGGGATGTGGGGAGTGATATAATTCGTACCCTTGCAGTTTAAAGTTTGTATTGAATTTTCAGTGCGTCTCAGAGACAAGACATATATCTATTTGGTTCATGTCAAGGACTACTTGGATTTCATCCTTACGGTTCTCGATACCATTAGCATTCCATTCCAGGATTTTTAAACTATCCATCATGTTCTTCTTTTTTGTGCAGCCTTGTTATTGCTGCTTTTTTTCTCAAGGAGCGAGATTCTTTCTAGTATAGCTTTATTGCTTTATCCATGCTTTCTATTCTACTTAGGATTTTTCCATGAACGTTTCCATATTATTATTTAATTTAGTTTTAGTTGTAGTTATCGTTTTTGCGACATTATCTACTTTTTTCGATGCAGCCTGTGCATATGTCAATACTGTACCCGCTCCTGTTTTTGGTACTAACATTTTTTTGATATTTTTATCGGCTATGGGTACTTCTTTTGGAGCTCGCATCTGCAAGTCCTTTATGTCTTTAGGTGCGTCCTTTTTTGTATTTGGCATAGCTTGCTTATGCTTTCTGTCTTTTGCTAATTGCATCTGTTTAGCAACTAAGCAGCCTCTATAGTTGGCTGGATGCTTTTCGTTGCAATTAGCGCATTTTGTTGGTTCGTCTTTTTTCTTCATGCAATCTTTAGTTGGTGGTTTCCTGCACACTTTACGCATCTTGGTTTAGATCTGCAGTATTTATTCGTATGTCCATACTTTTGACAATTCTTGCACTGTGGTACAAGTTTTGATTTCCTTACGGCATGAATCTCTACCTTCATTCCAAGGATATCTTTAATATCGTATATCTTTTTGATATTTTCGTCGTGCTCAAAAGTTAGCATAAACATTGGAAGCGGTACTTTGCTTTTAGATTTTAGCATATTGACAGCTTCTAGTATATTTAGGTTTTTCCTTCTTAGATCTGTAACTACACTCTCTGGCGAGCATGAGAAGTGTAGTTTCTTTACAACAACCTTAATTGGCCTAGTTTGTTTATTCTCATAAGAGTACCATTGCACCTTTTTTTGGTTAAGTATTTTGGTAAGTCTCCTATAAGAATCTTCTTCATCTACATTTATTTTAATGTCATTACCATTTATTAGCATTGTATTAGCTTTAATTTTATTTTCCTCCAATGACTTAACTAAGCTTTCATACTTTGTAATTTCCAGAGCAATAATTGGAGGAGGTTTGACTGGCTTTTGAATTTTATTTTATTTATTTGGAACATAATTCGTAGCTTGATAGCTTTCTTTCGGAGATGAGATCTTTGGGGATGTGCTCATTTTCCGTTTTTTATTTTTGTTCCCGTTTTTGGGTTTTCTTTCTGTCTCTTTCAGTAGTTCTTCCTCATCAGTTGAGAACTCAACTACTTTAATTATTTCTTTTTCTTTGTTTTGGCTGTTGATCAGATTTTTCAACGTTTGCAACTCCTGCTTTAAACTATTAATTTCTTGGATTAATGTCTCGTTTAGTTGCTTAAACCCATCTCTTTCCTTGCAGACTTCTGAATATTTAGCATTCAGAGTTTGGTTTTCATTCATTTTACATGATGATGGGGGTGATCTCTCTACCCTCTAACTTTTTCCAAAAGGGTTCTCGGTAAGCAATAAATGCCCCCCCCCCCCCAGAATCCACGTGACCGACCTCAGAAGAGGCTGGATTTACCACTTTAAATGGCATACCACCTGGGGTATTAAAATCTTTTGTTTTGTTCATTGCATGTTTTAATTTTAACTTTTTTGAAAAGTTTAAACGGTTTGGATTATAGTTGCCTTTTACGACAGGCCATATAATAATAGCATTGTTTTTATTTTTTTTTGCCCAATTTCCTGTTTTGAAATTTTTCGCGAAATGATATCAGCTGTTTTTTCTTATAGATAAGAACATCAAAGTGAGGGGAGTTGGTTCGTAGAGCATGTTCAAAATAGAAACTCGTCGTATAGTCAACATTATATTCGTGAGTTGAATTTGGTTTCGTACGATTACATGGGACTGTGTATTAACGTATGTACATTTATATTTTTGATAAGTACGCGTGCTAGGTACTATATTTTGAAATAAATAGAGGAACGCCATTCCTTTTTCTATCACTTCTACTAATTTTCAACTCAACTCCAAATCCATCTAAACTCATGAGTCGAAAACCTGCATCGATATTTCAACGCTACTCAACGAACGAAGCAGTGTATCAATCGTACCAACATATAAGAACGAACCAGCCAAAAGTTCATTCAAGTACATTCAATGTTCATTCAACCTATCCGCAGCAGGATTTCACTTTTGTTTTTATCCGCAGTGGGATCTTGTATTTGTAATACGTGTAAATTCCTACTTCACTACGGATAGCTTTTCAAACAAAACATTGTGCTTTTACCACAAAATGCTTGAAAACACAAGTTTTCACCTTACCCACCCAAATATAAAGCTGACCTTCTTTTAGATCTTTATACCTATACTTTTGTAATGTTAATGTTGAAGTACTTATAATATTCACTTGATCCTTGTAATCATTTATTTTTTCTAACTCGCAATTTATTATACTTATATATCTGTCCTGATGGACATTCGGTACCTACATTATTTTACAATGAAATTATGGGACTTATTCTAGGCTGAGTGACCAATGTCCTTCATCAGTCTCTATTTTGAGCAAATTGGGAGTATCCCTGCAAATGTAGAAGTACGAATATAACTACTGAAAAATGTACGGAAAAGAAGTACTTCCTTTCCACTGAAAAAGGATAGGCACTCGGGAAAAAACTCATTTATATACCCGCTGCACATGAGAATACGTGAAGCACCCATCTCTCTCTAACTTATAGAAATATCTACTGCCTTAAACCTCAAGTAAAGTACTGATATTCATACGTAAAAAGCAGTACTTCAAAAGTACTTTATTTCTACGTATGAAGCAGTAGTTAAGATGTACTTCTTTTCTTAGCAAAGGTAGTACTAAAGAAGTACTTTTTTTCAACGTGTGAAGTTGTAGTTAAGATGTACTTCTTTTCTTAGTAAATGGAAGTACTTAAGAAGTAGTTGTTTTTTACTGGTGCCTTTAAATTATAATAAAACATCAATACACATTAACATTTTAATCAATTCGTTTTTGTTTATAAGTTATATTTATATTTATTTATAAGTTATATTTATATTTATAATTATTCGTTGTTGTGTGCATTTAGGACGCATCGTCGCATCTCTTTCAATTTTTTCGTGGCCGAGTAGTCTAACACAACCGTCTGAAAATGGAAGTTAAGCAGTTATGCTAAATTGTTCATAGAACTTTCCTGAATTCAATTACATACCCAACAATTTCTTTATACAAAATTAACGCGTTCAGCGATCCCTTTCCGACTCGTCCATCTAAATTAAAATCCACATACACCACGTCAGTAGCTAAGAAACGGAAAACATTTTCCTATTTCCCACTGTATTTCCTTAAATAAGTTTCCTGAAATAAAGTTTCCAATTTTTTTTTTGGTAAATAGTTACTTGTTACAATTAAATTATTTTTTTACCAAGCTCAACATCGCTCATCATCATTGCCGACCGATCTCGTTGACACGCGCTAAAAGATTAAACTGATTCGAGTAATTTTAAAAAATGTCAGCTGCTTTTGCATATTTTGCAAAATGTCTAGACTTCGGTCGATTCTTATTGTCCAGAAATAGATCGACTGCATTTGGATTGTCACGGTGTAAAAACAACAACAACAACAATACTGTCATAAAAGGATTATCACAATTTTGCCCTTTTTCTTTTTGGGAAATAGGTTTTGTCTGTACTTCTACATTCGCAGAGTCTATGCATCGATCAGCCGAATACTAATACTTAAAGAGAATACAAACACATTCACAAAAACATGAGTAGTGTTTTCGAGAAACTACTGACTTTTGGTTTGCAGGGATATGTACATAAATATGTAGTAGTTATGAAGAGTTTCCTTCTTTTCAGTCTTCTTCTTCCGAGTATCTCTTTTCGTGGTTGTTGGCTAATCTCGTCGTTTGGATAAACAACAGTTTGATGTGATGTCTTCTGCCTGTGATTATTGCTTCTTCCTCTATTGTTCGGATTTGACGGTCACGATGGATGTCGTTGTTGGAAGCATACCAGTCCGCATTGACAATACATCGTGATATTTTAGATTGTTGCCCTAGAATAATTGCAGTGTTTTTTTTTATTCGACGTCCCCCAGAGATTGGTTCCGTACGTCCAGATTAGTTTTATGATGGCCTTATATAACAACAATTTGTTATTTGTAGATAGTTTGGAGTTGGTATAATTGTTGGTATACCAAATGTGGACAACAACAATGTGGAAGAGTGTACACAAACAATTTTTCGAGATGCATTGAATGTCGCTGTGACTGCTGACGAAATTAAAAAATGCTACGTCAAACGCTCAAGAAAGCCAAACACCAATCAGAAGTCTACTGATATTGTCTGCGTTCATCTCTCATCGGTTGATGTCAAGCAGAAAATCATGACGAACAAAAAGGCCGGGAAGGATAAACTAAATGCCTCCTTATTTGCTGGAAATAGGAAAAATAGTATATTTGTAAATGACTGTTTCACTAACTACACTCGGGCTTTGTTTATGGCAGCTAAGAAATTAAAAGTGGAAAAAAAGTTTAAGTATTTATGGTTTAAAAATTGTCAAATACTATTAAAAAGATTTGAAAATGGTGAGGTCGCTGTTATTAGATCTTTCGACGATCTAAATGCAATTTGTTAACTAATTTGTTTTGTCTAAATGTTTAATATAAATAATATTGATATTTTAAACAACGAACTCACCATAAAAACTATTCGTAATAGTAATGACAGCCTTTTTTCGGAATGTAAAGAAAATAGATCTCTTTATGTTGTTCACCAAAACATTCGTAGTCTGAGGCGAAATTTCGATTTGTTGATATCTAATATCGAAGCTTTTAATTATCTACCTGATATGGTATTTGTTTCTGAAGTCTGGATTTTTTCTTGTGAAATTGAAGACTATAACTTGCCTAACTTTAATTTCTATGCGAATACTAATGATTCGTATTCTGCGGGAGGTGTGGGAGTTTTTGTGCGGGATTCATATGAATGTGAAATAACATCGTATAATCTGGTAAGTGCGGATATTTTGAAAATCTCTTGCTGCATATGCAAAGAAATATTTAACTTTGTATGTATATATAGACTGCAATCTCAGCATTTGCAATTGTTTCTTGATGAGTTCTCAATATTTTTACGCAATGAAAAAGCAGCAAATCTTGTAATTCTAGGTGACATTAATTTAGATCTTCTTAATCCTAGTCTTGTTCTAGATGCATATAATTTACTTCTATCCGAGCATGGTCTTACTTCGTTTGTAAATGAGTGTACTAGGCCCACTTCGGACACCTGCCTAGATCATGTATTTGGTCGGTTTTCGAAGCTTTCCCCTAACCTTTGTTCAGGTATAATTTTTGATCTTCAAATTACAGATCATTGTATGTCTGGTATTTACTTTCACAGCTTACACAATGCAAAGCAGACTAAACAAACATCTCCACATTTGTTGTGCAAAACTGATTTTTTAAAATTAAACAGCTTATTGCGTTTTGTCTCCTGGGATGAAGTTTATGCTGAAAATAATGCCTCCAGGGCGTATGATTTATTCTTAAACGTATTAAAGCTTAACATTAACTCATGTTCCTTGTCTGTTGTCCAGAAAAGGTCTATGATAAGACTAAAGCCGTGGATAAGTCGCACTCTACTGAATAAAATAAGAACTAAACATAAACTGAGCAAAAAATGCAATAAACATCCGCAAAATTCATACCTAAAAAATCGCTTTCGCAGGATATGTAAATATATTAACAACGAGATAAGAACAAGCCGTGACAACTATTACCATAACCAAATGAGAAATGCACAAGGCTCAATAAAAAAGGAATGGAAAGTAATAAACAGCCTTATAAATAAAAACGGCACAAATAAGAGCAACCCTATTGTATTAAGAAAAGTAGGCATTAATATTAATGATCCTACCGAAGTTGCGAACGAATTGAATAATCATTTCGTATCGGTTGGACAAAATTCATTTCCTTCAGTTCAACCTTCTACGTGCGTTTGTGACACAGATTTAGCACTGGTGGGCAATAACGTTTGTAGAAATAGTTTTTTCTTTGAACCGATATCAGGGTTAGAAATAATAAGAACTATAAACTCGCTCAACAACTCGCATTCATTTGGTAATGATGGTATTTCGAATTATGTGTTGAAAAAAATTTCTTATAATATTGCTGATATTCTGGCTCACATCTTCAATTTAAGCTTGTTTTCTGGAATTTTCCCTGAAGAATTAAAACGCGCTGTAGTAATCCCCCTTTTCAAAAAGGGAGATAAAACAGATAAAAATAATTATAGGCCAATTTCCTTATTGCCTTCAATTTCCAAAGTTCTTGAAAAGCTAGTAAAGAACAGGATCTTGCCATATCTGACGAAAATAAACTTTCTTAGTCCAATGCAATTTGGGTTTAGGGCGGGCTCCTCTACTGAAGATGCCCTTCTGGATTTTTGCTCCCTTATCCATAAAGGCTTAGACTCCAAAAAATATTGTGCTGGTCTTTTCGTCGATATTACGAAAGCGTTCGATATGGTTAACCACAGGATTCTTTTGGATAAAATGTACAGAATTGGTTTTCGGAGCTTTATCTTTACATGGTTTAAATCTTACTTAGAAAATAGAACGCAGAGAGTTAAAGTAAGTAATGTTTTAAGCAGGTCTAAGTCCATTCATATAGGTGTGCCCCAAGGATCTGTCCTCGGCCCTGTTTTATTTTTAATATATATTAATAGTCTTTTGGATCAACCATTTGTGGGAAAGGTAAAAGCGTTTGCAGATGATCTTGGGATTGCTTATGATTCAGATAGCCCCTTGAATCTAATTGCAGAAATTAATCATGATGTTTATGTACTAAGGTCGTGGTTCGCAGAACATAAGCTCCTTGTTAGCAATAAGACCAAGCTAATGTTCTTTAATTTGAAACCGCAGGAAATACCAGAACTTGACATAATATTTCATGCACCAAATTGTGTTAAGCTTATTTTGCTTAATGACACTTGCCCAAGACCTGATTCCCTGCCTGCCTTTAATTCGGATGTTGATTGCAAATCAAATTGTTTTGCAATAGAAAAGGTTAAATCTTTTAAATACCTAGGTGTTACAATAGACCAACACTTAAACTGGACCGAACATATATTAATTCTAAAACAGTACTTACTTTCATCAATCCGTAGTCTCTATCGTCTCAGGAAATTCCTTTCTAATAACACCTTAAAAACAATCTATCATGGGATATTTCACTCAAAATTGGGGTATGGAATAAACTGTTGGGGGGGTACTTATCGCAATAACATACAGCAACTTACTATACTGCAGAAATGTGCAATAAGAAAGGTTTTTAATTGTATGCGTCTGGCACACTCCATGGAGTTGTTTAGATATGCACAAATCCTACCGGTTCGACACTTGTTTTACTACAAAACGCTGAAGATATTTTTTATTAGATGTGGAAATACGCAAAGTCCTATACTCGATGCTTATAGCCTACGAAGGAACTTAAGAAATGTTGTTGCTTTACCCCCTTTTCGCACTACAAGCTTTAGAAATTCATATACAGTTATATCTTGCAAGCTTTTTAACAGACTTCCTGAACAAATACGAATCATTAGAACCTTATACGCGTTCCTTAACAGGATAAAGTTTTGGCTCCTTGACTTTGATATCGATCAAGTTGAAAATTTGCCGAGCTACATTATTTAAATTTTTGTAAAGGCTTACCTGTTTTTGCCTCCTTCGATCTGTTTTACATGTATTTCTTTTCTTGCTTAATTTTCTTGTAATACAAATTTTTTTGTTTTTCTTGATTATATACTTTTGTTCACCCCACAATAAATAAATAATTTGTAATGATGTGACATTTGCTACTATTTTTTGTAAATACAAAATGTCACTAACGATTCTACTTAAATTTACCATTTAATAGTTTACCATTATTTTATGTTTAAGAAATGAGAATAATGAATAATAATAAAAAAAAAAAAAAAAAAAGTTCCTGTAAAGGAGCCATAAAAGTTGTCTAAATTTTTCTTTTATTTTATCCCTCCTCTTTTGTAGTTGGTACTCGTATTTAAAGGTAAGCTTGTTGTCTAAGTGTATACCCAAGTATTTGGCTGATTTGTCAATTGGTTTTTTGTGTTATCCAAGATCTGTTGAGCATGAGCTGCTATCTCAAGGTTGTCGTTTGAAGTCATCAGGATAGTGTCATCAGCAAAAGTAGTAATCATCGATGAACAGCCCCTTGGAGAAGGAATATCAACTTTTTGAATATTTCTTCGGTTTCTTCGGTACCTGCCAAACGAGTTGACCTACAGCGATCAAATAAATATGCCTGAATTTTAAATTAAATTATCTAACAAGTGGCATTAATAGATTTTTGTTTTAGATACAAACAAAAAAGTTCAACTTTTTGAATATTGGCCAACGACATGCTGAACGGTTCCTTCGATATCTGCCAAACCAGTTGACCTACAGCAATCAAGTAAATATGCCTGAATTCAAGATTCAAATATCTAACAAGTGGCATCAATAGATTTTTGTTTACGATATGCTTAACGGTTTCTTCAATATCTGCCACACCAGCTGACCTAGAGCGATCTAATAAATATGCCTGAATTCAAGATTCAATTATCTAACAAGAGGCATCAATAGATTTTTGTTTTAGATACAAACAAAAAAAATCAACTTTTAATATATTGACCAACGACATGCTGAACGGTTTTTTCGATATCTGCCAAACCAGCAGACCTAGAGCGATCAAATAAAAATGCCTGAATTCAAGATTCAATTATCTAACAAGAGGCATCAATAGATTTTTGTTTTAGATACAAACAAAAAAGTTCAACTTTTTGAATTTTGACCAACGACATGCTGAACGGTTTCTTCGATATCTGCCAAACCAATTGACCTACAGCAATCAAATAAATATGCCTGAATTCAAGATTCAATTATCTAACAAGTGGCATCAAGAGATTTTTGTTTTAGATACTCGTACAAACAAAAAAATTCAACTTTTTGAATATTGACCAACGACATGCTGAACGGTTTCTTCGATATCTGCCAAACAAGTTGACGTACAGCAATCAAATAAATATGCATGAGATCAAGATTCAATTATCTAACAAGTGGCATTAATAGATTTTTGTTTTAGATACAAAAATAATAGTTAAACTTTTTCAATATTGACCAACGACATGCTGAACGGTTTCTTCGGTATCTGCCAAACCAGCTAACATACAGCGATCAAATAAATATGCCTGAATTCAAGATTCAATTATCTAACAAGTGGCATCAATAGATTTTTGTTTTAGATACAAACAAAAAAGTTCAACTTTTTGAATATTGACCAACGACATGCTGAACGGTTCCTTCGATATCTGCCAAACCAGTTGACCTACAGCGATCAAATAAATATGCCTGAATTCAAGATTCAATTATCTAACATCAATGGATCAATAGATTTTTGTTTTAGATACAAACAAAAAAGTTCAACTTTTTGAATATTGACCAACGACATGCTGAACGGATTCTTCGGTATCTGCCAAAGCAGTTGACATACAGCAATCAAATAAATATGCCTGAATTCTAGATTCAATTATCTAACAAGTAGCATTGAATTTTTGTTTTAGATACAAACAAAAAAGTTCAACTTTTTGAATATTGACCAACGACATGCTGAACGGTTTCTTCGATATCTGCCAAGATAGCTGACCTACAGCGATCAAATAAACATGCTTCAATTCAAGATTCAATTATCTAACAAGTGGCATCAATAGCTTTTTGTTTTAGATACAAACAAAAAAATTCAACTTTTTGAATATTGACCAACGACATGCTGAACGGTTTCTTCGATATCTGCCAAGCCAGCTGACCTACAGCGATCAAATAAATATGCCTGAATTCAAGATTCAATTATCTAACAAGTGGCATCAATAGATTTTTATTTTAGATACAAACAAAAAAGTTAAACTTTTTGAATATTGACCAACGACATGCTGAACGGTTTCTTCGATACCTGCCAAACCAGTTGACCTACAGCAATCAAATAAATATGCCTGAGATCAAGATTCAATTATCTAACAAGTGGCATCAATAGATTTTTGTTTTAGATACAAACAGAAAAGTTCAACTTTATGAATATTGACCAACGACATGCTAAACGGTTTCTTCGGTATCTGCCAAAGCAGTTGACATACAGCAATCAAATAAATATGCCTGAATTCTAGATTCAATTATCTAACAAGTAGCATTCGATTTTTGTTTTAGATACAAACAAAAAAGTTCAACTTTTTGAATATTGACCAACGACATGCTGAACGGTTTCTTCGATATCTGCCAAAGCAGTTGACATACAGCAATCAAATAAATATGCCTGAATTCTAGATTCAATTATCTAACAAGTAGCATTAGATTTTTGTTTTAGATACAAACAAAAAAGTTCAACTTTTTGAATATTGACCAACGACATGCTGAACGGTTTCTTCGATATCTGCCAAGCCAGCTGACCTACAGCGATCAAATAAATATGCCTGAATTCAAGATTCAATTATCTAACAAGTGGCATCAATAGCTTTTTGTTTTAGATACAAACAAAAAAAATCAACTTTTTGAATATTGAAAAACGATATGCTGAACGGTTTCTTCGATATCTGCCAAGCCAGCTGACCTACAGCGATCAAATAAATATGCCTGAATTCAAGATTCAATTATCTAACAAGTGGCATGAATAGATTTTTGTTTTAGATACAAACAAAAAAGTTCAACTTTTTGAATATTGACCAACGACATGCTGAACAGTTTCTTCGATATCTGCCAAGCCAGTTGACCTACTGCGATCAAATAAATATGCCTGAGATCAAGATTCAATTATCTAACAAGTGGCATCAATAGATTTTTGTTTTAGATACAAACAGAAAAAAGTTCAACTTTATGAATATTGACCAACGACATGCTGAACGGTTTCTTCGGTATCTGCCAAAGCAGTTGACATACAGCAATCAAATAAATATGCCTGAATTCTAGATTCAATTATCTAACAAGTAGCATTCGATTTTTGTTTTAGATACAAACAAAAAAGGTAAACTTTTTGAATATTGACCAACGACGTGCTGAACGGTTTCTTCGGTATCTGAAAAACTAATTGACCTACAGCGATCAAATAAATATGCCTGAATTCAAGATTCAATTATCTAACAAGTGGCATTAATAGATTTTTGTTTTAGATACAAACAAAAAAGTTCAACTTTTTGAATATTGACCAACGACATGCTGAACGATTCCTTCGATATCTGCCAAACCAGCTGACTTACAGCGATCAAATAAATATGCCTGAATTCAAGATTCAATTATCTAACAAGTGGCATGAATAGATTTTTGTTTTAGATACAAACAAAAAAGTTCAACTTTTTGAATATTGACCAGCGACATGCTGAACGGTTCCTTCGATATCTGCCAAACCAGTTGACCTACAGCGATCAAATAAATATGCCTGAATTCAAGATTCAATTATCTAACATTAATGGATCAATAGATTTTTGTTTTATATACAAACAAAAAAGTTCAACTTTTTGAATATTGACCAACGACATGCTGAACGGATTCTTCGGTATCTGCCAAAGCAGTTGACATACAGCAATCAAATAAATATGCCTGAATTCTAGATTCAATTATCTACCAAGTAGCATTGAATTTTTGTTTTAGGTACAAACAAAAAAGTTCAACTTTTTGAATATTGACCAACGACATGCTGAACGGTTTCTTCGATTTCTGCCAAGATAGCTGACCTACAGCGATCAAATAAACATGCTTCAATTCAAGCTTCAATTATCTAACAAGTGGCATCAATAGCTTTTTGTTTTAGATACAAACAAAAAAATTCAACTTTTTGAATATTGATCAACGACATGCTGAACGGTTTCTTCGATATCTGCCAAGCCAGCTGACCTACAGCGATCAAATAAATATGCCTGAATTCAAGATTCAATTATCTAGCAAGTGGCCTCAATAGATTTTTGTTTTAGATAGAAAAAAAATTCAACTTTTTGAATATTGCCCAACGACATGCTGAACGGTTTCTTCGATATTTGCCAAACCAGTTGACCTACAGCCATCAAATAAATATGCCTGAATTCAAGATTCAATTATCTAAGAAGTGGCATTAATAGGTTTTTGTTTTAGATACAAACAAAAAAGTTCAACTTTTTGAATATTGACCAACGACGTGCTGAACGGTTTCTTCGGTATCTGCCAAGCCAGCTGACCTACAGCGATCAAATAAATATGCCTGAATTCAAGATTCAATTATCTAACAAGTGGCATCAATAGATTTTTGTTTTAGATACAAACAAAAAAGTTCAACTTTTTGAATATTGACCAACGACATGCTGAACGGTTTCTTCGATATCTGCCAAGCCAGCTGACCTACAGCGATAAAATAAATATACCTGAATTCAAGATTCAATTATTTAACAAGTGGCATTAATAGGTTTTTGTTTTAGATACAAACAAGAAAGTTCAACTTTTTGAATATTGACCAACGACGTGCTGAACAGTTTCTTCGGTATCTGAAAAACCAATTGACCTACAGCAATCAAATAAATATGCCTGAATTCAAGATTCAATTATCTAACAAGTGGCATCAATAGATTTTTGTTTTAGATACAAACAAAAAAGTTCAACTATTTGAATATTGACCAACGACATGCTGAACGGTTTCTTCGATATCTGCCAAACCAGCTGACCTACAGCGATCAAATAAATATGCCTGAATTCAAGATTCAAATATCTAACAAGTGGCATCAATAGATTTTTGTTTTAGATACAAACAAAAAAGTTCAACTATTTGAATATTGACCAACGACGTGCTGAACTTTTTCTTCGATATCTGCCAAGCCAGCTGACCTACAGCGATCAAATTAATATGCCTGAATTCAAGATTCAATTATCTAACAAGTGGCATCAATAGATTTTTGTTTTAGATACAAACAAAAAAGTTCAAGTTTTTGAATATTGACCAACGACGTGCTGAACAGTTTCTTCGGTATCTGAAAAACCAATTGACCTACAGCGATCAAATTAATATACCTGAATTCTAGATTCAATTACCTAACAAGTGGCATTAATAGGTTTTTGTTTTAGATACAAACAAAAAAATTCAACTTTTTGAATATTGACCAACGACATGCTGAACGGTTTCTTCGATTTTTGCCAAACCAGTTGACCTACAGCGATCAAATAAATATGCCTGAATTCAAGATTCAATTATCTAACAAGTGGCATCAATAAATTTTTGTTTTAGATACAAACAAAAAAGTTCAACTATTTGAATATTGACCAACGACATGCTGAACGGTTTCTTCGATATCTGCCAAGCCAGCTGACCTACAGCGATCAAATTAATATGCCTGAATTCAAGATTCAATTATCTAACACGTGGCATTAATAGATTTTTGTTTTAGATACAAACAAAAAAGTTCAACTTTTTGAATATTGACCAACGACGTGCTGAACAGTTTCTTCGGTATCTGAAAAACCAATTGACCTACAGCGATCAAATAAATTTACCTGAATTCTAGATTCAATTATCTAACAAGTGGCATTAATAGGTTTTTGTTTTAGATACAAACAAGAAAGTTCAACTTTTTGAATATTGACCAACGACGTGCTGAACAGTTTCTTCGGTATCTGAAAAACCAATTGACCTACAGCGATCAAATAAATATGCCTGAATTCAAGATTCAATTATCTAACAAGTGGCATCAATAGATTTTTGTTTTAGATACAAACAAAAAAGTTCAACTATTTGAATATTGACCAACGACATGCTGAACGGTTTCTTCGATATCTGCCAAGCCAGCTGACCTACAGCGATCAAATAAATATGCCTGAATTCAAGATTCAATTATCTAGCAAGTGGCATCAATAGATTTTTGTTTTAGATACAAAAAAAAGTTCAACTTTTTGAATATTGCCCAACGACATGCTGAACGGTTTCTTCGATATTTGCCAAACCAGTTGACCTACAGCGATCAAATAAATATGCCTGAATTCAAGATTCAATTATCTAACAAGTGGCATGAATAGGTTTTTGTTTTAGATACAAACAAAAAAGTTCAACTTTTTAAATATTGTCCAACGACGTGCTGAACGGTTTCTTCGGTATCTGCCAAGCCAGCTGACTTACAGCGATCAAATAAATATGCCTGAATTCAAGATTCAATTATCTAACAAGTGGCATGAATAGGTTTTTGTTTTAGATACAAACAAAAAAGTTCAACTTTTTAAATATTGACCAACGACGTGCTGAACGGTTTCTTCGGTATCTGAAAAACTAATTGACCTACAGCGATCAAATAAATATGCCTGAATTCAAGATTCAATCATCTAACAAGTGGCATTAATAGATTTTTGTTTTAGATACAAACAAAAAAGTTCAACTTTTTGAATATTGACCAACGACATGCTGAACGATTCCTTCGATATCTGCCAAACCAGCTGACTTACAGCGATCAAATAAATATGCCTGAATTCAATATTCAATTATCTAACAAGTGGCATGAATAGGTTTTTGTTTTAGATACAAACAAAAAAGTTCAACTATTTGAATATTGACCAACGACATGCTGAACGGTTTCTTCGATATCTGCCAAGCCAGCTGACCTACAGCGATCAAATTAATATGCCTGAATTCAAGATTCAATTATCTAACACGTGGCATTAATAGATTTTTGTTTTAGATACAAACAAAAAAGTTCAACTTTTTGAATATTGACCAACGACGTGCTGAACAGTTTCTTCGGTATCTGAAAAACCAATTGACCTACAGCGATCAAATAAATTTACCTGAATTCTAGATTCAATTATCTAACAAGTGGCATTAATAGGTTTTTGTTTTAGATACAAACAAGAAAGTTCAACTTTTTGAATATTGACCAACGACGTGCTGAACAGTTTCTTCGGTATCTGAAAAACCAATTGACCTGCAGCGATCAAATTAATGTACCTGAATTCTAGATTCAATTACCTAAGAAGTGTCATTAATAGGTTTTTGTTTTAGATACAAACAAAAAAATTCAACTTTTTGAATTTTGACCAACGACATGCTGAACGGTTTCTTCGATATCTGCCAAACCAGTTGACCTACAGCGATCAAATAAATATGCCTGAATTCAAGATTCAATTATCTAGCAAGTGGCATCAATAGATTTTTGTTTTAGATACAAAAAAAAGTTCAACTTTTTGAATATTGCCCAACGACATGCTGAACGGTTTCTTCGATATTTGCCAAACCAGTTGACCTACAGCGATCAAATAAATATGCCTGAATTCAAGATTCAATTATCTAACAAGTGGCATGAATAGGTTTTTGTTTTAGATACAAACAAAAAAGTTCAACTTTTTAAATATTGTCCAACGACGTGCTGAACGGTTTCTTCGGTATCTGCCAAGCCAGCTGACTTACAGCGATCAAATAAATATGCCTGAATTCAAGATTCAATTATCTAACAAGTGGCATGAATAGGTTTTTGTTTTAGATACAAACAAAAAAGTTCAACTTTTTAAATATTGACCAACGACGTGCTGAACGGTTTCTTCGGTATCTGAAAAACTAATTGACCTACAGCGATCAAATAAATATGCCTGAATTCAAGATTCAATCATCTAACAAGTGGCATTAATAGATTTTTGTTTTAGATACAAACAAAAAAGTTCAACTTTTTGAATATTGACCAACGACATGCTGAACGATTCCTTCGATATCTGCCAAACCAGCTGACTTACAGCGATCAAATAAATATGCCTGAATTCAATATTCAATTATCTAACAAGTGGCATGAATAGGTTTTTGTTTTAGATACAAACAAAAAAGTTCAACTTTTTAAATATTGTCCAACGACGTGCTGAACGGTTTCTTCGGTATCTGCCAAGCCAGCTGACCTACAGCGATCAAATAAATATGCCTGAATTCAAGATTCAATTATCTAACAAGTAGCATCAATAGATTTTTGTTTTAGATACAAACAAAAAAGTTCAACTTTTTGAATATTGACCAACGACGTGCTGAACAGTTTCTTCGGTATCTGAAAAACCAATTGACCTACAGTGATCAAATAAATATACCTGAATTCTAGATTCAATTATCTAACAAGTGGCATTAATAGGTTTTTGTTTTAGATACAAACAAGAAAGTTCAACTTTTTGAATATTGACCAACGACGTGCTGAACAGTTTCTTCGGTATCTGAAAAACCAATTGACCTGCAGCGATCAAATTAATGTACCTGAATTCTAGATTCAATTACCTAAGAAGTGTCATTAATAGGTTTTTGTTTTAGATACAAACAAAAAAATTCAACTTTTTGAATTTTGACCAACGACATGCTGAACGGTTTCTTCGATATCTGCCAAACCAGTTGACCTACAGCGATCAAATATAAGTTCAACTTTTTGAATATTGACCAACGACATGCTGAACAGTTTCTTCGATATCTGCCAAGCCAGTTGACCTACTGCGATCAAATAAATATGCCTGAGATCAAGATTCAATTATCTAACAAGTTTCATCAATAGATTTTTGTTTTAGATACAAACAGAAAAAAGTTCAACTTTATGAATATTGACCAACGACATGCTGAACGGTTTCTTCGGTATCTGCCAAAGCAGTTGACATACAGCAATCAAATAAATATGCCTGAATTCTAGATTCAATTATCTAACAAGTAGCATTCGATTTTTGTTTTAGATACAAACAAAAAAGTTAAACTTTTTGAATATTGACCTATGACGTGCTGAACGGTTTCTTCGGTATCTGAAAAACTAATTGACCTACAGCGATCAAATATATATGCCTGAATTCAAGATTCAATTATCTAACAAGTGGCATTAATAGATTTTTGTTTTAGATACAAACAAAAAAGTTCAACTTTTTGAATATTGACCAATGACATGCTGAACGATTCCTTCGATATCTGCCAAACCAGCTGACTTACAGCGATCAAGTAAATATGCCTGAATTCAAGATTCAATTATCTAACAAGTGGCATGAATAGATTTTTGTTTTAGATACAAACAAAAAAGTTCAACTTTTTGAATATTGACCAGCGACATGCTGAACGGTTCCTTCGATATCTGCCAAACCAGTTGACCTACAGCGATCAAATAAATATGCCTGAATTCAAGATTCAATTATCTAACATCAATGGATCAATAGATTTTTGTTTTAGATACAAACAAAAAAGTTCAACTTTTTGAATATTGACCAACGACATGCTGAACGGATTCTTCGGTATCTGCCAAAGCAGTTGACATACAGCAATCAAATAAATATGCCTGAATTCTAGATTCAATTATCTACCAAGTAGCATTGAATTTTTGTTTTAGGTACAAACAAAAAAGTTCAACTTTTTGAATATTGACCAACGACATGCTGAACGGTTTCTTCGATATCTGCCAAGATAGCTGACCTACAGCGATCAAATAAACATGCTTCAATTCAAGCTTCAATTATCTAACAAGTGGCATCAATAGCTTTTTGTTTTAGATACAAACAAAAAAATTCAACTTTTTGAATATTGACCAACGACATGCTGAACGGTTTCTTCGATATCTGCCAAGCCAGCTGACCTACAGCGATCAAATAAATATGCCTGAATTCAAGATTCAATTATCTAACAAGTGGCATCAATAGATTTTTGTTTTAGATACAAACAAAAAAGTTCAACTATTTGAATATTGACCAACGACATGCTCAACGGTTTCTTCGATATCTGCCAAGCCAGCTGACCTACAGCGATCAAATAAATATGCCTGAATTCAAGATTCAATTATCTAGCAAGTGGCCTCAATAGATTTTTGTTTTAGATAGAAAAAAAAGTTCAACTTTTTGAATATTGCCCAACGAAATGCTGAACGGTTTCTTCGATATTTGCCAAACCAGTTGACCTACAGCGATCAAATAAATATGCCTGAATTCAAGATTCAATTATCTAACAAGTGGCATTAATAGGTTTTTGTTTTAGATACAAACAAAAAAGTTCAACTTTTTGAATATTGACCAACGACGTGCTGAACGGTTTCTTCGGTATCTGCCAAGCCAGCTGACCTACAGCGATCAAATAAATATGCCTGAATTCAAGATTCAATTATCTTACAAGTGGCATCAATAGATTTTTGTTTTAGATACAAACAAAAAAGTTCAACTTTTTGAATATTGACCAACGACATGCTGAACGGTTTCTTCGATATCTGCCAAGCCAGCTGACCTACAGCGATAAAATAAATATACCTGAATTCAAGATTCAATTATCTAACAAGTGGCATTAATAGGTTTTTGTTTTAGATACAAACAAGAAAGTTCAACTTTTTGAATATTGACCAACGACGTGCTGAACAGTTTCTTCGGTATCTGAAAAACCAATTGACCTACAGCGATCAAATAAATATACCTGAATTCTAGATTCAATTATCTAACAAGTGGCATTAATAGGTTTTTGTTTTAGATACAAACAAGAAATTTCAACTTTTTGAATATTGACCAACGACGTGCTGAACAGTTTCTTCGGTATCTGAAAAACCAATTGACCTACAGCGATCAAATAAATATGCCTGAATTCAAGATTCAATTATCTAACAAGTGGCATCAATAGATTTTTGTTTTAGATACAAACAAAAAAGTTCAACTATTTGAATATTGACCAACGACATGCTGAACGGTTTCTTCGATATCTGCCAAGCCAGCTGACCTACAGCGATCAAATAAATATGCCTGAATTCAAGATTCAATTATCTAACAAGTGGCATTAATAGGTTTTTGTTTTAGATACAAACAAAAAAGTTCAACTTTTTGAATATTGACCAACGACGTGCTGAACGGTTTCTTCGGTATCTGCCAAGCCAGCTGACCTACAGCGATTAAATAAATATGCCTGAATTCAAGATTCAATTATCTAACAAGTGGCATTAATAGGTTTTTGTTTTAGATACAAACAAGAAAGTTCAACTTTTTGAATATTGACCAACGACGTGCTGAACAGTTTCTTCGGTATCTGAAAAACCAATTGACCTACAGCGATCAAATAAATATGCCTGAATTCAAGATTCAATTATCTAACAAGTGGCATCAATAGATTTTTGTTTTAGATACAAACAAAAAAGTTCAACTATTTGAATATTGACCAACGACATGCTGAACGGTTTCTTCGATATCTGCCAAGCCAGCAGACCTACAGCGATCAAATAAATATGCCTGAATTCAAGATTCAATTATCTAGCAAGTGGCATCAATAGATTTTTGTTTTAGATACAAAAAAAAGTTCAACTTTTTGAATATTGCCCAAAGACATGCTGAACGGTTTCTTCGATATTTGCCAAACCAGTTGACCTACAGCGATCAAATAAAAATGCCTGAATTCAAGATTCAATTATCTAACAAGTGGCATTAATAGGTTTTTGTTTTAGATACAAACAAAAAAGTTCAATTTTTTGAATATTGACCAACGACGTGCTGAACGGTTGCTTCGGTATCTGCAAAACCAATTGACCTACAGCGATCAAATAAAGATGCCTGAATTCTACTCGTAGAATCAATTATCTAACAAGTGGCAACATAAAATTTTTGTTTTAGATACAAACAAAAAAGTTCAACTTTTTGAATATTGACCAACGACGTGCTGAACGGTTTCTTCGGTATCTGAAAAACAAATTGACCTACAGCGATCAAATAAATATGCCTGAATTCTAGATTCAATTACCTAACAAGTGGCATTAATAGGTTTTTATTTTAGATACAAACAAAAAAGTTTAACTTTTTGAATATTGACCAACGACATGCTGAACGGTTTCTTCGGTATCTGCCAAACCAACTGACCTACAGCGATCAAATAAATATGCCTGAATTCAAGATTCAATTATCTAACAAGTGGCATTAATAGGTTTTTGTTTTAGATACAAACAAAAAAGTTCAATTTTTTGAATATTGACCAACGACGTGCTGAACAGTTTCTTCGGTATCTGAAAAACCAATTGACCTACAGCGATCAAATTAATATACCTGAATTCTAGATTCAATTACCTAACAAGTGGCATTAATAGGTTTTTGTTTTAGATACAAACAAAAAAATTCAACTTTTTGAATATTGACCAACGACATGCTGAACGGTTTCTTCGATATCTGCCAAACCAGTTGACCTACAGCGATCAAATAAATATGCCTGAATTCAAGATTCAATTATCTAACAAGTGGCATCAATAGATTTTTGTTTTAGATACAAACAAAAAAGTTCAACTTTTTGAATATTGACCAACGACGTGCTGAACAGTTTCTTCGGTATCTGAAAAACCAATTGACCTACAGCGATCAAATAAATATACCTGAATTCTAGATTCAATTATCTAACAAGTGGCATTAATAGGTTTTTGTTTTAGATACAAACAAGAAAGTTCAACTTTTTGAATATTGACCAACGACGTGCTGAACAGTTTCTTCGGTATCTGAAAAACCAATTGACCTACAGCGATCAAATAAATATACCTAAATTCAAGATTCAATTATCTAACAAGTGGCATCAATAGATTTTTGTTTTAGATACAAACAAAAAAGTTCAACTTTTTGAATATTGACCAACGACGTGCTGAACAGTTTCTTCGGTATCTGAAAAACCAATTGACCTACAGCGATCAAATAAATATACCTGAATTCTAGATTCAATTATCTAACAAGTGGCATTAATAGGTTTTTGTTTTAGATACAAACAAGAAAGTTCAACTTTTTGAATATTGACCAACGACGTGCTGAACAGCTTCTTCGGTATCTGAAAAACCAATTGACCTGCAGCGATCAAATTAATGTACCTGAATTCTAGATTCAATTACCTAAGAAGTGGCATTAATAGGTTTTTGTTTTAGATACAAACAAAAAAATTCAACTTTTTGAATATTGACCAACGACATGCTGAACGGTTTCTTCGATATCTGCCAAACCAGTTGACATACAGCGATCAAATAAATATGCCTGAATTCAAGATTCAATTATCTAACAAGTGGCATCAATAGATTTTTGTTTTAGATACAAACAAAAAAGTTAAACTTTTTGAATATTGACCAACGACATGCTGAACGGTTTTTCGATATCTGCCAAGGCAGCTGACCTACAGCGATCAAATAAATATGCCTGAATTCAAGATTCAATTATCTAACAAGTGGCATCAATAGATTTTTGTTTTAGATACAATCAAAAAAGTTCAACTATTTGAATATTGACCAACGACATGCTGAACGGTTTCTTCGATATCTGCCAAGCCAGCTGACCTACAGCGATCAAATAAATATGCCTGAATTCAAGATTCAATTATCTAGCAAGTGGCATCAATAGATTTTTGTTTTAGATACAAAAAAAAGTTCAACTTTTTGAATATTGCCCAACGACATGCTGAACGGTTTCTTCGATATTTGCCAAACCAGTTGACCTACAACGATCAAATAAATATGCCTGAATTCAAGATTCAATTATCTAACAAGTGGCATTAATAGGTTTTTGTTTTAGATACAAACAAACAAGTTCAACTTTTTGAATATTGTCCAACGACGTGCTGAACGGTTTCTTCGGTATCTGCCAAGCCAGCTGACCTACAGCGATCAAATAAATATGCCTGAATTCAAGATTCAATTATCTAGCAAGTTGCTTCAATAGATTTTTGTTTTAGATACAAAAAAAAGTTCAACTTTTTGAATATTGCCCAACGACATGCTGAACGGTTTCTTCGATATTTGCCAAACCAGTTGACCTACAGCGATCAAATAAAAATGCCTGAATTCAAGATTCAATTATCTAACAAGTGGCATTAATAGGTTTTTGTTTTAGATACAAACAAAAAAGTTCAATTTTTTGAATATTGACCAACGACGTGCTGAACAGTTTCTTCGGTATTTGAAAAACCAATTGACCTACAGCGATCAAATTAACATACCTGAATTCTAGATTCAATTGCCTAACAAGTGGCATTAATAGGTTTTTGTTTTAGATACAAACAAAAAAATTCAACTTTTTGAATATTAACCAACGACATGCTGAACGGTTTCTTCGATATCTGCCAAACCAGTTGACCTACAGCAATCAAATAAATATGCCTGAATTCAAGATTCAATTATCTAACAAGTGGCATCAATAGATTTTTGTTTTAGATACAAAAAAAAGTTCAACTTTTTGAATATTTAACAACGACGTGCTGAACAGTTTCTTCGGTATCTGAAAAACCAATTGACCTACAGCGATCCAATAAATATACCTGAATTCTAAATTCCTACAGCGATCAAATAAATATGCCTGAATTCAAGATTCAATTATCTATCAAGTGGCATTAATAGGTTTTTGTTTTAGATACAAACAAAAAAATTCAACTTTTTGAATATTGACCAACGACATGCTGAACGGTTTCTTCGATATCTGCCAAACCAGTTGACCTACAGCGATCAAATTAATATATAAATAGAATTCAGGCAACTTAACTTTATTGCTCTAGGTCAACTGGTTTAGGAGATATCGAAGAAACCGTGCAGCATCTGGGAGCTAAAATTCAAAAAGTTGAACTTTTTTGTTTGTATCTAGATACAAAATCTATAAATGCACGTTGTTAGATAATTTAATCTAGAATTCAGGCAACTTAACTTTATTGCTCTAGGTCAACTGGTTTAGGAGATATCGAAGAAACCGTGCAGCATCTGGGAGCTAAAATTCAAAAAGTTGAACTTTTTTGTTTGTATCTAGATACAAAATCTATAAATACACGTTGTTACATAATTTAATCTAGAATTCAGGCAACTTAACTTTATGCAGCATCTGGGAGCTAAAATTCAAAAAGTTGAACTTTTTTGTTTGTATCTAGATACAAAATCTATAAATGCACGTTGTTAGATAATTTAATCTAGAATTCAGGCAACTTAACTTTATTGCTCTAGGTCAACTGGTTTAGGAGATATCGAAGAAACCGTGCAGCATCTGGGAGCTAAAATTCAAAAAGTTGAACTTTTTTGTTTGTATCTAGATATAAAATCTATAAATGCACGTTGTTAGATAATTTAACCTAGAATTCAGGCAACTTAACTTTATTGCTCTAGGTCAACTGGTTTAGGAGATATCGAAGAAACCGTTCAGCATCTGGGAGCTAAAATTCAAAAAGTTGAACTTTTTTGTTTGTACCTAGATACAAAATCTATAAATGCACGTTGTTAGATAATTTAATCTAGAATTCAGGCAACTTAACTTTATTGCTCTAGGTCAACTGGTTTAGGAGATATCGAAGAAACCGTGCAGCATCTGGGAGCTAAAATTCAAAAAGTTGAACTTTTTTGTTTGTATCTAGATACAAAATCTATAAATGCACGTTGTTAGATAATTTAATCTAGAATTCAGGCAACTTAACTTTATTGCTCTAGGTCAACTGGTTTAGGAGATATCGAAGAAACCGTGCAGCATCTGGGAGCTAAAATTCAAAAAGTTGAACTTTTTTGTTTGTATCTAGATACAAAATCTATAAATGCACGTTGTTAGATAATTTAATCTAGAATTCAGGCAACTTAACTTTATTGCTCTAGGTCAACTGGTTTAGGAGATATCGAAGAAACCGTGCAGCATCTGGGAGCTAAAATTCAAAAAGTTGAACTTTTTTGTTTGTATCTGCTAGTAGATACAAAATCTATAAATGCACGTTGTTAGATAATTTAACCTATAATTCAGGCAACTTAATTTTATTGCTCTAGGTCAACTGGTTTAGGAGATATCGAAGAAACCGTGCAGCATCTGGAAGCTAAAATTCAAAAAGTTGAACTTTTTTGTTTGTATCTAGATACAAAATCTATAAATGCACGTTGTTAGATAATTTAATCTAGAATTCAGGTAACTTAACTTTATTGCTCTAGGTCAACTGGTTTAGGAGATATCGAAGAAACCGTGCAGCATCTGGGAGCTAAAATTCAAAAAGTTGAACTTTTTTGTTTGTATCTAGATACAAAATCTATAAATGCACGTTGTTAGATAATTTAACCTAGAATTCAGGCAACTTAACTTTATTGCTCTAGGTCAACTGGTTTAGGAAATATCGAAGAAACCGTGCAGCATCTGGGATCTAAAATTCAAAAAGTTGAACTTTTTTGTTTGTATCTAGATACAAAATCTATAAATGCACGTTTGTTACTTTATTTCGCGGTCAAGAAAATGTATTTGACTTAATTGTCACTACCGGGTTGCAAATCCAAAAAAAGAAATAATTACAACTGAAACAAGAGAAATGAACTCAAACCGCGATTATAGATAACAAAAATAGCCACAAAGAGGCTATTTCCCGGTACCTCAATCTGGGGTGGGTTCGTTTAGAAAATACAAAAAACTGAAACTTTAGCTTACGCTGCTGAACGATGAACTCGCAAAAAGATGGGCGCCACACAATTTTATGGAAAATTGTGAAACCTTATGGCCGAACCACTGAAAAATAGAAAATCCAAAAAAGAGAAAACACAAAGAATTTGCACCACTTTATAAAGCTCCGTTGGAGCTTGGTCACTTTATTCCTTTGACGTTAATAAAAAAAATAATGACTCAATGACAAAAGGTCAGACGAAGTATTACGGCCTGAAGGGCAAATGAAGGGTAAGTGACCGGCGTGACCCGCTATGGCGTCGCCCGGCGTACCAAAAATGGTTGAAAGGGTCGCGTGTCCCGGACTTTTCACGGGAAAAATCGTTTCAGGACCCTACCAGACTATGACACGACAAATTCCTAACACAATCGACTATGAACTATTCACTACTTGCTATTCACTCTACTTATCTTTGTTTCGGCGTCCTACTCCTTAGTCCTTTTGTCTCTACTCAACTGTCCTCCGATTTATCCTCCTCCTGATGTTCCTCGCTATTATCCCCAGGTAATTCCTCCACTTTAACTCACGTTCCAAACTCGAAAATTTTCCTTTAGCCTTTTTTTCCACTTTTCAACTTTAACTAAAATTTTTTTTCGCTTTTATTTCGCACTTCTACAAAACTTCTCTCAACTAAACCTGACTAACGCATTAGCTGGTCAACCAAGAAGTGATCTTCCAGAACTTTCATTGTTCCAGTTCGGCCAACTCTCATTTCTCACACCCTCATTCACACATTAGTAGTAGAATCCCACTCATGGCGTGCAATGGACGTTCACCTATGTGTTGGTGGTTGTCCGCCATATTCCACTACCTTCAGTCGCTCAGCGAGCCAACGGCAGACCACATTCAGCGGCACCAGAGCGTGTTCGCCAAGGTGTGCGTGAGTCTGAACGTTACCCCCTCGCTATTATTCCATCCACTCAATCCATTCACTCTTATACCCACGATCCACCACTGGAAAGTCGGGTTATTGAGCTGTTTGACCGACCTGGAACAATCTTCTTATCACATCAGAATATAATCTACGTTTGACATTTCTCGTCTGAGTTCTGCCCAAGTGCGAAATAAAAACAACAATAAGAACAATAATAAATTACAACGCGGATTAAAATACCCTTAAATCGGTGAAAATGAAAAGGAAAAAGGACGTGACTGGGCCCCAACAACCCTGACCCACCTCAGGAGGAGAAGAAATTTGAAGACAGTGTTGCAATTTCACCCCCAGCGCGTGGAGTAAAATAAGAAAATCCCCTTAGACTCCAAAACAAAGTCAAGTGAGTTATTATTAGTTTAGAAAATCGCGGATTTTAAACTTGTCTGGTGGAATCCTGTTCAGAAAAGGTGTAAGGGTCTTGCCAATCGCGGGTCATTCCTTACAATATGTTTTGTTGGACAGGATTTCTCCTTTTTATTGATTATGTTGTTGTAGTATATAGTGTCAACCAGGATCTGTGTCCCGTGTTTCTCTTCAGTGTTTGCTCGTATGGCCATGTCTTCTACGAGGGTTTTTCGTCTTGGCCTTTTTATTGATTATGTTGTTGTAGTGTATCGTGTCAACCAGGATCTGTGTCTCGTGTTTCTTCGTGTTCTTCAGTGTTTGCGTCGGTATTATTGTTGTGATGTCTTCTACGGGAGTGTTTTTTATCGTGGCCGTCCGCCTACACTCCTCTGTTGCTCCTCCGGTGCTCCTACGACGGAGTAGAAAGGAAGAGCGTCTTCTTCCCCCTCATCGAACTTAACGCCCCACCGTGTCAGTGGTGGTTCTGGTGCAGATGTGAATGTGTGGGCGGTCCACCCACACTTATCTGCTGCCTCTCCATATCGTTGGAGGGCACTCAGGCTAAGGTCACCCACCTTGCCGCATTATTATTTGCCTCGCACGGTTACGTATGTGCAGGCAACGTTGGGCCCATTCTGCCGAGTTGGTGTGTGGCGAAAAGGGTGGGCACTTTACCCCGGCTCTCGATCTGCCGGTCGGCGGTCCGCCTAAGCTGCTCATCTCCACGTTTCATTTTTGGGAATCCTCTCCACTCACGGGGTTGGGTACCTGTGGGGGTGATACCCTCGAGGTTCGGGGAAAGTGGCCCAAAGGCTGATGGGACCTTGGTTGCCCTCCACTTGCCGATGACCTCGCAGATGCCACCCAATAGAAGAAGGGTACGGGGAAGGAAATGAAGGACAGAAGGTGAAACTTGTTGCCTGAAAATATTCCGCAACAAACCCCACCCTCACCTCCGAGGAAATGGTCTTGGTTTCCGAAGGAACCCAAACCATTTTCCCAGACTAAGGGTAACGCCACAACAGGGGAAACACATTTCCATCAATGGCCATATTGCCCGTCTAGCAGGATCAAAGTTGAACGAAATTACTTTAATTTACTTGTTAACAGCCTATGGGTGGGCCTTCAAACAAAAGCTAGACTAATCGTCTCTGGCATCGTGGAAGGGCTTAAGGTACCGCGTTCTTTTCCGTCTTCATCTATAAGCAAATAGGTCCATGGCGAGAGGCGCTTCCGGATCCGAAAAGGTCCGACATATTTCGGAGCTAATTTGGCGGCGTAGTAATTCGCGGCATCGGACAGGATGAAATTTCGTCGCCATACAATCTCATTCGGCAGGTATTGAACATCCCGCCGACGGAGGTTGTAGGTTTTCGCGGACTTCTTGGTCGCCTCCGCTAACTTTCTACCTATATCCTTTCTTAGCTCCTTAAAACGCCTGCCTAGCTCCGACATTCCTATTTCCTCCCGCTCTAATCCCATATTCCCATCTGCTAATTCCCTGTCACTACCCGCAGAATCTTCTTCGGTATCGGGCCTATCGCCCCTCCTCCTTTACGGCATCCTTTCGAAGGAAGAGTCACGACCATATGTGACCATATCCCTTCAAAAGTTTGCGTAATATGGGGAAACTCCTAGGACCTCATGTTGTGATGTTCGTATGCAACAGGCCACCTTTGCCAGGTGCATATCCCACGTCCTATGGTTCTCCGACACATAGGCACGTAGCGTTGTTTTTATTATTTGGTTAATCCTCTCCGCAGGATTAGCCTGCGGATGGTAATGTGCAGTAAATTTTAATTGTGACCCGTACGCTTCGCATAGCGCTTTCAATTCCTTGCTTCGGAATTGGGGACCGTTGTCACAGACGATCCACTTTGGTACGCCGAATAATGTAAAGACGTTGTCTTCTAGATCCTTGCACACCGACTCCGCGGTTGCGGATCTCAGTGGAAATAAAAGGGGAAATTTAGTGAAGTAGTCAACCACCGTTAAAATATAAATAAAACCCCTACTCGATTTAGGAAGAGGGCCTACCAAGTCCACGCAAATCATCTCCCATGGGTTCGAAGTCCCTATCCTTTCGACCATTAAACCAGCTGGCTTGTCATTCACAGGTTTCACACTTTGGCATATTTTGCAATTACGGACTTATTTCGTTACGTCTGACCTTAATTTCGGCCAATAATACCTCGAGGCCACCTTCGCGAACGTTTTCCTAACCCCCATATGTCCGGCCAATGGGTGGTCGTGACATTGGTTTAACATCCTAAGTCTATCTACTTTCGGAACTACTTCCTTCCATTCCTGACCATTTTCGTGAACTACGATGTGATTTGCTTTAACGAATTTAAATAAAACCCCTCTATCGACCCTCCAGGCGGGGTAAGCTAGAGGATTGGATTCCACTTCCGTGATCATCTTGGCGATCCAAGGATCCGAACTTATCTCGTCGATTCCTGCCGCGAAAGCGACATTCCTCGAAAGCATATCCGGAACCACATGGTCTTTTCCTTTCCGATGCACGATAGTAAAATCAAATTGCTGAAGCCGAACCGCCCAGCGCGCTAATCTACCACACGGATCTTTGAGATTACTCAACCACACAAGGGAATAGTGATCCGTCACGACCGTAAACCGAACGCCTTCGATGTATGGCCGCAACTTCTCTACTGCCCATAGTACGGCCAAGCACTCCTTCTCCGTGGTTGAATAGTTCCTCTCGTTCCTATTCAACGACCTACTCAAGTAGCAAATCACTTTTTCTCCGTCATCAAAAGTCTGACTAAGCACTGCCCCAACCCCATAGTCCGATGCGTCTGTTTGTACTACAAAGGGACGCTCAAAATCCGGACAGGTCAGAATCGGGGCCGTTATCAAGCATTCCTTAGCTTTCCGGAAACTCCCCTCGCACTCTTCAGACCAGACGAACCTACTCTTCTTCTTTAATAAGTCGGTTAACGGCTTGACCAGAACTGCAAAGTTCGGTATAAATCTCCTGTACCAGGATACCGTTCCGACGAAACTTCTAACTTCCTTAACGTTTTTGGGTGCAGGGATCTGGAGCATACTTTCGACCTTCTCTGGGTCGACATGCAACCCATTGCGATCCACCACGTATCCTAGGAATTTCAGCGATGGCCTACAGAAGTTACACTTCTCCCTGCTAACCTTGAGACCAGCCGCACACAACCGCTTAAAGACTTCTTCCAAAATGTCCAGATGTTGTTGGAATGAGTTCGTAACGATGACAATGTCATCGAGGTACACGAATACGTGTGGTTCCAGATCGGCCCCAAGCACAGTATCGATGAATCGTTGCCAAGTTGCCGGTGCATTGTGCAGCCCGAATGGCATTCTCTTGAATTGGAAGAGTCCACGATTAGGTACGGTGAAGGCGGTATACGGTCGCGACGCTTCCTCCACGGGGATCTGCCAATACGCTGACTTGATGTCCAGCGAAGACAGATACTTGGCATCCCGGAGCTTGTCAAGGGTAGCAGAGATATAGGGAAGGGGATACGCATCCCGTTCCGAAACTTTATTTAACTTCCTGTAGTCCACGCAGAATCTGAACGACCCATCCTTTTTTTTGATCATAACTATGGGCGAAGCCCACGAACTATTTGATTTCTCGATGATGTTTTCCCTCAACATTTCTTCTAATTCCTTATCTATGTGACGTTGAACCGCAGGCGAGACCGGATAGTACCGCTGCTTAATTGGTTCAGACGTCGTCCTAATCTTATGTTCTACAAGATGGGTGCATCCAATGCCTTCGGGCATGGACTGAAAAACTCGCCCTATTAGTGTTTCGAGTTGTCCGTTTTGGGTCTCATCCAACTCGGATCGTTCCATGATCGTGGAAATCGAAGCCACCGCGGCTTGATTTGAAAAACTCCACTCGCCTGATCTCAAATCCGGGACGATTCCCGTTCGGGTCCAGAAGTCGGCACCCAGGATCAGTACATGTGGGAGAGTGGGAATGACCAGACAATCTAACAACACTGTTTTTCCCTGCACTATGAAAGGCAATAAAACACTACCAGCTACTTCTACCCCCGCCCCATCTGCTAAAGCTACCTTCCTAACGTTGCCTTTCCCTAAAGCTAATCCGAATTGGTTTAAAATATTCCACCCATCCCTACCGATGATAGTTCGCGATGCCCCGGAATCCAAAAGACCGATAAATTCTACTCCATAAACGCTAACCCTCAAATATGGGCGCGTGTCATTCGCGTGTGCCTCAAGTGTAAAACCTAAGTGAACGACCTCCCCTTGTCGTCCAGCCAACTGGTTGCCAGCAGGCAACCTATCCAGACTTAACGGCGCTCCCGTCCTACTGGCCCAGGAGTCCGTTGCCCATTTCCCGAACAGGTCCTACAGTCCCTACGTATCACCCCTACCCTTCCACAACCTACACAACGCCTAGGAGCGGAACAAGTATTAGAAAGATGACCCTCTTGGTTGCAGTTGAAACACCTCAACCGACGAGTTGGTTGAGGGCTCCGACTGACAACGGCAATTGCTGGTTCCTCGGCCGCTATATAGGCCAAATCTGGTTCCAGCAGGTTTCGCGAACGAGATGTAGGAGGTGGCGCGAATGTTTCAACATTCGCCCGGACCATCTCCAGTCTCCTTCCCAATACCACCAGATCATGAATGGACTGGGGCTCTGCCAAACCGAGTTGGGTTTGGTAGAATGGGGCTAAATTCCGCTGAACGATGCTAAGTTTGCGTCGTTCAGAAAGTGGCTCAGAGAGCCGGCCAAACATGTTCCCCATGATGGCGACATAAACCCCGATGGATTCTTCCTTCCCCTGTGTCCTACGCCTAATTTCCTCCAACAGCAGATCGTCGTAGTTAGGGGGGAGGAATTCCAATTTCAGCTCCCCGACCAACTCCTGCCATGACCCAACATTTCTCCTAACCGCCCTAAACCAAAGGAGAGCCTTCCCACTAAATAGATCCACCGATGACTCAAACAATTGGGCCTCACTTATTCCCCTAGCTTCCCTTAATTCTTCAACCCGTTCTAAAAAGGAGTTTACTGAGGAACCACAACGTTCCCCAGAGAATGAAAGATTCCACTTCGAGAGATTTTCGAATTTCTCCACGTGGATGTAGCCGCGTTCGTCAGCGCCTGAGTTTGGGGTAGGTCCATTGGAAAAAGTTGAATTGGATGATCCTCCAGGTTGCTGCGGTCCCGTCTGTCCTCCATGGGATTGGCCGGCAACCTGTTCTCGGTTTGCTTCTGTTCCCTTCCGCCATCGTCTTGGCTTTCCTCGTATTGGCTTTCGTCATCCTCGCTCTCTTTCACATCTCCGAGTAAGCTCATCAGCTCGGTTTTAAGCTTCTTCTTTTCCGCCGTTTCGCACTCCGAGTTAGCGCGCGACCTGCTTATCCTCGCAGTCGCCCAGTCAATCTTTGTGATGACCTTTTTGTAGTCCGGAGATCCCCGCTCAGGGTGGCTCGCGAGGAGCGCTTTGATCTCCATGATCTTCTTTTCCACTGCGTCCCTATCCTGCTCAAAGGTAAAAGGGTAATCTTCAAAACTGATCACCTGTGATCCCCGTCGCTCGAGTGCTCTGGCCGCTCGTAACGACTTGCGCATAGGATCTACTTCCCCGGATGATAATCCCCTGCATTCGACTTCGTAGGTCAATTCCTCCTTGGACAATCTATTAATCTCCATGATGCCAGCTCACTGTGCAAAATTCAGGTAGTGGTTTGAAAACTGGTTCGATATCGTCAGACGATCAATTTGAGAATCGAACTAAGAAGGGTTAAACGGATTCGAGCAAAATTCGAACTATTCCAATTATGTTACAGTAACTGGTCGAGAGAAACAAGGCCAAAATAGGCAAAGAACGACAAAATCCAACTAATTAAACCCAATTAACTATGTATGTATATGCTTATTACCGGGTAAGGTAGCGACGACAAAAGCTATGGCCACTAACGGACTGATACCCCACAACCCCGAAACTTTTTCTTCAAAACGGTCGCTTAGTATAATTATATCCCAAATAAATATAACCCAAAGACTTCGAATTGCGAATAAACGATGGTAACCGTAAATTCCGATTAAACACCACAACCAAATAAGTGAATATATGAACTTCGTAGTGTAGAAGTTAGCGCACGAATTGGTATGAAACCCGAGAAGCGAGATATTATAAAATAAGTAATTTTAATAAGGTCAGTTGCACGGAGAACCCAACCCTGAAACTAGAAAAACGTACCCCAGGCGCAGAAATAAGACACCCAACAAAAAAAATCTAAATCAATCAGATGGTACGATGGCAACTCTAAATCCCCGTATCACACCAAGTAAAATATACCTCGTTGCCAACTTCCCAAATGTATATTGGTATATAATTATATAGATATGTAGTTAGCACCCAGAACGTTATCGATATGTATGTATATCGGTATGGGTCTGTATATAAAAACAGAATTGCTGATGTGATTGGTTATGATTGAAAATCCCCAAAAGAATTAAAGGTAAATGTATGTAAAAAAATATAAAAAGAAAATCGCAAAAAAAATGTATGTACTATACGTAAAATATGGGTATATATGTCTATTTTATTATCGCATACAAAAGAAAACCAAAAGGAAAAATTTGACCTACTTGTTGGTAACCGAGTTACCTCTGGTTATCTCCCTTGCTCCCACTGGCTTCAAGTGCTGAGGAAAACCGCACGAACTGTAAACAAACTGCAATTTCCTGCCCGCTAGCTTTGATGTACTGTATATTCACTTTTGTCTATAACTCCACTGTACATTCAATTTATGCATCCACTTGAAATCCTAGAAAAATAAAACCAAGAAAGTAAAAAGCACTTGAAAATGAAATAAAAATGAGCACATAAACTTCCCTAAAACAACACACTATGTATGCTTGTCGGCGCAATGGACCCCCCACGCTTGTGCCGACAATTTCCTACTATATATATATATATATTTTTATTAATACGCGCGAACACGATAAAAAGAAAAGGCCCCACGTTGGGCGCCAATTTGTTACTTTATTTCGCGGTCAAGAAAATGTATTTGACTTAATTGTCACTACCGGGTTGCAAATCCAAAAAAAGAAATAATTACAACTGAAACAAGAGAAATGAACTCAAACCGCGATTATAGATAACAAAAATAGCCACAAAGAGGCTATTTCCCGGTACCTCAATCTGGGGTGGGTTCGTTTAGAAAATACAAAAAACTGAAACTTTAGCTTACGCTGCTGAACGATGAACTCGCAAAAAGATGGGCGCCACACAATTTTATGGAAAATTGTGAAACCTTATGGCCGAACCACTGAAAAATAGAAAATCCAAAAAAGAGAAAACACAAAGAATTTGCACCACGTTATAAAGCTCCGTTGGAGCTTGGTCACTTTATTCCTTTGACGTTAATAAAAAAAATAATGACTCAATGACAAAAGGTCAGACGAAGTATTACGGCCTGAAGGGCAAATGAAGGGTAAGTGACCGGCGTGACCCGCTATGGCGTCGCCCGGCGTACCAAAAATGGTTGAAAGGGTCGCGTGTCCCGGACTTTTCACGGGAAAAATCGTTTCAGGACCCTACCAGACTATGACACGACAAATTCCTAACACAATCGACTATGAACTATTCACTACTTGCTATTCACTCTACTTATCTTTGTTTCGGCGTCCTACTCCTTAGTCCTTTTGTCTCTACTCAACTGTCCTCCGATTTATCCTCCTCCTGATGTTCCTCGCTATTATCCCCAGGTAATTCCTCCACTTTAACTCACGTTCCAAACTCGAAAATTTTCCTTTAGCCTTTTTTTCCACTTTTCAACTTTAACTAAAATTTTTTTTCGCTTTTATTTCGCACTTCTACAAAACTTCTCTCAACTAAACCTGACTAACGCGTTAGCTGGTCAACCAAGAAGTGATCTTCCAGAACTTTCATTGTTCCAGTTCGGCCAACTCTCATTTCTCACACCCTCATTCACACATTAGTAGTAGAATTCCACTCATGGCGTGCAATGGACGTTCACCTATGTGTTGGTGGTTGTCCGCCATATTCCACTACCTTCAGTCGCTCAGCGAGCCAACGGCAGACCACATTCAGCGGCACCAGAGCGTGTTCGCCAAGGTGTGCGTGAGTCTGAACGTTACCCCCTCGCTATTATTCCATCCACTCAATCCATTCACTCTTATACCCACGATCCACCACTGGAAAGTCGGGTTATTGAGCTGTTTGACCGACCTGGAACAATCTTCTTATCACATCAGAATATAATCTACGTTTGACATTTCTCGTCTGAGTTCTGCCCAAGTGCGAAATAAAAACAACAATAAGAACAATAATAAATTACAACGCGGATTAAAATACCCTTAAATCGGTGAAAATGAAAAGGAAAAAGGACGTGACTGGGCCCCAACAACCCTGACCCACCTCAGGAGGAGAAGAAATTTGAAGACAGTGTTGCAATTTCACCCCCCAGCGCGTGGAGTAAAATAAGAAAATCCCCTTAGACTCCAAAACAAAGTCAAGTGAGTTATTATTAGTTTAGAAAATCGCGGATTTTAAACTTGTCTGGTGGAATCCTGTTCAGAAAAGGTGTAAGGGTCTTGCCAATCGCGGGTCATTCCTTACAATATGTTTTGTTGGACAGGATTTCTCCTTTTTATTGATTATGTTGTTGTAGTATATAGTGTCAACCAGGATCTGTGTCCCGTGTTTCTCTTCAGTGTTTGCTCGTATGGCCATGTCTTCTACGAGGGTTTTTCGTCTTGGCCTTTTTATTGATTATGTTGTTGTAGTGTATCGTGTCAACCAGGATCTGTGTCTCGTGTTTCTTCGTGTTCTTCAGTGTTTGCGTCGGTATTATTGTTGTGATGTCTTCTACGGGAGTGTCTTTTTATCGTGGCCGTCCGCCTACACTCCTCTGTTGCTCCTCCGGTGCTCCTACGACGGAGTAGAAAGTAAGAGCGTCTTCTTCCCCCTCATCGAACCTAACCCACCGTGTCAGTGGTGGTTCTGGTGCAGATGTGAATGTGTGGGCGGTCCACCCACACTTATCTGCTGCCTCTCCATATCGTTGGAGGGCACTCAGGCTAAGGTCACCCACCTTGCCGCATTATTATTTGCCTCGCACGGTTACGTATGTGCAGGCAACGTTGGGCCCATTCTGCCGAGTTGGTGTGTGGCGAAAAGGGTGGGCACTTTACCCCGGCTCTCGATCTGCCGGTCGGCGGTCCGCCTAAGCTGCTCATCTCCACGTTTCATTTTTGGGAATCCTCTCCACTCACGGGGTTGGGTACCTGTGGGGGTGATACCCTCGAGGTTCGGGGAAAGTGGCCCAAAGGCTGATGGGACCTTGGTTGCCCTCCACTTGCCGATGACCTCGCAGATGCCACCCAATAGAAGAAGGGTACGGGGAAGGAAATGAAGGACAGAAGGTGAAACTTGTTGCGTGAAAATATTCCGCAACACGTTGGTAGATAATTTAATCTAGAATTCAGGCAACTTAACTTTATTGCTCTAGGTCAACTGGTTTAGGAGATATCGAAGAAACCGTGCAGCATCTGGGAGCTAAAATTCAAAAAGTTGAACTTTTTTGTTTGTATCTAGATACAAAATCTATAAATGCACGTTGTTAGATAATTTAATCTAGAATTCAGGCAACTTAACTTTATTGCTCTAGGTCAACTGGTTTAGGAGATATCGAAGAAACCGTGCAGCATCTGGGAGCTAAAATTCAAAAAGTTGAACTTTTTTGTTTGTATATAGATACAAAATCTATAAATGCACGTTGTTAGATAATTTAATCTAGAATTCAGGCAACTTAACTTTATTGCTCTAGGTCAACTGGTTTAGGAGATATCGAAGAAACCGTGCAGCATCTGGGAGCTAAAACTCAAAAAGTTGAACTTTTTTGTTTGTATCTAGATACAAAATCTATAAATGCACGTTGTTAGATAATTTAATCTAGAATTCAGGCAACTTAACTTTATTGCTCTAGGTCAACTGGTTTAGGAGATATCGAAGAAACCGTGCAGCATCTGGGAGCTAAAATTCAAAAAGTTTAACTTTTTTGTTTGTATCTAGATACAAAATCTATAAATGCACGTTGTTAGATAATTTAATCTAGAATTCAGGCAACTTAACTTTATTGCTCTAGGTCAACTGGTTTAGGAGATATCGAAGAAACCGTGCAGCATCTGGGAGCTAAAATTCAAAAAGTTGAACTTTTTTGTTTGTATCTAGATACAAAATCTATAAATGCACGTTGTTAGATAATTTAATCTAGAATTCAGGCAACTTAACTTTATTGCTCTAGGTCAACTGGTTTAGGAGATATCGAAGAAACCGTGCAGCATCTGGGAGCTAAAATTCAAAAAGTTGAACTTTTTTGTTTGTATCTAGATACAAAATCTATAAATGCACGTTGTTAGATAATTTAATCTAGAATTCAGGCAACTTAACTTTATTGCTCTAGGTCAACTGGTTTAGGAGATATCGAAGAAACCGTGCAGCATCTGGGAGCTAAAATTCAAAAAGTTGAACTTTTTTGTTTGTATCTAGATACAAAGTCTATAAATGCACGTTGTTAGATAATTTAATCTAGAATTCAGGCAACTTAACTTTATTGCTCTAGGTCAACTGGTTTAGGAGATATCGAAGAAACCGTGCAGCATCTGGGAGCTAAAATTCAAAAAGTTGAACTTTTTTGTTTGTATCTAGATACAAAATCTATAAATGCACTTTGTTAGATAATTTAATCTAGAATTCAGGCAACTTAACTTTATTGCTCTAGGACAACTGGTTTAGGAGATATCGAAGAAACCGTGCAGCATCTGGGAGCTAAAATTCAAAAAGTTGAACTTTTTTGTTTGTATCTAGATACAAAATCTATAAATGCACGTTGTTAGATAATTTAACCTAGAATTCAGGCAACTTAACTTTATTGCTCTAGGTCAACTGGTTTAGGAGATATCGAAGAAACCGTGCAGCATCTGGGAGCTAAAATTCAAAAAGTTGAACTTTTTTGTTTGTATCTAGATACAAAATCTATAAATGCACGTTGTTAGATAATTTAATCTAGAATTCAGGCAACGTAACTTTATTGCTCTAGGTCAACTGGTTTAGGAGATATCGAAGAAACCGTGCAGCATCTGGGAGCTAAAACTCAAAAAGTTGAACTTTTTTGTTTGTATCTAGATACAAAATCTATAAATGCACTTTGTTAGATAATTTAATCTAGAATTCAGGCAACTTAACTTTATTGCTCTAGGTCAACTGGTTTAGGAGATATCGAAGAAACCGTGCAGCATCTGGGAGCTAAAATTCAAAAAGTTGAACTTTTTTGTTTGTATCTAGATACAAAATCTATAAATGCACGTTGTTAGATAATTTAATCTAGAATTCAGGCAACTTAACTTTATTGCTCTAGGTCAACTGGTTTAGGAGATATCGAAGAAACCGTGCAGCATCTGGGAGCTAAAATTCAAAAAGTTGAACTTTTTTGTTTGTATCTGCAAGTAGATACTAAATCTATAAATGCACGTTGTTAGATAATTTAACCTAGAATTCAGGCAACTTAACTTTATTGCTCTAGGTCAACTGGTTTAGGAGATATCGAAGAAACCGTACAGCATCTGGGAGCTAAAATTCAAAAAGTTGAACTTTTTTGTTTGTATCTAGATACAAAATCTATAAATGCACGTTGTTAGATAATTTAATCTAGAATTCAGGCAACTTAACTTTATTGCTCTAGGTCAACTGGTTTAGGAGATATCGAAGAAACCGTGCAGCATCTGGGAGCTAAAATTCAAAAAGTTGAACTTTTTTGTTTGTATCTAGATACAAAATCTATAAATGCACGTTGTTAGATAATTTAACCTAGAATTCAGGCAACTTAACTTTATTGCTCTAGGTCAACTGGTTTAGGAGATATCGAAGAAACCGTGCAGCATCTGGGAGCTAAAATTCAAAAAGTTGAACTTTTTTGTTTGTATCTAGATACAAAATCTATAAATGCACGTTGTTAGATAATTTAATCTAGAATTCAGGCAACTTAACTTTATTGCTCTAGGTCAACTGGTTTAGGAGATATCGAAGAAACCGTGCAGCATCTGGGAGCTAAAATTCAAAAAGTTGAACTTTTTTGTTTGTATCTAGATACAAAATCTATAAATGCACGTTGTTAGATAATTTAATCTAGAATTCAGGCAACTTAACTTTATTGCTCTAGGTCAACTGGTTTAGGAGATATCGAAGAAACCGTGCAGCATCTGGGAGCTAAAATTCAAAAAGTTGAACTTTTTTGTTTGTATCTAGATACAAAATCTATAAATGCACTTTGTTAGATAATTTAATCTAGAATTCAGGCAACTTAACTTTATTGCTCTAGGTCAACTGGTTTAGGAGATATCGAAGAAACCGTGCAGCATCTCGGAGCTAAAATTCAAAAAGTTGAACTTTTTTGTTTGTATCTAGATACAAAATCTATAAATGCACGTTGTTAGATAATTTAATCTAGAATTCAGGCAACTTAACTTTATTGCTCTAGGTCAACTGGTTTAGGAGATATCGAAGAAACCGTGCAGCATCTGGGAGCTAAAATTCAAAAAGTTGAACTTTTTTGTTTGTATCTAGATACAAAATCTATAAATGCACGTTGTTAGATAATTCAATCTAGAATTCAGGCAACTTAACTTTATTGCTCTAGGTCAACTGGTTTAGGAGATATCGAAGAAACCGTGCAGCATCTGGGGGCTAAAATTCAAAAAGTTGAACTTTTTTGTTTGTATCTAGATACAAAATCTATAAATGAACGTTGTTAGATAATTTAATCTAGAATTCAGGCAACTTAACTTTATTGCTCTAGGTCAACTGGTTTAGGAGATATCGAAGAAACCGTGCAGCATCTGGGAGCTAAAATTCAAAAAGTTGAACTTTTTTGTTTGTATCTAGATACAAAATCTATAAATGCACGTTGTTAGATAATTTAATCTAGAAATCAGGCAACTTAACTTTATTACTCTAGGTCAACTGGTTTAGGAGATATCGAAGAAACCGTGCAGCATCTGGGAGCTAAAATTCAAAAAGTTGAACTTTTTTGTTTGTATCTAGATACAAAATCTATAAATGCACGTTGTTAGATAATTTAATCTAAAATTCAGGCAACTTAACTTTATTGCTCTAGGTCAACTGGTTTAGGAGATATCGAAGAAACCGTACAGCATCTGGGAGCTAAAATTCAAAAAGTTGAACTTTTTTGTTTGTATCTAGATACAAAATCTATAAATGCACGTTGTTAGATAATTTAATCTAGAATTCAGGCAACTTAACTTTATTGCTCTAGGTCAACTGGTTTAGGAGATATCGAAGAAACCGTGCAGCATCTGGGAGCTAAAATTCAAAAAGTTGAACTTTTTTGTTTGTATCTAGATACAAAATCTATAAATGCACGTTGTTAGATAATTTAATCTAGAATTCAGGCAACTTAACTTTATTGCTCTAGGTCAACTGGTTTAGGAGATATCGAAGAAACCGTGCAGCATCTGGGAGCTAAAATTCAAAAAGTTGAACTTTTTTGTTTGTATCTAGATACAAAATCTATAAATGCACTTTGTTAGATAATTTAATCTAGAATTCAGGCAACTTAACTTTATTGCTCTAGGTCAACTGGTTTAGGAGATATCGAAGAAACCGTGCAGCATCTGGGAGCTAAAATTCAAAAAGTTGAACTTTTTTGTTTGTATCTAGATACAAAATCTATAAATGCACGTTGTTAGATAATTTAATCTAGAATTCAGGCAACTTAACTATATTGCTCTAGGTCAACTGGTTTAGGAGATATCGAAGAAACCGTGCAGCATCTGGGAGCTAAAATTCAAAAAGTTGAACTTTTTTGTTTGTATCTAGATACAAAATCTATAAATGCACGTTGTTAGATAATTCAATCTAGAATTCAGGCAACTTAACTTTATTGCTCTAGGTCAACTGGTTTAGGAGATATCGAAGAAACCGTGCAGCATCTGGGGGCTAAAATTCAAAAAGTTGAACTTTTTTGTTTGTATCTAGATACAAAATCTATAAATGCACGTTGTTAGATAATTTAATCTAGAATTCAGGCAACTTAACTTTATTGCTCTAGGTCAACTGGTTTAGGAGATATCGAAGAAACCGTGCAGCATCTGGGAGCTAAAATTCAAAAAGTTGAACTTTTTTGTTTGTATCTAGATACAAAATCTATAAATGCACGTTGTTAGATAATTTAATCTAGAATTCAGGCAACTTAACTTTATTGCTCTAGGTCAACTGGTTTAGGAGATATCGAAGAAACCGTGCAGCATCTGGGAGCTAAAATTCAAAAAGTTGAACTTTTTTGTTTGTATCTAGATACAAAATCTATAAATGCACGTTGTTAGATAATTCAATCTAGAATTCAGGCAACTTAACTTTATTGCTCTAGGTCAACTGGTTTAGGAGATATCGAAGAAACCGTGCAGCATCTGGGGGCTAAAATTCAAAAAGTTGAACTTTTTTGTTTGTATCTAGATACAAAATCTATAAATGCACGTTGTTAGATAATTTAATCTAGAAATCAGGCAACTTAACTTTATTACTCTAGGTCAACTGGTTTAGGAGATATCGAAGAAACCGTGCAGCATCTGGGAGCTAAAATTCAAAAAGTTGAACTTTTTTGTTTGTATCTAGATACAAAATCTATAAATGCACGTTGTTAGATAATTTAATCTAGAATTCAGGCAACTTAACTTTATTGCTCTAGGTCAACTGGTTTAGGAGATATCGAAGAAACCGTGCAGCATCTGGGAGCTAAAATTCAAAAAGTTTAACTTTTTTGTTTGTATCTAGATACAAAATCTATAAACGCACGTTGTTAGATAATTTAACCTAGAATTCAGGCAACTTAACTTTATTGCTCTAGGTCAACTGGTTTAGGAGATATCGAAGAAACCGTGCAGCATCTGGGAGCTAAAATTCAAAAAGTTGAACTTTTTTGTTTGTATCTAGATACAAAATCTATAAATGCACTTTGTTAGATAATTTAACATAGAATTCAGGCAACTTAACTTTATTGCTCTAGGTCAACTGGTTTAGGAGATATCGAAGAAACCGTGCAGCATCTGGGAGCTAAAATTCAAAAAGTTGAACTTTTTTGTTTGTATCTAGATACAAAATCTATAAATGCACGTTGTTAGATAATTTAATCTAGAATTCAGGCAACTTAACTTTATTGCTCTAGGTCAACTGGTTTAGGAGATATCGAAGAAACCGTGCAGCATCTGGGAGCTAAAATTCAAAAAGTTGAACTTTTTTGTTTGTATCTGCAAGTAGATACAAAATCTATAAATGCACGTTGTTAGATAATTTAACCTAAAATTCAGGCAACTTAACTTTATTGCTCTATGTCAACTGGTTTAGGAGATATCGAAGAAACCGTACAGCATCTGGGAGCTAAAATTCAAAAAGTTGAACTTTTTTGTTTGTATCTAGATACAAAATCTATAAATGCACGTTGTTAGATAATTTAATCTAGAATTCAGGCAACTTAACTTTATTGCTCTAGGTCAACTGGTTTAGGAGATATCGAAGAAACCGTGCAGCATCTGGGAGCTAAAATTCAAAAAGTTGAACTTTTTTGTTTGTATCTAGATACAAAATCTATAAATGCACGTTGTTAGATAATTTAACCTAGAATTCAGGCAACTTAACTTTATTGCTCTAGGTCAACTGGTTTAGGAGATATCGAAGAAACCGTGCAGCATCTGGGAGCTAAAATTCAAAAAGTTGAACTTTTTTGTTTGTATCTAGATACAAAATCTATAAATGCACGTTGTTAGATAATTTAATCTAGAATTCAGGCAACTTAACTTTATTGCTCTAGGTCAACTGGTTTAGGAGATATCGAAGAAACCGTGCAGCATCTGGGAGCTAAAATTCAAAAAGTTGAACTTTTTTGTTTGTATCTAGATACAAAATCTATAAATGCACGTTGTTAGATAATTTAACCTAGAATTCAGGCAACTTAACTTTATTGCTCTAGGTCAACTGGTTTAGGAGATATCGAAGAAACCGTGCAGCATCTGGGAGCTAAAATTCAAAAAGTTGAACTTTTTTGTTTGTATCTAGATACAAAATCTATAAATGCACGTTGTTAGATAATTTAATCTAGAATTCAGGCAACTTAACTTTATTGCTCTAGGTCAACTGGTTTAGGAGATATCGAAGAAACCGTGCAGCATCTGGGAGCTAAAATTCAAAAAGTTGAACTTTTTTGTTTGTATCTAGATACAAAATCTATAAATGCACGTTGTTAGATAATTTAATCTAGAATTCAGGCAACTTAACTTTATTGCTCTAGGTCAACTGGTTTAGGAGATATCGAAGAAACCGTGCAGCATCTGGGAGCTAAAATTCAAAAAGTTGAACTTTTTTGTTTGTATCTAGATACAAAATCTATAAATGCACGTTGTTAGATAATTTAACCTAGAATTCAGGCAACTTAACTTTATTGCTCTAGGTCAACTGGTTTAGGAGGTATCGAAGAAACCGTGCAGCATCTGGGAGCTAAAATTCAAAAAGTTGAACTTTTTTGTTTGTATCTAGATACAAAATCTATAAATGCACGTTGTTAGATAATTTAATCTAGAATTCAGGCAACTTAACTTTATTGCTCTAGGTCAACTGGTTTAGGAGATATCGAAGAAACCGTGCAGCATCTGGGAGCTAAAATTCAAAAAGTTGAACTTTTTTGTTTGTATCTAGATACAAAATCTATAAATGCACGTTGTTAGATAATTTAACCTAGAATTCAGGCAACTTAACTTTATTGCTCTAGGTCAACTGGTTTAGGAGATATCGAAGAAACCGTGCAGTATCTGGGAGCTAAAATTCAAAAGTTGAACTTTTTTGTTTATATCTAGATACAAAATCTATAAATGCACTTTGTTAGATAATTTAATCTAGAATTCAGGCAACTTAACTTTATTGCTCTAGGTCAACTGGTTTAGGAGATATCGAAGAAACCGTGCAGCATCTGGGAGCTAAAATTCAAAAAGTTGAACTTTTTTGTTTGTATCTAGATACAAAATCTATAAATGCACTTTGTTAGATAATTTAATCTAGAATTCAGGCAACTTAACTTTATTGCTCTAGGTTAACTGGTTTAGGAGATATCGAAGGAACCGTGCAGCATCTGGGAGCTAAAATTCAAAAAGTTGAACTTTTTTGTTTGTATCTAGATACAAAATCTATAAATGCACGTTGTTAGATAATTTAATCTAGAATTCAGGCAACTTAACTTTATTGCTCTAGGTCAACTGGTTTAGGAGATATCGAAGAAACCGTGCAGCATCTGGGAGCCAAAAATTCAAAAAGTTGAACTTTTTTGTTTGTATCTAGATACAAAATCTATAAATGCACGTTGTTAGATAATTTAATCTAGAATTTAGGCAACTTAACTTTATTGCTCTAGGTCAACTGGTTTAGGAGATATCGAAGAAACCGTGCAGCATCTGGGAGCTAAAATTCAAAAAGTTGAACTTTTTTGTTTGTATCTAGATACAAAATCTATAAATGCACGTTGTTAGATAATTTAATCTAGAATTCAGGCAACTTAACTTTATTGCTCTAGGTCAACTGGTTTAGGAGATATCGAAGAAACCGTGCAGCATCTGGGAGCTAAAATTCAAAAAGTTGAACTTTTTTGTTTGTATCTAGATACAAAATCTATAAATGCACGTTGTTAGATAATTTAATCTAGAATTCAGGCAACTTAACTTTATTGCTCTAGGTCAACTGGTTTAGGAGATATCGAAGAAACCGTGCAGCATCTGGGAGCTAAAATTCAAAAAGTTGAACTTTTTTGTTTGTATCTAGATACAAAATCTATAAATGCACTTTGTTAGATAATTTAATCTAGAATTCAGGCAACTTAACTTTATTGCTCTAGGTCAACTGGTTTAGGAGATATCGAAGAAACCGTGCAGCATCTGGGAGCTAAAATTCAAAAAGTTGAACTTTTTTGTTTGTATCTAGATACAAAATCTATAAATGCACGTTGTTAGATAATTTAATCTAGAATTCAGGCAACTTAACTTTATTGCTCTAGGTCAACTGGTTTAGGAGATATCGAAGAAACCGTGCAGCATCTGGGAGCTAAAATTCAAAAAGTTGAACTTTTTTGTTTGTATCTAGATACAAAATCTATAAATGCACGTTGTTAGATAATTTAATCTAGAATTCAGGCAACTTAACTTTATTGCTCTAGGTCAACTGGTTTAGGAGATATCGAAGAAACCGTGCAGCATCTGGGAGCTAAAATTCAAAAAGTTGAACTTTTTTGTTTGTATCTAGATACAAAATCTATAAATGCACTTTGTTAGATAATTTAATCTAGAATTCAGGCAACTTAACTTTATTGCTCTAGGTCAACTGGTTTAGGAGATATCGAAGAAACCGTGCAGCATCTGGGAGCTAAAATTCAAAAAGTTGAACTTTTTTGTTTGTATCTAGATACAAAATCTATAAATGCACGTTGTTAGATAATTTAATCTAGAATTCAGGCAACTTAACTTTATTGCTCTAGGTCAACTGGTTTAGGAGATATCGAAGAAACCGTGCAGCATCTGGGAGCTAAAATTCAAAAAGTTGAACTTTTTTGTTTGTATCTAGATACAAAATCTATAAATGCACGTTGTTAGATAATTCAATCTAGAATTCAGGCAACTTAATTTTATTGCTCTAGGTCAACTGGTTTAGGAGATATCGAAGAAACCGTGCAGCATCTGGGAGCTAAAATTCAAAAAGTTGAACTTTTTTGTTTGTATCTAGATACAAAATCTATAAATGCACGTTGTTAGATAATTTAATCTAGAATTCAGGCAACTTAACTTTATTGCTCTAGGTCAACTGTTTTAGGAGATATCGAAGAAACCGTGCAGCATCTGGGAGCTAAAATTCAAAAAGTTGAACTTTTTTGTTTGTATCTAGATACAAAATCTATAAATGCACGTTGTTAGATAATTTAATCTAGAATTCAGGCAACTTAACTTTATTACTCTAGGTCAACTGGTTTAGGAGATATCGAAGAAACCGTGCAGCATCTGGGAGCTAAAATTCAAAAAGTTGAACTTTTTTGTTTGTATCTAGATACAAAATCTATAAATGCACGTTGTTAGATAATTTAATCTAGAATTCAGGCAACTTAACTTTATTGCTCTAGGTCAACTGGTTTAGGAGATATCGACGAAACCGTGCAGCATCTGGGAGCTAAAATTCAAAAAGTTGAACTTTTTTGTTTGTATCTAGATACAAAATCTATAAATGCACGTTGTTAGATAATTTAATCTAGAATTCAGGCAACTTAACTTTATTGCTCTAGGTCAACTGGTTTAGGAGATATCGAAGAAACCGTGCAGCATCTGGGAGCTAAAATTCAAAAAGTTGAACTTTTTTGTTTGTATCTAGATACAAAATCTATAAATGCACGTTGTTAGATAATTTAACCTAGAATTCAGGCAACTTAACTTTATTGCTCTAGGTCAACTGGTTTAGGAGATATCGAAGAAACCGTGCAGTATCTGGGAGCTAAAATTCAAAAGTTGAACTTTTTTGTTTGTATCTAGATACAAAATCTATAAATGCACGTTGTTAGATAATTTAATCTAGAATTCAGGCAACTTAACTTTATTGCTCTAGGTCAACTGGTTTAGGAGATATCGAAGAAACCGTGCAGCATCTGGGAGCTAAAATTCAAAAAGTTGAACTTTTTTGTTTGTATCTAGATACAAAATCTATAAATGCACGTTGTTAGATAATTTAACCTAGAATTTAGGCAACTTAACTTTATTGCTCTAGGTCAACTGGTTTAGGAGATATCGAAGAAACCGTGCAGCATCTGGGAGCTAAAATTCAAAAAGTTGAACTTTTTTGTTTGTATCTAGATACAAAATCTATAAATGCACGTTGTTAGATAATTTAACCTAGAATTCAGGCAACTTAACTTTATTGCTCTAGGTCAACTGGTTTAGGAGATATCGAAGAAACCGTGCAGCATCTGGGAGCTAAAATTCAAAAAGTTGAACTTTTTTGTTTGTATCTAGATACAAAATCTATAAATGCACGTTGTTAGATAATTTAATCTAGAATTCAGGCAACTTAACTTTATTGCTCTAGGTCAACTGGTTTAGGAGATATCGAAGAAACCGTGCAGCATCTGGGAGCTAAAATTCAAAAAGTTGAACTTTTTTGTTTGTATCTAGATACAAAATCTATAAATGCACGTTGTTAGATAATTTAACCTAGAATTCAGGCAACTTAACTTTATTGCTCTAGGTCAACTGGTTTAGGAGATATCGAAGAAACCGTGCAGTATCTGGGAGCTAAAATTCAAAAGTTGAACTTTTTTGTTTGTATCTAGATACAAAATCTATAAATGCACGTTGTTAGATAATTTAATCTAGAATTCAGGCAACTTAACTTTATTGCTCTAGGTCAACTGGTTTAGGAGATATCGAAGAAACCGTGCAGCATCTGGGAGCTAAAATTCAAAAAGTTGAACTTTTTTGTTTGTATCTAGATACAAAATCTATAAATGCACGTTGTTAGATAATTTAACCTAGAATTTAGGCAACTTAACTTTATTGCTCTAGGTCAACTGGTTTAGGAGATATCGAAGAAACCGTGCAGCATCTGGGAGCTAAAATTCAAAAAGTTGAACTTTTTTGTTTGTATCTAGATACAAAATCTATAAATGCACGTTGTTAGATAATTTAACCTAGAATTCAGGCAACTTAACTTTATTGCTCTAGGTCAACTGGTTTAGGAGATATCGAAGAAACCGTGCAGCATCTGGGAGCTAAAATTCAAAAAGTTGAACTTTTTTGTTTGTATCTAGATACAAAATCTATAAATGCACGTTGTTAGATAATTTAATCTAGAATTCAGGCAACTTAACTTTATTGCTCTAGGTCAACTGGTTTAGGAGATATCGAAGAAACCGTGCAGCATCTGGGAGCTAAAATTCAAAAAGTTGAACTTTTTTGTTTGTATCTAGATACAAAATCTATAAATGCACGTTGTTAGATAATTTAACCTAGAATTCAGGCAACTTAACTTTATTGCTCTAGGTCAACTGGTTTAGGAGATATCGAAGAAACCGTGCAGTATCTGGGAGCTAAAATTCAAAAGTTGAACTTTTTTGTTTGTATCTAGATACAAAATCTATAAATGCACGTTGTTAGATAATTTAATCTAGAATTCAGGCAACTTAACTTTATTGCTCTAGGTCAACTGGTTTAGGAGATATCGAAGAAACCGTGCAGCATCTGGGAGCTAAAATTCAAAAAGTTGAACTTTTTTGTTTGTATCTAGATACAAAATCTATAAATGCACGTTGTTAGATAATTTAACCTAGAATTTAGGCAACTTAACTTTATTGCTCTAGGTCAACTGGTTTAGGAGATATCGAAGAAACCGTGCAGCATCTGGGAGCTAAAATTCAAAAAGTTGAACTTTTTTGTTTGTATCTAGATACAAAATCTATAAATGCACGTTGTTAGATAATTTAACCTAGAATTCAGGCAACTTAACTTTATTGCTCTAGGTCAACTGGTTTAGGAGATATCGAAGAAACCGTGCAGTATCTGGGAGCTAAAATTCAAAAGTTGAACTTTTTTGTTTGTATCTAGATACAAAATCTATAAATGCACGTTGTTAGATAATTTAATCTAGAATTCAGGCAACTTAACTTTATTGCTCTAGGTCAACTGGTTTAGGAGATATCGAAGAAACCGTGCAGCATCTGGGAGCTAAAATTCAAAAAGTTGAACTTTTTTGTTTGTATCTAGATACAAAATCTATAAATGCACGTTGTTAGATAATTTAACCTAGAATTTAGGCAACTTAACTTTATTGCTCTAGGTCAACTGGTTTAGGAGATATCGAAGAAACCGTGCAGCATCTGGGAGCTAAAATTCAAAAAGTTGAACTTTTTTGTTTGTATCTAGATACAAAATCTATAAATGCACGTTGTTAGATAATTTAACCTAGAATTCAGGCAACTTAACTTTATTGCTCTAGGTCAACTGGTTTAGGAGATATCGAAGAAACCGTGCAGCATCTGGGAGCTAAAATTCAAAAAGTTGAACTTTTTTGTTTGTATCTAGATACAAAATCTATAAATGCACGTTGTTAGATAATTTAATCTAGAATTCAGGCAACTTAACTTTATTGCTCTAGGTCAACTGGTTTAGGAGATATCGAAGAAACCGTGCAGCATCTGGGAGCTAAAATTCAAAAAGTTGAACTTTTTTGTTTGTATCTAGATACAAAATCTATAAATGCACGTTGTTAGATAATTCAATCTAGAATTCAGGCAACTTAATTTTATTGCTCTAGGTCAACTGGTTTAGGAGATATCGAAGAAACCGTGCAGCATCTGGGAGCTAAAATTCAAAAAGTTGAACTTTTTTGTTTGTATCTAGATACAAAATCTATAAATGCACGTTGTTAGATAATTTAATCTAGAATTCAGGCAACTTAACTTTATTGCTCTAGGTCAACTGTTTTAGGAGATATCGAAGAAACCGTGCAGCATCTGGGAGCTAAAATTCAAAAAGTTGAACTTTTTTGTTTGTATCTAGATACAAAAATCTATAAATGCACGTTGTTAGATAATTTAATCTAGAATTCAGGCAACTTAACTTTATTACTCTAGGTCAACTGGTTTAGGAGATATCGAAGAAACCGTGCAGCATCTGGGAGCTAAAATTCAAAAGTTGAACTTTTTTGTTTGTATCTAGATACAAAATCTATAAATGCACGTTGTTAGATAATTTAATCTAGAATTCAGGCAACTTAACTTTATTGCTCTAGGTCAACTGGTTTAGGAGATATCGACGAAACCGTGCAGCATCTGGGAGCTAAAATTCAAAAAGTTGAACTTTTTTGTTTGTATCTAGATACAAAATCTATAAATGCACGTTGTTAGATAATTTAATCTAGAATTCAGGCAACTTAACTTTATTGCTCTAGGTCAACTGGTTTAGGAGATATCGAAGAAACCGTGCAGCATCTGGGAGCTAAAATTCAAAAAGTTGAACTTTTTTGTTTGTATCTAGATACAAAATCTATAAATGCACGTTGTTAGATAATTTAACCTAGAATTCAGGCAACTTAACTTTATTGCTCTAGGTCAACTGGTTTAGGAGATATCGAAGAAACCGTGCGCAGTATCTGGGAGCTAAAATTCAAAAGTTGAACTTTTTTGTTTGTATCTAGATACAAAATCTATAAATGCACGTTGTTAGATAATTTAATCTAGAATTCAGGCAACTTAACTTTATTGCTCTAGGTCAACTGGTTTAGGAGATATCGAAGAAACCGTGCAGCATCTGGGAGCTAAAATTCAAAAAGTTGAACTTTTTTGTTTGTATCTAGATACAAAATCTATAAATGCACGTTGTTAGATAATTTAACCTAGAATTTAGGCAACTTAACTTTATTGCTCTAGGTCAACTGGTTTAGGAGATATCGAAGAAACCGTGCAGCATCTGGGAGCTAAAATTCAAAAAGTTGAACTTTTTTGTTTGTATCTAGATACAAAATCTATAAATGCACGTTGTTAGATAATTTTAACCTAGAATTCAGGCAACTTAACTTTATTGCTCTAGGTCAACTGGTTTAGGAGATATCGAAGAAACCGTGCAGCATCTGGGAGCTAAAATTCAAAAAGTTGAACTTTTTTGTTTGTATCTAGATACAAAATCTATAAATGCACGTTGTTAGATAATTTAATCTAGAATTCAGGCAACTTAACTTTATTGCTCTAGGTCAACTGGTTTAGGAGATATCGAAGAAACCGTGCAGCATCTGGGAGCTAAAATTCAAAAAGTTGAACTTTTTTGTTTGTATCTAGATACAAAATCTATAAATGCACGTTGTTAGATAATTTAATCTAGAATTCAGGCAACTTTACTTTATTGCTCTAGGTCAACTGGTTTAGGAGATATCGAAGAAACCGTGCAGCATCTGGGAGCTAAAATTCAAAAAGTTTAACTTTTTTGTTTGTATCTAGATACAAAATCTATAAATGCACGTTGTTAGATAATTTAATCTAGAATTCAGGCAACTTAACTTTATTGTTCTAGGTCAACTGGTTTAGGAGATATCGAAGAAACCGTGCAGCATCTGGGAGCTAAAATTCAAAAAGTTGAACTTTTTTGTTTGTATCTAGATACAAAATCTATAAATGCACGTTGTTAGATAATTTAATCTAGAATTCAGGCAACTTAACTTTATTGCTCTAGGTCAACTGGTTTAGGAGATATCGAAGAAACCGTGCAGCATCTGGGAGCTAAAATTCGAAAAGTTGAACTTTTTTGTTTGTATCTAGATACAAAATCTATAAATGCACGTTGTTAGATAATTTAATCTAGAATTCAGGCAACTTAACTTTATTGCTCTAGGTCAACTGGTTTAGGAGATATCGAAGAAACCGTGCAGCATCTGTGAGCTAAAATTCAAAAAGTTGAACTTTTTTGTTTGTATCTAGATACAAAATCTATAAATGCACGTTGTTAGATAATTTAATCTAGAATTCAGGCAACTTAACTTTATTGCTCTAGGTCAACTGGTTTAGGAGATATCGAAGAAACCGTGCAGCATCTGGGAGCTAAAATTCAAAAAGTTGAACTTTTTTGTTTGTATCTAGATACAAAATCTATAAGTGCACGTTGTTAGATAATTTAATCTAGAATTCAGGCAACTTAACTTTATTGCTCTAGGTCAACTGGTTTAGGAGATATCGAAGAAACCGTGCAGCATCTGGGAGCTAAAATTCAAAAAGTTGAACTTTTTTGTTTGTATCTAGATACAAAATCTATAAATGCACGTTGTTAGATAATTTAATCTAGAATTCAGGCAACTTAACTTTATTGCTCTAGGTCAACTGGTTTAGGAGATATCGAAGAAACCGTGCAGCATCTGGGAGCTAAAATTCAAAAAGTTGAACTTTTTTGTTTGTATCTAGATACAAAATCTATAAATGCACGTTGTTAGATAATTCAATCTAGAATTCAGGCAACTTAACTTTATTGCTCTAGGTCAACTGGTTTAGGAGATATCGAAGAAACCGTGCAGCATTTGGGAGCTAAAATTCAAAAAGTTGAACTTTTTTGTTTGTATCTAGATACAAAATCTATAAATGCACGTTGTTAGATAATTTAATCTAGAATTTAGGCAACTTAACTTTATTGCTCTAGGTCAACTGGTTTAGGAGATATCGAAGAAACCGTGCAGCATCTGGGAGCTAAAATTCAAAAAGTTGAACTTTTTTGTTTGTATCTAGATACAAAATCTATAAATGCACGTTGTTAGATAATTTAATCTAGAATTCAGGCAACTTAACTTTATTGCTCTAGGTCAACTGGTTTAGGAGATATCGAAGAAACCGTGCAGCATCTGGGAGCTAAAATTCAAAAAGTTGAACTTTTTTGTTTGTATCTAGATACAAAATCTATAAATGCACGTTGTTAGATAATTTAATCTAGAATTCAGGCAACTTAACTTTATTGCTCTAGGTCAACTGGTTTAGGAGATATCGAAGAAACCGTGCAGCATCTGGGAGCTAAAATTCAAAAAGTTGAACTTTTTTGTTTGTATCTAGATACAAAATCTATAAATGCACGTTGTTAGATAATTTAATCTAGAATTCAGGCAACTTAACTTTATTGCTCTAGGTCAACTGTTTTAGGAGATATCGAAGAAACCGTGCAGCATCTGGGAGCTAAAATTCAAAAAGTTGAACTTTTTTGTTTGTATCTAGATACAAAATCTATAAATGCACGTTGTTAGATAATTTAATCTAGAATTCAGGCAACTTAACTTTATTGCTCTAGGTCAACTGATTTAGTAGATATCGAAGAAACCGTGCAGCATCTGGGAGCTAAAATTCAAAAAGTTGAACTTTTTTGTTTGTATCTAGATACAAAATCTATAAATGCACGTTGTTAGATAATTTAATCTAGAATTCAGGCAACTTAACTTTATTGCTCTAGGTCAACTGGTTTAGGAGATATCGAAGACACCGTGCAGCATCTGGGAGCTAAAATTCAAAAAGTTGAACTTTTTTGTTTGTATCTAGATACAAAATCTATAAATGCACGTTGTTAGATAATTTAATCTAGAATTTAGGCAACTTAACTTTATTGCTCTAGGTCAACTGGTTTAGGAGATATCGAAGAAACCGTGCAGCATCTGGGAGCTAAAATTCAAAAAGTTGAACTTTTTTGTTTGTATCTAGATACAAAATCTATAAATGCACGTTGTTAGATAATTTAATCTAAAATTCAGGCAACTTAACTTTATTGCTCTAGGTCAACTGGTTTAGGAGATATCGAAGAAACCGTGCAGCATCTGGGAGCTTAAATTCAAAAAGTTTAACTTTTTTGTTTGTATCTAGATACAAAATCTATAAATGCACGTTGTTAGATAATTTAATCTAGAATTTAGGCAACTTAACTTTATTGCTCTAGGTCAACTGGTTTAGGAGATATCGAAGAAACCGTGCAGCATCTGGGAGCTAAAATTCAAAAAGTTGAACTTTTTTGTTTGTATCTAGATACAAAATCTATAAATGCACGTTGTTATATAATTTAATCTAGAATTCAGGCAACTTAACTTTATTGCTCTAGGTCAACTGGTTTAGGAGATATCGAAGAAACCGTGCAGCATCTGGGAGCTAAAATTCAAAAAGTTGAACTTTTTTGTTTGTATCTAGATACAAAAATCTATAAATGCACGTTGTTAGATAATTCAATCTAGAATTCAGGCAACTTAACTTTATTGCTCTAGGTCAACTGGGTTTAGGAGATATCGAAGAAACCGTGCAGCATCTGGGAGCTAAAATTCAAAAAGTTGAAATTTTTTGGTTGTATCTAGATACAAAATCTATAAATGCACGTTGTTAGATAATATAATCTAGAATTCAGGCAACTTAACTTTATTGCTCTAGGTCAACTGGTTTAGGAGATATCGAAGAAACCGTGCAGCATCTGGGAGCTAAAATTCAAAAAGTTGAACTTTTTTGTTTGTATCTAGATTCAAAATCTATAAATGCACGTTGTTAGATAATTTAATCTAGAATTCAGGCAACTTAACTTTATTGCTCTAGGTCAACTGGTTTAGGAGATATCGAAGAAACCGTGCAGCATCTGGGAGCTAAAATTCAAAAAGTTTAACTTTTTTGTTTGTATCTAGATACAAAATCTATAAATGCACGTTGTTAGATAATTTAATCTAGAATTCAGGCAACTTAACTTTATTGCTCTAGGTCAACTGGTTTAGGAGATATCGAAGAAACCGTGCAGCATCTGGGAGCTAAAATTCAAAAAGTTAAACTTTTTTCATTGTATCTAGATACAAAATCTATAAATGCACGTTGTTAGATAATTGAATCTAGAATTCAGGAAAATTAATTATATCGCTGTAGGTCAACTGGTTTGGGAGATATCGAATAAACCGTGCAGCATCTGGGAGCTAAAATTCAAAAAGTTGAACTTTTTTGTTTGTATCTAGATACAAAATCTATAAATGCACGTTGTTAGATAATTTAATCTAGAATTCAGGCAACTTAATTTTATTGCTCTAGGTCAAATGGTTTAGGAGATATCGAAGAAACCGTGCAGCATCTGGGAGCTAAAATTCAAAAAGTTGAACTTTTTTGTTTGTATCTAGATACAAAATCTATAAATGCACGTTGTTAGATAATTTAATCTAGAATTCAGGCAACTTAACTTTATTGCTCTAGGTCAACTGGTTTAGGAGATATCGAAGAAACCGTGCAGCATCTGGGAGCTAAAATTCAAAAAGTTGAACTTTTTTGTTTGTATCTAGATACAAAATCTATAAATGCACGTTGTTAGATAATTTAATCTAGAATTCAGGCAACTTAACTTTATTGCTCTAGGTCAACTGGTTTAGGAGATATCGAAGAAACCGTGCAGCATCTGGGAGCTAAAATTCAAAAAGTTGAACTTTTTTGTTTGTATCTAGATACAAAATCTATAAATGCACGTTGTTAGATAATTTAATCTAGAATTCAGGCAACTTAACTTTATTGCTCTAGGTCAACTGTTTTAGGAGATATCGAAGAAACCGTGCAGCATCTGGGAGCTAAAATTCAAAAAGTTTAACTTTTTTGTTTGTATCTAGATACAAAATCTATAAATGCACGTTGTTAGATAATTTAATCTAGAATTCAGGCAACTTAACTTTATTGCTCTAGGTCAACTGATTTAGTAGATATCGAAGAAACCGTGCAGCATCTGGGAGCTAAAATTCAAAAAGTTGAACTTTTTTGTTTGTATCTAGATACAAAATCTATAAATGCACGTTGTTAGATAATTTATTCTAGAATTCAGGCAACTTAACTTTATTGCTCTAGGTCAACTGGTTTAGGAGATATCGAAGAAACCGTGCAGCATCTGGGAGCTAAAATTCAAAAAGTTGAACTTTTTTGTTTGTATCTAGATACAAAATCTATAAATGCACGTTGTTAGATAATTTAATCTAGAATTCAGGCAACTTAACTTTATTGCTCTAGGTCAACTGGTTTAGGAGATATCGAAGAAACCGTGCAGCATCTGGGAGCTAAAATTCAAAAAGTTGAACTTTTTTGTTTGTATCTAGATACAAAATCTATAAATGCACGTTGTTAGATAATTTAATCTAGAATTCAGGCAACTTAACTTTATTGCTCTAGGTCAACTGGTTTAGGAGATATCGAAGAAACCGTGCAGCATCTGGGAGCTAAAATTTAAAAAGTTGAACTTTTTTGTTTGTATCTAGATACAAAATCTATAAATGCGCTTTGTTAGATAATTTAATCTAGAATTCAGGCAACTTAACTTTATTGCTCTAGGTCAACTGGTTTAGGAGATATCGAAGAAACCGTGCAGCATCTGGGAGCTAAAATTCAAAAAGTTGAACTTTTTTGTTTGTATCTAGATACAAAATCTATAAATGCACGTTGTTAGATAATTTAATCTAGAATTCAGGCAACTTAACTTTATTGCTCTAGGTCAACTGGTTTAGGAGATATCGAAGAAACCGTGCAGCATCTGGGAGCTAAAATTCAAAAAGTTGAACTTTTTTGTTTGTATCTAGATACAAAATCTATAAATGCACGTTGTTAGATAATTCAATCTAGAATTCAGGCAACTTAACTTTATTGCTCTAGGTCAACTGGTTTAGGAGATATCGAAGAAACCGTGCAGCATCTGGGAGCTAAAATTCAAAAAGTTGAACTTTTTTGTTTGTATCTAGATACAAAATCTATAAATGCACGTTGTTAGATAATTTAATCTAGAATTCAGGCAACTTAACTTTATTGCTCTAGGTCAACTGGTTTAGGAGATATCGAAGAAACCGTGCAGCATCTGGGAGCTAAAATTCAAAAAGTTGAACTTTTTTGTTTGTATCTAGATACAAAATCTATAAATGCACGTTGTTAGATAATTTAATCTAGAATTCAGGCAACTTAACTTTATTGCTCTAGGTCAACTGGTTTAGGAGATATCGAAGAAACCGTGCAGCATCTGGGAGCTAAAATTCAAAAAGTTGAACTTTTTTGTTTGTATCTAGATACAAAATCTATAAATGCACGTTGTTAGATAATTTAATCTAGAATTCAGGCAACTTAACTTTATTGCTCTAGGTCAACTGGTTTAGGAGATATCGAAGAAACCGTGCAGCATCTGGGAGCTAAAATTCAAAAAGTTGAACTTTTTTGTTTGTATCTAGATACAAAATCTATAAATGCACGTTGTTAGATAATTTAATCTAGAATTCAGGCAACTTAACTTTATTGCTCTAGGTCAACTGGTTTAGGAGATATCGAAGAAACCGTGCAGCATCTGGGAGCTAAAATTCAAAAAGTTGAACTTTTTTGTTTGTATCTAGATACAAAATCTATAAATGCACGTTGTTAGATAATTTAATCTAGAATTCAGGCAACTTAACTTTATTGCTCTAGGTCAACTGGTTTAGGAGATATCGAAGAAACCGTGCAGCATCTGGGAGCTAAAATTCAAAAAGTTGAACTTTTTTGTTTGTATCTAGATACAAAATCTATAAATGCACGTTGTTAGATAATTTAATCTAGAATTCAGGCAACTTAACTTTATTGCTCTAGGTCAACTGGTTTAGGAGATATCGAAGAAACCGTGCAGCATCTGGGAGCTAAAATTCAAAAAGTTGAACTTTTTTGTTTGTATCTAGATACAAAATCTATAAATGCACGTTGTTAGATAATTTAATCTAGAATTCAGGCAACTTAACTTTATTGCTCTAGGTCAACTGGTTTAGGAGATATCGAAGAAACCGTGCAGCATCTGGGAGCTAAAATTCAAAAAGTTGAACTTTTTTGTTTGTATCTAGATACAAAATCTATAAATGCACGTTGTTAGATAATTTAATCTAGAATTCAGGCAACTTAACTTTATTGCTCTAGGTCAACTGGTTTAGGAGATATCGAAGAAACCGTGCAGCATCTGGGAGCTAAAATTCAAAAAGTTGAACTTTTTTGTTTGTATCTAGATACAAAATCTATAAATGCACGTTGTTAGATAATTTAATCTAGAATTCAGGCAACTTAACTTTATTGCTCTAGGTCAACTGGTTTAGGAGATATCGAAGAAACCGTGCAGCATCTGGGAGCTAAAATTCAAAAAGTTGAACTTTTTTGTTTGTATCTAGATACAAAATCTATAAATGCACGTTGTTAGATAATTTAATCTAGAATTCAGGCAACTTAACTTTATTGCTCTAGGTCAACTGGTTTAGGAGATATCGAAGAAACCGTGCAGCATCTGGGAGCTAAAATTCAAAAAGTTGAACTTTTTTGTTTGTATCTAGATACAAAATCTATAAATGCACGTTGTTAGATAATTTAATCTAGAATTCAGGCAACTTAACTTTATTGCTCTAGGTCAACTGGTTTAGGAGATATCGAAGAAACCGTGCAGCATCTGGGAGCTAAAATTCAAAAAGTTGAACTTTTTTGTTTGTATCTAGATACAAAATCTATAAATGCACGTTGTTAGATAATTTAATCTAGAATTCAGGCAACTTAACTTTATTGCTCTAGGTCAACTGGTTTAGGAGATATCGAAGAAACCGTGCAGCATCTGGGAGCTAAAATTCAAAAAGTTGAACTTTTTTGTTTGTATCTAGATACAAAATCTATAAATGCACGTTGTTAGATAATTCAATCTAGAATTCAGGCAACTTAACTTTATTGCTCTAGGTCAACTGGTTTAGGAGATATCGAAGAAACCGTGCAGCATCTGGGAGCTAAAATTCAAAAAGTTGAACTTTTTTGTTTGTATCTAGATACAAAATCTATAAATGCACGTTGTTAGATAATTTAATCTAGAATTCAGGCAACTTAACTTTATTGCTCTAGGTCAACTGGTTTAGGAGATATCGAAGAAACCGTGCAGCATCTGGGAGCTAAAATTCAAAAAGTTGAACTTTTTTGTTTGTATCTAGATACAAAATCTATAAATGCACGTTGTTAGATAATTTAATCTAGAATTCAGGCAACTTAACTTTATTGCTCTAGGTCAACTGGTTTAGGAGATATCGAAGAAACCGTGCAGCATCTGGGAGCTAAAATTCAAAAAGTTGAACTTTTTTGTTTGTATCTAGATACAAAATCTATAAATGCACGTTGTTAGATAATTTAATCTAGAATTCAGGCAACTTAACTTTATTGCTCTAGGTCAACTGGTTTAGGAGATATCGAAGAAACCGTGCAGCATCTGGGAGCTAAAATTCAAAAAGTTGAACTTTTTTGTTTGTATCTAGATACAAAATCTATAAATGCACGTTGTTAGATAATTTAATCTAGAATTCAGGCAACTTAACTTTATTGCTCTAGGTCAACTGTTTTAGGAGATATCGAAGAAACCGTGCAGCATCTGGGAGCTAAAATTCAAAAAGTTGAACTTTTTTGTTTGTATCTAGATACAAAATCTATAAATGCACGTTGTTAGATAATTTAATCTAGAATTCAGGCAACTTAACTTTATTACTCTAGGTCAACTGGTTTAGGAGATATCGAAGAAACCGTGCAGCATCTGGGAGCTAAAATTCAAAAAGTTGAACTTTTTTGTTTGTATCTAGATACAAAATCTATAAATGCACGTTGTTAGATAATTTAATCTAGAATTCAGGCAACTTAACTTTATTGCTCTAGGTCAACTGGTTTAGGAGATATCGAAGAAACCGTGCAGCATCTGGGAGCTAAAATTCAAAAATTTGAACTTTTTTGTTTGTATCTAGATACAAAATCTATAAATGCACGTTGTTAGATAATTTAATCTAGAATTCAGGCAACTTAACTTTATTGCTCTAGGTCAACTGATTTAGTAGATATCGAAGAAACCGTGCAGCATCTGGGAGCTAAAATTCAAAAAGTTGAACTTTTTTGTTTGTATCTAGATACAAAATCTATAAATGCACGTTGTTAGATAATTTATTCTAGAATTCAGGCAACTTAACTTTATTGCTCTAGGTCAACTGGTTTAGGAGATATCGAAGAAACCGTGCAGCATCTGGGAGCTAAAATTCAAAAAGTTGAACTTTTTTGTTTGTATCTAGATACAAAATCTATAAATGCACGTTGTTAGATAATTTAATCTAGAATTCAGGCAACTTAACTTTATTGCTCTAGGTCAACTGGTTTAGGAGATATCGAAGAAACCGTGCAGCATCTGGGAGCTAAAATTCAAAAAGTTGAACTTTTTTGTTTGTATCTAGATACAAAATCTATAAATGCACGTTGTTAGATAATTTAATCTAGAATTCAGGCAACTTAACTTTATTGCTCTAGGTCAACTGGTTTAGGAGATATCGAAGAAACCGTGCAGCATCTGGGAGCTAAAATTTAAAAAGTTGAACTTTTTTGTTTGTATCTAGATACAAAATCTATAAATGCGCTTTGTTAGATAATTTAATCTAGAATTCAGGCAACTTAACTTTATTGCTCTAGGTCAACTGGTTTAGGAGATATCGAAGAAACCGTGCAGCATCTGGGAGCTAAAATTCAAAAAGTTGAACTTTTTTGTTTGTATCTAGATACAAAATCTATAAATGCACGTTGTTAGATAATTTAATCTAGAATTCAGGCAACTTAACTTTATTGCTCTAGGTCAACTGGTTTAGGAGATATCGAAGAAACCGTGCAGCATCTGGGAGCTAAAATTCAAAAAGTTGAACTTTTTTGTTTGTATCTAGATACAAAATCTATAAATGCACGTTGTTAGATAATTCAATCTAGAATTCAGGCAACTTAACTTTATTGCTCTAGGTCAACTGGTTTAGGAGATATCGAAGAAACCGTGCAGCATCTGGGAGCTAAAATTCAAAAAGTTGAACTTTTTTGTTTGTATCTAGATACAAAATCTATAAATGCACGTTGTTAGATAATTTAATCTAGAATTTAGGCAACTTAACTTTATTGCTCTAGGTCAACTGGTTTAGGAGATATCGAAGAAACCGTGCAGCATCTGGGAGCTAAAATTCAAAAAGTTGAACTTTTTTGTTTGTATCTAGATACAAAATCTATAAATGCACGTTGTTAGATAATTTAATCTAGAATTCAGGCAACTTAACTTTATTGCTCTAGGTCAACTGGTTTAGGAGATATCGAAGAAACCGTGCAGCATCTGGGAGCTAAAATTCAAAAAGTTGAACTTTTTTGTTTGTATCTAGATACAAAATCTATAAATGCACGTTGTTAGATAATTTAATCTAGAATTCAGGCAACTTAACTTTATTGCTCTAGGTCAACTGGTTTAGGAGATATCGAAGAAACCGTGCAGCATCTGGGAGCTAAAATTCAAAAAGTTGAACTTTTTTGTTTGTATCTAGATACAAAATCTATAAATGCACGTTGTTAGATAATTTAATCTAGAATTCAGGCAACTTAACTTTATTGCTCTAGGTCAACTGTTTTAGGAGATATCGAAGAAACCGTGCAGCATCTGGGAGCTAAAATTCAAAAAGTTGAACTTTTTTGTTTGTATCTAGATACAAAATCTATAAATGCACGTTGTTAGATAATTTAATCTAGAATTCAGGCAACTTAACTTTATTACTCTAGGTCAACTGGTTTAGGAGATATCGAAGAAACCGTGCAGCATCTGGGAGCTAAAATTCAAAAAGTTGAACTTTTTTGTTTGTATCCTAGATACAAAATCTATAAATGCACGTTGTTAGATAATTTAATCTAGAATTCAGGCAACTTAACTTTATTGCTCTAGGTCAACTGGTTTAGGAGATATCGAAGAAACCGTGCAGCATCTGGGAGCTAAAATTCAAAAATTTGAACTTTTTGTTTGTATCTAGATACAAAATCTATAAATGCACGTTGTTAGATAATTTAATCTAGAATTCAGGCAACTTAACTTTATTGCTCTAGGTCAACTGATTTAGTAGATATCGAAGAAACCGTGCAGCATCTGGGAGCTAAAATTCAAAAAGTTGAACTTTTTTGTTTGTATCTAGATACAAAATCTATAAATGCACGTTGTTAGATAATTTATTCTAGAATTCAGGCAACTTAACTTTATTGCTCTAGGTCAACTGGTTTAGGAGATATCGAAGAAACCGTGCAGCATCTGGGAGCTAAAATTCAAAAAGTTGAACTTTTTTGTTTGTATCTAGATACAAAATCTATAAATGCACGTTGTTAGATAATTTAATCTAGAATTCAGGCAACTTAACTTTATTGCTCTAGGTCAACTGGTTTAGGAGATATCGAAGAAACCGTGCAGCATCTGGGAGCTAAAATTCAAAAAGTTGAACTTTTTTGTTTGTATCTAGATACAAAATCTATAAATGCACGTTGTTAGATAATTTAATCTAGAATTCAGGCAACTTAACTTTATTGCTCTAGGTCAACTGGTTTAGGAGATATCGAAGAAACCGTGCAGCATCTGGGAGCTAAAATTTAAAAAGTTGAACTTTTTTGTTTGTATCTAGATACAAAATCTATAAATGCGCTTTGTTAGATAATTTAATCTAGAATTCAGGCAACTTAACTTTATTGCTCTAGGTCAACTGGTTTAGGAGATATCGAAGAAACCGTGCAGCATCTGGGAGCTAAAATTCAAAAAGTTGAACTTTTTTGTTTGTATCTAGATACAAAATCTATAAATGCACGTTGTTAGATAATTTAATCTAGAATTCAGGCAACTTAACTTTATTGCTCTAGGTCAACTGGTTTAGGAGATATCGAAGAAACCGTGCAGCATCTGGGAGCTAAAATTCAAAAAGTTGAACTTTTTTGTTTGTATCTAGATACAAAATCTATAAATGCACGTTGTTAGATAATTCAATCTAGAATTCAGGCAACTTAACTTTATTGCTCTAGGTCAACTGGTTTAGGAGATATCGAAGAAACCGTGCAGCATCTGGGAGCTAAAATTCAAAAAGTTGAACTTTTTTGTTTGTATCTAGATACAAAATCTATAAATGCACGTTGTTAGATAATTTAATCTAGAATTTAGGCAACTTAACTTTATTGCTCTAGGTCAACTGGTTTAGGAGATATCGAAGAAACCGTGCAGCATCTGGGAGCTAAAATTCAAAAAGTTGAACTTTTTTGTTTGTATCTAGATACAAAATCTATAAATGCACGTTGTTAGATAATTTAATCTAGAATTCAGGCAACTTAACTTTATTGCTCTAGGTCAACTGGTTTAGGAGATATCGAAGAAACCGTGCAGCATCTGGGAGCTAAAATTCAAAAAGTTGAACTTTTTTGTTTGTATCTAGATACAAAATCTATAAATGCACGTTGTTAGATAATTTAATCTAGAATTCAGGCAACTTAACTTTATTGCTCTAGGTCAACTGGTTTAGGAGATATCGAAGAAACCGTGCAGCATCTGGGAGCTAAAATTCAAAAAGTTGAACTTTTTTGTTTGTATCTAGATACAAAATCTATAAATGCACGTTGTTAGATAATTTAATCTAGAATTCAGGCAACTTAACTTTATTGCTCTAGGTCAACTGTTTTAGGAGATATCGAAGAAACCGTGCAGCATCTGGGAGCTAAAATTCAAAAAGTTGAACTTTTTTGTTTGTATCTAGATACAAAATCTATAAATGCACGTTGTTAGATAATTTAATCTAGAATTCAGGCAACTTAACTTTATTACTCTAGGTCAACTGGTTTAGGAGATATCGAAGAAACCGTGCAGCATCTGGGAGCTAAAATTCAAAAAGTTGAACTTTTTTGTTTGTATCTAGATACAAAATCTATAAATGCACGTTGTTAGATAATTTAATCTAGAATTCAGGCAACTTAACTTTATTGCTCTAGGTCAACTGGTTTAGGAGATATCGAAGAAACCGTGCAGCATCTGGGAGCTAAAATTCAAAAATTTGAACTTTTTTGTTTGTATCTAGATACAAAATCTATAAATGCACGTTGTTAGATAATTTAATCTAGAATTCAGGCAACTTAACTTTATTGCTCTAGGTCAACTGATTTAGTAGATATCGAAGAAACCGTGCAGCATCTGGGAGCTAAAATTCAAAAAGTTGAACTTTTTTGTTTGTATCTAGATACAAAATCTATAAATGCACGTTGTTAGATAATTTATTCTAGAATTCAGGCAACTTAACTTTATTGCTCTAGGTCAACTGGTTTAGGAGATATCGAAGAAACCGTGCAGCATCTGGGAGCTAAAATTCAAAAAGTTGAACTTTTTTGTTTGTATCTAGATACAAAATCTATAAATGCACGTTGTTAGATAATTTAATCTAGAATTCAGGCAACTTAACTTTATTGCTCTAGGTCAACTGGTTTAGGAGATATCGAAGAAACCGTGCAGCATCTGGGAGCTAAAATTCAAAAAGTTGAACTTTTTTGTTTGTATCTAGATACAAAATCTATAAATGCACGTTGTTAGATAATTTAATCTAGAATTCAGGCAACTTAACTTTATTGCTCTAGGTCAACTGGTTTAGGAGATATCGAAGAAACCGTGCAGCATCTGGGAGCTAAAATTTAAAAAGTTGAACTTTTTTGTTTGTATCTAGATACAAAATCTATAAATGCGCTTTGTTAGATAATTTAATCTAGAATTCAGGCAACTTAACTTTATTGCTCTAGGTCAACTGGTTTAGGAGATATCGAAGAAACCGTGCAGCATCTGGGAGCTAAAATTCAAAAAGTTGAACTTTTTTGTTTGTATCTAGATACAAAATCTATAAATGCACGTTGTTAGATAATTTAATCTAGAATTCAGGCAACTTAACTTTATTGCTCTAGGTCAACTGGTTTAGGAGATATCGAAGAAACCGTGCAGCATCTGGGAGCTAAAATTCAAAAAGTTGAACTTTTTTGTTTGTATCTAGATACAAAATCTATAAATGCACGTTGTTAGATAATTGAATCTAGAATTCAGGCAACTTAACTTTATTGCTCTAGGTCAACTGGTTTAGGAGATATCGAAGATGTTAAATTTAATAGAAGAAAAATGACAACCGACTTCTTTGAAGTAAACGTGAAAACTCACTCTTTATTTGGCTATATATACAAAAGTTAACTTCGAATATAGAATGTCAATAGACAAAGTGTTGTAATTCGGTAAAGCTTGAAAGGAGGAGGAAAAGTGTTACCAAGTTAAATAAATTATTTAAATATTATTTCAATTTTGCTCAACACTCCCACTTTTAGATAATTTAATCTATTAATCAACACAATATACATAAGTTCATTAATTTCTTTTCAATAATTTTCTTAATTTTCAATTCAAATTTCTACAATTCAATAATAATTTTTATTTATACGTTTATTTTAATTCGACTCCAATTAACAATCTCAAATTTTTAAATTTTTCTTTACTAAGTGCTTTGGTTAGAATGTCAGCTTTTTGTTGTTCAGAAGGAACGAAATTAATCGAAAATTCGCCCTTTTCATAGCGTTCACGGATGAAGTGATATCGGACGTCTATATGTTTCGTTCGTTTATGAAACTCTGGATTTTTTACAAGTCGGATTGCTCCTTGGTTGTCCATGTTTAAAACAGATTCGCCAGGGCCACCTGGGATCATTTCAAAAATTAGTTGACGTATCCAAATCATGTCCTTCACCGCTTGAGAGGCTGCCACATATTCTGACTCTGTTGTGGAAAGCGAAACACATTTTTGCCTCTGAGATGACCAAGACAACGGCCCATCTCCAAGCAAAAAAATAAACCCAGTGGTAGATCTTCTTGTTCCAGGGTCTCCAGCATAATCAGCGTCACTGAAACAAATTAAAGAATAATTTTGAGTTTTTTTAAAAAGAATACCCATTGTTCGGGTCCCGCTGAGGTACTTCAAAATTCTCTTTACAGCATTAACGTGATCATTATTTGGTGCATCTAGATATCGAGACACCACTCCCACTGCAAACGCAATGTCTGGACGGGTGGCCACTGCTAAGTACATGAGAGAACCCACTGCTTCTCTGTACGGAAATTTAACTGCTTCCAAGGGGACGAGCTCCACTGATGGATAGGTTTCGGCTGGAGTTGAAACTGGTTTGCAGCAACTCATGTTGAATCGGTTTAATATTCGCTCGATATAAAGCGATTGCCCCACATGAATTTCACCTCCAGATTTCATAGAAATTTCCATCCCAAGAAAATTACCAGCTTCCAAAACTGTCACCTCAAATTTCTTTTGCAGAAACTGCACCAACTCAACCGCATCATTTTTATTTTCGGTAGCCACCAGCCCATCATCTATATATACAGCAAGGATAATTCTGGGTTTACTGTCTGCTGATAAGAAAATGCAAGGATCCATTTTGCTCGGCTTCAGATTGAATTCCTTGAGAACTCCGGTAAGCTTCTTATTCCAACAGCGAGACGCCTGCTTTAAGCCGTATAGGCTCTTTGTTAGCTTACAAACTTTGTTCGTTCCATCGCTGTAACCCTCTGGCTGGTACATGAAAATTTCTTCATTCAGATCGCCGTGTAAAAACGCAGTTTTAACATCGAATTGTGTCAATTCAAGCCCTTCGTTAGCTGCTATAGCAAGAATCGACCGAATCGAGGTAAACTTCGCCACTGGACTAAATGTCTCTCCATAATCGATCCCATATTCCTGCGTGTACCCCTGTGCAACCAATCTCGCCTTATACTTTCGTTTTTCGCCGCCTAGATCTTTTATTTTGTAGACCCATTTATTCCCAATGATTTTTCTATTAGCAGGGCGAGGTACTTTACTCCATGTCAGGTTTTCTTGAAGACTTTTCATTTCCTCCTCCATCGCCTCTTTCCATTGCACCTTTTCTGTACAAGAAATAGCATCTGCGTAGCTTTGTGGCTCTTCCTGCATAAAAAATGCATGTTTTTCCATGAATTTGCAACTCCTTGGTGGTCTTGGTGGTCTGTCAAGGTGTTTATTACGAAGCCGATGTCTGAGTGGAACGGAAACATCATGAACCTCTTCTAATTCATCTTCTGATTCAGCAGCAGATTGGTATTCATCGTATTCTACTCCTCCTGTTGCTTGATGTTCATCATCGTCCTCTGGCCTCGCTGCGCCTTCTGCCAAAGTTTCTATAGATGGGTCCTCTATTCGCTCTTTTGATGACACAGACACACTTTCTATTGAAGGGTCATCATTTGCACTTATATGGAAAGCACCTGTGGTTAGAGATTCCTCGACGCCACTATTCAACGAGTTTTGAAGTTGACTCTGATACTCAATTTCCCTAAAAGTGACATCTCTGACGATCTCCACTTTTCGTCTTGATGGTATCCAGATGCGATAACCTTTTGATGTGTCAGAGTACCCCATGAAAATCCCTCTCTCGGATTTCCTGTCCCACTTTCGCCGCTTTTGCTTAGGGATATGCATAAACGCTTCAATTCCAAAAGTTTTAAACTCTTCGTTGCTGACCTTACCTCCACACCACATTTCATATGGGGTTTTGTCCCCCAAAGACCTATCCGCGGTGCGGTTTAAGATATAAACAGCCGTGTTAACAGCCTCAGCCCAAAACTGCTTGCCTAAACCCTTCGCACTCAACATTGTTCGAGCTGCTTCGACCACCGTGCGATTGTCCCGCTCAATGACTCCATTTTGCTCTGGTGTATACGCTATACTGGTTTCGTGACGAATATGCCGTTCCCTCAGCAGCAAATTAACTGATTCGTTGACAAATTCTAACCCATTGTCAGTACGAAGTGTTTTAACAACCTGTCGACTTTCAGAATAAGCGAGATCTAGGAAATCCTCAATCGACGAGCACACATCAGACTTTTTCTTTAAAAATTTCACCACTCTGAAATGTGAGAAATGGTCTTTCAAAAGAAGAAAATATCTGGCACCCCCTAACGATGCTTCCTCCATGGGGCCACATAAATCCGCATGGACAAGTTCTCCAGGTTGCTTTGCTTCAAAAGAACTCTTTGGGAAGGGCAGTCGATGCTGCTTTCCATAAACACAGGCATCACAGGAAAAATCTTGCGCATCAACAAAAATTATGTTATTTTCTTTAAGATGAGAACGTACCTTTTTTATATTCTGATGTGCCATCCTTTCATGCCATACCTTTAATGGCAACGGTTTTGCAGTAGCCAAATTTGCCATCGGCTCCTGTACTCGGACGCGAAAACACATCTTGAAAAGTTGTGTCTCACGTTCTCCCACTGCCACCACATCTCCATTCTTCTTTATGAATTCGCACCTCATCTTGTCAGACACAAATTTCAGGCCTTTATCCAGTGCCCGACTTTGGGAAAAAAGATGAACCGAAATTTTTGGTACATACAAAACCTTAGACAAATGTTTTTCAGACCACTTTTTGCCATTAAATGACAAAATATTAATATCACCCATGCCTAAAGCTAGTATCTTGTCACCACTTCCAACTCTAATTTCTACAGGAACAGAAAAAGATTCATAATTTGCGAACCAATCCTTTCGACAGGTCATATGGTCGCTGGCTCCAGAATCAAGATACCAATTGTCATTAGCCAAATCGTTTTTTGCCAACAACGCATTTCCCACACTTGATTTACCCCTTTCAGCCTCACTTCCATTTCCAGTCCCGGAACTATCGCTATTGTCTAGAGTGATTTTCCTCATTTCTGCTTCCTCATCTTTACTTCCAGTCTTCACTCGATCAAAGTCTCTTGTAGTTTTCCTCCCGTTTACCTCTTCACTTTTACTTCCAGTCCTCACACATTCACCAGTAGATAAAGTTATTTTCTTCCTGTCAGCCGCCTCACCTTCACTTCCAGTCCTCACTTTAATGTTATCATCATTATTCTCAGCATTACACATGAGCGCATCACCTACTTTTGCCCCACCTCTGCTTCCAGTCTTCTTATAATCGGAAAGCCTTTTGGGACAATCTCTTTTCCAATGTCCCATTTCATTACATCTGTAACACTGTCCAGGCTTGGAATTTTTCGATTTCTGTTGCTTCCTATTTCTTCGTTTTGCAATCAATGCCGACGAACTTGTACCTGCAACCGAAGAGCTAGACAACATTCTTGTTTCTTCCATGACTAACCGTGATGTCAAATAATCTAACGTTTGTTGGTCTTTCGTCGTTGATTCCCATGCAGAAAAGAAATGTTTGAAGCCTTCTGGAAGAGTCATCAAAACTTTGGTGATTACCATGCTTTCTGTAACTTCTTCTCCTATATCGCGCAACTGCCTAGTTATGTTCTCGAGCTTCGATATATGTGTTGCTACATCATCATCAGGATCCATCACAAAGGCATAAAATCTTTGCAACAACATGTGCACATTTGCTCTTGATGTTTGCTCATATACCGACTGAAGCTTAATCCACATTTCTCTGGCAGTAGCGCAATTCACAATATGGCGAAGCGGAGTCGGTCCAACACTCATTGCAATAATACGCTGCGCCTTACAGTCACCTTTTCCCCATCCTGACAAACGTGAATCAAAAGCCACCTGAGATTCAGTTTCTAACTTGACAGGCTTACTATTAGCACCATTAACATAATCAAATAGTTCTGAGGCACTTAATAGAATTTTCACTTGGAATTTCCAGATAGAAAAGTTCTCAGAATTGTGCAGCTTATCAACTTTAAAGATTTCACTATCCATATTCAATATGTATATGTAATAGGATTGCACGAAAATGCAGAGGGGTATTCAATTAAAAAAAGGGAAAAAAAGAGGGCTTTAAAATTTTAAATTATCTAAACGATTGTTCGAAAAAATTAAATTGTAAATGACTTTCATTTGTCCTTTAAACAATCGCGTTACTTTTATGTACTTGTCTTTTAAACAGTCGCGTTATCTGGGCCCATAACCTGTTAAATTTAATAGAAGAAAAATGACAACCGACTTCTTTGAAGTAAACGTGAAAACTCACTCTTTATTTGGCTATATATACAAAAGTTAACTTCGAATATAGAATGTCAATAGACAAAGTGTTGTAATTCGGTAAAGCTTGAAAGGAGGAGGAAAAGTGTTACCAAGTTAAATAAATTATTTAAATATTATTTCAATTTTGCTCAACAGAAGAAACCGTGCAGCATCTGGGAGCTAAAATTCAAAAAGTTGAACTTTTCTGTTTGTATCTAGATACAAAATCTATAAATGCACGTTGTTAGATAATTTAATCTAGAATTCAGGCAACTTAACTTTATTGCTCTAGGTCAACTGGTTTAGGAGATATCGAAGAAACCGTGCAGCATCTGGGAGCTAAAATTCAAAAAGTTGAACTTTTTTGTTTGTATCTAGATACAAAATCTATAAATGCACGTTGTTAGGTAATTATATCTAGAATTCAGGCAACTTAACTTTATTGCTCTAGGTCAACTGGTTTAGGAGATATCGAAGAAACCGTGCAGCATCTGGGAGCTAAAATTCAAAAAGTTGAACTTTTTTGTTTGTATCTAGATACAAAATCTATAAATGCACGTTGTTAGATAATTTAATCTAGAATTCAGGCAACTTAACTTTATTGCTCTAGGTCAACTGGTTTAGGAGATATCGAAGAAACCGTGCAGCATCTGGGAGCTAAAATTCAAAAAGTTGAACTTTTTTGTTTGTATCTAGATACAAAATCTATAAATGCACGTTGTTAGATAATTTAATCTAGAATTCAAGCAACTTAACTTTATTGCTCTAGGTCAACTGGTTTAGGAGATATCGAAGACACCGTGCAGCATCTGGGAGCTAAAATTCAAAAAGTTGAACTTTTTTGTTTGTATCTAGATACAAAATCTATAAATGCACGTTGTTAGCTAATTTAATCTAGAATTTAGGCAACTTAACTTTATTGCTCTAGGTCAACTGGTTTAGGAGATATCGAAGAAACCGTGCAGCATCTGGGAGCTAAAATTCAAAAAGTTGAACTTGTTTGTTTGTATCTAGATACAAAATCTATAAATGCAGGTTGTTAGATAATTTAATCTAGAATTCAGGCAACTTAACTTTATTGCTCTAGGTCAACTGGTTTAGGAGATATCGAAGAAACCGTGCAGCATCTGGGAGCTAAAATTCAAAAAGTTGAACTTTTTTGTTTGTATCTAGATACAAAATCTATAAATGCACGTTGTTAGGTAATTATATCTAGAATTCAGGCAACTTAACTTTATTGCTCTAGGTTAACTGGTTTAGGAGATATCGAAGAAACCGTGCAGCATCTGGGAGCTAAAATTCAAAAAGTTGAACTTTTTTGTTTGTATCTAGATACAAAATCTATAAATGCACGTTGTTAGATAATTTAATCTAGAATTCAGGCAACTTAACTTTATTGCTCTAGGTCAACTGGTTTAGGAGATATCGAAGAAACCGTGCAGCATCTGGGAGCTAAAATTCAAAAAGTTGAACTTTTCTGTTTGTATCTAGATACAAAATCTATAAATGCACGTTGTTAGATAATTTAATCTAGAATTTAGGCAACTTAACTTTATTGCTCTAGGTCAACTGGTTTAGGAGATATCGAAGAAACCGTGCAGCATCTGGGAGCTAAAATTCAAAAAGTTGAACTTTTTTGTTTGTATCTAGATACAAAATCTATAAATGCACGTTGTTAGATAATTTAATCTAGAATTTAGGCAACTTAACTTTATTGCTCTAGGTTAACTGGTTTAGGAGATATCGAAGAAACCGTGCAGCATCTGGGAGCTAAAATTCAAAAAGTTGAACTTTTTTGTTTGTATCTAGATACAAAATCTATAAATGCACGTTGTTAGATAATTTAATCTAGAATTCAGGCAACTTAACTTTATTGCTCTAGGCCAACTGGTTTAGGAGATATCGGAGAAACCGTGCAGCATCTGGGAGCTAAAATTCAAAAAGTTGAACTTTTTTGTTTGTATCTAGATACAAAATCTATAAATGCACGTTGTTAGATAATTTAATCTAGAATTCAGGCAACTTAACTTTATTGGTCTAGGTCAACTGGTTTAGGAGATATCGAAGAAACCGTGCAGCATCTGGGAGCTAAAATTCAAAAAGTTGAACTTTTTTGTTTGTATCTAGATACAAAATCTATAAATGCACGTTGTTAGATAATTTAATCTAGAATTCAGGCAACTTAACTTTATTGCTCTAGGTCAACTGGTTTAGGAGATATCGAAGAAACCGTGCAGCATCTGGGAGCTAAAATTCAAAAAGTTGAACTTTTTTGTTTGTATCTAGATACAAAATCTATAAATGCACATTGTTAGATAATTTAATCTAGAATTCAGGCAACTTAACTTTATTGCTCTAGGTCAACTGGTTTAGGAGATATCGAAGAAACCGTGCAGCATCTGGGAGCTAAAATTCAAAAAGTTTAACTTTTTTGTTTGTATCTAGATACAAAATCTATAAATGCACGTTGTTAGATAATTTAATCTAGAATTCAGGCATCTTAACTTTATTGCTCTAGGTCAACTGCTTTAGGAGATATCGAAGAAACCGTGCAGCATCTGGGAGCTAAAATTCAAAAAGTTGAACTTTTTTGTTTGTATCTAGATACAAAATCTATAAATGCACGTTGTTAGATAATTTAATCTAGAATTCAGGCAACTTAACTTTATTGCTCTAGGTCAACTGGTTTAGGAGATATCGAAGAAACCGTGCAGCATCTGGGAGCTAAAATTCAAAAAGTTGAACTTTTTTCTTTGTATCTAGATACAAAATCTATAAATGCACGTTGTTAGATAATTGAATCTAGAATTCAGGAAAATTAATTATATCGCTGTAGGTCAACTGGTTTGGGAGATATCGAAGAAACCGTGCAGCATCTGGGAGCTAAAATTCAAAAAGTTGAACTTTTTTGTTTGTATCTAGATACAAAATCTATAAATGCACGTTGTTAGATAATTTAATCTAGAATTCAGGCAACTTAACTTTATTGCTCTAGGTCAACTGGTTTAGGAGATATCGAAGAAACCGTGCAGCATCTGGGAGCTAAAATTCAAAAAGTTGAACTTTTCTGTTTGTATCTAGATACAAAATCTATAAATGCACGTTGTTAGATAATTTAATCTAGAATTCAGGCAACTTAACTTTATTGCTCTAGGTCAACTGGTTTAGGAGATATCGAAGAAACCGTGCAGCATCTGGGAGCTAAAATTCAAAAAGTTGAACTTTTTTGTTTGTATCTAGATACAAAATCTATAAATGCACGTTGTTAGATAATTTAATCTAGAATTCAGGCAACTTAACTTTATTGCTCTAGGTCAACTGGTTTAGGAGATATCGAAGAAACCGTGCAGCATCTGGGAGCTAAAATTCAAAAAGTTGAACTTTTTTGTTTGTATCTAGATACAAAATCTATAAATGCACATTGTTAGATAATTTAATCTAGAATTCAGGCAACTTAACTTTATTGCTCTAGGTCAACTGGTTTAGGAGATATCGAAGAAACCGTGCAGCATCTGGGAGCTAAAATTCAAAAAGTTTAACTTTTTTGTTTGTATCTAGATACAAAATCTATAAATGCACGTTGTTAGATAATTTAATCTAGAATTCAGGCATCTTAACTTTATTGCTCTAGGTCAACTGCTTTAGGAGATATCGAAGAAACCGTGCAGCATCTGGGAGCTAAAATTCAAAAAGTTGAACTTTTTTGTTTGTATCTAGATACAAAATCTATAAATGCACGTTGTTAGATAATTTAATCTAGAATTCAGGCAACTTAACTTTATTGCTCTAGGTCAACTGGTTTAGGAGATATCGAAGAAACCGTGCAGCATCTGGGAGCTAAAATTCAAAAAGTTGAACTTTTTTCTTTGTATCTAGATACAAAATCTATAAATGCACGTTGTTAGATAATTGAATCTAGAATTCAGGAAAATTAATTATATCGCTGTAGGTCAACTGGTTTGGGAGATATCGAAGAAACCGTGCAGCATCTGGGAGCTAAAATTCAAAAAGTTGAACTTTTTTGTTTGTATCTAGATACAAAATCTATAAATGCACGTTGTTAGATAATTTAATCTAGAATTCAGGCAACTTAACTTTATTGCTCTAGGTCAACTGGTTTAGGAGATATCGAAGAAACCGTGCAGCATCTGGGAGCTAAAATTCAAAAAGTTGAACTTTTCTGTTTGTATCTAGATACAAAATCTATAAATGCACGTTGTTAGATAATTTAATCTAGAATTCAGGCAACTTAACTTTATTGCTCTAGGTCAACTGGTTTAGGAGATATCGAAGAAACCGTGCAGCATCTGGGAGCTAAAATTCAAAAAGTTGAACTTTTTTGTTTGTATCTAGATACAAAATCTATAAATGCACGTTGTTAGGTAATTATATCTAGAATTCAGGCAACTTAACTTTATTGCTCTAGGTCAACTGGTTTAGGAGATATCGAAGAAACCGTGCAGCATCTGGGAGCTAAAATTCAAAAAGTTGAACTTTTTTGTTTGTATCTAGATACAAAATCTATAAATGCACGTTGTTAGATAATTTAATCTAGAATTCAGGCAACTTAACTTTATTGCTCTAGGTCAACTGGTTTAGGAGATATCGAAGAAACCGTGCAGCATCTGGGAGCTAAAATTCAAAAAGTTGAACTTTTTTGTTTGTATCTAGATACAAAATCTATAAATGCACGTTGTTAGATAATTTAATCTAGAATTCAAGCAACTTAACTTTATTGCTCTAGGTCAACTGGTTTAGGAGATATCGAAGACACCGTGCAGCATCTGGGAGCTAAAATTCAAAAAGTTGAACTTTTTTGTTTGTATCTAGATACAAAATCTATAAATGCACGTTGTTAGCTAATTTAATCTAGAATTTAGGCAACTTAACTTTATTGCTCTAGGTCAACTGGTTTAGGAGATATCGAAGAAACCGTGCAGCATCTGGGAGCTAAAATTCAAAAAGTTGACCTTTTTTGTTTGTATCTAGATACAAAATCTATAAATGCAGGTTGTTAGATAATTTAATCTAGAATTCAGGCAACTTAACTTTATTGCTCTAGGTCAACTGGTTTAGGAGATATCGAAGAAACCGTGCAGCATCTGGGAGCTAAAATTCAAAAAGTTGAACTTTTTTGTTTGTATCTAGATACAAAATCTATAAATGCACGTTGTTAGGTAATTATATCTAGAATTCAGGCAACTTAACTTTATTGCTCTAGGTCAACTGGTTTAGGAGATATCGAAGAAACCGTGCAGCATCTGGGAGCTAAAATTCAAAAAGTTGAACTTTTTTGTTTGTATCTAGATACAAAATCTATAAATGCACGTTGTTAGATAATTTAATCTAGAATTCAAGCAACTTAACTTTATTGCTCTAGGTCAACTGGTTTAGGAGATATCGAAGACACCGTGCAGCATCTGGGAGCTAAAATTCAAAAAGTTGAACTTTTTTGTTTGTATCTAGATACAAAATCTATAAATGCACGTTGTTAGCTAATTTAATCTAGAATTTAGGCAACTTAACTTTATTGCTCTAGGTCAACTGGTTTAGGAGATATCGAAGAAACCGTGCAGCATCTGGGAGCTAAAATTCAAAAAGTTGACCTTTTTTGTTTGTATCTAGATACAAAATCTATAAATGCAGGTTGTTAGATAATTTAATCTAGAATTCAGGCAACTTAACTTTATTGCTCTAGGTCAACTGGTTTAGGAGATATCGAAGAAACCGTGCAGCATCTGGGAGCTAAAATTCAAAAAGTTGAACTTTTTTGTTTGTATCTAGATACAAAATCTATAAATGCACGTTGTTAGGTAATTATATCTAGAATTCAGGCAACTTAACTTTATTGCTCTAGGTTAACTGGTTTAGGAGATATCGAAGAAACCGTGCAGCATCTGGGAGCTAAAATTCAAAAAGTTGAACTTTTTTGTTTGTATCTAGATACAAAATCTATAAATGCACGTTGTTAGATAATTTAATCTAGAATTCAGGCAACTTAACTTTATTGGTCTAGGTCAACTGGTTTAGGAGATATCGAAGAAACCGTGCAGCATCTGGGAGCTAAAATTCAAAAAGTTGAACTTTTTTGTTTGTATCTAGATACAAAATCTATAAATTCACGTTGTTAGATAATTTAATCTAGAATTCAGGCAACTTAACTTTATTGCTCTAGGTCAACTGGTTTAGGAGATATCGAAGAAACCGTGCAGCATCTGGGAGCTAAAATTCAAAAAGTTGAACTTTTTTGTTTGTATCTAGATACAAAATCTATAAATGCACGTTGTTAGATAATTTAATCTAGAATTCAGGCAACTTAACTTTATTGCTCTAGGTCAACTGGTTTAGGAGATATCGAAGAAACCGTGCAGCATCTGGGAGCTAAAATTCAAAAAGTTGAACTTTTTTGTTTGTATCTAGATACAAAATCTATAAATGCACGTTGTTAGATAATTTAATCTAGAATTCAGGCAACTTAACTTTATTGCTCTAGCTCAACTGGTTTAGGAGATATCGAAGAAACCGTGCAGCAACTGGGAGCTAAAATTCAAAAAGTTGAACTTTTTTGTTTGTATCTAGATACAAAATCTATAAATGCACGTTGTTAGATAATTTAATCTAGAATTCAGGCAACTTAACTTTATTGCTCTAGGTTAACTGGTTTAGGAGATATCGAAGAAACCGTGCAGCACCTGGGAGCTAAAATTCAAAAAGTTGAACTTTTTTGTTTGTATCTAGATACAAAATCTATAAATGCACGTTGTTAGATAATTTAATCTAGAATTCAGGCAACTTAACTTTATTGCTCTAGGTCAACTGGTTTAGGAGATATCGAAGAAACCGTGCAGCATCTGGGAGCTAAAATTCAAAAAGTTGAACTTTTTTGTTTGTATCTAGATACAAAATCTATAAATGCACGTTGTTAGATAATTTAATCTAGAATTCAGGCAACTTAACTTTATTGCTCTAGGTCAACTGGTTTAGGAGATATCGAAGAAACCGTGCAGCATCTGGGAGCTAAAATTCAAAAAGTTGAACTTTTTTGTTTGTATCTAGATACAAAATCTATAAATGCACGTTGTTAGGTAATTATATCTAGAATTCAGGCAACTTAACTTTATTGCTCTAGGTCAACTGGTTTAGGAGATATCGAAGAAACCGTGCAGCATCTGGGAGCTAAAATTCAAAAAGTTGAACTTTTTTGTTTGTATCTAGATACAAAATCTATAAATGCACGTTGTTAGATAATTTAATCTAGAATTCAGGCAACTTAACTTTATTGCTCTAGGTCAACTGGTTTAGGAGATATCGAAGAAACCGTGCAGCATCTGGGAGCTAAAATTCAAAAAGTTGAACTTTTTTGTTTGTATCTAGATACAAAATCTATAAATGCACGTTGTTAGATAATTTAATCTAGAATTCAAGCAACTTAACTTTATTGCTCTAGGTCAACTGGTTTAGGAGATATCGAAGACACCGTGCAGCATCTGGGAGCTAAAATTCAAAAAGTTGAACTTTTTTGTTTGTATCTAGATACAAAATCTATAAATGCACGTTGTTAGCTAATTTAATCTAGAATTTAGGCAACTTAACTTTATTGCTCTAGGTCAACTGGTTTAGGAGATATCGAAGAAACCGTGCAGCATCTGGGAGCTAAAATTCAAAAAGTTGACCTTTTTTGTTTGTATCTAGATACAAAATCTATAAATGCAGGTTGTTAGATAATTTAATCTAGAATTCAGGCAACTTAACTTTATTGCTCTAGGTCAACTGGTTTAGGAGATATCGAAGAAACCGTGCAGCATCTGGGAGCTAAAATTCAAAAAGTTGAACTTTTTTGTTTGTATCTAGATACAAAATCTATAAATGCACGTTGTTAGGTAATTATATCTAGAATTCAGGCAACTTAACTTTATTGCTCTAGGTCAACTGGTTTAGGAGATATCGAAGAAACCGTGCAGCATCTGGGAGCTAAAATTCAAAAAGTTGAACTTTTTTGTTTGTATCTAGATACAAAATCTATAAATGCACGTTGTTAGATAATTTAATCTAGAATTCAGGCAACTTAACTTTATTGGTCTAGGTCAACTGGTTTAGGAGATATCGAAGACACCGTGCAGCATCTGGGAGCTAAAATTCAAAAAGTTGAACTTTTTTGTTTGTATCTAGATACAAAATCTATAAATGCACGTTGTTAGCTAATTTAATCTAGAATTTAGGCAACTTAACTTTATTGCTCTAGGTCAACTGGTTTAGGAGATATCGAAGAAACCGTGCAGCATCTGGGAGCTAAAATTCAAAAAGTTGACCTTTTTTGTTTGTATCTAGATACAAAATCTATAAATGCAGGTTGTTAGATAATTTAATCTAGAATTCAGGCAACTTAACTTTATTGCTCTAGGTCAACTGGTTTAGGAGATATCGAAGAAACCGTGCAGCATCTGGGAGCTAAAATTCAAAAAGTTGAACTTTTTTGTTTGTATCTAGATACAAAATCTATAAATGCACGTTGTTAGGTAATTATATCTAGAATTCAGGCAACTTAACTTTATTGCTCTAGGTTAACTGGTTTAGGAGATATCGAAGAAACCGTGCAGCATCTGGGAGCTAAAATTCAAAAAGTTGAACTTTTTTGTTTGTATCTAGATACAAAATCTATAAATGCACGTTGTTAGATAATTTAATCTAGAATTCAGGCAACTTAACTTTATTGGTCTAGGTCAACTGGTTTAGGAGATATCGAAGAAACCGTGCAGCATCTGGGAGCTAAAATTCAAAAAGTTGAACTTTTTTGTTTGTATCTAGATACAAAATCTATAAATTCACGTTGTTAGATAATTTAATCTAGAATTCAGGCAACTTAACTTTATTGCTCTAGGTCAACTGGTTTAGGAGATATCGAAGAAACCGTGCAGCATCTGGGAGCTAAAATTCAAAAAGTTGAACTTTTTTGTTTGTATCTAGATACAAAATCTATAAATGCACGTTGTTAGATAATTTAATCTAGAATTCAGGCAACTTAACTTTATTGCTCTAGGTCAACTGGTTTAGGAGATATCGAAGAAACCGTGCAGCATCTGGGAGCTAAAATTCAAAAAGTTGAACTTTTTTGTTTGTATCTAGATACAAAATCTATAAATGCACGTTGTTAGATAATTTAATCTAGAATTCAGGCAACTTAACTTTATTGCTCTAGCTCAACTGGTTTAGGAGATATCGAAGAAACCGTGCAGCAACTGGGAGCTAAAATTCAAAAAGTTGAACTTTTTTGTTTGTATCTAGATACAAAATCTATAAATGCACGTTGTTAGATAATTTAATCTAGAATTCAGGCAACTTAACTTTATTGCTCTAGGTTAACTGGTTTAGGAGATATCGAAGAAACCGTGCAGCACCTGGGAGCTAAAATTCAAAAAGTTGAACTTTTTTGTTTGTATCTAGATACAAAATCTATAAATGCACGTTGTTAGATAATTTAATCTAGAATTCAGGCAACTTAACTTTATTGCTCTAGGTCAACTGGTTTAGGAGATATCGAAGAAACCGTGCAGCATCTGGGAGCTAAAATTCAAAAAGTTGAACTTTTTTGTTTGTATCTAGATACAAAATCTATAAATGCACGTTGTTAGATAATTTAATCTAGAATTCAGGCAACTTAACTTTATTGCTCTAGGTCAACTGGTTTAGGAGATATCGAAGAAACCGTGCAGCATCTGGGAGCTAAAATTCATAAAGTTGAACTTTTTTGCTTGTATCTAGATACAAAATCTATAAATGCACGTTGTTAGATAATTTAATCTAGAATTCAGGCAACTTAACTTTATTGCTCTAGGTCAACTAGTTTAGGAGATATCGAAGAAACCGTGCAGCATCTGGGAGCTAAAATTCAAAAAGTTGAACTTTTTTGTTTGTATCTAGATACAAAATCTATAAATGCACGTTGTTAGATAATTTAATCTAGAATTCAGGCAACTTAACTTTATTGCTCTAGGTCAACTGGTTTAGGAGATATCGAAGAAACCGTGCAGCATCTGGGAGCTAAAGTTCAAAAAGTTGAACTTTTTTGTTTGTATCTAGATACAAAATCTATAAATGCACGTTGTTAGATAATTTAATCTAGAATTCAGGCAACTTTACTTTATTGCTCTAGGTCAACTGGTTTAGGAGATATCGAAGAAACCGTGCAGCATCTGGGAGCTAAAATTCAAAAAGTTGAACTTTTTTGTTTGTATCTAGATACAAAATCTATAAATGCACGTTGTTAGATAATTTAATCTAGAATTCAGGCAACTTAACTTTATTGCTCTAGGTCAACTGGTTTAGGAGATATCGAAGAAACCGTGCAGCATCTGGGAGCTAAAATTCAAAAAGTTGAACTTTTTTGTTTGTATCTAGATACAAAATCTATAAATGCACGTTGTTAGATAATTTAATCTAGAATTCAGGCAACTTAACTTTATTGCTCTAGGTCAACTGGTTTAGGAGATATCGAAGAAACCGTGCAGCATCTGGGAGCTAAAATTCAAAAAGTTGAACTTTTTTGTTTGTATCTAGACACAAAATCTATAAATGCACGTTGTTAGATAATTTAATCTAGAATTCAGGCAACTTAACTTTATTGCTCTAGGTCAACTGGTTTAGGAGATATCGACGAAACCGTGCAGCATCTGGGAGCTAAAATTCAAAAAGTTGCACTTCTTTGTTTGTATCTAGATACAAAATCTATAAATGCACGTTGTTAGATAATTTAATCTAGAATTCAGGCAACTTAACTTTATCGCTCTAGGTCAACTGGTTTAGGAGATATCGAAGAAACCGTGCAGCATCTGGGAGCTAAAATTCAAAAAGTTGAACTTTTTTGTTTGTATCTAGATACAAAATCTATAAATGCACGTTGTTAGATAATTTAATCTAGAATTCAGGCAACTTAACTTTATTGCCCTAGGTCAACTGGTTTAGGAGATATCGAAGAAACCGTGCAGCATCTGGGAGCTAAAATTCAAAAAGTTGAACTTTTTTGTTTGTATCTAGATACAAAATCTATAAATGCACGTTGTTAGATAATTTAATCTAGAATTCAGGCAACTTAACTTTATTGCTCTAGGTCAACTGGTTTAGGAGATATCGAAGAAACCGTGCAGCATCTGGGAGCTAAAATTCAAAAAGTTGAACTTTTTTGTTTGTATCTAGATACAAAATCTATAAATGCACGTTGTTAGATAATTTAATCTAGAATTCAGGCAACTTAACTTTATTGCTCTAGGTCAACTGGTTTAGGAGATATCGAAGAAACCGTGCAGCATCTGGGAGCTAAAATTCAAAAAGTTGAACTTTTTTGTTTGTATCTAGATACAAAATCTATAAATGCACGTTGTTAGATAATTTAATCTAGAATTCAGGCAACTTAACTTTATTGCTCTAGGTCAACTGGGTTAGGAGATATCGAAGAAACCGTGCAGCATCTGGGAGCTAAAATTCAAAAAGTTGAACTTTTTTGCTTGTATCTAGATACAAAATCTATAAATGCACGTTGTTAGATAATTTAATCTAGAATTCAGGCAACTTAACTTTATTGCTCTAGGTCAACTGGTTTTGGAGATATCGAAGAAACCGTGCAGCATATGGGAGCTAAAATTCAAAAAGTTGAACTTTTTTGTTTGTATCTAGATACAAAATCTATAAATGCACGTTGTTAGATAATTTAATCTAGAATTCAGGTAACTTAACTTTATTGCTCTAGGTCAACTGGTTTAGGAGATATCGAAGAAACCGTGCAGCATCTGGGAGCTAAAATTCAAAAAGTTGAACTTTTTTGTTTGTATATACAAAAGCATCTGGGAGCTAAAATTCAAAAAGTTGAACTTTTTTGTTTGTATCTAGATACAAAATCTATAAATGCACATTGTTAGATAATTTAATCTAGAATTCAGGCAACTTAACTTTATTGCTCTAGGTCAACTGGTTTAGGAGATATCGAAGAAACCGTGCAGCATCTGGGAGCTAAAATTCAAAAAGTTGAACTTTTTTGCTTGTATCTAGATACAAAATCTATAAATGCACGTTGTTAGATAATTTAATCTAGAATTCAGGCAACTTAACTTTATTGCTCTAGGTCAACTGGTTTAGGAGATATCGAAGAAACCGTGCAGCATCTGGGAGCTAAAATTCAAAAAGTTGAACTTTTTTGTTTGTATCTAGATACAAAATCTATAAATGCACGTTGTTAGATAATTTAATCTAGAATTCAGGCAACTTAACTTTATTGCTCTAGGTCAACTGGTTTAGGAGATATCGAAGAAACCGTGCAGCATCTGGGAGCTAAAATTCAAAAAGTTGAACTTTTTTGTTTGTATCTAGATACAAAATCTATAAATGCACGTTGTTAGATAATTTAATCTAGAATTCAGGCAACTTAACTTTATTGCTCTAGGTCAACTGGTTTAGGAGATATCGAAGAAACCGTGCAGCATCTGGGAGCTAAAATTCAAAAAGTTGAACTTTTTTGTTTGTATCTAGATACAAAATCTATAAATGCACGTTGTTAGATAATTTAATCTAGAATTCAGGCAACTTAACTTTATTGCTCTAGGTCAACTGGTTTAGGAGATATCGAAGAAACCGTGCAGCATCTGGGAGCTAAAATTCAAAAAGTTGAACTTTTTTGTTTGTATCTAGATACAAAATCTATAAATGCACGTTGTTAGATAATTTAATCTAGAATTCAGGCAACTTAACTTTATTGCTCTAGGTCAACTGGTTTAGGAGATATCGAAGAAACCGTGCAGCATCTGGGAGCTAAAATTCAAAAAGTTGAACTTTTTTGTTTGTATCTAGATACAAAATCTATAAATGCACGTTGTTAGATAATTTAATCTAGAATTCAGGCAACTTAACTTTATTGCTCTAGGTCAACTGGTTTAGGAGATATCGAAGAAACCGTGCAGCATCTGGGAGCTAAAATTCAAAAAGTTGAACTTTTTTGTTTGTATCTAGATACAAAATCTATAAATGCACGTTGTTAGATAATTTAATCTAGAATTCAGGCAACTTAACTTTATTGCTCTAGGTCAACTGGTTTAGGAGATATCGAAGAAACCGTGCAGCATCTGGGAGCTAAAAGTCAAAAAGTTGAACTTTTTTGCTTGTATCTAGATACAAAATCTATAAATGCACGTTGTTAGATAATTTAATCTAGAATTCAGGCAACTTAACTTTACTGCTCTAGGTCAACTGGTTTAGGAGATATCGAAGAAACCGTGCAGCATCTGGGAGCTAAAATTCAAAAAGTTGAACTTTTTTGTTTGTATCTAGATACAAAATCTATAAATGCACGTTGTTAGATAATTTAATCTGGAATTCAGGCAACTTAACTTTATTGCTCTAGGTCAACTGGTTTAGGAGATATCGAAGAAACCGTGCAGCATCTGGGAGCTAAAATTCAAAAAGTTGAACTTTTTTGTTTGTATCTAGATACAAAATCTATAAATGCACGTTGTTAGATAATTTAATTTAGAATTCAGGCAACTTAACTTTATTGCTCTAGGTCAACTGGTTTAGGAGATATCGAAGAAACCGTGCAGCATCTGGGAGCTAAAATTCAAAAAGTTGAACTTTTTTGTTTGTATCTAGATACAAAATCTATAAATGCACGTTGTTAGATAATTTAATCTAGAATTCAGGCAACTTAACTTTATTGCTCTAGGTCAACTGGTTTAGGAGATATCGAAGAAACCGTGCAGCATCTGGGAGCTAAAATTCAAAAAGTTGAACTTTTTTGTTTGTATCTAGATACAAAATCTATAAATGCACGTTGTTAGATAATTTAATCTAGAATTCAGGCAACTTAACTTTATTGCTCTAGGCCAACTGGTTTAGGAGATATCGAAGAAACCGTGCAGCATCTGGGAGCTAAAATTCAAAAAGTTGAACTTTTTTGTTTGTATCTAGATACAAAATCTATAAATGCACGTTGTTAGATAATTTAATCTAGAATTCAGGCAACTTAACTTTATTGCTCTAGGTCAACTGGTTTAGGAGATATCGAAGAAACCGTGCAGCATCTGGGAGCTAAAATTCAAAAAGTTGAACTTTTTTGTTTGTATCTAGATACAAAATCTATAAATGCACGTTGTTAGATAATTTAATCTAGAATTCAGGCAACTTAACTTTATTGCTCTAGGTCAACTGGTTTAGGAGATATCGAAGAAACCGTGCAGCATCTGGGAGCTAAAATTCAAAAAGTTGAACTTTTTTGTTGGTACTCGTTTCTAGATACAAAATCTATAAATGCACGTTGTTAGACAATTTAATCTAGAATTCAGGCAACTTAACTTTATTGCTCTAGGTCAACTGGTTTAGGAGATATCGAAGAAACCGTGCAGCATCTGGGAGCTAAAATTCAAAAAGTTGAACTTTTTTGTTTGTATCTAGATACAAAATCTATAAATGCACGTTGTTAGATAATTTAATCTAGAATTCAGGCAACTTAACTTTATTACTCTAGGTCAAGTGGTTTAGGAGATATCGAAGAAACCGTGCAGCATCTGGGAGCTAAAATTCAAAAAGTTGAACTTTTTTGTTTGTATCTAGATACAAAATCTATAAATGCACGTTGTTAGGTAATTATATCTAGAATTCAGGCAACTTAACTTTATTGCTCTAGGTCAACTGGTTTAGGAGATATCGAAGAAACCGTGCAGCATCTGGGAGCTAAAATTCAAAAAGTTGAACTTTTTTGTTTGTATCTAGATACAAAATCTATAAATGCACGTTGTTAGATAATTTAATCTAGAATTCAGGCAACTTAACTTTATTGCTCTAGGTCAACTGGTTTAGGAGATATCGAAGAAACCGTGCAGCATCTGGGAGCTAAAATTCAAAAAGTTGAACTTTTTTGTTTGTATCTAGATACAAAATCTATAAATGCACGTTGTTAGATAATTGAATCTAGAATTCAGGCAACTTAACTTTATTGCTCTAGGTCAACTGGTTTAGGAGATATCGAAGAAACCGTGCAGCATCTGGGAGCTAAAATTCAAAAAGTTGAACTTTTTTGTTTGTATCTAGATACAAAATATATAAATGCACGTTGTTAGATAATTTAATCTAGAATTCAGGCAACTTAACTTTATTGCTCTAGGTCAACTGGTTTAGGAGATATCGAAGAAACCGTGCAGCATCTGGGAGCTAAAATTCAACAAGTTGAACTTTTTTGTTTGTATCTAGATACAAAATCTATAAATGCACGTTGTTAGATAATTTAATCTAGAATTCAGGCAACTTAACTTTATTGCTCTAGGTCAACTGGTTTAGGAGATATCGAAGAAACCGTGCAGCATCTGGGAGCTTAAATTCAAAAAGTTGAACTTTTTTGTTTGTATCTAGATACAAAATCTATATATGCACGTTGTTAGATAATTTAATCTAGAATTCAGGCAACTTAACTTTATTGCTCTAGGTCAACTGGTTTAGGAGATATCGAAGAAACCGTGCAGCATCTGGGAGCTAAAATTCAAAAAGTTGAACTTTTTTGTTTGTATCTAGATACAAAATCTATAAATGCACGTTGTTAGATAATTTAATCTAGAATTCAGGCAACTTAACTTTATTACTCTAGGTCAACTGGTTTAGGAGATATCGAAGAAACCGTGCAGCATCTGGGAGCTAAAATTCAAAAAGTTGAACTTTTTTGTTTGTATCTAGATACAAAATCTATAAATGCACGTTGTTAGATAATTTAATCTAGAATTCAGGCAACTTAACTTTATTGCTGTACGTCAACTGGTTTAGGAGATATCGAAGAAACCGTGCAGCATCTGGGAGCTAAAATTCAAAAAGTTGAACTTTTTTGTTTGTATCTAGATACAAAATCTATAAATGCACGTTGTTAGATAATTGAATCTAGAATTCAGGAAAATTAATTATATCGCTGTAGGTCAACTGGTTTGGGAGATATCGAAGAAACCGTGCAGCATCTGGGAGCTAAAATTCAAAAAGTTGAACTTTTTTGTTTGTATCTAGATACAAAATCTATAAATGTACGTTGTTAGATAATTTAATCTAGAATTCAGGCAACTTAACTTTATTGCTCTAGGTCAACTGGTTTAGGAGATATCGAAGAAACCGTGCAGCATCTGGGAGCTAAAATTCAAAAAGTTGAACTTTTTTGTTTGTATCTAGATACAAAATCTATAAATGCACGTTGTTAGATAATTTAATCTAGAATTCAGGCAACTTAACTTTATTGCTCTAGGTCAACTGGTTTAGGAGATATCGAAGAAACCGTGCAGCATCTGGGAGCTAAAATTCAAAAAGTTGAACTTTTTTGTTTGTATCTAGATACAAAATCTATAAATGCACGTTGTTAGATAATTGAATCTAGAATTCAGGAAAATTAATTATATCGCTGTAGGTCAACTGGTTTGGCAGATATCGAAGAAACCGTGCAGCATCTGGGAGCTAAAATTCAAAAAGTTGAACTTTTTTGTTTGTATGTAGATACAAAATCTATAAATGCACGTTGTTAGATAATTTAATCTAGAATTCAGGCAACTTAACTTTATTGCTCTAGGTCAACTGGTTTAGGAGATATCGAAGAAACCGTGCAGCATCTGGGAGCTAAAATTCAAAAAGTTGACCTTTTTTGATTGTATCTAGATACAAAATCTATAAATGCACGTTGTTAGATAATTTAATCTAGAATTCAGGCAACTTAACTTTATTGCTCTAGGTCAACTGGTTTAGGAGATATCGAAGAAACCGTGCAGCATCTGGGAGCTAAAATTCAAAAAGTTGAACTTTTTTGTTTGTATCTAGATACAAAATCTATAAATGCACGTTGTTAGATAATTTAATCTAGAATTCAGGCAACTTAACTTTATTGCTCTAGGCCAACTGGTTTAGGAGATATCGAAGAAACCGTGCAGCATCTGGGAGCTAAAATTCAAAAAGTTGAACTTTTTTGTTTGTATCTAGATACAAAATCTATAAATGCACGTTGTTAGATAATTTAATCTAGAATTCAGGCAACTTAACTTTATTGCTCTAGGTCAACTGGTTTAGGAGATATCGAAGAAACCGTGCAGCATCTGGGAGCTAAAATTCAAAAAGTTGAACTTTTTTGTTTGTATCTAGATACAAAATCTATAAATGCACGTTGTTAGATAATTTAATCTAGAATTCAGGCAACTTAACTTTATTGCTCTAGGTCAACTGGTTTAGGAGATATCGAAGAAACCGTGCAGCATCTGGGAGCTAAAATTCAAAAAGTTGAACTTTTTTGTTGGTACTCGTTTCTAGATACAAAATCTATAAATGCACGTTGTTAGACAATTTAATCTAGAATTCAGGCAACTTAACTTTATTGCTCTAGGTCAACTGGTTTAGGAGATATCGAAGAAACCGTGCAGCATCTGGGAGCTAAAATTCAAAAAGTTGAACTTTTTTGTTTGTATCTAGATACAAAATCTATAAATGCACGTTGTTAGATAATTTAATCTAGAATTCAGGCAACTTAACTTTATTACTCTAGGTCAAGTGGTTTAGGAGATATCGAAGAAACCGTGCAGCATCTGGGAGCTAAAATTCAAAAAGTTGAACTTTTTTGTTTGTATCTAGATACAAAATCTATAAATGCACGTTGTTAGGTAATTATATCTAGAATTCAGGCAACTTAACTTTATTGCTCTAGGTCAACTGGTTTAGGAGATATCGAAGAAACCGTGCAGCATCTGGGAGCTAAAATTCAAAAAGTTGAACTTTTTTGTTTGTATCTAGATACAAAATCTATAAATGCACGTTGTTAGATAATTTAATCTAGAATTCAGGCAACTTAACTTTATTGCTCTAGGTCAACTGGTTTAGGAGATATCGAAGAAACCGTGCAGCATCTGGGAGCTAAAATTCAAAAAGTTGAACTTTTTTGTTTGTATCTAGATACAAAATCTATAAATGCACGTTGTTAGATAATTGAATCTAGAATTCAGGCAACTTAACTTTATTGCTCTAGGTCAACTGGTTTAGGAGATATCGAAGAAACCGTGCAGCATCTGGGAGCTAAAATTCAAAAAGTTGAACTTTTTTGTTTGTATCTAGATACAAAATATATAAATGCACGTTGTTAGATAATTTAATCTAGAATTCAGGCAACTTAACTTTATTGCTCTAGGTCAACTGGTTTAGGAGATATCGAAGAAACCGTGCAGCATCTGGGAGCTAAAATTCAACAAGTTGAACTTTTTTGTTTGTATCTAGATACAAAATCTATAAATGCACGTTGTTAGATAATTTAATCTAGAATTCAGGCAACTTAACTTTATTGCTCTAGGTCAACTGGTTTAGGAGATATCGAAGAAACCGTGCAGCATCTGGGAGCTTAAATTCAAAAAGTTGAACTTTTTTGTTTGTATCTAGATACAAAATCTATATATGCACGTTGTTAGATAATTTAATCTAGAATTCAGGCAACTTAACTTTATTGCTCTAGGTCAACTGGTTTAGGAGATATCGAAGAAACCGTGCAGCATCTGGGAGCTAAAATTCAAAAAGTTGAACTTTTTTGTTTGTATCTAGATACAAAATCTATAAATGCACGTTGTTAGATAATTTAATCTAGAATTCAGGCAACTTAACTTTATTACTCTAGGTCAACTGGTTTAGGAGATATCGAAGAAACCGTGCAGCATCTGGGAGCTAAAATTCAAAAAGTTGAACTTTTTTGTTTGTATCTAGATACAAAATCTATAAATGCACGTTGTTAGATAATTTAATCTAGAATTCAGGCAACTTAACTTTATTGCTGTACGTCAACTGGTTTAGGAGATATCGAAGAAACCGTGCAGCATCTGGGAGCTAAAATTCAAAAAGTTGAACTTTTTTGTTTGTATCTAGATACAAAATCTATAAATGCACGTTGTTAGATAATTGAATCTAGAATTCAGGAAAATTAATTATATCGCTGTAGGTCAACTGGTTTGGGAGATATCGAAGAAACCGTGCAGCATCTGGGAGCTAAAATTCAAAAAGTTGAACTTTTTTGTTTGTATCTAGATACAAAATCTATAAATGTACGTTGTTAGATAATTTAATCTAGAATTCAGGCAACTTAACTTTATTGCTCTAGGTCAACTGGTTTAGGAGATATCGAAGAAACCGTGCAGCATCTGGGAGCTAAAATTCAAAAAGTTGAACTTTTTTGTTTGTATCTAGATACAAAATCTATAAATGCACGTTGTTAGATAATTTAATCTAGAATTCAGGCAACTTAACTTTATTGCTCTAGGTCAACTGGTTTAGGAGATATCGAAGAAACCGTGCAGCATCTGGGAGCTAAAATTCAAAAAGTTGAACTTTTTTGTTTGTATCTAGATACAAAATCTATAAATGCACGTTGTTAGATAATTGAATCTAGAATTCAGGAAAATTAATTATATCGCTGTAGGTCAACTGGTTTGGCAGATATCGAAGAAACCGTGCAGCATCTGGGAGCTAAAATTCAAAAAGTTGAACTTTTTTGTTTGTATGTAGATACAAAATCTATAAATGCACGTTGTTAGATAATTTAATCTAGAATTCAGGCAACTTAACTTTATTGCTCTAGGTCAACTGGTTTAGGAGATATCGAAGAAACCGTGCAGCATCTGGGAGCTAAAATTCAAAAAGTTGACCTTTTTTGATTGTATCTAGATACAAAATCTATAAATGCACGTTGTTAGATAATTTAATCTAGAATTCAGGCAACTTAACTTTATTGCTCTAGGTCAACTGGTTTAGGAGATATCGAAGAAACCGTGCAGCATCTGGGAGCTAAAATTCAAAAAGTTGAACTTTTTTGTTTGTATCTAGATACAAAATCTATAAATGCAGGTTGTTAGATAATTTAATCTAGAATTCAGGCAACTTAACTTTATTGCTCTAGGTCAACTGGTTTAGGAGATATCGAAGAAACCGTGCAGCATCTGGGAGCTAAAATTCAAAAAGTTGAACTTTTTTGTTTGTATCTAGATACAAAATCTATAAATGCACGTTGTTAGATAATTTAATCTAGAATTCAGGCAACTTAACTTTATTGCTCTAGGTCAACTGGTTTAGGAGATATCGAAGAAACCGTGCAGCATCTGGGAGCTAAAATTCAAAAAGTTGACCTTTTTTGTTTGTATCTAGATACAAAATCTATAAATGCACGTTGTTAGATAATTTAATCTAGAATTCAGGCAACTTAACTTTATTGCTCTAGGTCAACTGGTTTAGGAGATATCGAAGAAACCGTGCAGCATCTGGGAGCTAAAATTCAAAAAGTTGAACTTTTTTGTTTGTATCTAGATACAAAATCTATAAATGCACGTTGTTAGATAATTGAATCTAGAATTCAGGAAAATTAATTATATCGCTGTAGGTCAACTGGTTTGGGAGATATCGAAGAAACCGTGCAGCATCTGGGAGCTAAAATTCAAAAAGTTGAACTTTTTTGTTTGTATCTAGATACAAAATCTATAAATGTACGTTGTTAGATAATTTAATCTAGAATTCAGGCAACTTAACTTTATTGCTCTAGGTCAACTGGTTTAGGAGATATCGAAGAAACCGTGCAGCATCTGGGAGCTAAAATTCAAAAAGTTGAACTTTTTTGTTTGTATCTAGATACAAAATCTATAAATGCACGTTGTTAGATAATTTAATCTAGAATTCAGGCAACTTAACTTTATTGCTCTAGGTCAACTGGTTTAGGAGATATCGAAGAAACCGTGCAGCATCTGGGAGCTAAAATTCAAAAAGTTGAACTTTTTTGTTTGTATCTAGATACAAAATCTATAAATGCACGTTGTTAGATAATTTAATCTAGAATTCAGGCAACTTAACTTTATTGCTCTAGGTCAACTGGTTTAGGAGATATCGAAGAAACCGTGCAGCATCTGGGAGCTAAAATTCAAAAAGTTGAACTTTTTTGTTTGTATCTAGATACAAAATCTATAAATGCACGTTGTTAGATAATTTAATCTAGAATTCAGGCAACTTAACTTTATTGCTCTAGGTCAACTGGGTTAGGAGATATCGAAGAAACCGTGCAGCATCTGGGAGCTAAAATTCAAAAAGTTGAACTTTTTTGCTTGTATCTAGATACAAAATCTATAAATGTACGTTGTTAGATAATTTAATCTAGAATTCAGGCAACTTAACTTTATTGCTCTAGGTCAACTGGTTTAGGAGATATCGAAGAAACCGTGCAGCATCTGGGAGCTAAAATTCAAAAAGTTGAACTTTTTTATTTGTATCTAGATACAAAATCTATAAATGCACGTTGTTAGATAATTTAATCTAGAATTCAGGCAACTTAACTTTATTGCTCTAGGTCAACTGGTTTAGGAGATATCGAAGAAACCGTGCAGCATCTGGGAGCTAAAATTCAAAAAGTTGAATTTTTTTGTTTGTATCTAGATACAAAATCTATAAATGCACGTTGTTAGATAATTTAATCTTGAATTCAGGCAACTTAACTTTATTGCTCTAGGTCAACTGGTTTAGGAGATATCGAAGAAACCGTGCAGCATCTGGGAGCTAAAATTCAAAAAGTTGAACTTTTTTGTTTGTATCTAGATACAAAATCTATAAATGCACGTTGTTAGATAATTGAATCTAGAATTCAGGAAATTTAATTATATCGCTGTAGGTCAACTGGTTTGGGAAATATCGAAGAAACCGTGCAGCATCTGGGAGCTAAAATTCAAAAAGTTGAACTTTTTTGTTTGTATCTAGATACAAAATCTATAAATGTACGTTGTTAGATAATTTAATCTAGAATTCAGGCAACTTAACTTTATTGCTCTAGGTCAACTGGTTTAGGAGATATCGAAGAAACCGTGCAGCATCTGGGAGCTAAAATTCAAAAAGTTGAACTTTTTTGTTTGTTTCTAGATACAAAATCTATAAATGCACGTTGTTAGATAATTTAATCTAGAATTCAGGCAACTTAACTTTATTGCTCTAGGTCAACTGGTTTAGGAGATATCGAAGAAACCGTGCAGCATCTGGGAGCTAAAATTCAAAAAGTTGAACTTTTTTGTTTGTATCTAGATACAAAATCTATAAATGCACGTTGTTAGATAATTTAACCTAGAATTCAGGCAACTTAACTTTATTACTCTAGGTCAACTGGTTTAGGAGATATCGAAGAAACCGTGCAGCATCTGGGAGCTAAAATTCAAAAAGTTGAACTTTTTTGTTTGTATCTAGATACAAAATCTATAAATGCACGTTGTTAGATAATTTAATCTAGAATTCAGGCAACTTAACTTTATTGCTCTAGGTCAACTGGTTTAGGAGATATCGAAGAAACCGTGCAGCATCTGGGAGCTAAAATTCAAAAAGTTGAACTTTTTTGTTTGTATCTAGATACAAAATCCATAAATGCACGTTGTAAGATAATTTAATCTAGAATTCAGGCAACTTAACTTTATTGCTGTAGGTCAACTGGTTTAGGAGATATCGAAGAAACCGTACAGCATCTGGGAGCTAAAATTCAAAAAGTTGAACTTTTTTGTTTGTATCTAGATACAAAATCTATAAATGCACGTTGTTAGATAATTTAATCTAGAATTCAGGCAACTTAACTTTATTGCTCTAGGTCAACTGGTTTAGGAGATATCGAAGAAACCGTGCAGCATCTGGGAGCTAAAATTCAAAAAGTTGAACTTTTTTGATTGTATCTAGATACAAAATTTATAAATGCACGTTGTTAGATAATTTAATCTAGAATTCAGGCAACTTAACTTTATTGCTCTAGGTCAACTGGTTTAGGAGATATAGAAGAAACCGTGCAGCATCTGGGAGCTAAAATTCAAAAAGTTGAACTTTTTTGTTTGTATGTAGATACAAGATCTATAAATGCACGTTGTTAGATAATTTAATCTAGAATTCAGGCAACTTAACTTTATTGCTCTAGGTCAACTGGTTTAGGAGATATCGAAGAAACCGTGCAGCATCTGGGAGCTAAAATTCAAAAAGTTGAACTTTTTTGTTTGTATCTAGATACAAAATTTATAAATGCACGTTGTTAGATAATTTAATCTAGAATTCAGGCAACTTAACTTTATTGCTCTAGGTCAACTGGTTTAGGAGATATAGAAGAAACCGTGCAGCATCTGGGAGCTAAAATTCAAAAAGTTGAACTTTTTTGTTTGTATCTAGATACAAAATCTATAAATGCACGTTGTTAGATAATTTAATCTAGAATTCAGGCAACTTAACTTTATTGCTCTAGGTCAACTGGTTTAGGAGATATCGAAGAAACCGTGCAGCATCTGGGAGCTAAAATTCAAAAAGTTGAACTTTTTTGTTTGTATCTAGATACAAAATCTATAAATGCACGTTGTTAGATAATTTAATCTAGAATTCAGGCAACTTAACTTTATTGCTCTAGGTCAACTGGTTTAGGAGATATCGAAGAAACCGTGCAGCATCTGGGAGCTAAAATTCAAAAAGTTGAACTTTTTTGTTTGTATCTAGATACAAAATCTATAAATGCACGTTGTTAGATAATTTAATCTAGAATTCAGGCCACTTAACTTTATTGCTCTAGGTCAACTGGTTTAGGAGATATCGAAGAAACCGTGCAGCATCTGGGAGCTAAAATTCAAAAAGTTGAACTTTTTTATTTGTATCTAGATACCAAATCTATAAATGCACGTTGTTAGATAATTTATTCTAGAATTCAGGCAACTTAACTTTATTGCTCTAGGTCAACTGGTTTAGGAGATATCGAAGAAACCGTGCAGCATCTGGGAGCTAAAATTCAAAAATGTGAACTTTTTTGTTTGTATCTAGATACAAAATCTATTAATGCACGTTGTTAGATAATTTAATCTAGAATTCAGGCAACTTAACTTTATTGCTCTAGGTCAACTGGTTTAGGAGATATCGAAGAAACCGTGCAGCATCTGGGAGCTAAAATTCAAAAAGTTGAACTTTTTTGTTTGTATCTAGATACAAAATCTATAAATGCACGTTGTTAGATAATTGAATCTAGAATTCAGGAAAATTAATTATATCGCTGTAGGTCAACTGGTTTGGGAGATATCGAAGAAACCGTGCAGCATCTGGGAGCTAAAATTCAAAAAGTTGAACTTTTTTGTTTGTATCTAGATACAAAATCTATAAATGTACGTTGTTAGATAATTTAATCTAGAATTCGGGCAACTTAACTTTATTGCTCTAGGTCAACTGGTTTAGGAGATATCGAAGAAACCGTGCAGCATCTGGGAGCTAAAATTCGAAAAGTTGAACTTTTTTGTTTGTATCTAGATACAAAATCTATAAATGCACGTTGTTAGATAATTTAATCTAGAATTCAGGCAACTTAACTTTATTGCTGTAGGTCAACTGGTTTAGGAGATATCGAAGAAACCGTGCAGCATCTGGGAGCTAAAATTCAAAAAGTTGAACTTTTTTGTTTGTATGTAGATACAAAATCTATAAATGCACGTTGTTAGATAATTTAATCTAGAATTCAGGCAACTTAACTTTATTGCTCTAGGTCAACTGGTTGAGGAGATATCGAAGAAACCGTGCAGCATCTGGGAGCTAAAATTCAAAAAGTTGAACTTTTTTGTTTGTATCTAGATACAAAATCTATAAATGCACGTTGTTAGATAATTTAATCTTGAATTCAGGCAACTTAACTTTATTGCTCTAGGTCAACTGGTTTAGGAGATATCGAAGAAACCGTGCAGCATCTGGGAGCTAAAATTCAAATAGTTGAACTTTTTTGTTTGTATCTAGATACAAAATTTATAAATGCACGTTGTTAGATAATTTAATCTAGAATTCAGGCAACTTAACTTTATTGCTCTAGGTCAATTGGTTTAGGAGATATCGAAGAAACCGTGCAGCATCTGGGAGCTAAAATTCAAAAAGTTGAACTTTTTTGTTTGTATCTAGATACAAAATCTATAAATGCACGTTGTTAGATAATTTAATCTAGAATTCAGGCAACTTAACTTTATTGCTCTAGGTCAACTGGTTTAGGAGATATCGAAGAAACCGTGCAGCATCTGGGAGCTAAAATTCAAAAAATTTAACTTTTTTGTTTGTATCTAGATACAAAATCTATAAATGCACGTTGTTAGATAATTAAATCTAGAATTCAGGAAAATAATTATATCGCTGTAGGTCAACTGGTTTGGGAGATATCGAAGAAACCGTGCAGCATCTGGGAGCTAAAATTCAAAAAGTTGAACTTTTTTGTTTGCATCTAGATACAAAATCTATAAATGCACGTTGTTAGATAATTGAATCTAGAATTCAGGAAAATTAATTATATCGCTGTAGGCCAACTGGTTTAGGAGATATCGAAGAAACCGTGCAGCATCTGGGAGCTAAAATTCAAAAAGTTGAACTTTTTTGTTTGTATCTAGATACAAAATCTATAAATGCACGTTGTTAGATAATTTAATCAAGAATTCAGGCAACTTAACTTTATTGCTCTAGGTCAACTGGTTTAGGAGATATCGAAGAAACCGTGCAGCATCTGGGAGCTAAAATTCAAAAAGTTGAACTTTTTTGTTTGTATCTAGATACAAAATCTATAAATGCACGTTGTTAGATAATTTAATCTAGAATTCAGGTAACTTAACTTTATTGCTCTAGGTCAACTGGTTTAGGAGATATCGAAGAAACCGTGCAGCATCTGGGAGCTAAAATTCAAAAAGTTGAACTTTTTTGTTTGTATCTAGATACAAAATCTATAAATGCACGTTGTTAGATAATTTAATCTAGAATTCAGGCAACTTAACTTTATTGCTCTAGGTCAACTGGTTTAGGAGATATCGAAGAAACCGTGCAGCATCTGGGAGCTAAAATTCAAAAAGTTGAACTTTTTTGTTTGTTTCTAGATACAAAATCTATAAATGCACGTTGTTAGATAATTTAATCTAGAATTCAGGCAACTTAACTTTATTGCTCTAGGTCAACTGGTTTAGGAGATATCGAAGAAACCGTGCAGCATCTGGGAGCTAAAATTCAAAAAGTTGAACTTTTTTGTTTGTATCTAGATACAAAATCTATAAATGCACGTTGTTAGATAATTTAATCTAGAATTCAGGCAACTTAACTTTATTGCTCTAGGTCAACTGGTTTAGGAGATATCGAAGAAACCGTGCAGCATCTGGGAGCTAAAATTCATAAAGTTGAACTTTTTTGTTTGTATCTAGATACAAAATCTATAAATGCACGTTGTTAGATAATCTAATCTAGAATTCAGGCAGCTTAACTTTATTGCTCTAGGTCAACTGGTTTAGGAGATATCGAAGAAACCGTGCAGCATCTGGGAGCTAAAATTCAAAAAGTTGAACTTTTTTGTTTGTATCTAGATACAAAATCTATAAATGCACGTTAGATAATTGAATCTAGAATTCAGGAAAATTAATTATATCGCTGTAGGTCAACTGGTTTGGGAGATATCGAAGAAACCGTGCAGCATCTGGGAGCTAAAATTCAAAAAGTTGAACTTTTTTGTTTGTATCTAGATACAAAATCTATAAATGCACGTTGTTAGATAATTTAATCTAGAATTCAGGCAACTTAACTTTATTGCTCTAGGTCAACTGGTTTAGGAGATATCGAAGAAACCGTGCAGCATCTGGGAGCAAAAATTCAAAAAGTTGAACTTTTTTGTTTGTATCTAGATACAAAATCTATAAATGCATGTTGTTAGATAATTTAATCTAGAATTCAGGCAACTTAACTTTATTGCTCTAGGTCAACTGGTTTAGGAGATATCGAAGAAACCGTGCAGCATCTGGGAGCTAAAATTCAAAAAGTTGAACTTTTTTGTTTGTATCTAGATACAAAATCTATAAATGCACGTTGTTAGATAATTTAATCTAGAATTCAGGCAACTTAACTTTATTGCTCTAGGTCAACTGGTTTAGGAGATATCGAAGAAACCATGCAGCATCTGGGAGCTAAAATTCAAAAAGTTGAACTTTTTTGTTTGTTTCTAGATACAAAATCTATAAATGCACGTTGTGAGATAATTTAATCTAGAATTCAGGCAACTTAACTTTATTGCTCTAGGTCAACTGGTTTAGGAGATATCGAAGAAACCGTGCAGCATCTGGGAGCTAAAATTCAAAAAGTTGAACTTTTTTGTTTGTATCTAGATACAAAATCTATAAATGCACGTTGTTAGATAATTTAATCTAGAATTCAGGCAACTTAACTTTATTACTCTAGGTCAACTGGTTTAGGAGATATCGAAGAAACCGTGCAGCATCTGGGAGCTAAAATTCAAAAAGTTGAACTTTTTTGTTTGTATCTAGATACAAAATCTATAAATGCACGTTGTTAGATAATTTAATCTAGAATTCAGGCAACTTATCTTTATTGCTCTAGGTCAACTGGTTTAGGAGATATCGAAGAAACCGTGCAGCATCTGGGAGCTAAAATTCAAAAAGTTGAACTTTTTTGTTTGTATCTAGATACAAAATCTATAAATGCACGTTGTTAGATAATTTAATCTAGAATTCAGGCAACTTAACTTTATTGCTCTAGGTCAACTGGTTTAGGAGATATCGAAGAAACCGTGCAGCATCTGGGAGCTAAAATTCAAAAAATTGAACTTTTTTGTTTGTATCTAGATACAAAATCTATAAATGCACGTTGTTAGATAATTAAATCTAGAATTCAGGAAAATTAATTATATCGCTGTAGGTCAACTGGTTTGGGAGATATCGAAGAAACCGTGCAGCATCTGGGAGCTAAAATTCAAAAAGTTGAACTTTTTTGTTTGTATCTAGATACAAAATCTATAAATGCACGTTGTTAGATAATTTAATCTAGAATTCAGGCAACTTAACTTTATTGCTCTAGGTCAACTGGTTTAGGAGATATCGAAGAAACCGTGCAGCATGTGGGAGCTAAAATTCAAAAAGTTGAACTTTTTTGTTTGTATCTAGATACAAAATCTATAAATGCATGTTGTTAGATAATTTAATCTAGAATTCAGGCAACTTAACTTTATTGCTCTAGGTCAACTGGTTTAGGAGATATGGAAGAAACCGTGCAGCATCTGGGAGTTAAAATTCAAAAAGTTGAACTTTTTTGTTTGTATCTAGATACAAAATCTATAAATGCACGTTGTTAGATAATTTAATCTAGAATTCAGGCAACTTAACTTTATTGCTCTAGGTCAACTGGTTTAGGAGATATCGAAGAAACCGTGCAGCCATCTGGGAGCTAAAATTCAAAAAGTTGAACTTTTTTGTTTGTATCTAGATACAAAATCTATAAATGCACGTTGTTAGATAATTTAATCTAGAATTCAGGCAACTTAACTTTATTACTCTAGGTCAACTGGTTTAGGAGATATCGAAGAAACCGTGCAGCATCTGGGAGCTAAAATTCAAAAAGTTGAACTTTTTTGTTTGTATCTAGATACAAAATCTATAAATGCACGTTGTTAGATAATTTAATCTAAAATTCAGGCAACTTATCTTTATTGCTCTAGGTCAACTGGTTTAGGAGATATCGAAGAAACCGTGCAGCATCTGGGAGCTAAAATTCAAAAAGTTGAACTTTTTTGTTTGTATCTAGATACAAAATCTATAAATGCACGTTGTTAGATAATTTAATCTAGAATTCAGGCAACTTAACTTTATTGCTCTAGGTCAACTGGTTTAGGAGATATCGAAGAAACCGTGCAGCATCTGGGAGCTAAAATTCAAAAAATTTAACTTTTTTGTTTGTATCTAGATACAAAATCTATAAATGCACGTTGTTAGATAATTAAATCTAGAATTCAGGAAAATAATTATATCGCTGTAGGTCAACTGGTTTGGGAGATATCGAAGAAACCGTGCAGCATCTGGGAGCTACAATTCAAAAAGTTGAACTTTTTTGTTTGTATCTAGATACAAAATCTATAAATGCACGTTGTTAGATAATTGAATCTAGAATTCAGGAAAATTAATTATATCGCTGTAGGTCAACTGGTTTGGGAGATATCGAAGAAACCGTGCAGCATCTGGGAGCTAAAATTCAAAAAGTTGAACTTTTTTGTTTGTATCTAGATACAAAATCTATAAATGCACGTTGTTAGATAATTTAATCTAGAATTCAGGCATTTTAACTTTATTGCTCTAGGTCAACTGGTTTAGGAGATATCGAAGAAACCGTGCAGCATCTGGGAGCTAAAATTCAAAAAGTTGAACTTTTTTGTTTGTATCTAGATACAAAATCTATAAATGCACGTTGTTAGATAATTTAATCTTAAATTCAGGCAACTTATCTTTATTGCTCTAGGTCAACTGGTTTAGGAGATATCGAAGAAACCGTGCAGCATCTGGGAGCTAAAATTCAAAAAGTTGAACTTTTTTGTTTGTATCTAGATACAAAATCTATAAATGCACGTTGTTAGATAATTTAATCTAGAATTCAGGCAACTTAACTTTATTGCTCTAGGTCAACTGGTTTAGGAGATATCGAAGAAACCGTGCAGCATCTGGGAGCTAAAATTCAAAAAATTTAACTTTTTTGTTTGTATCTAGATACAAAATCTATAAATGCACGTTGTTAGATAATTAAATCTAGAATTCAGGAAAATTAATTATATCGCTATAGGTCAACTGGTTTAGGAGATATCGAAGAAACCGTGCAGCATCTGGGAGCTAAAATTCAAAAAGTTGAACTTTTTTGTTTGTACTCGTATCTAGATACAAAATCTATAAATGCACGTTGTTAGATAATTTAATCTAGAATTCAGGCATTTTAACTTTATTGCTCTAGGTCAACTGGTTTAGGAGATATCGAAGAAACCGTGCAGCATCTGGGAGCTAAAATTCAAAAAGTTGAACTTTTTTGTTTGTATCTAGATACAAAATCTATAAATGCACGTTGTTAGATAATTTAATCTTAAATTCAGGCAACTTATCTTTATTGCTCTAGGTCAACTGGTTTAGGAGATATCGAAGAAACCGTGCAGCATCTGGGAGCTAAAATTCAAAAAGTTGAACTTTTTTGTTTGTATCTAGATACAAAATCTATAAATGCACGTTGTTAGATAATTTAATCTAGAATTCAGGCAACTTAACTTTATTGCTCTAGGTCAACTGGTTTAGGAGATATCGAAGAAACCGTGCAGCATCTGGGAGCTAAAATTCAAAAAATTTAACTTTTTTGTTTGTATCTAGATACAAAATCTATAAATGCACGTTGTTAGATAATTAAATCTAGAATTCAGGAAAATTAATTATATCGCTATAGGTCAACTGGTTTAGGAGATATCGAAGAAACCGTGCAGCATCTGGGAGCTAAAATTCAAAAAGTTGAACTTTTTTGTTTGTACTCGTATCTAGATACAAAATCTATAAATGCACGTTGTTAGATAATTTAATCTAGAATTCAGGCAACTTAACTTTATTGCTCTAGGTCAACTGGTTTAGGAGATATCGAAGAAACCGTGCAGCATCTGGGAGCTAAAATACAAAAAGTTGAACTTTTTTGTTTGTATCTAGATACAAATTCTATAAATGCACGTTGTTAGATAATTTAATCTAGAATTCAGGCAACTTAACTTTATTGCTCTAGGCCAACTGGTTTAGGAGATATCGAAGAAACCGTGCAGCATCTGGGAGCTAAAATTCAAAAAGTTGAACTTTTTTGTTTGTATCTAGATACAAAATCTATAAATGCACGTTGTTAGATAATTTAATCAAGAATTCAGGCAACTTAACTTTATTGCTCTAGGTCAACTGGTTTAGGAGATATCGAAGAAACCGTGCAGCATCTGGGAGCTAAAATTCAAAAAGTTGAACTTTTTTGTTTGTATCTAGATACAAAATCTATAAATGCACGTTGTTAGATAATTTAATCTAGAATTCAGGCAACTTAACTTTATTGCTCTAGGTCAACTGGTTTAGGAGATATCGAAGAAACCGTGCAGCATCTGGGAGCTAAAATTCAAAAAGTTGAACTTTTTTGTTTGTATCTAGATACAAAATCTATAAATGCACGTTGTTAGATAATTTAATATAGAAATCAGGCAACTTAACTTTATTGCTCTAGGTCAACTGGTTTAGGGGATATCGAAGAAACCGTGCAGCATCTGGGAGCTAAAATTCAAAAAGTTGAACTTTTTTGTTTGTACTCGTATCTAGATACAAAATCTATAAATGCACGTTGTTAGATAATTTAATCTAGAATTCAGGCAACTTAACTTTATTGCTCTAGGTCAACTGGTTTAGGAGATATCGAAGAAACCGTGCAGTATCTGGGAGGTAAAATTCAAAAAGTTGAACTTTTTTGTTTGTATCTAGATACAAAATCTATAAATGCACGTTGTTAGATAATTTAATCTAGAATTCAGGCAACTTAATTTTATTGCTCTAGGTCAACTGGTGTAGGAGATAGCGAAGAAACCGTGCAGCATCTGTGAGCTAAAATTCAAAAAGTTGAACTTTATTGTTTGTATCTAGATACAAAATCTATAAATGCACGTTGTTAGATAATTTAATCTAGAATTCAGGCAACTTAACTTTATTGCTCTAGGTCAACTGGTTTAGGAGATATCGAAGAAACCGTGCAGCATCTGGGAGCTAAAATTCAAAAAGTTGAACTTTTTTGTTTGTATCTAGATACAAAATCTATAAATGCACGTTGTTAGATAATTTAATCTAGAATTCAGGCAACTTAACTTTATTGCTCTAGGTCAACTGGTTTAGGAGATATCGAAGAAACCGTGCAGCATCTGGGAGCTAAAATTCAAAAAGTTGAACTTTTTTGTTTGTATCTAGATACAAAATCTATAAATGCACGTTGTTAGATAATTTAATCAAGAATTCAGGCAACTTAACTTTATTGCTCTAGGTCAACTGGTTTAGGAGATATCGCAGAAACCGTGCAGCATCTGGGAGCTAAAATTCAAAAAGTTGAACTTTTTTGTTTGTATCTAGATACAAAATCTATAAATGCACGTTGTTAGATAATTTAATCTAGAATTCAGGCAACTTAACTTTATTGCTCTAGGTCAACTGGTTTAGGAGATATCGAAGAAACCGTGCAGCATCTGGGAGCTAAAATTCAAAAAGTTGAACTTTTTTGTTTGTATCTAGATACAAAATCTATAAATGCACGTTGTTAGATAATTTAATCTAGAAATCAGGCAACTTAACTTTATTGCTCTAGGTCAACTGGTTTAGGAGATATCGAAGAAACCGTGCAGCATCTGGGAGCTAAAATTCAAAAAGTTGAACTTTTTTGTTTGTACTCGTATCTAGATACAAAATCTATAAATGCACGTTGTTAGATAATTTAATCTAGAATTCAGGCAACTTAACTTTATTGCTCTAGGTCAACTGGTTTAGGAGATATCGAAGAAACCGTGCAGCATCTGGGAGCTAAAATTCAAAAAGTTGAACTTTTTTGTTTGTATCTAGATACAAAATCTATAAATGCACGTTGTTAGATAATTTAATCTAGAATTCAGGCAACTTAACTTTATTGCTCTAGGTCAACTGGTTTAGGAGATAGCGAAGAAACCGTGCAGTATCTGGGAGGTAAAATTCAAAAAGTTGAACTTTTTTGTTTGTATCTAGATACAAAATCTATAAATGCACGTTGTTAGATAATTTAATTTAGAATTCAGGCAACTTAACTTTATTGCTCTAGGTCAACTAGTTTAGGAGATATCGAAGAAACCGTGCAGCATCTGTGAGCTAAAATTCAAAAAGTTGAACTTTTTTGTTTGTATCTAGATACAAAATCTATAAATGCTCGTTGCTAGATAATTTAATCTATAATTCAGGCAACTTATTTTTATTGCTCTAGGTCAACTGGTTTAGGAGATATCGAAGAAACCGTGCAGCATCTGGGAGCTAAAATTCAAAAAGTTGAACTTTTTTGTTTGTATCTAGATACAAAATCTATAAATGCACGTTGTTAGATAATTTAATCTAGAATTCAGGCAACTTAACTTTATTGCTCAAGGTCAACTGGTTTAGGAGATATCGAAGAAACCGTGCAGCATCTGGGAGCTAAAATTCAAAAAGTTGAACTTTTTTGTTTGTATCTAGATACAAAATCTATAAATGCACGTTGTTAGATAATTTAATCTAGAATTCAGGCAACTTAACTTTATTGCTCTAGGTCAACTGGTTTAGGAGATATCGAAGAAACCGTGCAGCATCTGGGAGCTAAAATTCAAAAAGTTGAACTTTTTTGTTTGTACTCGTATCTAGATACAAAATCTATAAATGCACGTTGTTAGATAATTTAATCTAGAATTCAGGCAACTTAACTTTATTGCTCTAGGTCAACTGGTTTAGGAGATATCGAAGAAACCGTGCAGCATCTGGGAGCTAAAATTCAAAAAGTTGAACTTTTTTGTTTGTATCTAGATACAAAATCTATAAATGCACGTTGTTAGATAATTGAATCTAGAATTCAGGAAAATTAATTATATCGCTGTAGGTGAACTGGTTTGGGAGATATCGAAGAAACCGTGCAGCATCTGGGAGCTAAAATTCAAAAAGTTGAACTTTTTTGTTTGTACTCGTATCTAGATACAAAATCTATAAATGCACGTTGTTAGATAATTTAATCTAGAATTCAGGCAACTTAACTTTATTGCTCTAGGTCAACTGGTTTAGGAGATATCGAAGAAACCGTGCAGCATCTGGGAGCTAAAATTCAAAAAGTTGAACTTTTTTGTTTGTATCTAGATACAAAATCTATAAATGCAGGTTGTTAGATAATTTAATCTAGAATTCAGGCAACTTAACTTTATTGCTCTAGGTCAACTGGTTTAGGAGATATCGAAGAAACCGTGCAGTATCTGGGAGGTAAAATTCAAAAAGTTGAACTTTTTTGTTTGTATCTAGATACAAAATCTATAAATGCACGTTGTTAGATAATTTAATCTAGAATTCAGGCAACTTAACTTTATTGCTCTAGGTCAACTGGTTTAGGAGATATCGAAGAAACCGTGCAGCATCTGTGAGCTAAAATTCAAAAAGTTGAACTTTTTTGTTTGTATCTAGATACAAAATCTATAAATGCTCGTTGTTAGATAATTTAATCTATAATTCAGGCAACTTATTTTTATTGCTCTAGGTCAACTGGTTTAGGAGATATCGAAGAAACCGTGCAGCATCTGGGAGCTAAAATTCAAAAAGTTGAACTTTTTTGTTTGTATCTAGATACAAAATCTATAAATGCACGTTGTTAGATAATTTAATCTAGAATTCAGGCAACTTAACTTTATTGCTCTAGGTCAACTGGTTTAGGAGATATCGAAGAAACCGTGCAGCATCTGGGAGCTAAAATTCAAAAAGTTGAACTTTTTTGTTTGTATCTAGATACAAAATCTATAAATGCACGTTGTTAGATAATTTAATCTAGAATTCAGGCAACTTAACTTTATTGCTCTAGGTCAACTGGTTTAGGAGATATCGAAGAAACCGTGCAGCATCTGGGAGCTAAAATTCAAAAAGTTGAACTTTTTTGTTTGTATCTAGATACAAAATCTATAAATGCACGTTGTTAGATAATTTAATCTAGAATTCAGGCAACTTAACTTTATTGCTCTAGGTCAACTGGTTTAGGAGATATCGAAGAAACCGTGCAGCATCTGGGAGCTAAAATTCAAAAAGTTGAACTTTTTTGTTTGTACTCGTATCTAGATACAAAATCTATAAATGCACGTTGTTAGATAATTTAATCTAGAATTCAGGCAACTTAACTTTATTGCTCTAGGTCAACTGGTTTAGGAGATATCGAAGAAACCGTGCAGCATCTGGGAGCTAAAATTCAAAAAGTTGAACTTTTTTGTTTGTATCTAGATACAAAATCTATAAATGCACGTTGTTAGATAATTGAATCTAGAATTCAGGAAAATTAATTATATCGCTGTAGGTGAACTGGTTTGGGAGATATCGAAGAAACCGTGCAGCATCTGGGAGCTAAAATTCAAAAAGTTGAACTTTTTTGTTTGTATCTAGATACAAAATCTATAAATGCACGTTGTTAGATAATTTAATCTAGAATTCAGGCAACTTAACTTTATTGCTCTAGGTCAACTGGTTTAGGAGATATCGAAGAAACCGTGCAGCATCTGGGAGCTAAAATTCAAAAAGTTGAACTTTTTTGTTTGTATCTAGATACAAAATCTATAAATGCACGTTGTTAGATAATTTAATCTAGAATTCAGGCAACTTAACTTTATTGCTCTAGGTCAACTGGTTTAGGAGATATCGAAGAAACCGTGCAGCATCTGGGAGCTAAAATTCAAAAAGTTGAACTTTTTTGTTTGTATCTAGATACAAAATCTATAAATGCACGTTGTTAGATAATTTAATCTAGAATTTAGGCAACTTAACTTTATTGCTCTAGGTCAACTGGTTTAGGAGATATCGAAGAAACCGTGCAGCATCTGGGAGCTAAAATTCAAAAAGTTGAACTTTTTTGTTTGTATCTAGATACAAAATCTATAAATGCACGTTGTTAGAAAATTTAATCTAGAATTCAGGCAACTTAACTTTATTGCTCTAGGTCAACTGGTTTAGGAGATATCGAAGAAACCGTGCAGCATCTGGGAGCTAAAATTCAAAAAGTTGAACTTTTTTGTTTGTATCTAGATACAAAATCTATAAATGCACGTTGTTAGATAATTTAATCAAGAATTCAGGCAACTTAACTTTATTGCTCTAGGTCAACTGGTTTAGGAGATATCGAAGAAACCGTGCAGCATCTGGGAGCTAAAATTCAAAAAGTTGAACTTTTTTGTTTGTATCTAGATACAAAATCTATAAATGCACGTTGTTAGATAATTGAATCTAGAATTCAGGAAAATTAATTATATCGCTGTAGGTGAACTGGTTTGGGAGATATCGAAGAAACCGTGCAGCATCTGGGAGCTAAAATTCAAAAAGTTGAACTTTTTTGTTTGTATCTAGATACAAAATCTATAAATGCACGTTGTTAGATAATTTAATCTAGAATTCAGGCAACTTAACTTTATTGCTCTAGGTCAACTGGTTTAGGAGATATCGAAGAAACCGTGCAGCATCTGGGAGCTAAAATTCAAAAAGTTGAACTTTTTTGTTTGTATCTAGATACAAAATCTATAAATGCACGTTGTTAGATAATTTAATCTAGAATTCAGGCAACTTAACTTTATTGCTCTAGGTCAACTGGTTTAGGAGATATCGAAGAAACCGTGCAGCATCTGGGAGCTAAAATTCAAAAAGTTGAACTTTTTTGTTTGTATCTAGATACAAAATCTATAAATGCACGTTGTTAGATAATTTAATCTAGAATTCAGGCAACTTAACTTTATTGCTCTAGGTCAACTGGTTTAGGAGATATCGAAGAAACCGTGCAGCATCTGGGAGCTAAAATTCAAAAAGTTGAACTTTTTTGTTTGTATCTAGATACAAAATCTATAAATGCACGTTGTTAGATAATTTAATCTAGAATTTAGGCAACTTAACTTTATTGCTCTAGGTCAACTGGTTTAGGAGATATCGAAGAAACCGTGCAGCATCTGGGAGCTAAAATTCAAAAAGTTGAACTTTTTTGTTTGTATCTAGATACAAAAGCTATAAATGCACGTTGTTAGAAAATTTAATCTAGAATTCAGGCAACTTAACTTTATTGCTCTAGGTCAACTGGTTTAGGAGATATCGAAGAAACCGTGCAGCATCTGGGAGCTAAAATTCAAAAAGTTGAACTTTTTTGTTTGTATCTAGATACAAAATCTATAAATGCACGTTGTTAGATAATTTAATCAAGAATTCAGGCAACTTAACTTTATTGCTCTAGGTCAACTGGTTTAGGAGATATCGAAGAAACCGTGCAGCATCTGGGAGGTAAAATTCAAAAAGTTGAACTTTTTTGTTTGTATCTAGATACAAAATCTATAAATGCACGTTGTTAGATAATTTAATCTAGAATTCAGGCAACTTAACTTTATTGCTCTAGGTCAACTTGTTTAGGAGATATCGAAGAAACCGTGCAGCATCTAGGAGCTAAAATTCAAAAAGTTGAACTTTTTTGTTTGTATCTAGATACAAAATCTATAAATGCACGTTGTTAGATAATTTAATCTAGAATTCAGGCAACTTAACTTTATTGCTCTAGGTCAACTGGTTTAGGAGATATCGAAGAAACCGTGCAGCATCTGGGAGCTAAAATTCAAAAAGTTGAACTTTTTTGTTTGTATCTAGATACAAAATCTATAAATGCACGTTGTTAGATAATTTAATCTAGAATTCAGGCAACTTAACTTTATTGCTCTAGGTCAACTGGTTTAGGAGATATCGAAGAAACCGTGCAGCATCTGGGAGCTAAAATTCAAAAAGTTGAACTTTTTTGTTTGTATCTAGATACAAAATCTATAAATGCACGTTGTTAGATAATTTAATCTAGAATTCAGGCAACTTAACTTTATTGCTCTAGGTCAACTGGTTTAGGAGATATCGAAGAAACCGTGCAGCATCTGGGAGCTAAAATTCAAAAAGTTGAACTTTTTTGTTTGTATCTAGATACAAAATCTATAAATGCACGTTGTTAGATAATTTAATCTAGAATTCAGGCAACTTAACTTTATTGCTCTAGGTCAACTGGTTTAGGAGATATCGAAGAAACCGTGCAGCATCTGGGAGCTAAAATTCAAAAAGTTGAACTTTTTTGTTTGTATCTAGATACAAAATCTATAAATGCACGTTGTTAGATAATTTAATCTAGAATTCAGGCAACTTAACTTTATTGCTCTAGGTCAACTGGTTTAGGAGATATCGAAGAAACCGTGCAGCATCTGGGAGCTAAAATTCAAAAAGTTGAACTTTTTTGTTTGTATCTAGATACAAAATCTATAAATGCACGTTGTTAGATAATTTAATCTAGAATTCAGGCAACTTAACTTTATTGCTCTAGGTCAACTGGTTTAGGAGATATCGAAGAAACCGTGCAGCATCTGGGAGCTAAAATTCAAAAAGTTGAACTTTTTTGTTTGTATCTAGATACAAAATCTATAAATGCACGTTGTTAGATAATTTAATCTAGAATTCAGGCAAATTAACTTTATTGCTCTAGGTCAACTGGTTTAGGAGATATCGAAGAAACCGTGCAGCATCTGGAAGCTAAAATTCAAAAAGTTGAAATTTTTTGTTTGTATCTAGATACAAAATCTATAAATGCACGTTGTTAGATAATTTAATCTAGAATTCAGGCAACTTAACTTTATTGCTCTAGGTCAACTGGTTTAGGAGATATCGAAGAAACCGTGCAGCATCTGGGAGCTAAAATTCAAAAAGTTGAACTTTTTTGTTTGTATCTAGATACAAAATCTACAAATGCACGTTGTTAGATAATTGAATCTAGAATTCATAAAAATGAATTATATCGCTGTAGGTCAACTAGTTTGGGAGATATCGAAGAAACCGTGCAGCATCTGGGAGCTTAAATTCAAAAAGTTGAACTTTTTTGTTTGTATCTAGATACAAAATCTATAAATGCACGTTGTTAGATAATTTAATCTAGAATTCAGGCAACTTAACTTTATTGCTCTAGGTCAACTGGTTTAGGAGATATCGAAGAAACCGTGCAGCATCTGGGAGCTAAAATTAAAAAAGTTTAACTTTTTTGTTTGTATCTAGATACAAAATCTATAAATGCACGTTGTTAGATAATTTAATCTAGAATTCAGGCAACTTAACTTTATTGCTCTAGGTCAACTGGTTTAGGAGATATCGAAGAAACCGTGCAGCATCTGGGAGCTAAAATTCAAAAAGTTTAACTTTTTTGTTTGTATCTAGATACAAAATCTATAAATGCACGTTGTTAGATAATTTAATCTAGAATTCAGGCAACTTAACTTTATTGCTCTAGGTCAACTGGTTTAGGAGATATCGAAGAAACCGTGCAGCATCTGGGAGCTAAAATTCAAAAAGTTGAACTTTTTTGTTTGTATCTAGATACAAAATCTATAAATGCACGTTGTTAGATAATTTAATTTAGAATTCAGGCAACTTAACATTATTGCTCTAGGTCAACTGGCTTAGGAGATATCGAAGAAACCGTGCAGCATCTGGGAGCTAAAATTCAAAAAGTTGAACTTTTTTGTTTGTATCTAGATACAAAATCTATAAATGCACGTTGTTAGATAATTTAATCTAGAATTCAGGCAACTTAACTTTATTGCTCTAGGTCAACTGGTTTAGGAGATATCGAAGAAACCGTGCAGCATCTGGGAGCTAAAATTCAAAAAGTTGAACTTTTTTGTTTGTATCTAGATACAAAATCTATAAATGCACGTTGTTAGATAATTTAATCTAGAATTTAGGCAACTTAACTTTATTGCTCTAGGTCAACTGGTTTAGGAGATATCGAAGAAACCGTGCAGCATCTGGGAGCTAAAATTCAAAAAGTTGAACTTTTTTGTTTGTATCTAGATACAAAATCTATAAATGCACGTTGTTAGAAAATTTAATCTAGAATTCAGGCAACTTAACTTTATTGCTCTAGGTCAACTGGTTTAGGAGATATCGAAGAAACCGTGCAGCATCTGGGAGCTAAAATTCAAAAAGTTGAACTTTTTTGTTTGTATCTAGATACAAAATCTATAAATGCACGTTGTTAGATAATTTAATCAAGAATTCAGGCAACTTAACTTTATTGCTCTAGGTCAACTGGTTTAGGAGATATCGAAGAAACCGTGCAGCATCTGGGAGCTAAAATTCAAAAAGTTGAACTTTTTTGTTTGTATCTAGATACAAAATCTATAAATGCACGTTGTTAGATAATTGAATCTAGAATTCAGGAAAATTAATTATATCGCTGTAGGTGAACTGGTTTGGGAGATATCGAAGAAACCGTGCAGCATCTGGGAGCTAAAATTCAAAAAGTTGAACTTTTTTGTTTGTATCTAGATACAAAATCTATAAATGCACGTTGTTAGATAATTTAATCTAGAATTCAGGCAACTTAACTTTATTGCTCTAGGTCAACTGGTTTAGGAGATATCGAAGAAACCGTGCAGCATCTGGGAGCTAAAATTCAAAAAGTTGAACTTTTTTGTTTGTATCTAGATACAAAATCTATAAATGCACGTTGTTAGATAATTTAATCTAGAATTCAGGCAACTTAACTTTATTGCTCTAGGTCAACTGGTTTAGGAGATATCGAAGAAACCGTGCAGCATCTGGGAGCTAAAATTCAAAAAGTTGAACTTTTTTGTTTGTATCTAGATACAAAATCTATAAATGCACGTTGTTAGATAATTGAATCTAGAATTCAGGAAAATTAATTATATCGCTGTAGGTGAACTGGTTTGGGAGATATCGAAGAAACCGTGCAGCATCTGGGAGCTAAAATTCAAAAAGTTGAACTTTTTTGTTTGTATCTAGATACAAAATCTATAAATGCACGTTGTTAGATAATTTAATCTAGAATTCAGGCAACTTAACTTTATTGCTCTAGGTCAACTGGTTTAGGAGATATCGAAGAAACCGTGCAGCATCTGGGAGCTAAAATTCAAAAAGTTGAACTTTTTTGTTTGTATCTAGATACAAAATCTATAAATGCACGTTGTTAGATAATTTAATCTAGAATTCAGGCAACTTAACTTTATTGCTCTAGGTCAACTGGTTTAGGAGATATCGAAGAAACCGTGCAGCATCTGGGAGCTAAAATTCAAAAAGTTGAACTTTTTTGTTTGTATCTAGATACAAAATCTATAAATGCAGGTTGTTAGATAATTTAATCTAGAATTCAGGCAACTTAACTTTATTGCTCTAGGTCAACTGGTTTAGGAGATATCGAAGAAACCGTGCAGCATCTGGGAGCTAAAATTCAAAAAGTTGAACTTTTTTGTTTGTACTCGTATCTAGATACAAAATCTATAAATGCACGTTGTTAGATAATTTAATCTAGAATTCAGGCAACTTAACTTTATTGCTCTAGGTCAACTGGTTTAGGAGATATCGAAGAAACCGTGCAGCATCTGGGAGCTAAAATTCAAAAAGTTGAACTTTTTTGTTTGTATCTAGATACAAAATCTATAAATGCACGTTGTTAGATAATTTAATCTAGAATTCAGGCAACTTAACTTTATTGCTCTAGGTCAACTGGTTTAGGAGATATCGAAGAAACCGTGCAGCATCTGGGAGCTAAAATTCAAAAAGTTGAACTTTTTTGTTTGTATCTAGATACAAAATCTATAAATGCACGTTGTTAGATAATTTAATCTAGAATTTAGGCAACTTAACTTTATTGCTCTAGGTCAACTGGTTTAGGAGATATCGAAGAAACCGTGCAGCATCTGGGAGCTAAAATTCAAAAAGTTGAACTTTTGTGTTTGTATCTAGATACAAAATCTATAAATGCACGTTGTTAGAAAATTTAATCTAGAATTCAGGCAACTTAACTTTATTGCTCTAGGTCAACTGGTTTAGGAGATATCGAAGAAACCGTGCAGCATCTGGGAGCTAAAATTCAAAAAGTTGAACTTTTTTGTTTGTATCTAGATACAAAATCTATAAATGCACGTTGTTAGATAATTTAATCAAGAATTCAGGCAACTTAACTTTATTGCTCTAGGTCAACTGGTTTAGGAGATATCGAAGAAACCGTGCAGCATCTGGGAGGTAAAATTCAAAAAGTTGAACTTTTTTGTTTGTATCTAGATACAAAATCTATAAATGCACGTTGTTAGATAATTTAATCTAGAATTCAGGCAACTTAACTTTATTGCTCTAGGTCAACTTGTTTAGGAGATATCGAAGAAACCGTGCAGCATCTAGGAGCTAAAATTCAAAAAGTTGAACTTTTTTGTTTGTATCTAGATACAAAATCTATAAATGCACGTTGTTAGATAATTTAATCTAGAATTCAGGCAACTTAACTTTATTGCTCTAGGTCAACTGGTTTAGGAGATATCGAAGAAACCGTGCAGCATCTGGGAGCTAAAATTCAAAAAGTTGAACTTTTTTGTTTGTATCTAGATACAAAATCTGTAAATGCACGTTGTTAGATAATTTAATCTAGAATTCATACAACTTAACTTTATTGCTCTAGGTCAACTGGTTTAGGAGATATCGAAGAAACCGTGCAGCATCCGGGAGCTAAAATTCAAAAAGTTGAACTTTTTTGTTTGTATCTAGATACAAAATCTATAAATGCACGTTGTTAGATAATTTAATCTAGAATTCAGGCAACTTAACTTTATTGCTCTAGGTCAACTGGTTTAGCAGATATCGAAGAAACCGTGCAGCATCTGGGAGCTAAAATTCAAAAAGTTGAACTTTTTTGTTTGTATCTAGATACAAAATCTATAAATGCACGTTGTTAGATAATTTAATCTAGAATTCAGGCAACTTAACTTTATTGCTCTAGGTCAACTGGTTTAGGAGATATCGAAGAAACCGTGCAGCATCTGGGAGCTAAAATTCAAAAAGTTGAACTTTTTTGTTTGTACTCGTATCTAGATACAAAATCTATAAATGCACGTTGTTAGATAATTTAATCTAGAATTCAGGCAACTTAACTTTATTGCTCTAGGTCAACTGGTTTAGGAGATATCGAAGAAACCGTGCAGCATCTGGGAGCTAAAATTCAAAAAGTTGAACTTTTTTGTTTGTATCTAGATACAAAATCTATAAATGCACGTTGTTAGATAATTTAATCTAGAATTCAGGCAACTTAACTTTATTGCTCTAGGCCAACTGGTTTAGGAGATATCGAAGAAACCGTGCAGCATCTGGGAGCTAAAATTCAAAAAGTTGAACTTTTTTGTTTGTATCTAGATACAAAATCTATAAATGCACGTTGTTAGATAATTTAATCAAGAATTCAGGCAACTTAACTTTATTGCTCTAGGTCAACTGGTTTAGGAGATATCGAAGAAACCGTGCAGCATCTGGGAGCTAAAATTCAAAAAGTTGAACTTTTTTGTTTGTATCTAGATACAAAATCTATAAATGCACGTTGTTAGATAATTTAATCTAGAATTCAGCCAACTTAACTTTATTGCTCTAGGTCAACTGGTTTAGGAGATATCGAAGAAACCGTGCAGCATCTGGGAGCTAAAATTCAAAAAGTTGAACTTTTTTGTTTGTATCTAGATACAAAATCTATAAATGCACGTTGTTAGATAATTTAATCTAGAATTCAGGCAACTTAACTTTATTGCTCTAGGTCAACTGGTTTAGGAGATATCGAAGAAACCGTGCAGCATCTGGGAGCTAAAATTCAAAAAGTTGAACTTTTTGTTTGTACTCGTATCTAGATACAAAATCTATAAATGCACGTTGTTAGATAATTTAATCTAGAATTCAGGCAACTTAACTTTATTGCTCTAGGTGAACTGGTTTAGGAGATATCGAAGAAACCGTGCAGCATCTGGGAGCTAAAATTCAAAAAGTTGAACTTTTTTGTTTGTATCTAGATACAAAATCTATAAATGCACGTTGTTAGATAATTTAATCTAGAATTCAGGCAACTTAACTTTATTGCTCTAGGTCAACTGGTTTAGGAGATATCGAAGAAACCGTGCAGCATCTGGGAGCTAAAATTCAAAAAGTTGAACTTTTTTGTTTGTATCTAGATACAAAATCTATAAATGCACGTTGTTAGATAATTTAATCTAGAATTTAGGCAACTTAACTTTATTGCTCTAGGTCAACTGGTTTAGGAGATATCGAAGAAACCGTGCAGCATCTGGGAGCTAAAATTCAAAAAGTTGAACTTTTGTGTTTGTATCTAGATACAAAATCTATAAATGCACGTTGTTAGAAAATTTAATCTAGAATTCAGGCAACTTAACTTTATTGCTCTAGGTCAACTGGTTTAGGAGATATCGAAGAAACCGTGCAGCATCTGGGAGCTAAAATTCAAAAAGTTGAACTTTTTTGTTTGTATCTAGATACAAAATCTATAAATGCACGTTGTTAGATAATTTAATCAAGAATTCAGGCAACTTAACTTTATTGCTCTAGGTCAACTGGTTTAGGAGATATCGAAGAAACCGTGCAGCATCTGGGAGGTAAAATTCAAAAGTTGAACTTTTTTGTTTGTATCTAGATACAAAATCTATAAATGCACGTTGTTAGATAATTTAATCTAGAATTCAGGCAACTTAACTTTATTGCTCTAGGTCAACTTGTTTAGGAGATATCGAAGAAACCGTGCAGCATCTAGGAGCTAAAATTCAAAAAGTTGAACTTTTTTGTTTGTATCTAGATACAAAATCTATAAATGCACGTTGTTAGATAATTTAATCTAGAATTCAGGCAACTTAACTTTATTGCTCTAGGTCAACTGGTTTAGGAGATATCGAAGAAACCGTGCAGCATCTGGGAGCTAAAATTCAAAAAGTTGAACTTTTTTGTTTGTATCTAGATACAAAATCTGTAAATGCACGTTGTTAGATAATTTAATCTAGAATTCATACAACTTAACTTTATTGCTCTAGGTCAACTGGTTTAGGAGATATCGAAGAAACCGTGCAGCATCTGGGAGCTAAAATTCAAAAAGTTGAACTTTTTTGTTTGTATCTAGATACAAAATCTATAAATGCACGTTGTTAGATAATTTAATCTAGAATTCAGGCAACTTAACTTTATTGCTCTAGGTCAACTGGTTTAGCAGATATCGAAGAAACCGTGCAGCATCTGGGAGCTAAAATTCAAAAAGTTGAACTTTTTTGTTTGTATCTAGATACAAAATCTATAAATGCACGTTGTTAGATAATTTAATCTAGAATTCAGGCAACTTAACTTTATTGCTCTAGGTCAACTGGTTTAGGAGATATCGAAGAAACCGTGCAGCATCTGGGAGCTAAAATTCAAAAAGTTGAACTTTTTTGTTTGTACTCGTATCTAGATACAAAATCTATAAATGCACGTTGTTAGATAATTTAATCTAGAATTCAGGCAACTTAACTTTATTGCTCTAGGTCAACTGGTTTAGGAGATATCGAAGAAACCGTGCAGCATCTGGGAGCTAAAATTCAAAAAGTTGAACTTTTTTGTTTGTATCTAGATACAAAATCTATAAATGCACGTTGTTAGATAATTTAATCTAGAATTCAGGCAACTTAACTTTATTGCTCTAGGCCAACTGGTTTAGGAGATATCGAAGAAACCGTGCAGCATCTGGGAGCTAAAATTCAAAAAGTTGAACTTTTTTGTTTGTATCTAGATACAAAATCTATAAATGCACGTTGTTAGATAATTTAATCAAGAATTCAGGCAACTTAACTTTATTGCTCTAGGTCAACTGGTTTAGGAGATATCGAAGAAACCGTGCAGCATCTGGGAGCTAAAATTCAAAAAGTTGAACTTTTTTGTTTGTATCTAGATACAAAATCTATAAATGCACGTTGTTAGATAATTTAATCTAGAATTCAGCCAACTTAACTTTATTGCTCTAGGTCAACTGGTTTAGGAGATATCGAAGAAACCGTGCAGCATCTGGGAGCTAAAATTCAAAAAGTTGAACTTTTTTGTTTGTATCTAGATACAAAATCTATAAATGCACGTTGTTAGATAATTTAATCTAGAATTCAGGCAACTTAACTTTATTGCTCTAGGTCAACTGGTTTAGGAGATATCGAAGAAACCGTGCAGCATCTGGGAGCTAAAATTCAAAAAGTTGAACTTTTTTGTTTGTCGTATCTAGATACAAAATCTATAAATGCACGTTGTTAGATAATTTAATCTAGAATTCAGGCAACTTAACTTTATTGCTCTAGGTCAACTGGTTTAGGAGATATCGAAGAAACCGTGCAGCATCTGGGAGCTAAAATTCAAAAAGTTGAACTTTTTTGTTTGTATCTAGATACAAAATCTATAAATGCACGTTGTTAGATAATTTAATCTAGAATTCAGGCAACTTAACTTTATTGCTCTAGGTCAACTGGTTTAGGAGATATCGAAGAAACCGTGCAGCATCTGGGAGCTAAAATTCAAAAAGTTGAACTTTTTTGTTTGTATCTAGATACAAAATCTATAAATGCACGTTGTTAGATAATTTAATCTAGAATTCAGGCAACTTAACTTTATTGCTCTAGGTCAACTGGTTTAGGAGATATCGAAGAAACCGTGCAGCATCTGGGAGCTAAAATTCAAAAAGTTGAACTTTTTTGTTTGTATCTAGATACAAAATCTATAAATGCACGTTGTTAGATAATTTAATCTAGAATTCAGGCAACTTAACTTTATTGCTCTAGGTCAACTGGTTTAGGAGATATCGAAGAAACCGTGCAGCATCTGGGAGCTAAAATTCAAAAAGTTGAACTTTTTTGTTTGTATCTAGATACAAAATCTATAAATGCACGTTGTTAGATAATTTAATCTAGAATTCAGGCAACTTAACTTTATTGCTCTAGGTCAACTGGTTTAGGAGATATCGAAGAAACCGTGCAGCATCTGGGAGCTAAAATTCAAAAAGTTGAACTTTTTTGTTTGTATCTAGATACAAAATCTATAAATGCACGTTGTTAGATAATTTAATCTAGAATTCAGGCAACTTAACTTTATTGCTCTAGGTCAACTGGTTTAGGAGATATCGAAGAAAGCCGTGCAGCATCTGGGAGCTAAAATTCAAAAAGTTGAACTTTTTTGTTTGTATCTAGATACAAAATCTATAAATGCACGTTGTTAGATAATTTAATCTAGAATTCAGGCAACTTAACTTTATTGCTCTAGGTCAACTGGTTTAGGAGATATCGAAGAAACCGTGCAGCATCTGGGAGCTAAAATTCAAAAAGTTGAACTTTTTTGTTTGTATCTAGATACAAAATCTATAAATGCACGTTGTTAGATAATTTAATCTAGAATTCAGGCAACTTAACTTTATTGCTCTAGGTCAATTGGTTTAGGAGATATCGAAGAAACCGTGCAGCATCTGGGAGCTAAAATTCAAAAAGTTGAACTTTTCTTGTTTGTATCTAGATACAAAATCTATAAATGCACGTTGTTAGATAATTTAATCCAGAATTCAGGCAACTTAACTTTATTGCTCTAGGTCAATTGGTTTAGGAGATATCGAAGAAACCGTGCAGCATCTGGGAGCTAAATTCAAAAAGTTGAACTTT